>OY776111.1:34675570-35379230 GCA_963675035.1 Allygus modestus
CTAATTATAGATAAAGTTCCTTTTAACCTACACCTGAAATATGTAACTTGTTCATTACAAAATTAATTCGCCGTAAAATAATTTCTTTAGAAAATTAAATTCATACTTTTTCACATGAACTCGTAAACATGTTCAAGAAAGTTTATTTCAAGAACACTCTTTAAACATTGAATCTACTAACGATACCTATATTAAACTAAGCTAATTAGATTAATATCATCATTGTTTTTACTTTCTCCCTCTATACATAGTATATGGAGAAAGTATTGTTTTTGTAAAAATTTTCGAATTTGAGTTGTTAGTGGAAATATTCGTTTTGGTGCTCCCTGAACCCAAAAAAGTGGTTTTTACGTGATGTCTCTGTGTGTGTGTGTGTGTGTGTGTGTGTGTGTGTGTGTGTGTGTGTGTGTGTGTGTGTGTGTGTGTGTGTGTGTGTGTGTGTGTGTGTGTGTGTGTGTCTGTGTGGATGTGTACAGAGCTAGAGCCCTAACCAATGGGCCGATTTTTATGAAATTTGGTATGTAGGTATTAATCCACGATATCTCCAGGCACTTTTTTCATTTTTTTGAATTTTTGATTTTTAAGGGTAATTATTCCCCAAAAACCACAAAAAAACATGAAAAATCAAAATTTCTTAAAAACGGCTCTAACGATTTTGATTAAAATTTAGTCGTTTGTAGAACTTTAGTTTTACAACAAAATGAACCCGCATTCCTGCAAAAATTCGGGTTCAGAAATTACAGGACTGAAAATATCAAAAATATAGTTTTTTGGATTTTTCATAAAAAGACATAAATATAAAAAATATTACTATTCACCATTCAAAAGAGCTCAAAAAACTAAATAATTTAGTATTTTGAATTACTATTTTACGATTGCTGGTTTCGGAGAAAATTGAAATTTTCATTTAGCGGTAAACGCAGTACGTTGTCCAATGTAATTCTTATGGGGAATACAAAAATTACTATTTCTCTCTTATTTACTGATAAATTTCATTCAAACTTGATATGCTTGTCAATTTAGCATTGACCAACAGAGGAAATTCGAAAGATGTTGCCCCTTAATAACCCTGGGGGGGGGAATAGGGGGCATTTCCCCTCTTAAAACCACGAGTGTAGCAATGGATTCTGTAGTGCCTCCAAAGCAGGGATTTGGGTGGATGTTTTTTTAAAACAACTTGTTTACAAGATTTTCTGTACATTCGACTGTGCTTTGTATTCTATATTTAGTAAATAAAGAAGTAATTTATTCATTAAAATTGGGCTAAAAGGTAGAAAGTATGTGTCAGTTTCCTGATACCATTAATTTTATTTTATTTTTTCAAAACTGTGTTTTTTCACGGAAGAAATAATAATTGATGACTGAACGAAATGAAGGTATCTATGTATTAGCAGAGACAATGATTCGGTGTCCGTTAGTGTACGTGTGGTCGTGTGTGTTCGGAATAAATAACGTGTAATCAATCGGCTGCACGGATCGTTTTAAGATTTTACACAAATTTTTTTCAGTACACTTCACGCTTCCAGTTAAAAAAATGTGCACATTCGTTAAATCATTTTTCATTAATTAACATTTAAAAGTTATAACATTTCCATAAGGTAAAGCATTTGATAAAAATTACTGGTTTTAAAGTACTAGATACTAATGCAATATTGTTTCTTAATTACACAAGAAACTACTTAAAAATGGTTTTATTCATATTTGTTATGATTAAATAAATAAAGTACTCTAAAGTACTCTCCGTTTAACATGATTTAATTCCATGCGGATCAAAGGTTTTAATAATTGTTATATTAACAAACAAATACAAGTTTTTACAAATAAAGGTAACGTTATCTATATCTATCTATAATATTAAGAAGAAGAGGTGGTTTCTGTCTGTCTGTCTATCTGTCTGATGTTCCGGGTAAACGCAAAAACTACTGACCCGACTAGGCTGAAACTTTACACAAAGGTAGATCTTGAACCCATGCAACACATAGGCCTATTCACTTCCTTAAAATCCCCTCGATCTACGCCCCGTGAACGTCCTAAGTTTAAATGTTTACATTTCAGAAGAAATTAAACATTCAGAAACTGTAATGCGAACAGCTGAGGCCACATCTATTTGACAGCTTAAAGAGCAGAATCAAGAACAGCTGTTTCAAGCTAACTAAAATTTTTTTTAACTTTATTTTATTTACAATCTGTTCTAAAAACTATTGAACATTAAGTAAATTTGATAAAATAACAAAACATTCGTCGGTCTTCATCCACTGAAAAAGCCAACACAAACACTGTATAATACAATACAAATTTAAACTAAAAAAGAGTTAATTACTTAACAAAACGAGTACTCAAATCCAAAACATGGCATCTTTTCAGTCTGTACACAAAGTTGCTATTGTCCTAAAGATTTAAAGCCAGATAGTTCGGATGATTTTCTAATTTATTTAGGTACTTGGCACTATATCTTGTTATTTCGTCACTTACGGTTGGAATACGACTGTCTCTGTGTAAGACTTCATTGTTTACGTACCACGGTGCTTGAAGAATGTACCTTAGAACTTTTGGTTGGAACCTTTGAATGATGTTTAAATTTGAATGCAAATTGCCCTATATGTGACGGCCCAAAATCCCTAGACTGTTAAAAGCCATTAATACGACACTGTAATTAAATAATTACAGTATACCGTTCCTAACAATTAAATTTCTACCGTCACTAAAATCTATAATTGGAAGGAGGAACGGTGATCTTAACATTATTTCAATTATTTCATTTATTATTTTATTTTAAAGAGTTAGCTGGTATAAAATATAAAATAAACCACCAGGCGCTAGGATATTTGCTCCGTGCTAATCTCAACTTAGACGCTCCCACGGGCCCGGCCAGGCGTTGATGTCAGCAGGAATGCAAGTGTCAGCATTTCCTCTCTCAGCGCCAACCTGACAGCACGTTTTCAGTACCTCCTAGTTTGAGTAACGGCGTGAGTGATCGTTTGGCTGCAGCACTTGTCAATGAAGTGTTCCCGTGACGTCACGTGCGAAACTGTTTCTGATTGGCTGGCTTGGTTCAGCATCGGCGAAGGAGACAAGAGCCTCCCCCCCAGTCCCTTAGATGTGACGATGTAATTAACACGCGTCGCGTCGCCTCTCCCTGCTAAATTATTAATTGGTGTTTTCTTTCTAAATTTAATGTAACCTTAATTATTGTATTTTAACCGCGGATATACCTATTGTTAACGTCGTTTAAGTTGGTTTTTAAATCAGTTGTTGTAAAGTTGTAAAGTTAAATAAATAGTAATTTTGTTTCCCAACCGGCATTATTATTATTTGAAATCCCGAAATCGGCCCTTTTTACATATAGAACGGGAAAATAAAACCCCTGTGCGAAGAACGGGTACATCAGCTAGTCCTATATAATGTGAGTAATGTGAGTGAGTTAGTTTATCCGCTAGATTGCAGCAGCATTTATTTCGTATTTACTTCTGCCAGTTGTGTTCTTTTGCCAGTTTATGATATTAAATACCCCCGTCATAGCAAACCTGCGTACTCAGCTAATTTCCAATGTACCTCACTGCATAGGCAACTTACCGTGTTATTTTTTGTTGAAGAATTTGCACCTCTAATTATATTAAATTAAATAATATTATAGGTGCAAATGCAGAGTCCCCAGGGCTATTTATTTAATATTTTTTTATAAAATTTTGGTTATCGGCAGAAACTTTCATCTACCATTTCTGTGTTCGGTCATCCCATTAAGCGAATATTTTAGCGTACTCCTAGTGTTATGATAAACAAATCAAAGATGGACACACGCCAAAATGCTTAGCAAAATTTTCCTTTTTTAAAATGTTTAACAATGTGCTTTACCTTACTGTATGGTCTTGTAATTTACTAAAATCTGTTTACAAATAAATACTGTTATGAACAAATATAACTGTATTTAATTTAAAAATATATCCCTTATTTCATAAGCATTACCCGAAAACGTCAAACTTTACAATTCGCACATAAAAACAAACAGATATGTATCGCTAACAAGCCATGAGTATACGGTTATATGGCTCTGTGCAGGGGTGACCACTGACTGACTGGTGGTGGAGGGAGCAGGGCGGCGGCCGGCACGCTGCGCACTGCATTGACTCGGCGTTCCATATATATATATATATAGTTCTATGGCTTTACCATACGTCCTCTTTTTCCCGGACATGTCCTCTTTTTGGATCATTCAAAACCTTGTTTTTGAGAAACCCACTATTTGTCCGGGATTTTACAAGCAGCAGACTGAATATTGGGAATTACGTTTATATCGAATTTATAATCACGATTAAGTTGATATTTCTTCAAAGTAGTAATAAAATCGTCAATTTTGTCGCTCAAAACTCATTACTTTGCTTAACAAATATAATTTTTAGTCCTTACTGAATGAAATCTGTTGGTATCCAAATTCATTATGGTTTTACGTGTTGCCGTGTCGCGCTGTGTTAATCGTCGCCGTCGCTGTTGGCTGCATGCCAACTAGCTGAGTCCTGCCTGAGTGAGGTTATGCTGTTGTACCTGAGACGTTCTGCACTCGGCAGATAGTTTGAATATTCGCAAAATTACGTTAATTATTATGCATAAACAAAGGTTTCTAAGAAATATAAATCTTTATTCCCCCAAAGAGTAATTGTATGATTTGAAAACAAACCAAAACACATAATTTTTGTATTTAAAACATCTAACTATTTTAAATATCTGACTTTCATACTTAACTTTGCTGGGGGGGGGAAGGGTGTCATGTTTTCGCGATTTGTTAATCCGCCTCTCAACGGGCACGGGTGTCCTCTTTTTTAACCTAGAGAATATGGTAACCCTACGCAAGATAACATCATCACCATTTCTCTATTTATGCATGCATATATAAAGTAAATACACACACACACACACACACACACACACACACACTTATATATATATAGTTAGGTATATGTTTGATCTAAGCAATAGATTTAGGCATACATCAATTAATTATTGTAATGTTTTAAAAATCAAGTCCAAAAGATTGATATTGCCTTATATTACACAGTTTTATATTTTAAAATTATCATAAAAAAAGGAATGCAAGTTTTTAGACCAAAACACTACAGACTGTAAAATTATTTTGAACAAAAAAGGATTAAAATAACTAAATGCAGACTTAAATGCACATTTTGATGTCGATGAGGATAAACCTAGTGTACATGGATTGAAAAATATACGTATAGGCGGTTTAATTTTGATTACAGTTTAATTTTGATTAGGCTTCAAGAGGCTCGGTCTGCCTTGACAATATTAACATATACTTTTAGATCAACTCATGCATGCAGTCTTGCAACTGCAGACTGCAGTCTTACAACTTTATTAATTTTATTTTTTCAGGCCATGATTGTATAAATGCTACTTGCTACTGAAAATGTTAACTTACACACCTGTGTATCCCAAAAGGCTAAAATAGTTGTGACTGGGCCAATATATAATAACAAGCTGTTTATATTTGGATCTCAGTTTAGTAGTTACTAGTGGCTTGAAGGGGCCAAAGCCCCTAACCTTTCTCCAATATTCTGCCTCAACTGATATTTTTATTCTTTACATACTGAGGAAAATAAAAAACTATGCAATTAGTGACACATGTCGGTTCGTAAACAAAACAGACACTTAATCACATGTTTTAATGTAAACAAAGGAGATTTTTTAAATTCCCATGCTTTTCTTATGGGGGAAGTTTTACGTTATTGCTCGTTTGCTAGTACTTTTTGAAAATACTGCTATTTTTACCGAGTCTCTGGGATAAAGACCATTACTTTGAGCTGTCTCCCATCATCCTGCGATTTGCCAAACTCCCACAATTTTGACTTAAACATGTTGCTTACAGAATTATATATAAAGATAGGTGGTTTTACTTGTTATCCAAAATTAAACATCACTCTGCTAATGATTTTTGTCTTTGAGAATTTGTTCAGCATTTAAAAGCATTTTTGCAATGACCATAATTCCCTAATTAAAATGTAAATCTAGTTTTCAATCTAATTAAATAGACAGTAATGATAAGGAATGGGGTATACTCCCCAGTTAGCCAAACTTAACAAAAAAATAAGTTATGTGTTGTTCTCGGATTTGAATAAGAAGCTTAATAATTCTAAACAATACAATGCTGTTTATATAGAAGATAATAGAGAATGTAAATTAGATCTTAATAAAGCAAAATAAACAGTCTCAGGAAACTGACACATACTTTCTCCCTTTTAGCCCAACTTTAATGAATAAATTACTTTTTATTTACTAAATATAGAATACAAAGCACGGTTGAATGTACAGAAAATCTTGTAAACAAGTTGTTTTAAAAAACATCCACCCAAATCCCTGCTTTGGAGGCCCTACAGAATCCATTGCTACACTCGTGGTTTTAAGAGGGGAAATGCCCCCTATTCCCCCCCAGGGTTATTAAGGGGCCAACATATTTCGAATTAACTCTGTTGGTCAGTGCTAAATTGACAAGCATATCAAGTTTGAATGAAATTGATCAGTAAATAAGAGAGAAATAGTAATTGTTGTATTCCCCATAAGAATAACATTGGACAACGTACTGCGTTTACCGCTAAATGAAAATTTCAATTTTCTCCGAAACCAGCAATCGTAGAATAGTAATTCAAAATACTAAATTATTTAGTTTTTTGAGCTCTTTTGAATGGTGAATAGTAATATTTTTTTATATTTATGTCTTTTTATGAAAAATCAAAAAAACTGAATTTTGGATGTTTTAAGTCCTGTAATGTCTGAACCCGAATTTTAACAGGAATTCGGGTGGTTTCATTTTGTTGGAAAACTAAAGTTCTACAAACGACTAAAGTTTAATCAAAATCGTTAGAGCCGTTTATGAGAAATTTTGATTTTTCATGTTTTTGGTGGTTTTGGGGGGATAATTACCCTTAAAAATAAAAAATTCAAAAAATGAAAAAAAAACGCCTGGAGATATTGTGGATTAGTAGCTACATACCAAATTTCATAAAAATCGACCCATTGGTTAGGGCTCTAGCTCTGTACACATCCACACAGACACACACACACACACACACACACAGACAGACATCACGTAAAAAACACTTTTTTGGGTTCAGGGAGCATCAAAACGAATATTTCCACTAACAACTCAAATTCGAAAATTGTTACGAAAACAATACTTTCTCCATATACTATGTATAAGGGGAGAAAGTAAAAATGTTACAACATTATAAGTATGTAATCACATTTCGAACAGATACAATTGAGGCACATTATGTTATGTGTCCAAAATTGGGCATAACATAATAATATAGAAAACCCTAAACAGTAAAAATATATCGGGTTAATTTGGTTAAATATAGGTTGTTAGATTTACAGCGCTGTTTCTCTTTGACACATATTTTATGAAGGAACTAAATTGTATTTTATGCCTGTGAAATCCCATGATGAGCCAGGTGAGCGCACATAAAATCATCACAACGTGTAAATTTGTGTGATGTGGTGCACAGCAATGAAACCTATTGATCTAATCAAATAGTATTAAGTTGTAAAACATATTCTCTGGGCATTATTATCTAGAAAATATAACATTAACAAATTTGTACAAGAGAAATAAGTATATAAAACAATAAAGCACTCCCAACAACTGTTAATAACATGTATCGGTAAGTGCTATGTTACCTTACTTTATATGCCTTAATCATGTTTTAAAACCAATCTCGAGTGTATTTTGAGCTTTTAGAGAATAAAAACAACTCTTAGGGTAATTTACAAAAAGTTTATGGTAATTTAGGGTAATTTCATCACACGTTTTGGGTAAAATTTCATCTATCTGGTGGCAACACTGCGAAACACTGCTGGCGCTGACGCCATTTCTAATTTGTACACTAGTTGCTTATTTTAACTTGTTGTTTGCTGTTACCGCCTTCATCTTCACAGAAATAATTTCTCTTCGACCTGTTATTTACTGTGCCGTTCTTTAGTAGTAAATTAAATTTATAGTTAATAACATTAGTCTTACGTGTCGTAGAGTATCTGCGTCAATTTCATTGATGCCAGTATTTAAGTTAAGCTAGGATTTTTAAACATGTTTGTACTTTATGTGCTTAGGATGAGCGACTTCTTCAAGCGTAAAGAAGTAAGATATTTTCTCAGACCTGAAATTGTATCCAGCCTAGGACTCTTCTCTAACTTGCATACTTGTTGTTTCTATCCATAGGCTCCGGTCATGGAATTTTGAATAGACACATGTGGCATCTTAGCGGCCAACAGGAGTTGGCAGGCTAGGTTAGGTTAAAAAATGCCTATTTTTCGTGCAGTTTGTGAAGTGCACAAGAGGGGCTTCTTCGAGGGTAAAGTGCTTCTCTGTTAGGCTTAGGCTAGTTTTAAGTCTAAACTCAATTTTGTACCTAGGCTAGGCTTTTATTTACTAATAGCCTAACCTTAATAGTTCACTGTCTCCTATGAAATTAGTGTAGGCCTACCTATGAGTTATTGATTTGGCGAGAGTATAGTTTCATAAGCATTCCAGTACTTTTTATCATTCTGTCAATATTATAACTGAAAGAAGTTCTAGTAAGGCTTACCAGTGTTTTATGCATGTGACAAGGTTTAAGTTGCGAACAAAATTCTTTGAGCAAAAATGCTACCAGCTCCTAGAGACGTCTATCAAAACTATTTTTCTTTGAGCATTTTTATTGCATGTCATTACTATTTTTTGCAGTAAGTTGTTTTTTGCGTGTATTTGTTACGTAATTGTTACCTTTCTCTCGTATTTGAATCCTGCAAAAAAAATTACTGTGCATGAAAGGTCTTGGTTTGTAGTAGGCCTAACATGTACTGGTCTCCAATTCAGGTGCTCACTTGGAGTTAGCGAGTTATTGAGAGTTACATGTTTCTCAAAGTGAGCCCCCAAATGGAAGTTATGTATATGTTACTAGCAACTAAGACCGATTATGAGATGTGACACAAAAAATGTCTCATCACCTAATTTATGCACACCAAAAAATACCTGACCATCAAGACTGGAGGTTGCAGCGTTCCTGATCGCTCGGCTAGAGTTTTCACTCCAGAAAAAAACCTGTCGCCGTTAGGCGACAGTATGTGTAATTTATGCCCACAACAATTAATAAATAAATACATGACCATCAGGTAATAGTTACCCTTATGGCCACAAAAAGTGTAAAATGGTTCTGGTAAAAAATTACTTACTGATGTCAGTCACTGGTACTTTGGTGGATATAGCTTAGAGGCTGCTTCCAAGAAGTGGTGAATCCGTTCGCGACGGTCCTTATACCTATATTTAAATTGAAATTCCGCTAAAAATCCAAGGAAATGCGGCTTACGGCTACGTCCATATCGTGGAATGCACCCCCGAACGTCACGCCAAAGTCTTTCTATTGTGTTGGTATGTGCGCCAGTCAATGGGTCCAGAAAAGTCATCGAATGATTAACCCTTCAACGCGGGACTTATTATTGCATGGCCGACCCCTCATGCGGTATTTATTTAGCAAGTCAGGCCCTAATTTTGCAATTCTTTAGGAAAAGTTTCATTAGTCAGGTTCTATATGTCCTAGCAACATAGCGTTTTTACTAAATTGTTTTTAAATAAATACACTACAATAAACACACAAAACTAAATTTTTTTATTATTTTTTTTCAATACTTGTCAAAATTTGAGATTTGTATTGTACTTCAAGGGTTACCAAACAAAACTGAAGTTCTAACAAGTATTATAAAAAAAAGCATTGGAGTGGTATACATAATTATGTTTTTATTGTAGGATACTTAATTCTGGACAATTTAGTGCAAGAATCATCTTCATAGACCATATAGAACCAGAATAATGGCAATTTTAGCAATATGGTGCAAAACTAGCGCGTAGTACTGTTTTTGCAACAAATCTCAAGAATTTGATTTACTCTGGATCTGTATATCCTAGCAACATAATACTTTTACTAAACTTTTTAGAATGAAGTACACTTACAATGTACACTCTAAAATATTATATTCAATCTACTTTTTATTTTTTATTTAGTTGTCAGAATCTAAGAATCGTGTGAAAGTAAAATAAAAAACTCAAATTCAGTCAAGTATAAAAAAAAATTAATTGCAAAATTATATGTTAGTGTGTTAGCTGTAGTATACATATTTCTTGACATTTTGGTGAAAACATTCAGTTGATAGCATGAATATAGCCCGAGTAATAACAAATTTAGCAATAGTTTGCATAAATAGTGCGTGATAGGTTTTTTAGCAAGTCGCGAACTATTTTTGCTACATAAGCTAAACATTTTATTAGTTTGTTTCTATATGTCCTATGAACAGAATTCTTTTACCAGATTGTTGATAAATAATTGCTCTAAAAAATGACACTCAAAAAGTAATATTCCAAGAGAACATTTATTTTATATAAGCCTAGGCCTACCTGTCAGAAATCAAGTTTTGTGTGGTAATCCTTGAAGCAATTGAGGCAAAGCCCAGCTTGGCAGTCAGGGCACCAATAAACACTTTCTTTTCTCACACCACGCTTCCAACACACAACACACCTTTTTTGAGGGTACTGCTTCTTTCCTGTTGCGGGAATGTTCTCAATGAAGTGTCTTTCTGTGAGTCTGCGGGCCTAGGTTCAATGCCCGGCCTTCCATGCACTGGCCTCTGTACCTCTGAACCATGCAGATCTATTAGTTCCTTTATAAGCTAAAGCCTAAAGTCCAGATGTTTACCATCTGGGTTTTGAGTTTTCCAGATAATGTAGGAATTCAAAACACTAATGTTTAGAAGTCGTTTGAACAGTTTTATATACCATTTTAGGCCACGTTTTCTTTCCAAGAGGAAGCTATTTAGCATCTGATCCCTGAGATCAACTCCTCCCATCTGTTTGTTATAGTCGTAAACGAGAACAGGTTTCATTTGTTCAATCCTTGATTTATTGGTTCTAGCTTCAATTTCATGGTTATGGAACGTTGAAAGAAGCGTTACGACTCGCTTGTCTTTCCATTTGAGAACCATGACTTTGCCACTATGTAGGGCTGATATTTCTCCCTGATCAAGTTTGACATCTTTGATTTCTTGTGGGACATTTTTCCTTGAAAGTTTTAATGTCCCACAAGTATCTGTTTTTTTTTTTTTTCAGAAAAGCTGACAACTCTGGAGAGTTGTACCAGTTGTCCATCCAGACTACATGCCCTTTGTCCAACAACGGTTCCATCAGTTTGATTACAATATGTCGATTTATTACTGTCAGGTGGAGCAATAGGGCAGGTCACTTGAGAGGTTTTCCCTGTATAGACAAGTAGGGACCATGTGAAACCTGACGAGGACTCGCACAACTCGAATGATTTGATACCAAACTGAGCGGATTTGAGTGGCAAGTATTGCCGAAAAGACAAGCGCCCCTTCCAAAGTGTCAAAGATTCGTCAATACTTACATTCTGGGACAACCCATACGATAGTATTTAGGTATTTATGACAGAATAAATTTTGAACAGTTTCTTAGGGCCTTCAAATTGGGACAACCGCTGAGAAGCACTGAAGTGCAAATATTTACTTATAATTTCAAAGCGCTCCATAGCCATAGTGGCAGGAAAAAATGGGTGTTTCTAGCAGGGGATTTTTCGTGTAATAAGACCGGACAGATGGTTTTTGGTCTATACCCATTAGCATTATAATTGAAAAGTATACGTACATTTCATCAGTCGTCACAGCTTTCCAATTCCAGTCTCTGGATCGTCTGGGGAAAATCATTCCGTGCTTGGCCCTTTCTTGTTCGGCATACTTGTTAGTGCTCGACACAATAATATCCATAATCTTATCATCAAAAAAGTATTTGAAAATATCAACTGGGTTTCCTACAGGGATTTTAGGACCACAATAACTTGAAAATGTTTCTTGTTTAGGTACATACCCTTCCATTGTATCCCATACCATTCCAGGGTTTTCATTTGGCCTAGGTAATGGACAATCTCCTGCCCCCCCTACTACACTGTCTATAATGTCATCAATGCGTCTATTTTGCACTACAATTGGATCATCATCACTGTATCATCGTTGTGATCGAGGGGATCATCATCGTTGTTCTGGTTGCCCTCGAGGCCTATCTCTTGTTGGGCGTAATCAACTTCTTCCTCATCACGAGCCTCAGACAATAATACTTCATTGTCGTCTAGCCAGCGGTCGATTTCACTTGACCTAGCCATTATGCAATTATTGGCATAATAAATAAACTAATATAAAAACAGTCACAGTTCACTTTGGGTATTTGCCTAACCTTAATATCCCAAACAAAAACGTACACACTTTTCACCCTAACAATACTTTCAGCAACCAAAAAACTACAATTTGTTACTAATACTAGATTCTAAAACATTCTAATAATAATAATACAGTTTAAAACAGCGTATTACGCAATAAAACTGCTAAATGTAACCACAAAAACAACGCTACAACGTAGTACGTTTACACGACGAGTACAAATAACCAAGTTCAACAACCTGCAAGTTTGTAAACAACATCTCTCTCTCTCGCACATATAAACGATCGACAAACAGCTGGAAAATATCGGCAAACTCATTGACAATATGCTGGATATAGTCCCAATCCCAAGTAGTTCGTAAAACTGCCGTCAGATGTCACTACGTGACGGAGTGTCGGCATACGTAGTGACTACGGCAAACCACATTCATGGACATTTTTTGCTGCCGTAGTCACTACGGCAAACCACGTTGAAGGGTTAACAGTCAGGTGCTGGTAACCTTCTTTTGCTAAACAATCGCATGCTTTCCAGCAGTCACTTATGATTGTCGAACCGTCTTCAATCCATTCTTTAATTATTGCGAGCAGTGTCTCCGAGTCGCGATTCTCTACAGGTACGAGAAATGTTTGGCGTGATTCACACTGGATACCGCGGAATACCCACTGCCCTTCAATGCGGCGCCCGCGGTTGTATTTTCTTTTCCCAATCTTGGCCTCATCTACTTTTACTGTACCACTAAGTTTCATACTATTGCAAAGCATGTGGTCCACCATCACCTCCCTAGTGAAGTTACTCCAGTCAACAAAAAAACGGTAAGGTTCAAATTTTCAATAACAAGAGATTGGCGCGGTGGCGGCAAGTGCAAATAAAATGCCAGAAATTTAAAGTATGTTGACGAGTGATGGGTTTTCCCTAAAAAACTTCCTTCCCGGGCAGAAACACGGAATTTGCACTGCGTTTTCTTCTTTTTATTATTACTAATGGAACGTCCACACCAAAAATATAAATCGTGACGTCGGAGATGCAACTGACGACCGCATTTACCACAATTAATAGATTGCCTCAACACTGTGCGCAATGAATATGTCCAACACCTCGTCATCAGATGTTTGCAAACACTCCACAAAATTATTACAACAACTGACACATGGACTAAATTCAGTATGTACAGCGACATCCATTTTTGGAAAAGAACAACAACATTAACAACAAAAACAATTTAAAACACTGACAAACAAACAGTGCTACACTAACAATTTCAACACTTCAACCACTGTGTTGATGCGAACGGAGCAGCGTGCGCAGAGAACTGATGGGTGGCGGATTTCAAAGATGCGTGTAACGTAATTCTAGATTAAGGGAGAAAAAATAATGAGTCAAGGATAAATTTTAGACGCATAACATATGTTTCTGGATGACAGAAGAACAAACAATGACTGTCGGAGACATCTGATTGGTCAGGAACGAAGACAACAATGACTCATGAAATGACGCAACATATGCAAGCGACGTCTCTGGAAAGTAAACATTACTACAACAATCCAGAGAGTGACATCAATGGGTTGTGCAACTTCTGGAAATGTCATTCAACTGTCAGACGCCAGTAGCGCCACTACAGCAGAGGCAAATTGTCGTACAACTAATCACGGCTGCCAACATCAGAAAAATAAATTTCCCAAATTAAGATCGTTTTCCCCACCCAAAATCCCGAATTCCCACCGTGTCCCCTAGATTGAAAAGGGGTTAGGGGATAGGGCATTCCTCCTAGTTTCACTGGAAATTAAAATTCCAAGGGAAATTAAATACGAGAGAAGAGTAACAATTACCATTTGATTATAAGGTTTAACATTTAATTAATAGGCTATGAATAAATAAATAACTTTTACTTATGGTCGTTGAGCATTAAAAATAATACATGAGAATAGTTAACAGAACAATAAATTTTGATACGGTATACTACATTTATTTACTAAAATAATCAGTCGGTAATTTACTAAAAATTTTGATACGGTACCCATTTCATTGAAATTCCTTTTGCTTTTTGGGGAAGTATTTGAAACATGTAACTTGAAATTTATTTTGATTTCTATATCATTCAGAGTCTACTTTTATTGGTAAATTATCCATTTTCAACCACTAGTATCAGTAGTGGAAATATACTAGACATTCTAATAGAATAATGTATAGCACCAAAACAACTGAAAATCAAAACAACATAACCTAAAAGCATATCACAATCGCATTTGCGCATCACCGATTTTGAGTTTTCTGTTTTTGCTAAGGTACCTCTACACTTTCGCCCAGTCGTTCGTCCGAATGACTTGGGCGAGCGAGTCGTGCTCGTGTGACCATCCACACTGCAGCGAGTCGAGACCGTGAGCAGCACTTAGTAGGGAGGACCTGCCGATCGTCTCCTTTGACTCGGTCACAAAAACCGACAAGAATCGAAGAGACGGCGAGGCAAGCGCTACTATCCCAAGCGGTGGCGAACTAGCCCTTTATATTCTCGCATTTTCCATCGCTCGGCTAGACTCGGCTACTACAGAGTGCGCGCCAAGCCAAGTCACCGCGCATGACTTCTGCGAGTCGGTTAGCTACTGTCACTGTATAACCACAGTCTAGACTGTGGTATAATTGTCATATCAGTAACTTGCGTGTTCCGTTTACACTGTACACAGTTGAAACTTTCTCTAAAAAGCGATCGGTAAAATGTGTTAGTGAATGACCAACACAACGTTGTCAAGCCTCCACAATATCCCAACTGCTCTTCTAGTCTTCTGTTTGGTTGTGGATCCTGATCACATTGCGTTGCATTCAATATTTAGCTCATATTTTAAAGTAACACCAAAATAAGTTGCCAAAGCAAATGGACTTTTACCCCATTGGCCTACGGATTTTTTAACCACCGGTCACCCCTAGGAAATCCTATTAATTTGACTTTTTTGCAAGCTTTTGAAAAAAACTCAATAGTTTCATTATTATTTATCAGAACTCTTTGAAACTTTATGGAAATGTATCACCTAAATACTCAGCCAAAAAAATAAAATGAAAATATTTTATTTTTTTTTAATAAATTTATTAATAAATAGCCTATATAAATAAACATAATTTATTAGTAATTTTAATTTTTTTTCAATTAAAACTGATTGTTAATTTGAGATTACAATGTTGACATATTTTCGATATTGCCGATATTTACTGGATAGGTAATATTTTTTTGCAAATATATAGGCTAAATACAAAGCGATACGAACTTGGAAATTTGAATTATTTTACCGTTTTGCAAGGTTTTGTAAACACACTCAGAGATTCCACATTATTTGTCAAAACACTTTCTAACTTTGTAAATGTGTCAATCAAATGTTTAGCTGGGCCTACTAAGAACTATTTATATTTATTTTTATAAATAAATTTAGGCGATTGACATACCTTGTTGAAGCTGTGATAGTCTACACTGTTGGAACTACTTCTACTTCTTATGAGACTGTAAACAACTTGCTAAAGTCCACTACACTATAATAAAGAACTGTACACAAAACCACAATAAAAAACTGTACACTATTTACAATTCCACTACACTACTTAGTGCATTCAGTACTTAACCAAAGTATGATAGTCGGCAAAGCAACCATCAATGTGCAAGGGGACACCGCAGAGAGTACACTGGATTCACACTTCTTTCCTTAGTCCTTTAGAAGAACAGACAATGCATCTCTTAGTTGGTAAAGGCTTTGATGGTGTAGGGGGTATTGTTATGGAGAAATGACGCCTGCCTTGTAGTCGCATAGGGTTACTTGTCGATGGTCTCCCAGGTGAGGCTCGTTGGGGAATCTCAACATTTTGCAGGATCTGCTCGGCCAGGTTACTTTTAAACTCTGAGAAGTGTTGTTTGTTCTTTCCAGTTAGTTTCTTATAAACAACAAATGAATTGAAAAGGGTGACATCAAACAAATAAAAAAATATTTTTATATACCATTTTACATGCCTTCTCATAACAGGGTTGTAGGACAGGACCTGGCCTTGGCGATCTACCGCCAGCATGCCTAGATTGTAGTCCATTATTTGTTTCGGCTTCATGATCTCTGCAGCTGGTTGATCTCTCGTAGGCCTAGATACTTTGCCAGTGGGTGTGAAATCAATATCTTCATGTTTTGAGCTGATTGTGTTTACAATCTTTCGGTCCATCCATCTTACAACAAGGAGGCCCTCTGCACTTCGACGTTGTGCCTCTCCCTTTTATAAGGGTTCCTTCATGTCACGGGGCATATTTTTTCTGTTGGACTTAACTGTGCCAATTGCATAGGTCTCACTTTCAAGCAGTTCTGTAAACAATCTTGGCGATGCATACCAATTATCGACGTGAGTTATATACCCCTTGTCTAGGAAAGGCTCAGCGAGTTGTAGAACGATTTGCTCACTAACCAACTGACCTTTGGGAAGGTTTTTCTTTCCTGTATATATCTCAAATGCTGACCCTGTGGACGATTCACACAACTTTAAAATCTTTATGCCAAACCTTGCACGTTTGTTACAATTGTATTGCACATATGACAATCGGCCTTGAAACTTCATAAGACTTTCGTCTACCGAAACGTCTTGGTCAGGTGTATACAGTTTTAAAAACTTGTCTGACATATACTGGATTATTGGCCTTATTTTTGTCAACTTGTCTGTTGGCTGGCACAATGTATCATCAAAGTGGAGGAATCATACAATCATTTGAAAGCGACGAAATGTCATAATTTCAGAGAAGATTTTGGTCTCTAAAACTTTCCTCTTACTCCAATAGGACTGAAGGGTAGGTTTTTTATTACACTCATAAGTATAAATAATGAAAAAAAACCTTTAATTCCTCAGCAGTACAATCATACCAGTTGGTGTCATCTTTCAACTTTCTACGAGTGTTATCAGCAAAACATTCAGCAGCATAGCGATTAGTTTATGCAGCTATAAGGTGAAAAAATAATTGCTTAGAAACTTGCTAAAATCATAATTTTCTGTTTCTAGCACTTCTAACTCAATATTTACACCGACCTTTTCTCCCCAAAAAATAATAGGTTTTGGGTCATTAGGTTTATTTTCCCACATAATTGGTTCCTCCAAAAACCCAATTTCTCCACTTACCACCTTATTTATGATATCGTCAATTGAATCCGTAGGCATACATCCATCCCCTGCAACAACATCTTCAATCATTTGATCAACAGAGCCTAGGCCAGCAGGTGGTTGTAGATCATCAATAATTTCGTCCTCAGACGCTTCATCAGACTCACTAGCACTTTCACTATATTCAGAAACATGTATGTGATAGTCATCTATTTCACTGTCCGCATCACTCACTAAATAACCATCATCATCTATAATTCGATCGATTTCACTAGAACGTAAACAATCAATTCTACGACCTGCCATGACTGCAAACGTAAACAAACATTCACAACGCAACACAACATGACAGCTGTCAAAAAATCAATATTTTTCCACCAAAAGTAGGCCTGCCAACTTGAAAAACAAAATCAGTTGACTGTACTGTCTAGTAATAGCAGTCGGCAATGTAGTTCGTCTGATTAGTGCTGCCATAAAACGGGAAAAATTGAAACCACTGGCGCGTGGTCGTTACTCGTCCAAGTATCAGTAGGCGCCCATGCGCTACGGCAGTTGGCGACTGTCAAAGTATGTCAATGGGTTAAAAACCAGATTTTATGCCATAAAATTTAATTTCTATACGTTTCTTTGTAGCTAAAAAGCGACAGCCTGCCCAAATATTATCGCATTTTCGTAGTGCATGTCACATTTTGCGACAAATGCGACCGCAGCTTAAACCCTGGCAAGTGATAAGTTCTGGTTGTATATTTCTTATTGGTTTTTTGTTTTACAAAGAGTGAAGAGTAAGAATAATCGTGTAAAGGTTAAATGTTTTTGCTTAAAACAGTGTAAACCTATATTGCACGCTGCAGTGGTTAGGTTAGGTTATGCTCATGATATAGGCCTAGATCATGATATAGGCCTAGATAAAAAAACCTACCATAACTTACAATAAAAGTTAAAATGATAACAGTGACTTTTGGGGCTATATGTTAGCCAATAAAATTTGTTTTAGCGAATTTCCTCTGTAGGAAAGAAGCTAAGCTTATTACCGTGGGATGCATTATGGAAGGGTAAAAGATTAATATAGTGTACCGTTGGCAAACTCATAATTTCGTTATTGTAACTGATATCATATCTGGATTCCAGATATAGGCCTAAAACCGTTTTTTTGAGTCTGACGTGTAACTGCACTTAACACTAGACCTATTTTTTCTATTGGTTATATGGGAAACATAATTTGCATGTTTTTTTGGTGACTGTTAACGCGATAACACCGATAAATAAGGTTGTAGCTTCATAAACGTGCAAAAAGACAAATTTTAATACCTACTGTCTCTTAGCGCTAAATAGGTACCGGTAACTTATTTATAGCCTATAGGGCCTATAAGTTAATACAGTAAAACCCCGCTTAACCGAAATAATGGGGGCGGAACCGTTCCGGATAACCCAATTTTTCGGATAGGCTATTCAACTGTTGGTATTTCAAGGTTAATTTCCGAAAAATACGCAAACATCTTGGAGTTTTCAGCAGGTGTGAGAGTTCAAGGTACACTGATCCTGTAGTGTGAAATATGAATTAGGAAAATGCAGTATGGATCAACCCTCCACCCCCTCGAGGCCGGATCAGGTATGTGGCAAAACCCGTAAAAACAACCCTTAAGTTCTGTGACCGCCGTGACAGACGGTCTCTCGGTCCGCCATGAGTCATGTGCCAGACTTATCTTCTCTGTTATTGATTAAATATTTTTTGTAGACCGTTCTGGTTAACCTGGGTTTCGGTTTAGCGAGGTCCGGTTAAGCTGGGTTTTACTGTATTATCTAAATTTAATATTATAACTTACAGGTTGTCCAGCCTAAAGTGCTTCAATAGCTAACTTTTAGCGAATTTCCCCTATAGGGAAGAAGCTATTACCGTAGTCGGCATGGTAAGACCTAGGGCCGGGGCCATGATAACTTTTCGTTTTGAGGCCCCCAGACCCCAAAAATACCGTTCGTTCGAAACTGTATATATATATATATATATATATATATATATATAAGGTAAACTGGCCAAATTCCGAACGTTTAAGGTTAGGTTCACGTATTTAAGGTTCACAGAGCATTAAAATATGTAAATTTATACTTTTAAATCTTACATTAATTTTTTGATAAATTTCCTTTCAAATAAAATGATTTACATTCCTAAAACCTTTAAGTATTTGTTAAATTAACCATATTTTCAACACTACCCATTTGGACCAAGAACCCCAATACCGAACGACAACAGCCCAATACCGAATTTCCAGTTCCTAACACCGAACGGCAATGACTTCCAGTACCTTATGTCTAGTTCCCAATTTATAGCAGCCCTGAGTCCACAGAGTATTATTAATTGGCTATTTTATCGAAATATGTATCACTTAAGATTGGTTTCAAATAATATTTTTAGATTATGGGTCAAACTTAACCTTAAAACAATTCATTCTATCAACGTTTCTAATCGTTGTTAAAGGTGCGATCACACTGCGAGACTTTGTCTTGAAACTCTACATGCAACAAAATGCAAAAGAATATCAGTATAGCAAGGCCTACCAAATCAATCAGCAAGCCTCATAGAGTATGCCACAACAACTGCCAAGTTCTATTTCCGACTTTTCCTTATTGCGCAACACGAGTTGCAAGCCTTTATCCCTGGCGAAGTTAACTTACACTGAGTGATGAACGTATTTCCTACTTGATGACTACTGGATAGCAGATTATATACAGTTATATTTATTGCATTATGTAAAATAAAAATAAAATTAAAAGTGTTTGAAATCAATAAATAAACTTATATGCACTGAATCATATACACTTTTTGTGTTAGGGGAATAAAAACATTCCAACAAAATAAGATAAGTTAGTAAAACAATAAATTGATTGAAGACAAGTTAATGAAAGCGAAATAAGATATAATAATAAATTAAGAGAGGCAAAGGACTGCAAAGAATACATTAAAATGAAGTATTAAAAGATACAGAAAGAAGAGATTAACTTTACTTCGGAAAATGACACAACTTAAAACAATATTAAAAATGTGACCAAGTATCAACTTATTAAATAAGAAATTGAACTACATACTTACATTACTTAAACATGACATTTAGTTTGATATATAAACAACTTTTAAAATAAATTAACAAGACATTACAATTAAATATAACAGTGAAAAAGAAAATAATGCAGTGAAACAATCCCAACAAAACATTACACAACAAACACATTATATACATACTTACATACATTAGAGCAATTGATATTAAAACATGACAAAGATAAAACAGAGGCAATAAATAAGAAATTAAACTACTCATTCACACAGGTAAGAAACAACATATATGTTAAGAGAGACATTAAACATGAAATTTAGTTTGATATATACACAACTTTTAAAAGGAATTAACAAGACATTCAATAAAATACAGCAGTGAAAAAGACAATGATGCAGCGAAACAATCCCAACAAACATTACATACATGCATACATTTATTAAGCTTAGAGCAATTGACATTAAAACTTGACAAAGATAAAACACAAGCAATAAATAAGAAATTGAATTATACATATAAACAAGAATGAAATCATATCAGTAACAGATCGAAAGAAGTGGAGAACGGAAGAGGTTCTAATAAATGATTTTCTCCTTGAAACTAAAGAAACCTCTTCTCTCAACTCGAGGGGTCGACAACACTTGCACAATTTCTGACAGTTGCACACATTCGTCTATGTCGTCTTCCTCTGGCCAAACAAACTTGTTGCCCTTTCTTGAAAGAAATTTTATGGACAACACGTTGCCATCAATTTTTTTTATCTGGCCTGGAAAATGTTTCTTATTTCCGTCAACCACATAAGGAACAACCACCCACGTGTTAACTGTTAACTCTTGTAGTTCCTCAGCAGTAATCTGGAGCGGTTCAGGGTCATCGACATCTTCACTATCACTCACAAGTGTTTTTTTGGAAACTTTGCCTTCTTTCATCTTTTTCTTCTCTTCTCTTTCAATTCTTTTCCTTTCCTTTTCTCTGTCCTGTTCAAGTTTCTTTTCTTTTGATATACTCCTTGAAATTGGAGCCGGTGATGGTGCAAGGCATTACTTCACGATCAAAGAGTTTCTTTTTCTTGCCACTGGGAGGAGTGGGAAAAATCAGGCACCTTTTGAAAGGAGATGGCAAGTTAGGATTTGGTGTGGAAGAAGAAGAAGCTGCTGGTGTTGGTGTGATTGGAAAAATTGACGATGGAGAAAAAGTTGATGGCGAGGGAACAGTCGTTAGATGTGAAGGTGAAAAAGAAGGAACTGAAACAATGGTTGGTGTGGATGAAGAAGGTATCGAGGCAGCAACGGCGGATGATGTGGGCGGAATGGACGGGTCGAAATTTTGAACAATGGCGGATGATGTGGGGGTCATTCCGTATCAACTCAACACAGTTTAAATTACAATTTTACTTGACCATCTCAGATTTCCATGAAATTTGGTATACTGGTACACCCCATATAGACTAAGAAAAATACCAAATTTCAACTTGATATATGTGTTAGTTTCAAAGTTACGCCTCGTTAAAGTTTTCAAAAAACGCTGAAAATCGACCCGTTTTGTAAACTTTAGACTGCCATAACATCTCTCAGAATCAAGCTAGAAGGATGGGAGAGGTTCCATTTTGCAGCATTTTTCAAGCCCTTTCTAAATATATATAATACTACAGGGGTCTTAATAAAAAAGTTTTTAACAATTTCAAAATCAAAAATTAAATTTCAAATTTTTCAAAATGCGACGCTTTAAAAATTTTGAAAAAATTCTCAAATAGTCCTTGTATAGTGGTTAATTGATGGTATAAATTTCATTATGGGATCATAATGGGTTCTTACAGAAAAATGCATTTGAAAAAACGCTTACACAACAATTTCCACTATAACGCCTCATTGCTATTGTAAAGGCTAAGAGTATTTTTTATTGTAAACAAAGATTATGTGAAATTTGCATGGGAGACTAAGAAATAACATATAGAGAAATTTGATCAATGATATTTAATTTTTACAACCTCATTTTTAAAGCTAAATTTATTTATTTGAAAGATTTCTAAAGGCAGAAAACAAACTTACATAGGTAATGATTGACTTGCTGCATTTTTCTTCTGAAGGTTTTGTCAAAGTCGGTGAAAGCTTGGTTGGTTTTGTTTTGTTCTTCATTTGACAATTGGTAAGTTCGGCCAGTTGGAGTTAGTGGATCAACTTTGCTCAGAACATTAGTAACAGGAAGCCAAAGAATATCTTGCCTTCTGGGGAAAGAGAAGCTAGGTGACGGACCAGCTGGACTTAAAAATGAAATCTTCACTTCTTCATTTACTTCATCTTTGTCAAGCACATAGGCCAGCCACCAGTTGTTGTCGTAGACGATAGTAACGTATCCACTGACTTCTGCTAAGCTCAAACGATCCTGTATCGTTACAGTTTCAATTCTGAAGTCAGTGGATTCCGAGAAAACTTTTACTTTAATTTTGCTGTTACTAGAGGGTATCGGAATGAATGCATGGAGTCTCTGAGTGCCTTCAATGGTCACTGATTTTTTCAGCGCTTTTCTAAGTGCCTCTCAGTTTCGATGTACTCCTGTTGAGTAACATAAACAAAATTTGCAACAAAAATATTTTGCATTGCCCATTCGTACAGCTGAAATGGAGTTTGAATCTGGTCTTGATAGGGCCTTTGCAAGCTGGTTCTAGCCACTAATCTCTTCACAACTCCCCCAACACCATCACAGGCACTTTTGCCATGGGCAGTGGCTGAGAAATGCCACTCAGCATCAATTTTAAAGTCTTCTGAATGAAAGCTTAGGTTGGTGAAGTTCTTACGGTTCTTATACTGGGCGGCGGACCCATCAGAGAAGTAATATATTTTGGTTATATTGTCTCCGAATTTCTCTTTCATAAACTCTATCAGTTTATTTTGAAAATAATACACTGCTATTGTATTGTGTTCTAGGACCTCGGAAATTACAACAAAGCTTACGTGTTTTGTTTTTCCCTCGCTTTTATAGTAGATCACAAATGGATGTACTGTCGCTTGTCCACTGTTCCAATGATAGCTTTGTGCTTCATCTTGAAGAACAAAGCTGTAGTTTTCGGAGAAGTCACACATGACTAGGTATTCAGAGCTTTCGAGACTTTCTTTGAGGTGATTTAAGAAGGAACTTTGTTGTTTGGCAATAAAGTCATGTCTTATTAATGTAGACAATTTTTTTATGAATAAGTCGATAAAATCAGTTGATTTTTCAATTGTTTCCAAATTACATCTATCAACAGAGACCCATTGACGAAAAGTTATTTTCTCGATGCCTTTTGCTTCAAAACTTTCTTCCAACAAATTTTTTATGGACTCTGTACCTGGGCAGGTTGAACACTCTCCAAAGAAACAATTAACGGAGGCAGGGTTGCAAAGTGCTTTGGCAATACAGTGTTTGTATGTCAGCAGCTCGCAATTAGTTATTGAGCTAATTTTTCCATTCTCTAACATCAGTTTAAAATTTTGATGGGTTGTGCATACACACACAGAGTGTGTACCGCTAGCACCTGCCAGCACACAGCTTTTTGGCCTTAGTTCTGCGAACTTTGAAAATCCAATTTTTAATGTAGGATTTTTGTCTTTGAAAGTTCGATAGGCCTCCATTAAATTACATAACACTAGTCGTTTCGGTACTGTGACTTTATCTGCTGTATCTGCTTTATCTGCTTAACCGAAACACAGTCTTTTTTACCAGGTAAAACTCGGCTGATTTCATCACTCTCGTAGAATGAACGCACTGCTGTTACTACTTCTAGTGGCAGACTCTTGCCAGGTTTTTGATTTGGGCCCTCTAATATACCTTTATCTTTAAGTATTTTCTTCGATTGCCTCACCATGTAATTTGGCGCATTGAACTCTCGCATAATCTTTCTTACACTCCATGAATCAGGCAAACATGTTAATATCATTATCTTTTTGTCTCTTGAAGTACAGTGTGAGAAGTGGTCTTTTAGATTTTTCAAAATTGAATCGTCAAGCGTTTCATGAGCTTCATCAGAGGAAGAGTCTTGAATAGAAGTAAAAAGTTTACGCTTCATGGCTGAATTAATTTTGACCATTTTTTGTGATGAATAACTTTTTGATTTTACTTTTTTTGAATCAAGGGGTGATTCACCTAGTTCATGAAGAGACGCATTAAGTGTTTGGACAACATCCGACGTAGAGTGAAAATCAGGGTCATTTTCAGAATCAGAATCATCTAAAATTTCTGGCTCAAGGCTTAGTTTAGCACTGGCTTGATTTGTTTCTTTGTTGTTCTTTAGACTTGATAACTCTTTTCTGCAAGAGTCACATACTTTGGCATCTTTAGGCATGTTTAAATGTTGAAATTGTTCAAGCATCCATTGTGTTACTGTTCTAAGAGTTTTTCTTACTCTATGATCATTTTTTTTAAAAGGATTGAAACATTGAACTGTTCTATGCCTTGTGGGTTCCATCTCAATTCTTTAGGTGCCTATTAAATAGTCTCTGAGAAAAATCAATAAAACTCTTATCCTTAATCATTTAATTAAAAAATTATTTTGAGTTAAATTATATTTATTAAAAAAAGAATATTGCTTCCCAATCAAAGATTTTACTCACTGTTCATCTACCTATTGCACCAAGTCTTTATAAATGTAGAAATATTGTCTGTCTTTTAAAAACTAGCACTTACACAAGCACTCATTCACTATAATCACAAATACTAACACTTTACTCTCAAACACTTATGCTTTATTCACATATCAAACATATACTTGACACTTGCATGACATATACTTGTTACACCACCAAACTCTGACTGGAGACTAATCTCTGAACAGCCTCTGACAAGTGAACAGCAGAAGCTGCAGGCTCTGTCTTGCGGACTGCTGCAGGTTAAGACAAGTACTACAGAGCACCTGAGCCAACTTGTTGTACTGACTTATTCTATCTCTTATTTGAATTTATCCTTATCAACCAATACCTCCTTATAAGCAATATATTTCCAATAAAACAAGACAGATTTCTGCCAAAACTATTTCTTTTTTTATTTATAAAATCAATAATAATATTGTATTGTACAACCATTAAATAACTATGTATTGTATATAAATTGATTAAATTATCTTGGTGTGTTACCAACAAATATAAGATAATTGCTCAGCAAAATATTCAAATATAGCAGTCCAATTACCTTAAAAGCTTTACGCCTATGTTATTAAGAATTATTAGTTCACTGTCACCAGCATTCTGTGATAAAATTTAATGTAAGCGTTTTTTCAAATGCACTTTTCTGTAAGAACCCATTATGATCCCATAATGAAATTTATACCATCAATTAACCACTATACAAGGACTATTTGAGAATTTTCTCAAAATTTTTAAAGCGTCGCATTTTGAAAAATTTGAAATTTAATTTTTGATTTTGAAATTGTTAAAAACATTTTTATTAAGACCCCTGTAGTATTATATATATTTGGAAAGGGCTTGAAAAATGCTGCAAAATGGCACCTCTCCCATCTTTCTAGCTTGATTCTGAGAGATGTTATGGCAGTTTTAAGTTTACGAAACAGGTCGATTTTCAGCGTTTTTTGACAACTTTAACGAGGCATAAATTTGAAACTAATTCATATATCAAGTTGAAATTTGGTATTTTTCTTAGTCTTTATGGGGTGTACCAGTATACCAAATTTCATTAAAATCTGAGAAGGTCAGGTAAAATGACTGTGTTGATTTGACATGGAATCACCCGTGGACGGAATGGACGGGTCGAAATTGTGAACAATGGCGGATGATGTGGACGGAATGGATGGGTCAAAATTGTGAACAACGGCAGATGACGTGGACAGAATGGATAAGTCGTGAACAAGCACATCAAGCTCCACACTTTCATTGAGATTGAAGTCAGGGAATAATGTATAGTCAACTTCTATCACCTGTTCTTCATTTATGGCTTCAGCAACGACAACTGGTTCTGCAGGGAGCTCTACAGTTTCAACCAGATCATCTGGTTCCTCGAGTGACGATACTTTTTGCTTAGGTTTTTCGAGTCTTCTTTTTAGTTCCTGATCGAGGGCAGCAACCTCCTCTTTCATGGACAGCCAAAGTTCATATAGCGACTCATCTCGAAGCAGGACATCTCTGGCGAACAACTGAATTTTTGCAAGACCTATCTTAGCTTCAGTGTATGCAAGATAGTTTCTGATATCTTTTAGTTTCAGTTCCAAATACTGGATACTGTTTTGGTCTGATGTTCTTTTCAGCATGTTAGCAAAATGGACCTTGTCGGGGTCCAGATCAAGGAGGCCCGTTGCCTTAAAACCACTGGCAATTGTCTCGGGTTTTAGATGGGCATCCATCACCCCTTTCAATACAGGAGCGAACTCATCCTTGCGCATTTTCCTGCCCCCATTCTGGAATCTCCACTGATCTACTCCCTTCTTCCATCCAGCTTTCAGTGGCCTGAACACCGAAACATCCATCGGCTGGAGGAGATGGGTGGAGTTAGGGTACAGGGCCACAACCTCGATTTGTTTTTCAGAACAGAAATTTGATAGTTGAATGCTCAAATGCGAGGTGTGGCCATCAATGAAAAGAACTACTGGAAACTTAATACTTGAGTCTACCAACCAAGGGTAAAAGACGTTTTTGATGTACTCAAAGAAGGTGGCACTCGTCATCCACCTAGTCTCGCTTTTGGATATTGCCCACTCGTCAGGGAAACTTTGGGCAATGGCTGCAGGTATCCTTTTGTAGGAATACACCACCATTGTTGGTGCCAATTGTCCAGCCGCACTTCCATTGACAAGCACTGTGATACACTCCTTCTCGTCGTTTCCTGATACAGAGTACACTGTCTTTTCACCTTTTTTGGATAAAACTGTTTTCCCCTTTGGGGTCAGGAAAAACGCTGTCTCGTCAGCATTGAACACACGAGTAGGGTCTTTGAAAACCTCCAAGAACCTCTTCTCCTCGGCGTACTGCTTGACTTCTTGGAACCATGCTCTTATTTTCTCTTCTGTGACATTGGCTCTAGAGGTCGTCAGGCCTTGGGAAACTCTTTCTGCTATAGCTTTATTCCGTTTTAAGAATAGGGAGTACCATTTTTCTCCCGGTACTCCGTTACAAAATGGATTTTCCCTATTCAGATCTTTAGTCAATTTTGCTACGCTGTCAAGTAGTTGGGCCTTTGATACAGGAAACCCTGCTCTTCCAATGTCAATGACCCATTGCGTAATGATATTTTCCTCCTCAGCTGAGAGGACGGAAGGTCTGCCAACAGTAGCTTCCTCCTTATACTTTCCGGGTACCTTGTGCAGCGTAGTTTTTGGCACGCCAAAAGCATTAGCAGCAGCCCCAAGAGTCAACCCTTCGTTTTTGATGGCATCAAGAGCCTTCTGGACGTCTTCCTGGGAATAGCGTCTTCTCGCAGTTGGGCGCGTGGGAGCTGGCATCTTGCTGAAAACAAAACTCCTTTGTTAGGACACATATATTTGAAATGTAAATATATATAAGTTAAAACAACATAAGTTGTATATTGGTCTGATGTAACTTAAATTAACTTAGACAGTTAAAACACTGAAATAATGAGTTGTTAATGTATTATAACACGATTCTTACCGTAGTTTATTTTCATTAACAACGTTTTCTTAGTTTTGTTTAAAAATAGATGGCTAATATTTTCAAAATACATAATTTAAACCACATTTTATAAGTGCAAGAACCAATAAATTTGTAAAAAACACCCAAAAAATGGTGTTCGGTAGTTAGGAAATGGCCAAGCTTAATTCCGAACACAGTGTTCGGTATTTGGCTAAACGTATATTTTGAACTTCCTAATTCCGAACACCTTCAAAATAAATGTTAGCACTTAAAACAACGTGTTATTTCATTTAATATTGAATGTTAATGTATATAATTCACTTGTAAAACATTTAGTTCACTGAAAATCATAACTATTATAACTTAGTAGACTTACCTCTTTGCTAATGGCCTGCCTGAAGAGGACGTAGTTCAGACGACAAACTGTCAACTCGCCGGGCTTTCACGGCCAACTAAATTACGATTTTTTTCAACGACCTACAAACCCATATATCTTTTTATGGGTCAAAGACCACTGAATATGTTGAGATATAATCATTGTCATTAGTTGAAGCAGACGCTTATTATTTGAGTCAGAAAACACCGCGTTTGGTATTTGGCGGGTGTTCGGTGTTTGGGCGATTTACCTTATGTCCGTAGGCACGATAACTCTCGTAAAAATGATCTGATTTTGATGAAATTTGGTATAAATGTGTGAAGCAACATTTATGACTTTAAGTTTGAAAACCAGCCAGATTGCTCTATCCAAAGGGGTATTTTGGGGAGGTTTTGTACTCCAAAAATGAGTTTTTTGAATTTTTTACATATCATTTTTGAAATAGTCAAAGATTAGTTTTTATCATCGGATTCAGCTTAAAAAAACACAGTTTGGTATTTTGATCTTTCCTCTACGTCAATTGGTTACCGTGATATTGAAAGTGCTAAACACTTTACTTACGTTGTCTAGTGTTATTCTTATGGAGGAAAAGAAAAATTATATGTCTCGCTTATTTATGAACGTATATTGACGAAACTTGGTATAAAGTTTCATATGGTTGTGGTTTATTGATATTTGCTCAAAAAAAATTTGTTTGCCAAAGGCTTCCGTAGCAGCAAACCTGCGTACTCAGCCCCATGTTATTCTTATGGAGAATAATTAAATGCTATGTCTCCCTTAATTATGAATATAAATGAATAACAACTGGTATATGACTTCACCTTACTGAGATATATTGATATTAGCATAAAAACACATTTTTTGTGTTCCTTGTAGCAGCAAACCTGCGTGCTCAGCCCCAATGTTATTCTTATGGAGAATAATTAAAACTGTATATACCGTTTATTTGTACCGCTATATTTTTACGAAACTTGGTAAGTGGCTTTATGTAGTCTTAAGACATTTATATCTCCATTGGAAATTCGCTAAGTATGCAGGTTTGCTGCGACGGGGGTGTTTTATTTTATGTCTGACAGTAAAATTCTTATGGGGGGGACCCCTTTATTTTTTTATGTTGCTTTTAGGTATGTAGGGGAGGCTGTTGAACCTTTGGACAAGTTTACGTTAACAATTTTTTTCAGTACCGGTAACCGTGTTAGATACTAAAATGCTGATTGAAATGAGGTATTCAGCATAGGATAAATGTGCCAGTAAAGGGCACCATTAAGGGAATTATTTTGTTATAAATTCAAAGAAAATCACAATAATTTGTATGAAAATCTTTTTACTACCAATATGTTCTGTAAATGTACTTGGAGAAAAAAAATTATAGCCTAGGGGAGAGTGGTGTACCTCGGACCTATTTTCACTTTTATATTGTAATTTTTAAACTTTTAATGAAAAAAATGAAAAATGTATACTTTAGATCTTTAACTGGATCATATATTTTTTCAAAACTGTATTAAATATATATAGGATACATTATTAAAAAATTTGTATTTAGGACCGAGGTACACTACAGTTGGTGTACCTCGGACCTAGGCTTGGTCTACCTCGGACCTAAATCTATGGAATAATAAATGCATGGTAAAATCTAAAATTTAAGTTTATTGTGTTAAAGTAACATGGTTTTTCTTATTTTAAAGTTATGCTATACATACACACAGCTAGCATAAGCATATTTAGTGAATTATTATGCTAACCCATTTGCCTAACCTTTTCCCAGTGGCCTTATGTGCCCAGGAAATCCTATTATTTTTACTGTTTTTGGAGCATTCCAGTGTTACGTACGGGACATTTGTACTCAGTTTTTAGGCTTTTGTTATTTTTTCCCTCTATAATGGATGTAGATATTGCAATGACCAATACAAGTGATTATTCAACATATTTTTACAAAACTTTTAACACTACGTACTACTATTTTAATGAATCGGAATGTGTGTGTTAAAATAAAATGTGTCTGTTACGTATGGGACATGTCAAGTCCACCGCCTAATATAAATATGCAAAATTAACATTAAACTCAGCTCTGTTTAAAGAAAAAAACAAGCTAAAATAATTTTTTTGTCATTAAAGGGCATATTGAAAATTTTTTAATAGTATTCCCAACCAAATAAGTATTAAGCCTGATAAACAGCAAATTTTTTTGTGATTGTTACTTACGGGACATAGGTTGTTATGTACGGGACACGAGCAAATAAAAACTCACATATATGCATTATTACTTTACTATTTACAAAAAAACATTAATTCACACTTATTTATACATATGAAATAATATTATAACTGGTCAAAGGCTAAATTAAGTTGTCTGAAAAACTTTTTTGACAGGTCTTTAAGCTGGTTACATGTATAGCTAAATTTGAATAGTCCTCTGTTGTTAACCACAACTGGTGGTGGAACTTTCTTGAGAATTTCCTCTTTACTGTAAACAATGGAGTCTAACGGAGTTGGCCACTTGAAGTGTAAAGGTGCAGAAGTGGGCACCATCACTGACACTTCATACCCATTTTCTTGTACGCTGACAATTTCTCCGGGATATTGAGTTCCCTCGTAGTTTACTAAAACCCAGTTTCCCTCTTCGTAGTTGCTCGAGAAGTTCAATGCAGGTGTAACTTCTTTAAACCCAAGTTCAATATCTGATGACAAAGCATGGTTACGGGCAACAATTGACCCATTTCTGTAGGATACCTGGTGAAACGAGCTAATTCCAGGAACAGGTGAAACTTTTTCCCATGGTTTGATTTCACTGATCACATCTTCTATATGGTCTTTTCCAACATAAAACATTTCCGTCTTAGTATTCAGTGAAATGGCAGCTTCTGCAAAGTCTTTGGCACATTGTATCGTGCAGGAATTACCTTGGGACATCATTTTTGTTCTTACCAGCCGCTTGATGTTGCCACCGACGCCATCGACAACACCTTTTCCATGTGAAGTGGCAAAATACTTCCACATGATATTTCTGGTATGTTTGTTTGATAGGATTTCGAGCGCTTTTACAATATATTTGTTTTTAAACTCCGAAGAGGGTCCATCGCTCCAAATCACTTCTTCAGTTATGTTCCTCTTTTCTTTCAGAACTTCAGTGAATATCAGGTCTAAAAATACTAGAATTGTATCTTTGTCTTTAGTTGTAGTATCAGAGCAGATCAAATATGTTTTACATTTACCTTCACAAAAGACAGCCGCTGTGAACAACAGTACACTTGTTCGGGACCAAAGTGCACTTTGGATTTCGTTTTGGTATTCTGCACTAAAGCTCATAGCAAAATCAATTTGCAGAACTCTCTTGGAAGCTTCACTTTTATCTTTTTCAAAATCTTTCTGTTGAATCCTCTTTGTATTTACATGTTGCATCATTTTTGGTAATTCTTCAATAACTTGCTCAAACAAAACACCAGTATAATCTTCCTCAATGACTAATTTGATTTTTTTATCCTCATTTTTTATCCACTGCTTCCATGTAACTTTTGAGTTTGGTTCACTAGGTATCAACAAAAGCTGTCCATTGCAACAATTGCCACATTTATTTTGCCAGCACAAAGAGTTAAGTTGGTCATCACAAAGCACTGCTTCCCAAAACTTGTTGTCATATGTGTACTTTAGTCCTTTTAGTTTTAGTATAAAGTTCTCATGGATTTTACATTTGCACTGATCACATGGGGTTTCTTTAAGCAAAAGTACATTTTCGGGACGTAAACTACAAAACTTCGAACGACCCACAGTGAAATTGGGATTTTCCTCCTTACATATGTAAAATGCTTCGTGAAGGAACATGGTCAAATAGTGTTATTGCATCCTCTCTTTTTTACCGTCTTTCCAAACAGTGACAACATCTTTGATTCCAGGACATGTATAGACTATATCGGGACGATAATAAAATTGTATAATAGCATTTTCCTCTTCAGATGAACCAGCTCGAATATTTTTATCCATTTCATTTATGAAATCAATGCCAACTCGTTTTGCTAACCCACTTACGACAGCCTTTTGTTTACTGGGAGATTTTGGCAATGCTTTTAAGGTTCTCAAAAAACTTTTGAGTATGTTTGTTTGCAACGATAAGGAGTTCCAGAAGAAGAACTGCCTGGTGAATTACAACTTGTATTATTTATTTTTGCTTTAGCTCTTTGAATTCTCTTTCGATCCCTCTCATACTTTCTTTCAGCTTCTAACTTCTTTTCTGTCATTCCTTCTTTCTTCTTTCTTCTAAGTTCTGCTATCCTTTGTCTCTCTTTTGCTAAATAATCCTGTGGATTGTGAGCTTTTTTCCGAGCTCTCATTTGTTTTATTCTCTCAGCTCCACTCATTGGTTTCTTTTTGACTTGGGAATTCTCCATCTTAAGACCGGTAAAAAAGCAAATGCTGTAAAGAGTTAGGCCTACACAAATTTGTAATGCTAAATTGTTTAGGCCTAGGCCTAAGGTACTCTGGGGTAATAAGCACCACTGAAATACAAAGTTTACATTTAAAAAGGTATTACATATGTAAAACCTTGAAAAAGTATATATATATAAATTTTGTATTTTTATTTAAAGCTTTCCACATTGACTAATACAATTAAAGTGTCAACTTACATGTAAACTTACTATGAAAATAAATAATTAAAATAATCATGCAGAGCGGTGCTTGTTACCCCTCCAACGGGATATTAAGCACCACATGTTATTTTTTCGGGGAAATAAGCACCAAATGTTAAAACCACATGTTTTAATGTTTAACTTATGAACAATGGTAAGTTAAATACTTATAATGATAATATAAAAAAATAGGGTCTAAACAATTAAAAATAAAATTATGTTTAAAACAAAAGTTAAAATAAAATTATGTTTAACATATTCAAAGCAACTATTAAATTAAGTTTAAAACAATTACAAGTTGGTCAAAGTTAAGGATACAATTTTGTGCATATACTTGAACAGGCCCTAAAATATTGAGGTCATCTTGTAAGTTACTTTTTCTTCAGTCTACACAGTTGAAACATTCAAAATCTTTTTTGGAAGCTTGTGCCTCACTAATGGACCCGAGTCCAGCACACTCAACGTGGAACCATTTCACACATTTGCTGCATGCTATCCACACACCATCATCATCAGTAAAACAGACTTCACAAAGGTTTATCAGTAGATTTGGTTCATCTATTGATTCACTGTTATTATTCTCTTTTAGTTTTGATTTTGCCTTACTACTTCCCTTAGATTTCTTGGGTTTTTTCCTTGCTGCTGCTTCCTTTTCCTTCAAACGTTCTAATAAATCACTGTCAGTTATGCATTCTCCATATTCATACAGCTGTATGCGACAATTTTTTCTTTTAACTGGTTTGGCCTCTGGTGTCTGTGTCTTGAAGAAGTTTAGGAATGCATCCTGAAGGCTTAGTGGAGTAACAGGCTGATTATCTGCTGTTGCTGATGAGCTTCCCGAAGGTGACGCCAGATTTCCGCCTTGGGAAAGTTGTTCATCCACACACACATTTTTTAAATTGTTCGAAACATCTGTCAAAACCGGCACAACGTTAGAAGGTCCAGCAACAGCTAGCAAAGGTCCAGCAACAGGTAGCGAAGGTCCAGCAACAGCTAGCAAAGGTCCAGCAACAGGTAGCGAAGGTCCAGCAACTGCTTGCGAGGTCAGGGCCTGATTACGTGTTTCTAAAGCCACTGACACTTGTTGGTGGTTCTGAGCAGATCCAACCACTGCTGCATTAGATGGTGGCACATTTGATGAGGCATCACCCTTCCTAGGAAAATGGTCACTCCTCTGAAATTCGGGACTATTCAGCACATTCTTGCTGAGTGGCCAAATTCCACTGGCTTTAAAACCACTTACAGCATTACATGCTTTAAATCCCTGGATCCAGCACTTGTTGAGGAGTCCTGGAAACTGGGCTTTGGTTATTTTACTAAATCTGTTTTGCCTTTGCCAGTCTTGGAGGATTTTCTTCCAGGTTTTTTTCAGAGGTCCGAAAACCGCGACATCCAAAGGCTGCAGCACATGAGATGAATGTGAGGGGAGTGAAGAAGGTCTCACAAGCTTCTTTTTGTTTTGAAAGTTAAATTTTATAGCCTCACAGTTTGAGCGCCATTATGAAACAGGTGCTTTTACCGTTAATATGATTTTAATTAATTATTGCTGACTTGGGTCTCAGATTAAGTTAAGATATCCGCAAGTACAGACAATTTTATGCACAGCTCACTTTTAATCTTAATCTCAGGGTCGCTCTTATTATAAATAGAATCTAAAAATGTTTGTAAAATAAGAACAAAAGTTAAGTTTGAAAAGTCAAAATTTATTTAATAATATGTTACTGAAAAATTAATACATGAAATGCTAAAATAATTATTTTGGTTGACAACTCAAGTTATAAATCGAATCTTATTCTATACAGAGGAATACACTTTAAAATAGTTCAGTGAATGGTGAACGAACTTAGCTGTTTTTTTACAGTCGTTGTGAAGTCTCGAAGTTCGTGGAGTAGAGTACAGCATGATGACGCCTTACTACCGGTAGACAGCCACGGATCAATGCTCACGATGATTATTTAAGTGTTTTTAAGAATATCACAATGTCTTGTGTTTCAAATACAACACACTCGCCCACAATTAATCTCAAGCTATTAAAATAAAGTCTCGTTCACGCCACTTATTACTTTTATAAAGTTCATCGGTCGGTGAATGTATAAGCAACCTTAGGCCTCGGAAACTAACAAATGACTTCCGCGCACGCTGATGGTACTCAGCTAAGACTATATTGTCCAACAGTACACGGGTGTTGACTACGACTTCACATGTACACACCACGACGGTGGTATCTGACGAACTCACTACTATCAAAGACTGTTAACAAACTAAAGTGCGGACCTCGAGGCGGTCCTCGGCGACGACTGACTACGTGCACCCACAGGGATGGTGCTCGTTGTTGAACTGTCCGTCTGTGCCGCGATGGTCGGCTTATAAGGGGACTATCACGTGACTACCCTCGACCAATGAAATTTGATTCTAGAGTACCGTGGCCTGAACCGTAGATCGTACTGCGCTCAGTATCACGGTCAGTAACTTACGTTACTGTAATTTTTGACTCCCCGTCTACTGTGAACCACCGTCTTTCTCGTTGTAACTGGAATATATTTGACCGTTGGAAGCTTCCGAATAAATCTCAACTGTCTTCTGACTTCATATTTTAATATTACTTTATGCTGTTTTATTGACTATATGATTATTATGAAGTTATTGTTTTATTAATTACTAGGGTTTTCGACCCATCTCAGATACCCCCTTGGATTTTGAAGAAAATTTCTCAAAATTTTATGAAAAATTCAACTGTCCTTTCACCATTCATTGTCCTTTACAATAATCACCGTAAACTAAACAATTTCTTACAAGTCTAGCACATATTTAAAAATCAAATACAATACCCTTCATCATCATAGAATACATATATACCCTCTTACAACTAAAAATACATTATTTTTCCAAATGTCCAAAACATTTCCTGGATGGAAAAGTCCAAATCACATTCTTGAAGAACGTCCATACGATGCACTCACTACTAAAAATAGCCATAGTGTTCATCCTTAATAATAATCCTTAATAACTACCTAACCTCGGGTTTCAGTGGCACTTATCTTAATGACCTACTTTTTTTTTTTTACCCGACCAGAATCATCAAACTCCCCCTACTACTTCAAGTTAAAAAATTTTAAAATCTAAAAATTTTTTATATTTTTATATATATATTTTCATGTACTATACATCACATAAGAGTATCACGTGACTCTTAATTATTCTTAATCAACACATCTTATTTATAAAATCAAACACTTTCACCTTAAACATCTAACAAGAAACAAGTTATAATAATATTCAACACATCTTAAAATACATTACATTATATAAACCCTTTTTATTTTATATATATTCACCTACTCAACCATTATATCGGTACATTTATTCTCCTAGTCCTCTTACTATCATTTCGTCGCTATTTAGATATCTGTGCACTAACGCATCATGATTCTACCTCAACATTTCATATTGGTATTTTTTATAAACATGTTTCTTCAACCTATCTGGTTGTCCATAAACCTACATTAATATCCTTCTTGGTATATTATTGTTTCGTCCACAATTGCGCCTCAACATTGTAGTGAGATTACTAGCGACTTACTTTTTACTTACCATAGCTAATCCCTACATACAAGTTATCATAAATCTCCTCAACATTTTTATTCGAATTGTCAGTTTATTTTATTTAAATTATTTCCTATCTGACAATCAAATTCCGCTACCATAAATTGTTATCCCACCATTCCTCAAACAATATCTCAAACATTTTACCGAGACTATTTGTCTCCAAAACTATTTATTATAGTTTATTCCCACATCTGAATCATCAATGATCCCTAAACATATTTTATTCGAACTGCCGACTTATATTATTTTACTATTTCTTAACAGACAGTAGAACATCTATCAACTTATTACCAACTATTTTACTTATCACCTTATAACTTAAAAATCATTTTCAACTCCTCCTACAAACTATCCCACGGTGAGTTGACTCACCTAAACAATGACTCATTTCCAGTCAGCTGAAAAACATCTGGGCCGTAGCTCGCATTTTGTAATCGTACAACGCGACTGTCTGTGCGTTTGTCTGTTGTTTATACAGAACATCTGCACGTATTTACATCCTGTCTCACGAACTCCCTGTTCACCAAACTGTTTGGCTTGAGAATCTTGAAATTATCTAGTGTCTAGATTTCGTCTTGTCCGGTTTATGTTAAGTTAAGAAACAATTTTATCTTTTTCAGTTGTCATACATTATAATATGTTCAGTTAGCTCTTCTATATTTAAATCATTTACTTATTACGTTATTTTTCAAACTATTTACTCTTATTACTTTACTTTTAATATTACTAATGGATCATGTATATTACTAATAAAATTGTTTCTTTTGTCCACCAATATGCTTCACGATAAAATCGTTCCGCATACGGTTCTGTATCTTGTTTTGATTCGTTTTAGGGCACGAATCAAACATCGTACTCAACAAAAAAGAGCCCATTTATTAAATGTTAACTTAAGTTATTATTTGGAGAATCACTTCATTTCATTCGCTCATCCATTTATAAAAACTTGTTATTCTAACTCCGACCGATATCAGCTGAGCGCTCCGCGTCTGTGTGTGAGTGTGCGTCTGTGTGAGTGCGCGTCCCAAAATAGTTTCGTTGGCCGCGAACTAGGTCAAATTATTTTTCGTTGGCCGATAACTAGGTCAGATTATTTTTGTTCGAAACTTCCTTGTTCCTAACAGGTGACTTATTTGTCTTAAAACAACTGTGTAACGTTAATATAAGTTTTCTTTCTCTGTACTTAAGTGTTTAATCTTTAAGCTTAATATTCTGCTACTTAATCTTGCTTCAAAACTATTTGATAATACTTAAAAATGTTCAATTCTATTTTAATTATTACCTTGACTTGTTCTTAACTCTTTAACTTTTTTATTATCTGTCCTAAATCTTATTATTTCAAATTACATACTAGAGTTACTTTCCCTTTCCTCACTACACTCGTCAGTCTCAATGCTACTATCTTGACATCTCCTTATACTTCTTTCAAATTCACGATTGTTTAGTATACACTTAATTTTGTTTGGTACATAATTCCCTGAAGGCCTCGCCTTATCACCCCGACATACCATACTTCTTTTATGTTTATAGCTATATGATATACTCTGATTAGGTCGATAATTACCTGATGGTCTCCCTTTATCGCCCTTACATTTAATACTCCCTAGCTTACTCCTGAACTTCGAAACTTCATTCCCTACTTCACTTAGCACATTCGCTACTTCAAATCTAGCTCCTATTATTCTTTGTTGTACTTTTACTACGTACTTAAATACTTCCTCTACCTTCACTGTATACTGTACTACTTCGCTTATTAATTGCGCTGCTACTTCCGCCCTAAACTCCTTATTCCATCTTCCTAACTCCACTTCGAAACCTGACTTAAACTTGTATATCTTACTACAATGTTTACTAAGTTTAGCAGTAATCTCACTACAATGTTGGTCTATTATTTTAGTACTCTCAACATTGAGTGACTGAACATTACATTTCACCCCCTGTCCTATATTATTTTCCTCCCTACTCTTAAGAGTACATACTTCTCCTTCAATTATGGTCTCATGTTTAGCTAAAATCTTATCCAATGTCTCCTCAAATTTACTCCTTTCCCCTTTCATCTCATTAAGCTGTTGATTAACTTCACTTTTCATTTCATTAAAACCTTTTTACATCTGGTACCTGAAACTTTTATTCATTTCAACAAAATCTTTATTCATCTGGTCCATAAAACTTTGTAACATGACCTTCAGGTCAGACAACTGTGGTTGTTGAACTACACCACTTCCTACTTTTACATTATCTGGCTGGCCATTTAAACCAGACAACAACTTATCACCCCCCCATATTCATACCTTTTACATCATCTCCCATTTTAATCATCAACACTCCTACCTTATCGCTATCATTATCTTATTAACACTCCTACTTTATCATTTTTTACGTCTTAGCTTACGCCACAGAACCCTTACATCACTATCTATACTTAAATATAACATCCTAACCTTTGACATTTCAACTTTTTCAAAAAACTTATTTTCACAAAAATTTTACTTTTACTAAAAAATACTAGATTCTTTTGATAATTTATTATAAATAAATTATCGCCTCGAGTTGGGGGCCATTATGAAGAAGGTCTCACAAGCTTCTTTTTGTTTTGAAAGTTAAATTTTATAGCCTCACAGTTTGAGCGCCATTATGAAACAGGTGCTTTTACCGTTAATATGATTTTAATTAATTATTGCTGACTTGGGTCTCAGATTAAGTTAAGATATCCGCAAGTACAGACAATTTTATGCACAGCTCACTTTTAATCTTAATCTCAGGGTCGCTCTTATTATAAATAGAATCTAAAAATGTTTGTAAAATAAGAACAAAAGTTAAGTTTGAAAAGTCAAAATTTATTTAATAATATGTTACTGAAAAATTAATACATGAAATGCTAAAATAATTATTTTGGTTGACAACTCAAGTTATAAATCGAATCTTATTCTATACAGAGGAATACACTTTAAAATAGTTCAGTGAATGGTGAACGAACTTAGCTGTTTTTTTACAGTCGTTGTGAAGTCTCGAAGTTCGTGGAGTAGAGTACAGCATGATGACGCCTTACTACCGGTAGACAGCCACGGATCAATGCTCACGATGATTATTTAAGTGTTTTTAAGAATATCACAATGTCTTGTGTTTCAAATACAACACACTCGCCCACAATTAATCTCAAGCTATTAAAATAAAGTCTCGTTCACGCCACTTATTACTTTTATAAAGTTCATCGGTCGGTGAATGTATAAGCTCAGGACGGGTTCTCGGTAAAGATGTTATATATGGCTACTTAGGCCTCGGAAACTAACAAATGACTTCCGCGCACGCTGATGGTACTCAGCTAAGACTATATTGTCCAACCGTACACGGGTGTTGACTACGACTTCACATGTACACACCACGACGGTGGTATCTGACGAACTCACTACTATCAAAGACTGTTAACAAACTAAAGTGCGGACCTCGAGGCGGTCCTCGGCGACGACTGACTACGTGCACCCACAGGGATGGTGCTCGTTGTTGAACTGTCCGTCTGTGCCGCGATGGTCGGCTTATAAGGGGACTATCACGTGACTACCCTCGACCAATGAAATTTGATTCTAGAGTACCGTGGCCTGAACCGTAGATCGTACTGCGCTCAGTATCACGGTCAGTAACTTACGTTACTGTAATTTTTGACTCCCCGTCTACTGTGAACCACCGTCTTTCTCGTTGTAACTGGAATATATTTGACCGTTGGAAGCTTCCGAATAAATCTCAACTGTCTTCTGACTTCATATTTTAATATTACTTTATGCTGTTTTATTGACTTTATATGATTATTATGAAGTTATTGTTTTATTAATTACTAGGGTTTTCGACCCATCTCAGATGGCGCAACAAAATGACATTGTTCTTCATTGCCGATTCTATTATTTCAATAGAAATGTGGGAATTGTGGCCATCAAAAATCAATACTTTATTTCCCTTTATATCTTTAACCTTCGGGATAAAAGCTTTGGTAAACCAAGACGTGAATGCTTCCGTCTCCATCCAACCACTCTCAGTGACGGTGTACGTAGCACCAGGGTGGCCACCTTCCGTCCATGATGCATTCATGTTTTTGGCTTTGTAAATGACAAAGGGAGGCCAAACCTTTCCAGCTGCTGAGCAACATCCAAGGACAGATACTTGTCCTCGCCCAGAACCACCTATAGCTGTAACAACCCTTGAGCCTTTCTTTGCTAGTACAAAGCCTGCTGAGGGATCAGTTGCAAAGCCAGACTCATCACAATTAAAGACCTGATCAGGGCGTTCAATTTTATATTTTGTGAATGTCTGTGACAAACACTCATACCACTTTTCACCAACATCCATGGTCAAACTTTGCATTCGCTGCACAGGCATTTGCTGTGACTTCCTGTTCACAATATTTGGATGTCTCGATAAAAAACCGGACAGCCAGTCAGGACCAGGATTTCCGCCATTTCCTCTTCCCTTGCTCTTCAAATACTCCCCTACCATAGAACACACATTTTCCCTCCTCAGACCCCATCCCCATTCTGCAAGAAGAGAAATACCTTCTGCAAGGTCTATCTCTTCCTGCTCACTGAGCAATGAAAATTTACCTGGGCCTGCTGTCAAGGGGCAAGCATCATTAACCCTTCGTAGCAGAGAGTGATAGTCAACACCATATACTTCTGCCGCTTGTCGAATCCCAAGCCTACTCTCCTTTACCGCTTGAAAAGCCAGTGTCATCTCAGCGCTTTTCTTGTAGCTGCGCCTTCCGCCTTCCCCAGGAGCTTTCTTTACATATTTTCTCGGCATCGCCTGGAAAGAGAACAATAAACTTCAGTCTAAATAGTAAATAAAATGGAAAAATATGTTTTTTAAAGAGGAATTGTGAAAACTGTAATAAATAAGTAGGCCTATATAGTTAAACATAAAATTGTTTAAGACTTATGATTAACTCCATCAATGGCCAATGGTTTTAAAATGGGTGCTTATTACCCCAAAATTCGGTGGTGCTTATTACCCCAACTGTAATGTCTTAAGAATTGTAAGCTGGTCCATGCATTGAACAGATCCAAAATAAACAAATAAACACTGTTTTAATACTAATTAAATTCTCTATTCATAGAATATCACAGTAATGGATTTAATAACATATTAAAAAGCATACTTACATTAATTATTTTTTATTTTTGAGCGATAAGCAGCGTCTTCGTCACTGGAACAGGTTCTTGCTTCTTTCAAACTAAAAACTCAACTGAAACTAGAATGAATTGTGGGAAATATAGGTGCAATTTTGGAGGGAAACAGTTGGTATTGTTAAATGTCAAATAAAAACATATGGGTATGAGAACAAAAATAAACAAATTAATTGGTGCTTATTACCCCAGAGTACCTTACTTCAAAATCTAACAGACCCGAAGAACAAAAAGTTGCAAGACAGTGTTGCGTTTTTACCTCCTCATCAGTAAGCATAAAGCCTACTATGATAGTAGCCTAGTAATATTTTATACCTACTATGATAATAAACCGTGACAACAGAATGGTGTAGGTGCTCTGTGGAAGTCTAACCATTACCAGTAGATCTTGATTTATTTTAATTTGGTTATTATTAATTACTAACCATCTGAAAGAGTTAACATGAATGTCAATCAACGACTAAGTGACCTAACCTCAAACAATGTTTATGTAAAGAAAATTTCAATATTAGGTAAGTACAGTATTCATTGGAGACAATAACATAATACAAATGTATTTATAAGCATACACAGCAAACAGACCCTATAGGTCTAATGACAATTCAAAGAAAAACTTGTAGAGTAAACTTACCTGTAGATCTTTATTGGATTTGGTTATTATTAATTATTAACCATCTGAAAGAGTCAACATAAATATCATATAATGACTAAGTAAACTAACCTCAAACAATGTTTAAATGTGAAGAAAACAATGTAACCTCTATCTCTTTCCTCTATTTTTACATCCAGCTGACTGGATGACCAACATTCAGGATGACCAACTATTGGTAAAAAAAATCCCAAGCATTGTTCTGATACAGTATAATATTAATAAATATTGTTATTAAATACTATAGTACTGGTACTAGCCTTTACTAGACTATTGTAATATTTATAGAAGCAAATCTTAACCTAAATAAAAATAGGCTCCATATGTTTTGTATTACTTTGTATTTGTCCCGTACGTAACGTTACGTACGGGACAATATAAAAAAATTAATTAAAAAAAAGTTGTAATCATTAAAAATTTAAACAAATTACCTTAAGCTAGTTTTGTGTCACTTACCTTTAGATTTACTAACTATAATTTGAAAAAAAAAATTGTAATACCTTTAATAAATAGTTATTTATGTTTTATGTTACGTACGGGACACAACAACTTAATAACCTTAGTTATAGGATAAATAATTGAATACTTACCTGCAAAGTATTGGATATCTCAGAATGTTTGATTTATATGCAGTATTATTGCTGTAAAATCATTCAAACTTTTAAATCTGACCTGAACAATTTAAAATTAACTTGCAAATCTCTATATATAATTCCGTAAGTCAAATTTTTGTAAAGAAATTGTGAGTGACTGGATGGCCGTAGAAGGATGGGAGGGGTATCATTTTAAAGGTCTTGACGTGAATTTTGAGGGAAAACTATTCATTTTTCTTATTTTTTTACCATAAATTCGCAACAGAATAAAACTTTTCCCATTAAAACAACATGGGGTTTAATTTGTTTACATCTTTTGAAATTAAAACAGCTGTGCCACAGAGTTAAATTAGCCTTTGATATTGATACCAGCTGTACTTATTCAGTTTGTTTACTTTTAAACTACAGCAATGTATAATTTTTAGTTATGGTGATCTATAGGGTGATCACTTTTTCGTCTACAACATTTAGAGGTTGTGACGTCACGACAATATGAAACGGAACGACCAGAACCACCGAATCATCAACCGACCAACCGATTGTTTTATCGAATGAATCGTTGCTCACTGCCTGATGTATTGAAACTTTCGGCTAAGGCGGCAGGCCTCGGTAGCCCAGTGGATACGGCGTCAGATCCACGATCGTGCGGTCCCGTGTTCAAATCTTACTTTTGATGTTTACTTTTTGAAATCTGAAATGTGTTTTAAAGATTACTTTAATTTGTTCGGGGTTAAATCTCACTTTTTTTGTTAACTTTTTTAGGTTTGACTTTTATTTACTTATACTAATCCCTTTATTTGTAATTATGTTGCACAACGAACAGCCACCATACAGCGCTCTGCGGAGTTAGGTTAAGTTAGGTTACTATAATTTTGTCGTGAACTGCAACCTAGTTGTTTGTTCACGTACATCCATTTTTAGATCCATTTAACAGCCACCATACAGCGCTCTGCGGAGTTAGGTTAAGTTAGGTTACTATAATTTTGTCGTGAACTGCAACCTAGTTGTTTGTTCACGTACATCAATTTTTAGATCCAATTTAACACTGTATCCACAACTTTTGATTTAACTTATATCTGCTTGAATTTTAATCGAATCACCATTTATGCTTTTCCACCACAAAACAATAACAATCGTAGTTGAAAGTTCATTCGATAAAACAAACAAACAATCGGTTGATGATTCGGTGGTTCTGGTCGTGACGTCACAACCTCTAAATGTTGTAGACGAAAAAGTGCTCACCGATCTATAGTTATATCTTATCGTATTTCTTCTTTTCTACCTTAATAGTAATGAACAACGGAGGAAGGCCGCGTCGCCGAGGTGTTGGCTTTCGAAATCAGCATGACAGACGACAGAGTAGGCGAGAAATTTATAATGAGGAAAGGAATGAACAACCACATCATGACGTCGAAGATACTCCTATTTTTAGATTACCACTTATAAACGAGATACCAACACACAATCTGGGCCTGATGAATGATAATGTATGCATTGTGGTGCGTTGCACTTTGTTGAAGAGTCTACAAATGGTCACTACAACTCTTGCTGCCATAACGGTCTCATACATCTACCACAGCCTGAAAATAACAATGAACTACAACAGTTGTTTAGGAATGGACATTTTATTAAAAACATATAATGCTAGAAAATCAGTGCTTATTTATAAATGACCAATGAAGGTTGATAAAAAATTTATGTATTTTGGTTTTTTAGGGGCTTTTGCCCCTACAAGCCCCTAGTTCACTATATAAATGTAGCTTGATAAAACAGCTGACAATATAAAGTTTAAAATGACAATTCAAGGTGACTTTAATAATAAAAATTGATATCTTTGGTCTTAATTTGCCATTTAGACCTTTATAAACAAAGAAACAGTAAGATAAGTGGTAAATTGTAAATCTGAATTTCATCATGGTTTGTCCCTATTTCTGTGGAATGCTCCTTTTGTAGTATTTCATATACGTTTTTATAACTCCACTTCTACTGGTTATATTTAAATGAAATTTTCAACAAATCTTTATTGCTAACCTAGCAACATTTTAAACCAAATTTCATTTTTTTTTAATTAAAAAATGTCTGTTTATTTAGAAATTTCGGTAAAACTTTGTAATATTGTTATTAAACCACAATTAAAATCTATTTTTGAACACTTAAATTGAGGTATTTAGTTGAATTTAGATACCTGTAGCATTATACAGGTATTTTATACCTTAGTTTATAACTTAAAAATTTATTATGAGATAGGAACACAATTTTATAACAGGCACAACTTAGTCTACATCTGTTCAAACCCTCCACCACAATGAACTCTGTGTCTTACCTTCTATCACAGGATGAAACAATCCAAGGACACATGACACTGTAGCTACACACACTATTCTAAGATATTTACATTATTTACACTTTTTCCACATTTGTTTTAGGCTACCAGTACTTTGTGAGTGTGTGGAACGCTTCGAAGCATTCAAGGTGAAGGCCCACAACACATTGTTTACACTGTATTCGACTTTCTTTCCTCAGTCCTTTTTTCTTGCTCACTTCACACCTCTTGGTGGGGAATTATTTGTTCTGTGTTGGAGGGATATTCATGGGGAAATGTCTCCCCTGAAGCCGTGTCGGGTTACTTGTTGATGGTCGACCAGGAGATGTTCTTTCCCGCGGTTGCACAGATTGGAGAAGTTGTTCTGCAATAGCAGTTTTGAACTCCACAAAAGGGTACTTCTTCCCCCCTTTGACTTGGTTGAAAGCTACGTTAGAGTTGAAGAGACACGTATCAAAAATATAAAAAAATATTTTGTTATATCCTTTGCTATGTCTTCTAATTATTGAGTCGTAGGACAATACCTGGTCCTGTCTGTCCACAGCCCCCATCCCTTTGTTATAATCAACTATTGATAAGGGCTTCATTATTTCCATTCGAGGGTGATTTTTTGTGGCCTGAACAATTTTGTTTGTGCTTTGGTAGTCAATATCTTTGTGTAATGTACTCATACAAAACACATCTTTCTTATCCATCCATTTGGTTACTAACACACCTTCGAAGCTTTGCCGTCTGGCTTCCCCCACTTCCAGTTTTTGTTTGGACAAGTCTTTTGGCATTTTCTGCCTGTTGGAGCGAACAGTGCCTACTGCATATGTATCTCTATCGAGAAGCCTTTTGAACAGGTTTGGACTTGAATACCAGTTATCTATGTAGCAAATTTATCCTTTATCAAGGTATGGCTGCAACAACTCAATCACTATTTCTTCGCTCACCATGACTCCTTTTGGTACTTCTTTTTTTCCCGTGTAGATTTCAAATCCAGAACAGTATCCAGTCTTTGACTCACATATTTTAAAGAACTTTATTCCAAACCTAGTTTGTCTAGTAATTTCCTCTGATTTCGGGTGTTTATGTTGTCAAACCTCATTGCTCGGAGTAAAAACTTGAACCGTTTTATTGACATACAGGCTCGAAAAAACTCTACTCCTAGGCCTTCTGTGGACCAAAGATCTTCAAGGTTCAAGTGAGAAGCTCTGAGTACCCTGCCATGTACAAAATGCCAATCACAGCTTTTAGTTTTTCGACGTTTTGTTTCAAGGCAATCCCTTTCTCTACTGTAGTTAGGTTTATTGTTCACAATCCATATGTTTGTGCACTCTACTATTTTATTCAGTGTCTCTTCATCAAAATACAAACCCCATACATCAATAGGTGTTTTAGCGTCTTTTGCTGTTGCATGAACATGGCCAACCCTCATGAGAATGATGTTTCTTGCCGCTGCTCTTCCTTGTTTTACAGGCTCATTATACCATAACATTTTACGATTTTTGCTAAAATAAGCCTTTCTTCCACTTTCAAGTTCCACTGTAACAGCATCCTGTCGAATTTTTAGTGGGATATCCTCGATAACATCAAAATCTTCCGGAATTTCAGTAAACTCATCGTCTTGATAAATTTAAGTTGCTAAGTGATAAGTATGTCGCAATTTGATTCATTTTCCACTTCATTAGCTTCTTCATCAGGTTCGTCATCTGGAAGTGACTCCTTATCGGAATCATCAAACAGCTGTCTTACAAAATCTCCAGTAGGTCGTATTTCAACAGTCTCTTCCTTTTCTACGCTATCTAGCATTTTTAGAAGTCTCTGCTCTTGCAATTGATCCATCGCAAATAAAGTAAAATTCAAAATCTATAATAAAACTAACCATCCGTTGCACACTATGTAACAACACTACACGCAGCCATCTATAACGTCACGGGGCGCGAGAGGAACTTAACTCTGCTCTAATAACTTCCGCGATCGGGCGCTTGCGGATAATAACTCCGCAAAATGACCGCACGCGACAAAGTCCAAACTGATACTAATCCTATGAGGAAAACGTAGTTAGAAATGGGGTGGGGGGACTCTAGGGATGAGGCGCGTGAGGAACGGTAGCGGACGTGACTGCCGACACAAAAGAAGTATGTTTAATTCACAAAAATCTTTACGTGCGGAGTAAAAATCCGCAAGCGCCCCCTCGAAGGTTAAGCGGGGGCATAGGTCTTCAGGGCGTAGAAAAATGCCAAGTTAAATGTGTATAGGCTTTCACTTCATTGGAAATAAATGCAACATATGTGTATACGTTGATGTAGTAATGAATTGTACCTTGGACCTACGTCCAAGGTACACTAATTTGGTTAGGACTAAGGTACACCGTTGTATCTCTCTACAAAAAATGGCTGACCACAATTTGCAGGTTAGCTTTAGGTCCAATTAAAACACATGTTCTAATAGTCAAAATGTGTGGTATTACGATATAATTTATATTTAAATGTTTAACACAAACCGTAAGGAAATTATTTATATAAATAGTTTATGTGAAATACTTTTTGATGATGAAATTCTTCTTTTACAGTAATTTTCAAAAATCAACAAGTGCAGCTTTGCTAACAAACTCCAGCTCACTGAAACCTCTGGTGGCAAACCTATAAAGTACATGCTCAGTTGATCTTCTATACCGACATTATATTAAAATCAGCATAGGTCCGAGGTACACAAAGGTCCAAGGTACACCACCTTCCCCTATATGAAACAATACAACAATTTCAGTAACGATCACTGTAACTTGTGTAATGGGCATCCCAAAACGTCAATTAATTTGTAGGCTATCTGCTGAAGGTTATTTATCAATCCAAAAGATTTAAATACAAATGACAACTTTGTAGGGCAAAAAGAATTTTATTAATAAAAATTATGTACATATTTTATGGGTAAAAATAATCAAATATAATATAGTAATGATAGTTCAATACAATAAAACTTAAAACAACAATTTAAAAAAATCCTGTCTTAGTAAGCTATATTGTTGAAGAAAACTCGTACGCTTCTAAAATAAGACTCATTTAGTCTTCATCTCTCACTAAATTAAGTACTTAGCTCATTACTGTCTGGTAATTGAGAAAGTTTTACCAAAGAATAGCTTGTAAAACTACTATAGCCAACGGTAATAAAAAATAAATGCTGTCTTATTAAATTACTGTTAACGTAAAGATAACTGTAGTGCACTAAAAAAAGGGCTAATTCGGTCTTCTTCACTTTCATTTAGAGATCACTGATTCAGTCGTCGTCACTTTCATCTAAGAGGGCAAAGTCATTGTCAGATTCATCATATTTTGCACATTCTTGGCACAAAAATGTGACATCTTCTTCATCGTCGCTCTCCGATATTCCAAATTATTCAATTTGGGACTTCGGGATACACTTTAAATGGTATGTGCTCTTACATTTATCACATTCTACCCACTTTATTTGTCTTCTTTTCGTCATTAAAACTGCTCTTAAATATTTTACATGTCTAGTCTTCTTCAGTTTGTAGCTTCTCAATTTTGGCTTTTTTGGTTTCTTCTTTTTCTTGTCTTGTTCGACTTTGTCATAATATTCCTTCCATTTTTTGGAAGAAACTACAGCAGGGAAAACAACCCTTGCCCGTTTATTTACCTTCTCGGGAGTTTTTGGCCAAAATAAGCACTTTTTGAACGGGGACAGTGTAAAGCACTTGGCTTTCGTGGTTGATATTTTGATTCGCTGGAAATGGGAATTGTTGTATTTCTTTCTGATACTGGAGTCACGCCTATGTCTTGATCCATACTAGTTGAAGCAGAATCATCATTTGAAGATGTGCTGGGTAGTGAAGTGTCAGCTGATGATACATTAATATCTGTGCTAGGCATATGTAGTTTAGATGATGACGGTTGGTTGACCAGTAAAGCTGTAGGAATAATATTTGAATCAGGGCAATCTGGAGTAGGACTCAGCATAGATGTTTCGCTATCAGCAACTACGAAGTTAAGACTTCATCGGTAGGCCTAGGCCTACTGGTAACAGAAACCTCACTCAACACTGCATGTATAATGGTAGACAATGTGATGATTATCGAACTACTTACTGTGTGCCCATCAGACTTCTCTAATTTTCTTCTGTTCGCATATTTCTTACCATCTCCTCTATTCTTGATTCACTCCATAAGTAGAAGAGTGCTTTAGCTGCTTCCTCACCCATCCATTCCTCGCCATCAGGCATAGCTTTAAACTGATCCAAAAGCACATGATCGATTTTTGATTCCAAGGTAGTCAAAAAACTTATACTACTGTCTGATTTTTTTATAGCATTCTGCGTATCATTGCTTTTGCAAAAGGGGTCTTCTACTTTTTATTCTTGAAACATTTCTCAAAATTAATGTTTTTTGGTTTAAAAGGGTGAATTCCAGTAGCTGTGAATCCATTCTTAAATATCTCAGGTGTTGCTTTGGTGTCAAACAGCTCTTTCAACAACGGGGCAAAGGTTTTTCTTGTCACTTCTGCAGGATAGTGATCAGTCCTCCACTTCCTTGTTGTTGTTGCCCATCCGGCTTTTAAGGGTTGGAACACACTGACATCCGCTGGCTGAATTAACCCTCTACTACTATACACCGAAATACCAACTTAATACTATGCAACGTCTGTCAGATGTAATTTTTTCTGTGGGGTGGAGGGGGTTAAAACATTATATATACAAAATTGGGGGTTTGTCCCCCTTGTTTATCAATTATACTACTATAACATTGTTGTAATATTTTTAATTTTAAGCAATTAAAAATAATTCACAGCCCTCTAGAAAAAAATTAAAATTTTTAAGTAATATTTTTTTTATTACATTTGTTTTTCTTTTTGGATCACATTACTTATCTTTTAAATATGTAATAAATAGTTTTTAATCTCGTTTTAAACTTTAATTGTGTTTATGATTACTAATATGGTAATTTGAAAATTAGAATAAAAATTTTTACAATTTGTTATTAAATTATGATATATTTGGCAAATAAAACAACATCGTGCACTGCAACAACAAAAGAATTGCACTGCCCATCACTACTATACAACTGTCGCGTCAGTAACTCGCCCATTCCGTTTACACGGTGCGTGGTCAGCGTTGCCACTTCGAGAGAAATTATCCTTGCCGGTGATAATTTTGAACTTCGAGGTTAAAAAAGGGTAATTTTACTAAAGCCTTTAAAAATATACAAATTTATATTATCCTCTGTTATGTACTTACTATACATTCATTGATGTTTATTTATGATTAAATTAGGCCTACTACATTTCTCTGCTTTATCGACCCTTTCGATTTTCGTGACTCTGACGAATACTCACGAACTCCATGACAGAAATCAAGCTTGAGTAAGGATTACATGTACAGTGATTGTCTCATGTTAAAAACGTGAAAGAGCCACGAGTGCCAGGACGACAAGAAGTCCGCTAAGTTGCAGTAATGTCTGCAAGTTTTAACGTCAACCAGACAATAAATAAAAAAAAAATAGAAAATGGGGATTATTGTCACCTGTCTCCGCCTACCTAATCCTAGCAGTTGATAGACTGGAAGATAGACAGCGTTAGCTGTTTTATAATTGGCGTTTATGGCTGTAAACAAAATTGCATCAGCTGTTAATCATTTATATACTGTGATTTTTTAAGCAGTAAAATAAATTCTGAGAAAAATCCGTTATATCTCGCATGAAAAAATTGAGACAAAAACTGGCTGGTGTATGCAACTTCTATTTTCATTCTTTATTCTAAACTTTAAAGTTAATTATACATCAGTGACATCTATAGGTGGCTCCTCAAATCTATCAAATTCCAAGCACATTTCCTTTATTTCATTAGCACTCTTTACTCAAATACAGGAGTTAAGATTTTGAGGGTAATTTTGACGAGGATCGAGGGTTAATTCGGGATAAAGTGATTGACAACATTGAGCGAAGAAGAAATCACCAAACCAGCAACCGATAACCGATAGACTAATGACATGACTTACGACGACAATAAAACAATAAGAAACTCTAAAATAGTTCTTATTTTTTAAAAGGTTCACTTGGGATGTATGGTATGGTTTTATGGTTCTGTGACATCGTAATTGGAATGTTGGAAAGTTTTAACTAGTATTTGACCGCTGCGCTGCGTCTGCGTTGTTGTTTTGCAACCGGTATAGGTTATGTTTTTTAATATTTCGACCGTGAAATTGACAATTTTTAGACCTTGAAAACCGTGAATTTGATCATTAAGTTTGAGTGTGAACCCTGTACTATGGAAACATGATATTTATTTATTTATATTAGTACAAATACTCACAAAGGTTGACAAAAGTAAAAAGCAAAAGGTCGGGTTTGAGTCTACTGCAAGCATCTTGCGCACACTTTCCTTGAACACTCCAAGCAAATTGGGACTCCACACTTCTGGCAAGGATATCGTGTCTGTCGCTTCAGTTTTGGGGGGCAAAAAGCACAAGTTTTTATTTTTTCTAGTGTTTGAGCTGGTTGTTGTTCTTCGTGCATCGGTAGTTTTAGGATTCGCCTAATAGAAAGAGATAGTTCTTTCGGAATAGCCCTTTACAATCTTGCTAACATGTGTTGGTGTACCAAAGCAGATGCCAAGTTCTTCATGAAGTCCATCCTCGACATTTTTTTTGAACTAGTGTATGCCTGATGAAGGACATAGGCATTGACTCCAGATGCTGTATCTACTTTGGTAAAAAAACTGCCATAGGCCACCTTCTTGTTCTTCGGCTTGATGAGTAGTTGGCTATCTTTTGATCTAAGCTGTCGACTCCGCCTTTTGTGTGGTTATACAGAGCTATTTATTATATCTGGTTTCCCTGTTTGCGGGTCATCTTTAGCTTCATGATGCATCGAAGACACCATAATGACAGCTTTTTTTCCTTTGGTATATATGACATGAGGGTTATGTCCTTAGTAAAGCCGTAAATTGATGATTTTACTTGGCGATCTGCATTTTGTTTAAACTCTTCCGGAATTTCAACCTTATCTTTTCTCATTGTCCCGACGTATGTTAGGCCTCTCTCCTTTAATTGTTGCACCCGTGGTACTGATGAGAACCAGTTGTCCCCAGTCACATTACTGTTACTCCCTTGTACTGGCTTCACTAGCCTCAAAAACTGATTTGAGTTGGTTTACTCAGCTTTTGTTCTTCGGGAGTCAAAGTGTGCCCATAGCAGTTTTTACCTGTGTAAATATAAGCATTATAAAGGTAATGCGTACGCGCATCTGTCATTGCCATTATTTTTATTCCATACCCAGCTGGCTTTTTCGGCATATAGGGTAAGCTAGACAGTCATTGGCACTTTAAGCGACTAATCTTGTCGTATTTTCAATATTTTGCTCTCAGAGTCATAAAAATATATATTTCTTTACCATTGGTTATTCTTTAATTTATTGGTTACTCTATAAGTTGATAAATAAAATTGGAACTCTTTTTGTAATATCTGAGAGGTAGTAATATATATTTTTTGTAATATGTTACATGTGTATAGTCATTGGGACTCATTTTGCAGTTACTGGCACACATTTTGACAGTCATTGGCACTCATTTTTATAAGTATTATACACTAGATTATAAGGCAATACAACCGAGTACACATTTCTTGTTGTAACTTAATATTTATTTGCATGTTACATTATAAAAATGTAATACAAAATAGCTTTTAAAACTGGCTTAAAATAACCCTAGGCTCATTGTTAATAACAAATGAAATAAAACTAATACATTTGAATAAATGCACTGTGTCAAAACCTAGTCTCATGTGGAATGCTCCTGTTACTTATTTGACAACCAAAAGTAAAAAATGGAAGTTTCAACTCATTGACAATTTCATTTCCAAAATAATCTAAACAAGACTGACAGATAAATACAGGATCATTTTCATCAATGTCTTCCCTATTTTGTACACACTTGATATGATATTGTTTATTACACAGATCACACTCAATTGGTTTGTTTTCGTCATCGTCTTTGAAGTTAGTTCCACAACTGTAGCATAAGCCACATTTTATGTCGGTAAGAAACAACTTCTTTCCCCTTAAAATAGCAGATGGTTGGTTGGTTGTTTGGCTGGTACTAGGAGATTGGTAGGATGGAGTTGGTTTCTTGTCAACAGGTCTTAAAGTATTAACTTTTTTAACTTTATTAATTTTCTCAGGAATCTTCTTCGCCCGTTTAGGCATATTCTTGGTTTTCTGCTCTTTATTCAGTTTTTTCTCTTCTCTCATTCTTTTCCTGTCTTCCATTTTCTTTTTTTCAGCTGCTTTCTTTTCTTCCTTTTCCTCATACAATTTCCTCCATTTCTTTGATGATACAACATAGGGTATTCTTTCGGTTTGTCTTTTACCTTTTCTGGTTGGGGTTTGAGGCCACATGAGAACATCAGACAATGCTTGACCACTACTTTCAGGAGCTTGAACAAGGCATCTTAATGTTGGAGATCCAATTTGACCACTTCTTTCAGGAGCTTGAGTAAGGCATCTTAATGTTGGAGATCCAATTTTACCACTTCCTTCAGGAATTTGGGGAATGCATCTTAATGTTGGAGACCTAATTTGATCACTTCTTTCAGGAGCTTGAGTAAGGCATCTTAATGTTGGAGATCCAATTTGACCACTTCTTTCAGGAGCTTGAGTAAGGCATCTTAATGTTGGAGATCCAATTTGACCACTACTTTCAGGAATTTGGGGAATGCATCTTAATGTTGGAGACCTAATTTGACCACTACTTTTAGGAGCTTGGAGAATGCATCTTAATGATGGAGACACAATTTGCTTAATCTCGTTATGCTTTTTTTCCGGAGTTGCATAGTTATGATCCACTTTGACCTGCTTCTTCAATTCAGTAAAAGTCAAGTCATGTTGGACTGGACTGGAGACAATGTCTGAGGCTACTGCCACTATTTCTACTTCAGGGTCATATTTCTGTGCCTGTGACAATTGATATGGGACGACTGTAAAGGTGGGCATGTTTGAACCACTTATTTCAGTAGTACTGGAAGAATGTGGCTTTGATGGGGTGACATGTTGTGGTGGATGTGGCCCCAGGGTATGTTTATTTCTGGCAAATTCCTCCCATACTCGATACAAATTAAAAAACAACAGTGGTTCAGAGTTTTGAGCAGTTATTGACTCCACATTATGGAACTTCAATAACATGTCTTCAATAAATTCGTAATCATTTCAGTTTGCACCGCAAGTTACCTCAAAGCCCTGATTACATAACAAGAATGGCTTTTGGCATCCTATGTAAAATTCGAAGTAGTTATAACTAACATGACGGGTTTGCATTTCATAATGTACAAATTCAGGGGCTAAATCTAAAGGGTGGTTAATTAACATTAAGAATTCTTCTCTATTTATACATTCAAAGTTTACGTCTCTGTAGTTTTGTTTTGAAACTCCATAAGCTCAATGGGGATCCTCTCAATCTGGTAACGTTTTAAACTAGTAATGTTACCAACTTTGATGGGGTGACATGTTGTGGTGGATGTGACCCCAGGGTATGTTTATTTCTGGCAAATTCCTCCCATACTCGATACAAATTAAAAAACAACAGTGGTTCAGAGTTTTGAGCAGTTATTGACTCCACATTATGGAACTTCAATAACATGTCTTCAATAAATTCGTAATCATTTCGGTTTGCACCGCAAGTTACCTCAAAGCACTGATTACATAACAAGAATGGCTTTTGGCATCCTATGTAAAATTCGAAGTAGTTATAACTAACATGACGGGTTTGCATTTCATAATGTACAAATTCAGGGGCTAAATCTAAAGGGTGGTTAATTAACATTAAGAATTCTTCTCTATATATACATTCAAAGTTTACGTCTCTGTATTCAAAACGATAAGGATCGTTTGGAAGTTCGGTTTTGTAAAACCAAATTGTTTTTAAAGTTTTACGTACATCTCGTTGAACACTAACTGGCAGTTGGGATAAAATACCAATGCTATCGATTGTTTCCAAATTTACTACAATATCTATAGACTAGCTGAATGCAATCAATGATTTTTCGTAAAGAGTCATTGTGTTTGGGAAAAAACGGAGTTAGCCTTGGCTCCCCCCTGGGTTTTGCGAGCCGCTTTGCCTCCGAAGCCCGTCGATTTTGTAGTGACCGTGCGCCAACGTGTGTATGTCGTCTTGCATTATAAATCTTTTGTCGTCGTCAAACGACAGGGATCGTTTTTCAACGTTGACAGATGTTAGTTTAAACTTTTTGCACCTAATAAGGTTGAATTTCGCTTTGTACCTGTGTGGTTGAACAATGCGTCTCGGTAGTGCTCGAAACGCATATTCATGTCTACAAAAGACGTTTTTATCCCTTTTGCCTTTTTGGTCTCGTTTCCTCTTGTGCTGTCGTCGACCGGAGTGAAATTGTAGCGTTGACAATACATTTTGCTTCGCAGGCCGATGTGTTCGTACAGTGCTCTTCCTTTTGTTTCGTCTTTGAATTTCCCCGCCACCTGTTTGTTTGTGTCGTCCCTGAGGACATGTCCATCTGCGTAATTTGACAGATCAAGGTGTTCTTTACTTATTGATTTTAAAATATCATAAAGGTTTTCCTCCGTTTCGATTAGGAGAACTAGCCCGTCAGTGTCCAAATAAACCAGGTAGATGTTGCTGCCAGAAGGTTTAAAACACGGTTTTAGCACGCTGTAGTAAAAGTGGTACATGTGCTCTTTTGACTGGTCGAGGGTAACACTGCCAATGTAGATGGGTCTATCTAGCAAAACTGAGCTTTTTCTAAGATACACTAAAACAAAACCATCGTCTGCTTCACCTTCTTTAATTATGACTCTGTCTATAAAGCAAGACTGTCTTGCATATTTTTCAAATGCTTCTTTTGTGGTGGCGACACGGACGTCCATGTGTCGTCTATTGTTCTGCAACGACTTCCCAAAGACCGCGTTGTTAAGTAGTTTAAAGAAACTTCTTGAGAAATCAGTTGTAGCTTAACTCCTCAATTTTGAATTAAAATCTATGTATTTTTGCATCCATGCGGATTGACTAAATTTTACCATTCTGTGCACCTTTGTTATACGTAGACCGAGTTTCTGCGCTTGTTGAAGCACTCTATAGTGAGCCACATATCGTTCCTTTTACTTTCTCCCCCTATACATAGTATATGGAGAAAGTATTGTTTTCGTAAACATTTTCGAATTTGAGTTGTTAGTGGAAATATTCGTTTTGGTGCTCCCTGAACCCAAAAAAGTGGTTTTTACGTGATGTCTATCTGTGTGTGTGTGTGTGTGTGTGTGTGTGTGTGTGTGTGTGTGTGTGTGTGTGTCTGTGTGGATGTTTACAGAGCTAGAGCCCTAACCTATGGGCCGATTTTTATGAAATTTGGTATGTAGGTACTAATCCACGATATCTCCAGGTTTTTTTTCATTTTTTTGGATTTTTGATTTTTAAGGGTAATTATCCCCCAAAAACCGCCAAAAAACATGAAAAATCCAAATTTCTCAAAAACGGCTCTAACGATTTTGATTAAACTTTCGTGGTTTGTAGAACTTTAGGTTTGCAACAAAATGACACCACCCGCATTTCTTGAAAAAATCGGGTTCAGAAATTACAGGACTTAAAACATCCAAAATTCAATTTTTTGGATTTTTTATAAAAAATCATAAATGTTAAAAAAGATTACTATTCACCATTAAAAAGATCTCAACAAACTAAATAAATTAGTATTTTAAATTACTAAACTAGCAAGTTACGGAGAAAATTGAAATTTTCATTTAGCGGTAAACACAGTACGTTGTCCAATGTTATTCTTATGGGGAATACAAATATAACTATTTCTCTCTTATTTACAGATCAATTTCATTAAAATTTGATATGCAGGTCAAGTTAGCATTGACCAACAGATGATGTTCGAAATGTGTTGCTATTTGACCGTGGGGGGGGCAAGGGGGCATTTCCCCTCTCAAAACCACCGTGTGTAGCAACGGACTCCATAGTGCCTCCCAAAAAGGGATTTGGGTGGATATTTCTGAAAACAACTATTTTAGACAATTTTCTGTACATTTATCTATACTTCATATTCTATATTTAGTAAATAACAAATATTGTTGTCATTAAAGTTTGGCTAAAAGGGAGAAAGTATGTGTCAGTTTCCTGATACCGTTTATTTTGTTAGTGTAGTCAACAGTTTTTCCACAATTCCGTTGGGTGGTATTGCTTTTTCAGGCAACGGTAGTAGGATACCCGGGAGGATGGCGCTAACATGGGTTTCTTATGGGGCACAGCTGATATGGTGGCTTCACTCAGAGGGTCAACCACGTGACCAAAAAAAGGGGGCCATGACCTCAAAAAATTACCAGTGGTACCAACTTAGTTGCTAACTTAGGAAAAAAAATCCCAGAGTGTTATACGTAGTAATAATATATGCATAGTAATAATATATATACATGGTAATTATATATACATAGTAATTATATATATACATAATTATATATATATATTATACTACGTGAGAGTGACTGCGCAGACCTGCGCGTCACGCCTCAGCGCCCGCGCGTCACACCTCAGAGCCCACCCCAGGTAATCAAGACACAGAGTGTGGTGACTAATTAATTTATTCCTAATCTAAAGTGTACATGGTGACGGTGAGTGGTGCAGGTGGCAGGTGGTGCTGGGCTCCGCCATCGCTGGTGCGGTCGAGCCGTGGGCGCGTGGAGTCGGTGAGCGGGGGCAGGGGGGTTGCAGGTGGAGCCGTGGAGTCGGTGAGCGGGGGCCAGGGGCGGTGGGGTCCTGTAACATAACAAATAATGTGATCAGCAATCTCTACGTGATTGGTCGGAATAAGGATATATGCTAATGGTTATAATTAACGTTCTGCGCTCTGATTGGCTTACACAAATACAGAGAACAAAAATTAACATTGTTACTCCATCACTCTGCCTCTGGCCTTCGTGCAGGTAAGAGCCGTTACTGTTTGTTGCTATCGGCGTAACTGTTGGCTTATTTTGTATGTGTTGAGATTAATTGTGTATATTTCGCCATTGGAAAATGGCAGGAAACCCTGTTGAAATTATAAGTACTGATGATACATATATTAGACACTTTAGACTTTACGGAACAAAAACTATTTTCAAATTCACCAAACCTCCTGCAAAAACAAACGAAATTGATTGGCTCAGACAAGGATTTGCCAAAATTGTAAATGAGATGAAGGGCCAAGCCTATGAAAATGATCAGCTCGGATTTACACTACAATCTCTAAACTTAAAAAGTACAGAGCCCGGGTATATTGCTTTTCGGCCCGCAGGTGAAATTAATGAAGATATCCTTTGGCAAATTTTCGGGGGAATTGTTCAATCAAATTCCGAAACTATTAAATCTACCGACACATTTAAAGTGGAATGTACCCGAGTTAATCTCCCTGTAGGTTCCGGGAAGGTACGACCTGGATTTTACAACACCTTTGTCGAAGAGTGTAAAGCCAGGAAGGGAATTGTAGTGATTAATAATAAAGACAATTTATGTCTCCCTCGGGCTTTGGTAGTAGCTATGGCTAAAGTGACTAATGATCCTCAGTACAAAGCAATACGTGAAGACAAGGGTAAAAGACAAACTTTCAGGGCCAAGGAACTTATTCGGCGGGCTAGGGTAGAGATCTCTGAGGAAGGTGCAGGAATCCCCGAATTGGAAAAAATTCAGGACTTGTTAAAAGATTACAAAATCACAGTTTATAATTATGATAGAAAAGGCCGAGATGTCTACTTTGAAGGCCGTGTTGAAAATCCTGAATTTAAAATAAATCTGCTCTTTCACAATCGGCACTATAACGTAATCAACAGTTTGACCGCGGCGTTTGCCTGCACTTACTTTTGCGAAGCATGTCATGTCCCTTTCGAACACAAGGCTGAGCACAGATGTACTAATATTTGTCCTCAATGCCAAACTATCTCTCCACCCTGTAAACTTGAACATGGGGGAATAATTTGTCCATCTTGTAACATGACTTTGAGAAACCAGCACTGTTTTATTGCCCATCAGGTTGACAAATGCAAAACAATAAAAAAGTGTTTAGATTGCGGAAAATTAATTAATGTAAAAGAGAGATCAAGTATTCACAAATGCGGGGAAGTTTATTGTAAACCTTGTGAAGCGTTCAAAGATCCCAATCATAAATGCTACATGCAACCCAATAAAGGAAAACCTAAATCTAAAGACTTCCTGTTTATTTTCTTTGACTTTGAAACAAGGCAGGACGAGTCACTCCCCTCAGATCCAGATAAAAGATTGCATAAAGTTAACCTGTGCGTCTCGAAACAATATTGCAATCAGTGTATAGAAGGTAAAATTTGTACGACCTGTAACAATCGTACAAGAGTCTTCAACTCTGACCCGGTTAAAGATTTTATAGACTATGTAATGAGTGTTAGAAAACAGTTTAAAAATGTTTGTGTGATTGCTCACAATGGGCAGGGTTTTGATTTTCAGTTTTTGTTAAAGTACATCATGGAAGAAACTAAATTCACGCCGGAGCTGGTAATGAGGGGAACTAAAATCATTCTTATGGAACTGGACAATTTGAGATTTGTTGACTCACTTAGTTATTTTCCCATGGCCCTCGCTGCACTCCCTAAAGCTTTTGATCTGCCTCCCGAGAAAAAGAAAGGTTATTTCCCGCATCTTTTTAACACTGTGGCAAATCAAAATTATGTAGGCCCGCTACCCGACAAAAAGTATTACTGCCCGGAATCAATGTTTGAGAAACCTCACGAAGCTTTCGAGATTTGGTACGACGAGCAAGTGGCAAGTAACTACGTGTTTGATTTAAAAAAAGAAATCTTGGAGTATTGTATCTCTGACGTGGAAATCCTAGCCCAAGCGTGTATAAAATTTAGAGCCTTGCTTCTTGAACAATGTAACGTAGACCCATTTCTCGAGGCCGTAACTATTGCCAGCGCCTGTAACTTAGCTTTTCGGCGTAACTTTCTAAAACCAAACACAATAGGTTTGATTCCTAAAAACGGGTACAGACTGACTGACAATCAGTCAGCCGTTGCTTTACAATGGTTAACATGGGAAGAGGAGAAACGAGGGTTGAGGATTCAACACGCGGGCCGGGGTAAAGAAGTTAAAATTAATGGAATGAAAGTTGATGGGTTTGACGGTGAGCGAATTTACGAGTTTCACGGGTGTTATTGGCACGGGTGCCCGAAATGTTTTCCTTATAACAGAGAGGCTCCTCTGCCGGAGGATCCCTCAGATTCCCTCGACTTAAGGTATGAAAGAACTTTGAAAAAAATGGCAAAAATGAGTGACTACGAAACTATAGAAATGTGGGAGTGTGAATTTAGAGCATTAAAGAAAGATAACAAACTTAAACATTTAAATAACCTTCCGATTCTAAACAATCTGCCCCTCAATCCTAGAGATTCCTTTTTTGGAGGCAGAACGGGCAATACAAAAACATCATAAATGTAAAGAGGGAGAAACGATACAGTATGTTGATGTTTGCTCCCTTTATCCGTTTGTAAATAAATATGGAAAATATCCTTTGGACCACCCTACAATCTATGTGGGAGATAGGGAGTGCAGGCAGAGAGGTATGCAGGTAGATGGTTTGTTAAAATGTAAGATTCTGCCACCTCGAGATCTCTACCATCCCGTACTCCCCGCTAAAATGAATAATAAATTAATGTTTGTTTTGTGTAAAACTTGTGGGGAAACATTAAACCAAGAAGATTGTGAACATGAGAGTGAGGAAAGGGCAATGGTAGGAACATGGACCATGGACGAAATTAGAAAAGCTATAGAGAAAGGTTACGTTGTGCTGGACATGTACGAGTTGTGGGAGTATGAGGTAGCCACATATGAAAACGGAGGTTTGTTTACAAATTTTATAAATCAATTTTTAAAAATCAAGCAGGAAGCCTCAGGCTATCCCTCTTGGTGTAAGACTGAACATGATAAAGAAAAGTACATTTCAGACTATTTCCAACACGAGGGAGTTAAATTAGACAAAGACAAAATTGCTAAAAACGGGGGTTTGAGGCAATTGGCTAAATTAATGTTAAACAGTTTTTGGGGAAAATTCGGACAGAGGGAGAACACAACTAAGGCAATGATTGTAAGAGATCCCAAAACACTCTTTGAAATGATGACAAACCCAGAAGTAAAAGTCAACAGGATTCAGATAATTAATGAGACGGTAGTGGTTGTTAGTTGGGAGTATCTCGAAGAGGTTGGGGAACCTTTGAGAAATGTAAATGTTGTGATTGCGGCCTACACTACAGCCCAGGCTAGATTAAAGTTGTATGAACATCTAGATGCTTTAGGAGGTCAAGTAATTTATTATGATACCGACTCGACCTTGTACGTATACTGTGGTGGTTTGTACAGAGTCCCTACGGGAGATTACCTCGGGGAAATGACGGACGAATTGGCAAGCGAGTACGGGCCCGGCTCTTATATTGTAGAGTTTGTTTCTGGGGGACCAAAGACTTACGCTTACCTTGTCTGGTCAACCAAAAAACAAAAGTTAGAATCAGTTTGTAAAATCAAGGGCCTAACATTAAACATGAAAACCTCCGAAACATTAAACTTTGAAGCTCTAAAAAAGATGGTCCTCAGTGAAACAAAAGAGATACTAGAAATTGAAGAGAATGGAATCAGGAGAACTAAAGACAAAAATATTGTAACAGTGAGTGAAATTAAAAAGTTTAGAATTACAGGACCAAAAAGGAGGCTCGAGAGCGAGTATGAAACTTTACCTTACGGATATCAAAAGAGTCAAAGATTGGAGTAACCACCACCCCGCCCCAAGGGGGAGCAGTCAACTGCCCCCCCTTTGTACATATAATATCCAGCTACGTGCACCATGTGTTAATTAAATTTAAAAAACCTGAAAAATAGTTGTAACCTGTTAAAATACTGCTCTGTAATTGGTTTTAATAAAAATGCATTCTATTGGTTGTAATTAGCGTTCTGTGCCGTGATTGGTCGAGACTTTTTAGCGCTTTTTATTCTCAAGAGTTAACTTCACTCTGCCCCTTGCAGCTGCACAGGTAAGAGCTTCCAGCGATACAAATAAAAATGTCGCACTTACCTCATATATATTTAATGATCAACCCGTTGCTGTACTGTTTGACAGAGAAAATAATCCTTGGTTTAAAGCAAAAGATGTTGCTAAAATCTTGGGTTATCAAGATTCAAAGCACGCAATCCGTACCCATGTAAGAGAAAAACACCGCAAAACAATACCGGAAGTACGAGGGGGCGAAACGCCCCCCCTAACCCATAATGAGAAACATACAATCTTTCTTAACGAGCCCGGTCTTTATTCGCTAATTTTAAAATCTAAATTGCCCATTGCTGAAAAATTCCAAGACTGGGTTTTCGAAGATGTCTTGCCTTCCATAAGAAAATATGGAATGTATAAAATCAAACAGGAGAATAATCAGTTGTTAAAATCACTTACAAAATTACTGGAAATTAACAAAGAACTGGAAAAAGAAAAAGAATCCATAAATAAAATGTTAACTGACCAAGCATCAAGACTGGCAATTTTTCCTAAAGAAGAAGACCTTAGCCACGTATTGTGTATTCTTATTAAAGACACAATGTTGCAATTGTACGGAGTCTGCGAATACAAATGCATTCGAACACAAAAAGTGAGTTTTCACAAGGCTTTAAATAAAGCAAAGGAGGAAGGTTTTGTACCATGCTTTGTAAAATCATCTGTCCCTAACGGGATAAATGTTGTAAATAAAGCTAAAGAGTTGATGAGGAGTTATGGCATGCACTTTGATTCTGCTCATAATAACATCCTCACCTCACATAACTTTGTAAATATTGTTGAACATGTGTTAGATAATGCCTAAGTCCCACTGTATGAATGTGTGTGTGTGAATTAAGGTCACTGGCGCGGGCGACTAAAAACCCCGTAAACCTGAAAGGGAGCCAAGTAGATTGAACAGTCAAGTTAATCGCTTGACTGCTCCTTTGAATAGCTCATGTGTGAATGAGGGGTCCAGTAGATTAGAGGCGTTTGGCCAACACCAGACTACTCAATCGAACCGACCTCGGGTGAATGAAGGATTTGTACATTGAGGAGCCTGGCCAATACCCAGGCTACTCCTTAAAACAATCCGGTGGGCAAAAAAAAGTAAATAAATATAAAGCAAATAAAAAACTCTTCCCACTTGTCTGTTCAAAGGGAGAGGACTTTTATTTTGTACTGGGCGTCAACCAGGTAATCTGGATTGGCTCACGCACGAAATAAAGGTTTAACCTGGGTGCTCACTGCACGAATGGTCTCAAACCCCATTCAAACAGACACTGGTATAAAACTAATGTTTACCAAATAAATAAGTTATTTTGACAATGGACGCTATAGCTAACGAACTACACCGGCCTGCCAGGAGCAATTATCCCAGGCGTAAAGTTACTCTTCCCGGACTATACCAGGCTGACTTGGTTGAAATGAAGCCTTATTCCAGAGTCAATAAAGGGTTCAAGTACATATTGACAATGATTAACTGTTTGTCAAAACTAGCTTTTGCCGTTCCGTTAAAAAACAAGTCAGGGCCAGAAGTGGCAAAGGCACTCGATCCTATTTTAGCTAAATATAAAATGACGCATTTCCAAACAGATCAGGGAACAGACTTTTTCAATAAACATGTAAATGCTTTAATGAAAAAATACAAAATCAACCATTATCATACATTTTCCGAACTTAAAGCTAGTATAGTGGAAAGATTAAACAGAACTCTCAAGACAAAAATGTACAAGTTATTTACTGCCCGTGGAAGTTACGAATGGTTAAGTATTTTGCCAAAAATTGTAAATTCTTACAACAATACAAAGCACAGGACTATAGGTATGAAACCACGGGATGTTAAAAAAAAACACTTTCAAGATATTCTGAATAGAATAAATAGAGTTAGCAACGTAAAAAATCTTAAACACAAATTTAAGGTAGGCGACAGTGTTAGAATCAGTAAAGCCAAGCGAGTGTTCAAAAAAAGCTATTTACAAAATTGGTCAAATGAGACGTTTACAGTATACGCAATTAAACCAACAAGACCAGTAACATACATATTACAAGACAACAGAGGGGAAATATTAAAAGGCGGGTTTTATGCAGAAGAACTTAGCAAGTCAAAAACAGGTAATGTTTACTTGATTGACAAAATCTTAAAGCGGAAGGGTAATTTAGCACTTGTTCATTGGTCTGGTTTTCCTTCTTCTCATAATTCTTGGATAAAGGTGAATGCACTAACTCCTGGATCATCGCACTAATGTCCAACAAACCGTAAATCCTGCACGTGTGCCACTAAATGGGAAAAAGTCTCATGTGAAACCCGCATAAAAGCCCGCATGTCACTCTACCGTGAAGTGATTACTTAAAAAGCAGAGCAATTAGTAGTATGTAACCAGTCACAATGCGGGTTATTAAGCAGAAATTCAAGTTGTCTGTAAAAAACTTTGACAATTATTTCTCGGGGGGCCGGAATGGTTAAACAGAACAAACATGGCGCTTTACTGCCAGATTCAATACGTTGTATAATCGCGGGGCCGAGTTCCTGTGGGAAGACCAATGTTTTATTTAATTTATTATTTGACCCAAACGGTCTAAGATTTGAGAATATTTATATATTTTCAAAATCCCTCTATCAACCTAAATACAAATTACTTAAACAGGTTATGCCTAAAGAGGTTGGGTATCATGAATTTGACGATAATAGTTTAGTAATACACCCAAATCAAGCTAAACCAAACTCTATAATGATTTTTGATGATATATCAGCCGAAAAACATAACAATATACGCAACTTTTTTACTATGGGGAGACACAACAATTTAGATTCATTCTATCTGGGACAGACATATAGCGCTATTCCCAAGCAGCTGGTGAGGGACAATTGTAACTTTGTTATTTTATTCAAACAAGACGAAATGAACCTAAGACATGTATACAACGATCATATCACCACAGACATGACATTTGAAAAATTTAGAGAAATATGCGCTCAGGCGTGGCGTGACAATTTTGGATTTCTAGTTATTGACAAGACTCTAGATCCATTTAAGGGAAGGTACAGAGTGGGAATGGACACTTTTATAGCAGAGGTATAATGGTACGCATCTACGTGTATAATGATTTAAGGGGATTTGATAAGAAACTTCATAACGTAAGGTCTAACCTGTGTTCTTTTTATTACAAGGACAAAAATAAATTCTGTAGTAATTATTGCAGTAGAAAGGGTAAACACGGCCATCCCTTCAATAACAGATGCTGGAGACATCAAAAACCTCCAAGCACTGCGAGGCTACCACCTGTAGTTTTATTAATGATATCTGCGAGTGAGAGAACTTATAATAGAGATACTTGGTTAAACTTTTTACAAAAGTGTGAAGAACAGAGTGTACCCTTAGAACTAGTGATTTATCATGAAGATATGAGAAATGCAACAGTGAGAGACCCCCAAAATTTAATATCTAGATTTAGACCCTTTCCGGATATATTTGGTAAAGTATTGCCTCTAAGAAACCTGCATGGTAGTATTAATTTTGCTCAGATAGTTTTAAAAATGTTGGAGTACGGTTGCAAAATACCTCACGCGGCCAGATGTATAGTTTTGACAGAGAGAACTATACCCATCAGGTCCCCTGTCAAAATTTATAAAATGGCTTTATCCCTCAAATGTTATATTGACATTAGTTATAATACTGCCTGGGGTCCCATTCCTGACGATACTCCCAAAGGGCCGAGGGGTAAACCTTTTGCTGCTGTAAATAACTACTGCCAAGGATTATATACTACAGAGTTTTTACAAGATGCGTTACCGACAGTGGCTTCACAGTGTGAGAGATTTGGAATAAGTCTAAAAAACGGTGTATATAGAGTGACAAACAGAGTGCTATTTGACCAGTGGAAAAAATTTACTGGGACCAACCCGTGCGAATTTTGGCTTCTTAACTCGTATTTAATGTACAACAGACATCATGACAAACCATTAAGAATGTTGAGCAAATATATGCAAAAAACCATTGAGAACGACAAGTACATAGTAACACATGTCTCACAATGGAGGGACAATGTAAAGCGAGCCTTTGTTTTTAAAAGTTACACAAATCGTTATATAATACCGAGAAACAGTTTTGTAAGGGAGGAAGGTAGGTATTATAAAGGATTAGACTTGAGCGTCGGTATTTCGCTTCTAGATGTTACGCGTTACATGAAAAGATGCAAAATGCGTGCCTTGTTTTTCAGGCAAGTCGAAATGCCTTAAATCTAAACGTGTTGGCTTAAATATATCATTTGCGACTATGAAGCGAAACAGTAAGCAACTGACTAATCGACTGATACAGCTGCGTAATGCTATTAAGAGAAAGTATAAAATGTTTAAGGAAGGATCTGTTAGAAAGTGATATTATGCTTGAAAAGCAGTTTAAACCTATAATTCAAGAACTCAGAAAAACAAACACAGCAGACATAAAAACAGAACCTGAAACAATTAAAGGTGAACCAATGGACTATAGTACGACAGATGATGAAGCTGAATTTATACCGCAGAGTGTATCTACACCTGAAAGCAGCGGGTTAAAGCAAATTGTATCGACTCCTTTGGGACTGGAAACAGCGTCGCAATATATGGAAAGTCAGTTTAGTAACCCCATTACGGTGAGATATATGACACTACTTTTAAAAGATGCTAGCGGTAAGGTCCGAGTAATTGATCATGACTACGGCCCTAGATACGAAGGCAGTACTTTAATGATGGGAGATAAGGTGTTAGACTTTGACAACGATGGAACTATACTAATAAACAACACAAGATATAGTCCTAGTGAAGGCTTGTATGAGCTCATATTTAAGAGAACCCCTGACGAGGAAATATACGACGAAGACGACCTTAAGACCTATAAGAGTATTATTATTGCCACCAACGCACACAAGAAAGGATACAAATTCCGCAATGTAATTAGAAGGGACAACAATCGTAAGTACAGAAGAATTATTAAAGACCAATTCCCGGTTAAAGCGGGCAAAGGTTTAGCGTGGAAGAATGCACGATCTCGTGATATTATACACTGGGATGATGCCAATGAATTACGACAGATTACGACACATTGCCATGTCAACAGAGACTGGAAACAGAGTCCATAGCAATGAAATACTAAATATCGTGGAAGAGCTAAGGGAAGCGGGATTTATAAAAGGATCGGGGAACAGTAGATTTAAAGCATTATTATAATGACTATTGACAAGTTTTTACGTAGTAGCCGAAAATCCCGAGGTGAGGCCGCCAAAGGTCCCAAGGGTGATGGCTTTAATTTAACGCCCGACGGTGATTACGATATACAAAATAAGCGATTATGTAATTTAAAAAGACCTGCAGAGGATAACGACGCGGTGACTAAAAGATTTATGTGTGACAATACCTTAATTTTAGATGGAAAAAAGAGTATTTTGACGCTAATAAATGTGTTATTCGACATGTAAAATCACCAAAAAATTCTGATGATGCTGCCACAAAATTTTACGTAGACTACAAATGTATTCCTTTTACAGGAGAACATTATATCTTAGGGAACAAAATACTAAGAGACGTGCGAGATGGCGAACAAGAATATGATGCTGTAAACTTGCGGATGTTAAAAAATCATTAATGCTTGTAGATAACACTTTTTATGATTGTCAGTCGAAACAAATAAAAAATTGCTCGGATCCAACTGATTTTCAAGACGTTTTAAACTTAAATTATATTGTAAGACTATTGAGTAAAGTTCTATTTGACATTTACAATACCTTAGGAGCTCCAATACAGACAGACAAGGACACCTGGGTAAGATTTAACGTTATCGATAAATACTTTTTAGACGAAAATACACGACAATTCCGTAATAAAGATGATCCCTATGAAGAAGAAGAAATTATAGACACGGACCCTTTCCCCAGTTTCCTGAGGACGGGATCCGGTTTAAAAACACATTAACTGGCAAACACTAATTAGTCTACGCCGATCCACTCAACATGCGGGTTGTTTTATTGATTTTTCTACCTCTTGCCTCGTGCAACAAGTCGGTAGATTTTCTAACTTATTACGGGTATTTGGAGAAAAACGCTTTGACACAAAACATTACTTCTGCAGTAAGACAATTTCAAGAGTACTTTCGTCTTGAACCAACGGGAGTGTTTGATAACGATACATTGGCCCTCATGGGTACGCCTAGGTGCGGCCATCGCGACAATATATTACCATTCTCAGCTTTACCCAATAGAAAGTGGAACACCACAGAAATAACCTGGTATCAATACGGCCCTTCTCAGTACCCCGACATAATTCAAAAAGCTTTTGATGTATGGGCCAAACACGCAAATTTAACTTTAAAAAAAAACATAAATATTCCCACAATAATCATATCATTTTCAACGTCTAGACAACATGTGTTTTACTCGAGACAGGATAATTGTCCCTGTGATTTCGATGGACCCGGGTTAGTTCTCGCCCACGGCTATCTCCCCAATACGGGGTATACATCTACAGACATACACTTTGATTCGGAAGAAAATTGGGATTTTACTATGAATTTACCACGAAATGGAAAAATTTCATTCTACTTAACTTTGCTTCATGAAATTGGTCACGCCCTTGGTTTGGATCATTCAGGTGATGATAAATCAGTAATGTTCCCTTTCAACAGGGACCCTACAGGGATTGTTGACTTGAACGAATACGAGCTAGGCAATGATGACAGACTCGCTATGGAGTTTCTGTACGGCAGGCCCACTAAGACATTTGCAACCATTCCAAAAATGAATACAACAACATCCAGAACAACACCAACAACATCCACAACAACATCCACAACACCAACCACGCCAACCACAGCAGTAACACCACCCGAAATATTTGAAAAACGCGATATTTGTGAATTAAAAGATCAAATTGATATGTTAGTTTTTGTAAACAAAAGGATATTTGCTTTCTTTAGAGACTATGTATGGATTATTAGTTTAAATCCTACAGAGAGAATTCCTGAGGACTTAACACGGCCAAGAAGAATATCACACTGGCTCAAATTTTTACCGCGAAACTTTACTGAAATATCTGCCATTTACCAAAGGCCTAACGGGGAAATTGCTCTTTTTTTTGGCAATGATGTATTTTTATTCAGATACCCTTCACTGTCCTTGATTACAGTGTATAATGTCAATAATATAACCGGTAGAATGGTACATAAAGTAAACGCGGCCTTTGCAACTAACACGGGAAAGAGCTACATGATTATTGACGATTGGTATCTGATTGAAATTAACGAGTGCGACTTTACTGGTACATTTATGGGAATGGTCTCGTCTACGCTTTACGGTATCCCTGCCCACAGTCACGGTGCTTTTAGGTATATAAACGGGATGATTTACTTTATAACTGACTTTGGGGTCTTGGAGTACAGCGATTTTACTAACTCGGTATCTCGCACGTTGCCTGACGTGTTTGAAGCTTTAAAAATACCGTGTATACGCGAGACTCTATTAACTAAACTTTACGAAGTGATTAAATATTTACAATAAAATGGCTAACACAAGAAGGAAACCTCTCAGATGTAAGCAAGCGGTTGTGCGAGGCGGAGGTATTGTTTCATCTGTTATTAATAAGGCTATAGATTTTCTACCTATCGAATTACATTTGCCTGGAGGTTATCGGTATTGCGGCCCAAGCACGAAATTAAAAGAGAGATTAGCTAGAGGAGATAAAGGAATAAACGGGCTAGACGAAGCTTGTAAACAACACGATATAGCATACTCGCGGTACTCCGACAACGAGAGGCGAAGGCAAGCGGACAAAGAGTTGGCGGAACGCGCTTGGCAGAGGTTCAAAGCATCAGACGCATCTTTGGGGGAAAAATCAGCGTCCTGGTTAGTCACCACAGCAATGAAAGCCAAGACTAAATTGGGGGGAGGTCGTAAAAAGAAACGGCCCGTTAAACGTCCTAAAGTCAGAGGTTTATATCTTAGACCCTATAAAAAGCAAGGGGCCGGCAAGAGGAAAAAAAGGCAAACGAAAAAAAAGCATCTCGATACCAATAAAACCACTGACAAATTACGATATAATTAAATACGCGAGATTATTAAAAATTCCAAACTTTAGAGGAGTTTACATGAGGGATAGTTTACCAAAACGCTCGAGAAAGTGTGAATCTGCTATAGTGAACTTGGACAGTACAACTGGGCCGGGTACTCACTGGGTTTGTTACAAAAAGATTGATAAAAAGGTCTATTATTATGACAGTTTTGGCAATTTAAGACCGCCACCAGAAATAACACGATATTTGGCGGGATGCGAACTCTACTATAATTACGAGAGACAACAGAATTTTAATACAGTGGTATGTGGTCATTTGTGCTTACATTTTCTCTGCAGTAATGTTCTGCCTCACGGGAACGACTAGTATACTATCCCTTGAGCTAGCATTTCCCATAGATGTTAGCAAGGGTGAATGGGAGCTAGGTTTAATCGAACTGACAACTTATAATTCTATTCCAAACATTGAAAAAGACAATAATGATAAGTTTTACTACGGTGAAAATAACAGCATTACAATCCCTGAAGGATCTTCCGAGATCGAAGATATACAGACATATATACAATCTCAACTGCCAAAAGAAACCAAGTTTACATTAAAACCAAATAACAATACTTTAAAGGCTACGATATGTTGTTCTCAAAAAATTGATTTTACTAAAGAACATTCATTGGGAACACTCTTGGGATTTAAAAAACAAATATACGAGGCTAATAAACAACATGTTTCCGAACTGCCTGTAGATATAATTAAAGTTAATTCTATACGGGTGGAATGTAATATCACACGCGGGTCGTACCTAAATGGAGTCGAGGGTCATGTGATACACGAATTCTACCCGGCCGAACCACCGGGCTATAAAATAGTTGAGCTCCCGAGAAACGTGATTTATTTACCGGTAATAAGTCAAAGGATCAATACCTTAACAATCTATCTCAAAGATCAAGACGGAAATCTTGTTAATTTTCGCGGAGAAAGAATCTCGGTTAGATTACATCTAAGGCAAAGCCATGGGGCTACTATTTAATTCTAGGCCAACAGGGCAGCAAGCCAGTAGTCTTCAGAAAGCAAAGGTGTTAACTTGTAAGAATATAAAGTTTCTCCGTTCCCTCGGTTTTAAAGTTGTAAAAAATGGCTCTTTTAGAAATTGACAATCGCGCTAATTACTATGATTTGATAACAGGAATGGAATTCCATGCTCATCTACCATACGCTAATACAACTTATAATAATAATGATGAAATAAGAATACCAATATTACAGCAGGACATTATAACTGCGCCTTTTGAAAGCTTTATTGTGATTCACGGTAAAGCTAGCGCTAAAAAAGCGAACGATACTGCTCTGAATGTATCCTTTGTAAATAACGCAGTGGCTTTTATGTTTGAAGAAATCCGCTACGAGATTTGTGGCAAGGAAATTGATAGGACGAGAAATGTAGGCATTAGTACTACTTTAAAAAATATTTTATCCATTCGCTCGGAAGAAACAAATATATTGAAAAACGCGTGTTGGAAAAGCCCCGGGGTATCTGAACAGGTGACAGATTTTATATATTCGATCCCGCTAAAACTCTGGTTAGGGTCTGCCGAAGATTATAGAAAGGTTTTAGTAAACGTCAAACAAGAATTAATATTTTTACGCTCGGCTTCGGATATTAACGCTGTAAAAACTACAGAGGCTGGTACTTTAGATTTAAAAGTAGAAAAAATCTACTGGCGTATACCTCATATTACAGTCAACGACGCCTGTAAACTAAAATTGTACAAGTTTATTGAGAAAGACCCCGCAATACATGTTCCCTTCCGTCAGTGGGACATGATTGAATACCCGAACCTACCAAGAACAGACACATTATCTTGGACACTAAAAACATCTAACCAAACAGAAAAACCCCGGTATGTTGTTCTCGCCTTTCAGACAGACAGAAAGAATGATTTAACAAAAGATATGTCACTATTTGATGCCTGCGACATAACTGATGTAAAGCTTTATTTAAATTCAAACTTTTATCCTTATGATAATATTCGTGGGAACACAGCCTTGTTCTATGACATGTATGCTACATTCCAAAATTCGTATTACGGACGAATCGGGTCACCGATATTAAACTTTGATGATTTTAAAACAAAATGCCCTCTGTACGTAATTGATTGTTCAAAGCAGGACGATACTATTAAGACCGGCCCCGTAGATGTAAGACTTGAGATTCAAGCTAAAACAGTAATTCCAGCTAATACTTGGGCATACTGCCTCATAATCCACGACTGTCATTATACATACACACCAATCACGGGAGATGTCAGAAAAATCTCGAGTTAGTTTCTCCGACCCGGTAGTTACAAAAATATACATTCTACCCACAGAAGAAGACAGGAAATCAGATTGGGAACAGTTAGCAAGGGACAGAACCAGATTTTTAAGACGTATTAAACTGACACAAGAGAAAATCTCCAATGTAATTTTTAAACAGTGGACCCTCCGGGACAGACACTTGGAATGAATACAGGGGGGGCGTTTCGCCCCCCCTTGGGGTTGGGTGGGGAAGGGGTAAAAAAGTACATTTATATAAATAAAATAGATATCTAATCAGTCTGTAGTTAGCGTTCAGCGAGTAAACATGAATTATTTTGGTTGGATTAAAATTGAATATTACAAAGAAGGAGTTTTAATTAAAAAGGATATTTTAGACAGTTATAAATTTAATAGCGTCGAGGAAAAATTTCAATTGCCCACGGGGGCTGATAGCATTATAGTTAAATGGCGTACAGAATTAAACTACAGTGATTATGAAAATTCAGAGGAATCTGACTGAAACTATGGAAGAATTTATAGTCATTCCCAAAGGTAAAGAACCTATAGATTTAATGACTGGTGTATTTTTAAAGTCAGTCCATTTCTTGGACCCTGAGCTCACCAAGTGCGTAGTATCGGGTATTTTTAAAAACAGGGACAATAGTCTGGGTGTATTGATTAAAGGGAGAAAAGGTATTGTATTTTGGAGTTACGACTCGTTTTGCCAGCTAATTGACAGGTTTAACGAAGTGACGTTAGCTCTCTTGAGTAAAAATCAGTGTTTAATATCTATAGAGTCTGGAGCTAATATTAAACTGACACATATTTTTGGACATCAGTACGTCTGTGTCTCTGATGGAGTACACTCCTTAGCACTAAACTTTAATGAATGGGATCAACTTGTAAAAAATATTCCTTTAATCGGTCGCGAGGTTTTGCAATTATTTTATATTGAGGATATTATACAAGTTTTTTTTAATCAGGTTTCAGCCGGTGCTGAAACCTGTACAGATCAATTGCCACCTCACATAGCCGAGCGACTTTATCAGGAAATTTTATTATGGAAGCAATAGTGGAGTTTCACGCGTTTAAAGACAATTCTAATAGATTTATTATTTAAGAACTTGCTATAGTTGGAAGGTCGTATAAAACACAGATTGTGTTCCGACCTCCATACTGTTTTAATTTGTTGAATAGTAAAATGCAAAGAACAGCTCGCTGGCTGACTCGTCATTATCACCACATAAAATGGAATGAAGGTGAGGTACATTACAGCGAAGAGCTTTTAAGATCACTCTGTAAACCTTTTGAAACTATTTATACAAAAGGTTTGGAAAAGGCTCAATTCCTTCGGGAATTTCACCCTAATGTTAAAGAAATAAATATTGTAAATAGTAGCGATAGTTATGAACTTGTAGATTGTATTGTACATGGAAATAAAAATGAAAACTGCGCTTTGAAGTCCGCAAAGTACTACGCTCGAGAAATATTTTCGAGTGGGGCCTAATAAAAATAAGGCCCGGCAGTCGCTCATCTAACAGGCAGAGCTAACCCTTTATAAGTCCAGGGATGTGGGGAGGTCTGGTTAAACCCTATAAAGCATTGTGCTTTTCTCCGACTGTCAGGGAAAAACGGATGGAAAAGCGCAACAAAAAAATATAAAAAGTAAAAATTCTCTGTCTATTTTCTAGGCTAAAATGAACGGACATGGTCTTAGTAAATAGCATACCGGGATAAACAGAGAACAAAAAAATATAAAAAATCGGAGGCAGCATTTTTAATGGATTGGCTGTCACGAATCACTGCGTTGGTTGGGGCAGTGATTAAAAAAACATAGTGTTACATACCTCATAAAGAGAAATCCATCCAACCGGTGGAGAACACACAATCACAATCTAAACAACGGTAATCCAGCTTCCATGAGTAACGGAGCTGGATCTGAAGGATGGAATTGCGTGGATAGTGATACCACACTTTTAAATGTGGCGTCACTTCCACGCAGTGGTCGTCCTCACACCACCCATACCTCCAAAATGGCTCAAAAGATGAGCTGATCAAAGTAAAGTCTGAGCAGTGTGAGGACATGGTGAAGACTGGCCGTTTTGCCAGTAAAACTACCGGGGGTGTTAAGTCAAGCATAGCTCATGCGGGTTACGTAAAAACTACATTAGCCATTTTACCGTGACGGTTTTCAACTTACAGTAATCCTCGTGCTCGCACGGTTCCGGAGGCGGTTTGGTGTTATAGTCCTCCGGGTCCAGATACATGCAGCGGCAGCACAGGTCCCACCCCCGACCCTCAAAAATTATTAACATTGTGCACGAGCACAATTTACTACACGACTCGCACAGACTATATACCTCAGGCATCGCGACTAACTGGAGACTAACTAACTAACCGACTCAAGGAACCCGGCGCTAGCCCGCATAACGACAGGTGGATTAAAAAACGGGTTTTTACAGTGAAACGCTTTTGATGTAATTGTACTCACCTAGTCGTTATCTTCAAAGAATCTGAGGACCTTCGCAGTCCAAGCCTCTTCCGTCACGTTTGCCTCAAAGTCGAGGCAGTAGCAGCGGATGAGGATCGGATTTATTCTTTTCCGCTTTCAACAGGCAATACACCTTTGGAGCGGAGGTCGAGGCTCAGAGAGAGAATATCCTACCGACTCCACCTTCATGTACCTCGTCTCATTTACCAACTCGTCTCCCTGTAACATAAAACAAGAATAAAACAACAATAATAACTAATAAAGGATTTGCTTACCTTTCATTACTTTAATAAACTTACCCAGTAGCACTCTGAACAAGTCTCTAATAAGTTATATTCAAAATAATGAAAATATTGTTTTAAAATCCAGCAATGATTGTGATGTTCTGATATTAGTAATTGTTTAATTAAAAATGGTACGTCTAAACTTTGAATTTGGAAAAGTCTAGGGTTATCTGAACAGATTTGCTGACAGCAAAGCTGAGTGAGGCTCGGAGGGTTCATCACGGCTAACTGAGAGAGGAGCACAGTGTGGGGGCGGTGCGTACATAGTTTGTGGGCGGGGAGCACAGAATATGCGGACGCTGATTGGTTGGTTGATTAAAGCAGTGCTGGAAGGGATTTTGCGTATAAATACGGGTCTCTGACCTGGTATCATTGTACTATGCACATCACAGTGTTTATAACAGTAGTGATGTTGTTACAAGTTTTAGCTCTCGTGTGTCTTCGCTTGGTGATTGGTTTCGACCAGGGTGAGAACATCCCGCCCAATAATCAGGTAATCAAAGTCTCTTGCAATTTCACTATAGATTTACCCACTATAGATTTAGTAGTTTACTTAGTTATTAATTGTTTTCAGGATCAACCGGCTACTACTACTACCTCACGAGATGAACAAACACTTAGTCAAGATATGTTTTTTGCGGATGATCTCGACGTGCTATCTATTCGTGCAGTGAGTTTTTTATTTTTATTTATAGGTAGTCTCATATATAGCGATAGTTCAAAGGGGGGTTTATCGATACACTCCCCTTTGGAGAGTATATTTAACGCGTTTGTTTTTTGTTTTCAGAGCGGGTCTCACGTATCCTTGAGCGACATATCTCAGCGTGTGTCACAACAGGTAGGAATTATCGAGTAATTCTTTTAAATGTTTTTTAGTTATTTTTTATAATTTGATACGGGATTAACAATTATTGTCTTCTTTACAGAGCGGTTCGAGCGGGTCATCTGGGTTGCGATCTATCACTCAGGTGTGTTTTTTATTTATGCTTTATTATTATTATATCTATCTTTTAAGAGTGTTGTTTATACATGTTTTTCTCTATATTCTAGGAAGAATATAACGGAAGAATAACACAGATGTTAAGATTGTCTGGCGAGTCTGGGATTTATATCGAGACCTCGCGGACCTTCCTTGATGACGGCAGTTTATTGACCAGAAATAGGTTTATGGTTAGTATTGGGTTATTATCTGTATTTTGCTCACTTGTGATTTTTTTCTATTTGTCGTAATTTTAATAATTTTGTTACAGGACGATATTGCCGGTCTGAGTCCTGAAGCTAGGGAGTCCATCTCTCGCGGGCTAGAAAATGTAAGTCTAAATTTTATTTTTATTTGTCTGTTGCAGTATGATCTTGGTGTAAGTCCTGAGCTTGTAGAGGCTAGCATGCGAGCATTGGGAACTGTAAGTTTTAACTTGTATTTTATTTGTTAAATTAATTGATATAGACCTGGTTCATTAATGTAAACTGTGTTTGATTGATAGTTCAAAGGGGGGGTCCTGCAAGGACCTCCCTTGGGGCGGGGTGGGAAGGGGAGTTTGCCTCGTACTTCCGGTATTGTTTTCTCAAACTCTAATATTTTTTTTCAGTGGGAGAGGCCTGCGTCTCCAATCAGGCGGACCATGCCTAACATTCTGAGACGTACCAGGGAGACACAATCTCTACCAAAAAATACGAGAGTACTCCCCTGCTGGATGACTGTCAGGAGTAGTGAACCTCCACAGAATAATATTGTAAGTAACTACTTTAGAATCGTTATTAGATAGGTGGGACCCATCTTGGGTCCCACGTACTTTTGGTTGAGTTGACTTGTATATTTCATTGAATTTTAGGTTTTAATAATATTTTAATTATTTACAGGTGAGGGAGGCAGCAGCGTCTTGTAGTTCAAGTGCTACCATACGGCCCGATACGCCAGCTCCTGTCTTACCGTTTGCCGATCAAACGGTTAGTACAATTAGCCGTAATGATAGTTTTTGTTTAGTCGTGCTTTTAGTAGTGATGTTAATTCTATCTTGTTTTTTTCAGAGGCGGGTTTTAACCAATGCTAGAGATGCGGGTGTGGATGAGTGCGGAATATACCCGGATGGAGACCCTCGCATCGGGCGTGGTTTCCGTCTACAGGTAAAAGTTTATGTCTTTTAGCGAATTTCCCCTATAGGGAAGAAGCTATTACCGTAGGTCTCATGGTAAGACTTAAGCCCGAGACCATGATAACTTTTTGTTTTGAGGTCCCCAGATGTCCAAAACACTATTCGTTCAAATTTATATATATGTATATATATATCTATATATATATATATATATATATATATATATATATATATATCTATATATATATATATATATCTATATATGTGTCCGTGAATGCGATAACTTGAGTAAAAAACGTCCGATTTCGATTAAATTTGGCTCAAATGTGTAAACTGACATTTATGACTTTAAGTTCGAAAACCAGAAAAATCGGACCATGGGAAGGGGGGTTTATGGGGGTTTTAAATTTTCCAAAAATCAGTTTTTTGCATTTTTCACCCAAAAATTTTTAAAATACTTAATTTTGGTTTTGACCATGTTATAGAGCTTAAAAAAACAAATAATATGGTATTTTGAATTATTAACCTAGGTTAAGGGGTTGCGGAAAAAAATCCAAAAAACCTGCTCATAAAATCTCCCATGTTAATCTTATGGGAAAAAGGTTTTTGGCTTTTCCTCAGTTAATTTTACTTTAAACTTCACATTTGCTTTTACCAATCACTTCAGCTCCACAAAACAATCATTTTGGTGTTTAAATTGTGATTCTACGTCCAACCGTTGCAGAGCTATTCAAAGTGCTAAACACAGTACGTTGTCCAATGTTATCCTTATGGAGAATAAATAAAATTTGATATCTTGATTATTTATGAATGTATATTGATAAAACTTGGTATGTGGCTTCACGTTGTACTGGTATATTTATATTTGCACAAAAAATAAATGTTTTGTTGGTTGTCCCTGTAGCAGCTAACCTGCATACTCAGCTCTAATGTTATTCTTATGGAGAATAAGTAAAGTTTTATATCTCCCTTAATTATGAACATAAATTAATAAAACATGGTAAGTAGCTTCACCTGGTTCAGTTATATTGATAATTGCATAAAAACTCATTTCTTATCTTCCTCGTTGCAGCAAACCTGCGTACTCAGTCCTAATGTTATTCTTATGGGGAATAAATAAAATGTAATAAATCACTTCTTTATGAATGTATTTTTGTCAAACTTGGTGAGTGGCTTTATGCAAAATGCGTGCCTTGTTTTTCAGGCAAGTCGAAATGCCTTAAATCTAAACGTGTTGGCTTAAATATATCATTTGCGACTATGAAGCGAAACAGTAAGCAACTGACTAATCGACTGATACAGCTGCGTAATGCTATTAAGAGAAAGTATAAAATGTTTAAGGAAGGATCTGTTAGAAAGTGATATTATGCTTGAAAAGCAGTTTAAACCTATAATTCAAGAACTCAGAAAAACAAACACAGCAGACATAAAAACAGAACCTGAAACAATTAAAGGTGAACCAATGGACTATAGTACGACAGATGATGAAGCTGAATTTATACCGCAGAGTGTATCTACACCTGAAAGCAGCGGGTTAAAGCAAATTGTATCGACTCCTTTGGGACTGGAAACAGCGTCGCAATATATGGAAAGTCAGTTTAGTAACCCCATTACGGTGAGATATATGACACTACTTTTAAAAGATGCTAGCGGTAAGGTCCGAGTAATTGATCATGACTACGGCCCTAGATACGAAGGCAGTACTTTAATGATGGGAGATAAGGTGTTAGACTTTGACAACGATGGAACTATACTAATAAACAACACAAGATATAGTCCTAGTGAAGGCTTGTATGAGCTCATATTTAAGAGAACCCCTGACGAGGAAATATACGACGAAGACGACCTTAAGACCTATAAGAGTATTATTATTGCCACCAACGCACACAAGAAAGGATACAAATTCCGCAATGTAATTAGAAGGGACAACAATCGTAAGTACAGAAGAATTATTAAAGACCAATTCCCGGTTAAAGCGGGCAAAGGTTTAGCGTGGAAGAATGCACGATCTCGTGATATTATACACTGGGATGATGCCAATGAATTACGACAGATTACGACACATTGCCATGTCAACAGAGACTGGAAACAGAGTCCATAGCAATGAAATACTAAATATCGTGGAAGAGCTAAGGGAAGCGGGATTTATAAAAGGATCGGGGAACAGTAGATTTAAAGCATTATTATAATGACTATTGACAAGTTTTTACGTAGTAGCCGAAAATCCCGAGGTGAGGCCGCCAAAGGTCCCAAGGGTGATGGCTTTAATTTAACGCCCGACGGTGATTACGATATACAAGATAAGCGATTATGTAATTTAAAAAGACCTGCAGAGGATAACGACGCGGTGACTAAAAGATTTATGTGTGACAATACCTTAATTTTAGATGGAAAAAAGAGTATTTTGACGCTAATAAATGTGTTATTCGACATGTAAAATCACCAAAAAATTCTGATGATGCTGCCACAAAATTTTACGTAGACTACAAATGTATTCCTTTTACAGGAGAACATTATATCTTAGGGAACAAAATACTAAGAGACGTGCGAGATGGCGAACAAGAATATGATGCTGTAAACTTGCGGATGTTAAAAAATCATTAATGCTTGTAGATAACACTTTTTATGATTGTCAGTCGAAACAAATAAAAAATTGCTCGGATCCAACTGATTTTCAAGACGTTTTAAACTTAAATTATATTGTAAGACTATTGAGTAAAGTTCTATTTGACATTTACAATACCTTAGGAGCTCCAATACAGACAGACAAGGACACCTGGGTAAGATTTAACGTTATCGATAAATACTTTTTAGACGAAAATACACGACAATTCCGTAATAAAGATGATCCCTATGAAGAAGAAGAAATTATAGACACGGACCCTTTCCCCAGTTTCCTGAGGACGGGATCCGGTTTAAAAACACATTAACTGGCAAACACTAATTAGTCTACGCCGATCCACTCAACATGCGGGTTGTTTTATTGATTTTTCTACCTCTTGCCTCGTGCAACAAGTCGGTAGATTTTCTAACTTATTACGGGTATTTGGAGAAAAACGCTTTGACACAAAACATTACTTCTGCAGTAAGACAATTTCAAGAGTACTTTCGTCTTGAACCAACGGGAGTGTTTGATAACGATACATTGGCCCTCATGGGTACGCCTAGGTGCGGCCATCGCGACAATATATTACCATTCTCAGCTTTACCCAATAGAAAGTGGAACACCACAGAAATAACCTGGTATCAATACGGCCCTTCTCAGTACCCCGACATAATTCAAAAAGCTTTTGATGTATGGGCCAAACACGCAAATTTAACTTTAAAAAAAAACATAAATATTCCCACAATAATCATATCATTTTCAACGTCTAGACAACATGTGTTTTACTCGAGACAGGATAATTGTCCCTGTGATTTCGATGGACCCGGGTTAGTTCTCGCCCACGGCTATCTCCCCAATACGGGGTATACATCTACAGACATACACTTTGATTCGGAAGAAAATTGGGATTTTACTATGAATTTACCACGAAATGGAAAAATTTCATTCTACTTAACTTTGCTTCATGAAATTGGTCACGCCCTTGGTTTGGATCATTCAGGTGATGATAAATCAGTAATGTTCCCTTTCAACAGGGACCCTACAGGGATTGTTGACTTGAACGAATACGAGCTAGGCAATGATGACAGACTCGCTATGGAGTTTCTGTACGGCAGGCCCACTAAGACATTTGCAACCATTCCAAAAATGAATACAACAACATCCAGAACAACACCAACAACATCCACAACAACATCCACAACACCAACCACGCCAACCACAGCAGTAACACCACCCGAAATATTTGAAAAACGCGATATTTGTGAATTAAAAGATCAAATTGATATGTTAGTTTTTGTAAACAAAAGGATATTTGCTTTCTTTAGAGACTATGTATGGATTATTAGTTTAAATCCTACAGAGAGAATTCCTGAGGACTTAACACGGCCAAGAAGAATATCACACTGGCTCAAATTTTTACCGCGAAACTTTACTGAAATATCTGCCATTTACCAAAGGCCTAACGGGGAAATTGCTCTTTTTTTTGGCAATGATGTATTTTTATTCAGATACCCTTCACTGTCCTTGATTACAGTGTATAATGTCAATAATATAACCGGTAGAATGGTACATAAAGTAAACGCGGCCTTTGCAACTAACACGGGAAAGAGCTACATGATTATTGACGATTGGTATCTGATTGAAATTAACGAGTGCGACTTTACTGGTACATTTATGGGAATGGTCTCGTCTACGCTTTACGGTATCCCTGCCCACAGTCACGGTGCTTTTAGGTATATAAACGGGATGATTTACTTTATAACTGACTTTGGGGTCTTGGAGTACAGCGATTTTACTAACTCGGTATCTCGCACGTTGCCTGACGTGTTTGAAGCTTTAAAAATACCGTGTATACGCGAGACTCTATTAACTAAACTTTACGAAGTGATTAAATATTTACAATAAAATGGCTAACACAAGAAGGAAACCTCTCAGATGTAAGCAAGCGGTTGTGCGAGGCGGAGGTATTGTTTCATCTGTTATTAATAAGGCTATAGATTTTCTACCTATCGAATTACATTTGCCTGGAGGTTATCGGTATTGCGGCCCAAGCACGAAATTAAAAGAGAGATTAGCTAGAGGAGATAAAGGAATAAACGGGCTAGACGAAGCTTGTAAACAACACGATATAGCATACTCGCGGTACTCCGACAACGAGAGGCGAAGGCAAGCGGACAAAGAGTTGGCGGAACGCGCTTGGCAGAGGTTCAAAGCATCAGACGCATCTTTGGGCGAAAAATCAGCGTCCTGGTTAGTCACCACAGCAATGAAAGCCAAGACTAAATTGGGGGGAGGTCGTAAAAAGAAACGGCCCGTTAAACGTCCTAAAGTCAGAGGTTTATATCTTAGACCCTATAAAAAGCAAGGGGCCGGCAAGAGGAAAAAAAGGCAAACGAAAAAAAAGCATCTCGATACCAATAAAACCACTGACAAATTACGATATAATTAAATACGCGAGATTATTAAAAATTCCAAACTTTAGAGGAGTTTACATGAGGGATAGTTTACCAAAACGCTCGAGAAAGTGTGAATCTGCTATAGTTAACTTGGACAGTACAACTGGGCCGGGTACTCACTGGGTTTGTTACAAAAAGATTGATAAAAAGGTCTATTATTATGACAGTTTTGGCAATTTAAGACCGCCACCAGAAATAACACGATATTTGGCGGGATGCGAACTCTACTATAATTACGAGAGACAACAGAATTTTAATACAGTGGTATGTGGTCATTTGTGCTTACATTTTCTCTGCAGTAATGTTCTGCCTCACGGGAACGACTAGTATACTATCCCTTGAGCTAGCATTTCCCATAGATGTTAGCAAGGGTGAATGGGAGCTAGGTTTAATCGAACTGACAACTTATAATTCTATTCCAAACATTGAAAAAGACAATAATGATAAGTTTTACTACGGTGAAAATAACAGCATTACAATCCCTGAAGGATCTTCCGAGATCGAAGATATACAGACATATATACAATCTCAACTGCCAAAAGAAACCAAGTTTACATTAAAACCAAATAACAATACTTTAAAGGCTACGATATGTTGTTCTCAAAAAATTGATTTTACTAAAGAACATTCATTGGGAACACTCTTGGGATTTAAAAAACAAATATACGAGGCTAATAAACAACATGTTTCCGAACTGCCTGTAGATATAATTAAAGTTAATTCTATACGGGTGGAATGTAATATCACACGCGGGTCGTACCTAAATGGAGTCGAGGGTCATGTGATACACGAATTCTACCCGGCCGAACCACCGGGCTATAAAATAGTTGAGCTCCCGAGAAACGTGATTTATTTACCGGTAATAAGTCAAAGGATCAATACCTTAACAATCTATCTCAAAGATCAAGACGGAAATCTTGTTAATTTTCGCGGAGAAAGAATCTCGGTTAGATTACATCTAAGGCAAAGCCATGGGGCTACTATTTAATTCTAGGCCAACAGGGCAGCAAGCCAGTAGTCTTCAGAAAGCAAAGGTGTTAACTTGTAAGAATATAAAGTTTCTCCGTTCCCTCGGTTTTAAAGTTGTAAAAAATGGCTCTTTTAGAAATTGACAATCGCGCTAATTACTATGATTTGATAACAGGAATGGAATTCCATGCTCATCTACCATACGCTAATACAACTTATAATAATAATGATGAAATAAGAATACCAATATTACAGCAGGACATTATAACTGCGCCTTTTGAAAGCTTTATTGTGATTCACGGTAAAGCTAGCGCTAAAAAAGCGAACGATACTGCTCTGAATGTATCCTTTGTAAATAACGCAGTGGCTTTTATGTTTGAAGAAATCCGCTACGAGATTTGTGGCAAGGAAATTGATAGGACGAGAAATGTAGGCATTAGTACTACTTTAAAAAATATTTTATCCATTCGCTCGGAAGAAACAAATATATTGAAAAACGCGTGTTGGAAAAGCCCCGGGGTATCTGAACAGGTGACAGATTTTATATATTCGATCCCGCTAAAACTCTGGTTAGGGTCTGCCGAAGATTATAGAAAGGTTTTAGTAAACGTCAAACAAGAATTAATATTTTTACGCTCGGCTTCGGATATTAACGCTGTAAAAACTACAGAGGCTGGTACTTTAGATTTAAAAGTAGAAAAAATCTACTGGCGTATACCTCATATTACAGTCAACGACGCCTGTAAACTAAAATTGTACAAGTTTATTGAGAAAGACCCCGCAATACATGTTCCCTTCCGTCAGTGGGACATGATTGAATACCCGAACCTACCAAGAACAGACACATTATCTTGGACACTAAAAACATCTAACCAAACAGAAAAACCCCGGTATGTTGTTCTCGCCTTTCAGACAGACAGAAAGAATGATTTAACAAAAGATATGTCACTATTTGATGCCTGCGACATAACTGATGTAAAGCTTTATTTAAATTCAAACTTTTATCCTTATGATAATATTCGTGGGAACACAGCCTTGTTCTATGACATGTATGCTACATTCCAAAATTCGTATTACGGACGAATCGGGTCACCGATATTAAACTTTGATGATTTTAAAACAAAATGCCCTCTGTACGTAATTGATTGTTCAAAGCAGGACGATACTATTAAGACCGGCCCCGTAGATGTAAGACTTGAGATTCAAGCTAAAACAGTAATTCCAGCTAATACTTGGGCATACTGCCTCATAATCCACGACTGTCATTATACATACACACCAATCACGGGAGATGTCAGAAAAATCTCGAGTTAGTTTCTCCGACCCGGTAGTTACAAAAATATACATTCTACCCACAGAAGAAGACAGGAAATCAGATTGGGAACAGTTAGCAAGGGACAGAACCAGATTTTTAAGACGTATTAAACTGACACAAGAGAAAATCTCCAATGTAATTTTTAAACAGTGGACCCTCCGGGTCAGACACTTGGAATGAATACAGGGGGGGCGTTTCGCCCCCCCTTGGGGTTGGGTGGGGAAGGGGTAAAAAAGTACATTTATATAAATAAAATAGATATCTAATCAGTCTGTAGTTAGCGTTCAGCGAGTAAACATGAATTATTTTGGTTGGATTAAAATTGAATATTACAAAGAAGGAGTTTTAATTAAAAAGGATATTTTAGACAGTTATAAATTTAATAGCGTCGAGGAAAAATTTCAATTGCCCACGGGGGCTGATAGCATTATAGTTAAATGGCGTACAGAATTAAACTACAGTGATTATGAAAATTCAGAGGAATCTGACTGAAACTATGGAAGAATTTATAGTCATTCCCAAAGGTAAAGAACCTATAGATTTAATGACTGGTGTATTTTTAAAGTCAGTCCATTTCTTGGACCCTGAGCTCACCAAGTGCGTAGTATCGGGTATTTTTAAAAACAGGGACAATAGTCTGGGTGTATTGATTAAAGGGAGAAAAGGTATTGTATTTTGGAGTTACGACTCGTTTTGCCAGCTAATTGACAGGTTTAACGAAGTGACGTTAGCTCTCTTGAGTAAAAATCAGTGTTTAATATCTATAGAGTCTGGAGCTAATATTAAACTGACACATATTTTTGGACATCAGTACGTCTGTGTCTCTGATGGAGTACACTCCTTAGCACTAAACTTTAATGAATGGGATCAACTTGTAAAAAATATTCCTTTAATCGGTCGCGAGGTTTTGCAATTATTTTATATTGAGGATATTATACAAGTTTTTTTTAATCAGGTTTCAGCCGGTGCTGAAACCTGTACAGATCAATTGCCACCTCACATAGCCGAGCGACTTTATCAGGAAATTTTATTATGGAAGCAATAGTGGAGTTTCACGCGTTTAAAGACAATTCTAATAGATTTATTATTTAAGAACTTGCTATAGTTGGAAGGTCGTATAAAACACAGATTGTGTTCCGACCTCCATACTGTTTTAATTTGTTGAATAGTAAAATGCAAAGAACAGCTCGCTGGCTGACTCGTCATTATCACCACATAAAATGGAATGAAGGTGAGGTACATTACAGCGAAGAGCTTTTAAGATCACTCTGTAAACCTTTTGAAACTATTTATACAAAAGGTTTGGAAAAGGCTCAATTCCTTCGGGAATTTCACCCTAATGTTAAAGAAATAAATATTGTAAATAGTAGCGATAGTTATGAACTTGTAGATTGTATTGTACATGGAAATAAAAATGAAAACTGCGCTTTGAAGTCCGCAAAGTACTACGCTCGAGAAATATTTTCGAGTGGGGCCTAATAAAAATAAGGCCCGGCAGTCGCTCATCTAACAGGCAGAGCTAACCCTTTATAAGTCCAGGGATGTGGGGAGGTCTGGTTAAACCCTATAAAGCATTGTGCTTTTCTCCGACTGTCAGGGAAAAACGGATGGAAAAGCGCAACAAAAAAATATAAAAAGTAAAAATTCTCTGTCTATTTTCTAGGCTAAAATGAACGGACATGGTCTTAGTAAATAGCATACCGGGATAAACAGAGAACAAAAAAATATAAAAAATCGGAGGCAGCATTTTTAATGGATTGGCTGTCACGAATCACTGCGTTGGTTGGGGCAGTGATTAAAAAAAACATAGTGTTACATACCTCATAAAGAGAAATCCATCCAACCGGTGGAGAACACACAATCACAATCTAAACAACGGTAATCCAGCTTCCATGAGTAACGGAGCTGGATCTGAAGGATGGAATTGCGTGGATAGTGATACCACACTTTTAAATGTGGCGTCACTTCCACGCAGTGGTCGTCCTCACACCACCCATACCTCCAAAATGGCTCAAAAGATGAGCTGATCAAAGTAAAGTCTGAGCAGTGTGAGGACATGGTGAAGACTGGCCGTTTTGCCAGTAAAACTACCGGGGGTGTTAAGTCAAGCATAGCTCATGCGGGTTACGTAAAAACTACATTAGCCATTTTACCGTGACGGTTTTCAACTTACAGTAATCCTCGTGCTCGCACGGTTCCGGAGGCGGTTTGGTGTTATAGTCCTCCGGGTCCAGATACATGCAGCGGCAGCACAGGTCCCACCCCCGACCCTCAAAAATTATTAACATTGTGCACGAGCACAATTTACTACACGACTCGCACAGACTATATACCTCAGGCATCGCGACTAACTGGAGACTAACTAACTAACCGACTCAAGGAACCCGGCGCTAGCCCGCATAACGACAGGTGGATTAAAAAACGGGTTTTTACAGTGAAACGCTTTTGATGTAATTGTACTCACCTAGTCGTTATCTTCAAAGAATCTGAGGACCTTCGCAGTCCAAGCCTCTTCCGTCACGTTTGCCTCAAAGTCGAGGCAGTAGCAGCGGATGAGGATCGGATTTATTCTTTTCCGCTTTCAACAGGCAATACACCTTTGGAGCGGAGGTCGAGGCTCAGAGAGAGAATATCCTACCGACTCCACCTTCATGTACCTCGTCTCATTTACCAACTCGTCTCCCTGTAACATAAAACAAGAATAAAACAACAATAATAACTAATAAAGGATTTGCTTACCTTTCATTACTTTAATAAACTTACCCAGTAGCACTCTGAACAAGTCTCTAATAAGTTATATTCAAAATAATGAAAATATTGTTTTAAAATCCAGCAATGATTGTGATGTTCTGATATTAGTAATTGTTTAATTAAAAATGGTACGTCTAAACTTTGAATTTGGAAAAGTCTAGGGTTATCTGAACAGATTTGCTGACAGCAAAGCTGAGTGAGGCTCGGAGGGTTCATCACGGCTAACTGAGAGAGGAGCACAGTGTGGGGGCGGTGCGTACATAGTTTGTGGGCGGGGAGCACAGAATATGCGGACGCTGATTGGTTGGTTGATTAAAGCAGTGCTGGAAGGGATTTTGCGTATAAATACGGGTCTCTGACCTGGTATCATTGTACTATGCACATCACAGTGTTTATAACAGTAGTGATGTTGTTACAAGTTTTAGCTCTCGTGTGTCTTCGCTTGGTGATTGGTTTCGACCAGGGTGAGAACATCCCGCCCAATAATCAGGTAATCAAAGTCTCTTGCAATTTCACTATAGATTTACCCACTATAGATTTAGTAGTTTACTTAGTTATTAATTGTTTTCAGGATCAACCGGCTACTACTACTACCTCACGAGATGAACAAACACTTAGTCAAGATATGTTTTTTGCGGATGATCTCGACGTGCTATCTATTCGTGCAGTGAGTTTTTTATTTTTATTTATAGGTAGTCTCATATATAGCGATAGTTCAAAGGGGGGTTTATCGATACACTCCCCTTTGGAGAGTATATTTAACGCGTTTGTTTTTTGTTTTCAGAGCGGGTCTCACGTATCCTTGAGCGACATATCTCAGCGTGTGTCACAACAGGTAGGAATTATCGAGTAATTCTTTTAAATGTTTTTTAGTTATTTTTTATAATTTGATACGGGATTAACAATTATTGTCTTCTTTACAGAGCGGTTCGAGCGGGTCATCTGGGTTGCGATCTATCACTCAGGTGTGTTTTTTATTTATGCTTTATTATTATTATATCTATCTTTTAAGAGTGTTGTTTATACATGTTTTTCTCTATATTCTAGGAAGAATATAACGGAAGAATAACACAGATGTTAAGATTGTCTGGCGAGTCTGGGATTTATATCGAGACCTCGCGGACCTTCCTTGATGACGGCAGTTTATTGACCAGAAATAGGTTTATGGTTAGTATTGGGTTATTATCTGTATTTTGCTCACTTGTGATTTTTTTCTATTTGTCGTAATTTTAATAATTTTGTTACAGGACGATATTGCCGGTCTGAGTCCTGAAGCTAGGGAGTCCATCTCTCGCGGGCTAGAAAATGTAAGTCTAAATTTTATTTTTATTTGTCTGTTGCAGTATGATCTTGGTGTAAGTCCTGAGCTTGTAGAGGCTAGCATGCGAGCATTGGGAACTGTAAGTTTTAACTTGTATTTTATTTGTTAAATTAATTGATATAGACCTGGTTCATTAATGTAAACTGTGTTTGATTGATAGTTCAAAGGGGGGGTCCTGCAAGGACCTCCCTTGGGGCGGGGTGGGAAGGGGAGTTTGCCTCGTACTTCCGGTATTGTTTTCTCAAACTCTAATATTTTTTTTCAGTGGGAGAGGCCTGCGTCTCCAATCAGGCGGACCATGCCTAACATTCTGAGACGTACCAGGGAGACACAATCTCTACCAAAAAATACGAGAGTACTCCCCTGCTGGATGACTGTCAGGAGTAGTGAACCTCCACAGAATAATATTGTAAGTAACTACTTTAGAATCGTTATTAGATAGGTGGGACCCATCTTGGGTCCCACGTACTTTTGGTTGAGTTGACTTGTATATTTCATTGAATTTTAGGTTTTAATAATATTTTAATTATTTACAGGTGAGGGAGGCAGCAGCGTCTTGTAGTTCAAGTGCTACCATACGGCCCGATACGCCAGCTCCTGTCTTACCGTTTGCCGATCAAACGGTTAGTACAATTAGCCGTAATGATAGTTTTTGTTTAGTCGTGCTTTTAGTAGTGATGTTAATTCTATCTTGTTTTTTTCAGAGGCGGGTTTTAACCAATGCTAGAGATGCGGGTGTGGATGAGTGCGGAATATACCCGGATGGAGACCCTCGCATCGGGCGTGGTTTCCGTCTACAGGTAAAAGTTTATGTCTTTTAGCGAATTTCCCCTATAGGGAAGAAGCTATTACCGTAGGTCTCATGGTAAGACTTAAGCCCGAGACCATGATAACTTTTTGTTTTGAGGTCCCCAGATGTCCAAAACACTATTCGTTCAAATTTATATATATGTATATATATATCTATATATATATATATATATATATATATATATATATATATATCTATATATATATATATATATCTATATATGTGTCCGTGAATGCGATAACTTGAGTAAAAAACGTCCGATTTCGATTAAATTTGGCTCAAATGTGTAAACTGACATTTATGACTTTAAGTTCGAAAACCAGAAAAATCGGACCATGGGAAGGGGGGTTTATGGGGGTTTTAAATTTTCCAAAAATCAGTTTTTTGCATTTTTCACCCAAAAATTTTTAAAATACTTAATTTTGGTTTTGACCATGTTATAGAGCTTAAAAAAACAAATAATATGGTATTTTGAATTATTAACCTAGGTTAAGGGGTTGCGGAAAAAAATCCAAAAAACCTGCTCATAAAATCTCCCATGTTAATCTTATGGGAAAAAGGTTTTTGGCTTTTCCTCAGTTAATTTTACTTTAAACTTCACATTTGCTTTTACCAATCACTTCAGCTCCACAAAACAATCATTTTGGTGTTTAAATTGTGATTCTACGTCCAACCGTTGCAGAGCTATTCAAAGTGCTAAACACAGTACGTTGTCCAATGTTATCCTTATGGAGAATAAATAAAATTTGATATCTTGATTATTTATGAATGTATATTGATAAAACTTGGTATGTGGCTTCACGTTGTACTGGTATATTTATATTTGCACAAAAAATAAATGTTTTGTTGGTTGTCCCTGTAGCAGCTAACCTGCATACTCAGCTCTAATGTTATTCTTATGGAGAATAAGTAAAGTTTTATATCTCCCTTAATTATGAACATAAATTAATAAAACATGGTAAGTAGCTTCACCTGGTTCAGTTATATTGATAATTGCATAAAAACTCATTTCTTATCTTCCTCGTTGCAGCAAACCTGCGTACTCAGTCCTAATGTTATTCTTATGGGGAATAAATAAAATGTAATAAATCACTTCTTTATGAATGTATTTTTGTCAAACTTGGTGAGTGGCTTTATGCAAAATGCGTGCCTTGTTTTTCAGGCAAGTCGAAATGCCTTAAATCTAAACGTGTTGGCTTAAATATATCATTTGCGACTATGAAGCGAAACAGTAAGCAACTGACTAATCGACTGATACAGCTGCGTAATGCTATTAAGAGAAAGTATAAAATGTTTAAGGAAGGATCTGTTAGAAAGTGATATTATGCTTGAAAAGCAGTTTAAACCTATAATTCAAGAACTCAGAAAAACAAACACAGCAGACATAAAAACAGAACCTGAAACAATTAAAGGTGAACCAATGGACTATAGTACGACAGATGATGAAGCTGAATTTATACCGCAGAGTGTATCTACACCTGAAAGCAGCGGGTTAAAGCAAATTGTATCGACTCCTTTGGGACTGGAAACAGCGTCGCAATATATGGAAAGTCAGTTTAGTAACCCCATTACGGTGAGATATATGACACTACTTTTAAAAGATGCTAGCGGTAAGGTCCGAGTAATTGATCATGACTACGGCCCTAGATACGAAGGCAGTACTTTAATGATGGGAGATAAGGTGTTAGACTTTGACAACGATGGAACTATACTAATAAACAACACAAGATATAGTCCTAGTGAAGGCTTGTATGAGCTCATATTTAAGAGAACCCCTGACGAGGAAATATACGACGAAGACGACCTTAAGACCTATAAGAGTATTATTATTGCCACCAACGCACACAAGAAAGGATACAAATTCCGCAATGTAATTAGAAGGGACAACAATCGTAAGTACAGAAGAATTATTAAAGACCAATTCCCGGTTAAAGCGGGCAAAGGTTTAGCGTGGAAGAATGCACGATCTCGTGATATTATACACTGGGATGATGCCAATGAATTACGACAGATTACGACACATTGCCATGTCAACAGAGACTGGAAACAGAGTCCATAGCAATGAAATACTAAATATCGTGGAAGAGCTAAGGGAAGCGGGATTTATAAAAGGATCGGGGAACAGTAGATTTAAAGCATTATTATAATGACTATTGACAAGTTTTTACGTAGTAGCCGAAAATCCCGAGGTGAGGCCGCCAAAGGTCCCAAGGGTGATGGCTTTAATTTAACGCCCGACGGTGATTACGATATACAAGATAAGCGATTATGTAATTTAAAAAGACCTGCAGAGGATAACGACGCGGTGACTAAAAGATTTATGTGTGACAATACCTTAATTTTAGATGGAAAAAAGAGTATTTTGACGCTAATAAATGTGTTATTCGACATGTAAAATCACCAAAAAATTCTGATGATGCTGCCACAAAATTTTACGTAGACTACAAATGTATTCCTTTTACAGGAGAACATTATATCTTAGGGAACAAAATACTAAGAGACGTGCGAGATGGCGAACAAGAATATGATGCTGTAAACTTGCGGATGTTAAAAAATCATTAATGCTTGTAGATAACACTTTTTATGATTGTCAGTCGAAACAAATAAAAAATTGCTCGGATCCAACTGATTTTCAAGACGTTTTAAACTTAAATTATATTGTAAGACTATTGAGTAAAGTTCTATTTGACATTTACAATACCTTAGGAGCTCCAATACAGACAGACAAGGACACCTGGGTAAGATTTAACGTTATCGATAAATACTTTTTAGACGAAAATACACGACAATTCCGTAATAAAGATGATCCCTATGAAGAAGAAGAAATTATAGACACGGACCCTTTCCCCAGTTTCCTGAGGACGGGATCCGGTTTAAAAACACATTAACTGGCAAACACTAATTAGTCTACGCCGATCCACTCAACATGCGGGTTGTTTTATTGATTTTTCTACCTCTTGCCTCGTGCAACAAGTCGGTAGATTTTCTAACTTATTACGGGTATTTGGAGAAAAACGCTTTGACACAAAACATTACTTCTGCAGTAAGACAATTTCAAGAGTACTTTCGTCTTGAACCAACGGGAGTGTTTGATAACGATACATTGGCCCTCATGGGTACGCCTAGGTGCGGCCATCGCGACAATATATTACCATTCTCAGCTTTACCCAATAGAAAGTGGAACACCACAGAAATAACCTGGTATCAATACGGCCCTTCTCAGTACCCCGACATAATTCAAAAAGCTTTTGATGTATGGGCCAAACACGCAAATTTAACTTTAAAAAAAAACATAAATATTCCCACAATAATCATATCATTTTCAACGTCTAGACAACATGTGTTTTACTCGAGACAGGATAATTGTCCCTGTGATTTCGATGGACCCGGGTTAGTTCTCGCCCACGGCTATCTCCCCAATACGGGGTATACATCTACAGACATACACTTTGATTCGGAAGAAAATTGGGATTTTACTATGAATTTACCACGAAATGGAAAAATTTCATTCTACTTAACTTTGCTTCATGAAATTGGTCACGCCCTTGGTTTGGATCATTCAGGTGATGATAAATCAGTAATGTTCCCTTTCAACAGGGACCCTACAGGGATTGTTGACTTGAACGAATACGAGCTAGGCAATGATGACAGACTCGCTATGGAGTTTCTGTACGGCAGGCCCACTAAGACATTTGCAACCATTCCAAAAATGAATACAACAACATCCAGAACAACACCAACAACATCCACAACAACATCCACAACACCAACCACGCCAACCACAGCAGTAACACCACCCGAAATATTTGAAAAACGCGATATTTGTGAATTAAAAGATCAAATTGATATGTTAGTTTTTGTAAACAAAAGGATATTTGCTTTCTTTAGAGACTATGTATGGATTATTAGTTTAAATCCTACAGAGAGAATTCCTGAGGACTTAACACGGCCAAGAAGAATATCACACTGGCTCAAATTTTTACCGCGAAACTTTACTGAAATATCTGCCATTTACCAAAGGCCTAACGGGGAAATTGCTCTTTTTTTTGGCAATGATGTATTTTTATTCAGATACCCTTCACTGTCCTTGATTACAGTGTATAATGTCAATAATATAACCGGTAGAATGGTACATAAAGTAAACGCGGCCTTTGCAACTAACACGGGAAAGAGCTACATGATTATTGACGATTGGTATCTGATTGAAATTAACGAGTGCGACTTTACTGGTACATTTATGGGAATGGTCTCGTCTACGCTTTACGGTATCCCTGCCCACAGTCACGGTGCTTTTAGGTATATAAACGGGATGATTTACTTTATAACTGACTTTGGGGTCTTGGAGTACAGCGATTTTACTAACTCGGTATCTCGCACGTTGCCTGACGTGTTTGAAGCTTTAAAAATACCGTGTATACGCGAGACTCTATTAACTAAACTTTACGAAGTGATTAAATATTTACAATAAAATGGCTAACACAAGAAGGAAACCTCTCAGATGTAAGCAAGCGGTTGTGCGAGGCGGAGGTATTGTTTCATCTGTTATTAATAAGGCTATAGATTTTCTACCTATCGAATTACATTTGCCTGGAGGTTATCGGTATTGCGGCCCAAGCACGAAATTAAAAGAGAGATTAGCTAGAGGAGATAAAGGAATAAACGGGCTAGACGAAGCTTGTAAACAACACGATATAGCATACTCGCGGTACTCCGACAACGAGAGGCGAAGGCAAGCGGACAAAGAGTTGGCGGAACGCGCTTGGCAGAGGTTCAAAGCATCAGACGCATCTTTGGGCGAAAAATCAGCGTCCTGGTTAGTCACCACAGCAATGAAAGCCAAGACTAAATTGGGGGGAGGTCGTAAAAAGAAACGGCCCGTTAAACGTCCTAAAGTCAGAGGTTTATATCTTAGACCCTATAAAAAGCAAGGGGCCGGCAAGAGGAAAAAAAGGCAAACGAAAAAAAAGCATCTCGATACCAATAAAACCACTGACAAATTACGATATAATTAAATACGCGAGATTATTAAAAATTCCAAACTTTAGAGGAGTTTACATGAGGGATAGTTTACCAAAACGCTCGAGAAAGTGTGAATCTGCTATAGTTAACTTGGACAGTACAACTGGGCCGGGTACTCACTGGGTTTGTTACAAAAAGATTGATAAAAAGGTCTATTATTATGACAGTTTTGGCAATTTAAGACCGCCACCAGAAATAACACGATATTTGGCGGGATGCGAACTCTACTATAATTACGAGAGACAACAGAATTTTAATACAGTGGTATGTGGTCATTTGTGCTTACATTTTCTCTGCAGTAATGTTCTGCCTCACGGGAACGACTAGTATACTATCCCTTGAGCTAGCATTTCCCATAGATGTTAGCAAGGGTGAATGGGAGCTAGGTTTAATCGAACTGACAACTTATAATTCTATTCCAAACATTGAAAAAGACAATAATGATAAGTTTTACTACGGTGAAAATAACAGCATTACAATCCCTGAAGGATCTTCCGAGATCGAAGATATACAGACATATATACAATCTCAACTGCCAAAAGAAACCAAGTTTACATTAAAACCAAATAACAATACTTTAAAGGCTACGATATGTTGTTCTCAAAAAATTGATTTTACTAAAGAACATTCATTGGGAACACTCTTGGGATTTAAAAAACAAATATACGAGGCTAATAAACAACATGTTTCCGAACTGCCTGTAGATATAATTAAAGTTAATTCTATACGGGTGGAATGTAATATCACACGCGGGTCGTACCTAAATGGAGTCGAGGGTCATGTGATACACGAATTCTACCCGGCCGAACCACCGGGCTATAAAATAGTTGAGCTCCCGAGAAACGTGATTTATTTACCGGTAATAAGTCAAAGGATCAATACCTTAACAATCTATCTCAAAGATCAAGACGGAAATCTTGTTAATTTTCGCGGAGAAAGAATCTCGGTTAGATTACATCTAAGGCAAAGCCATGGGGCTACTATTTAATTCTAGGCCAACAGGGCAGCAAGCCAGTAGTCTTCAGAAAGCAAAGGTGTTAACTTGTAAGAATATAAAGTTTCTCCGTTCCCTCGGTTTTAAAGTTGTAAAAAATGGCTCTTTTAGAAATTGACAATCGCGCTAATTACTATGATTTGATAACAGGAATGGAATTCCATGCTCATCTACCATACGCTAATACAACTTATAATAATAATGATGAAATAAGAATACCAATATTACAGCAGGACATTATAACTGCGCCTTTTGAAAGCTTTATTGTGATTCACGGTAAAGCTAGCGCTAAAAAAGCGAACGATACTGCTCTGAATGTATCCTTTGTAAATAACGCAGTGGCTTTTATGTTTGAAGAAATCCGCTACGAGATTTGTGGCAAGGAAATTGATAGGACGAGAAATGTAGGCATTAGTACTACTTTAAAAAATATTTTATCCATTCGCTCGGAAGAAACAAATATATTGAAAAACGCGTGTTGGAAAAGCCCCGGGGTATCTGAACAGGTGACAGATTTTATATATTCGATCCCGCTAAAACTCTGGTTAGGGTCTGCCGAAGATTATAGAAAGGTTTTAGTAAACGTCAAACAAGAATTAATATTTTTACGCTCGGCTTCGGATATTAACGCTGTAAAAACTACAGAGGCTGGTACTTTAGATTTAAAAGTAGAAAAAATCTACTGGCGTATACCTCATATTACAGTCAACGACGCCTGTAAACTAAAATTGTACAAGTTTATTGAGAAAGACCCCGCAATACATGTTCCCTTCCGTCAGTGGGACATGATTGAATACCCGAACCTACCAAGAACAGACACATTATCTTGGACACTAAAAACATCTAACCAAACAGAAAAACCCCGGTATGTTGTTCTCGCCTTTCAGACAGACAGAAAGAATGATTTAACAAAAGATATGTCACTATTTGATGCCTGCGACATAACTGATGTAAAGCTTTATTTAAATTCAAACTTTTATCCTTATGATAATATTCGTGGGAACACAGCCTTGTTCTATGACATGTATGCTACATTCCAAAATTCGTATTACGGACGAATCGGGTCACCGATATTAAACTTTGATGATTTTAAAACAAAATGCCCTCTGTACGTAATTGATTGTTCAAAGCAGGACGATACTATTAAGACCGGCCCCGTAGATGTAAGACTTGAGATTCAAGCTAAAACAGTAATTCCAGCTAATACTTGGGCATACTGCCTCATAATCCACGACTGTCATTATACATACACACCAATCACGGGAGATGTCAGAAAAATCTCGAGTTAGTTTCTCCGACCCGGTAGTTACAAAAATATACATTCTACCCACAGAAGAAGACAGGAAATCAGATTGGGAACAGTTAGCAAGGGACAGAACCAGATTTTTAAGACGTATTAAACTGACACAAGAGAAAATCTCCAATGTAATTTTTAAACAGTGGACCCTCCGGGTCAGACACTTGGAATGAATACAGGGGGGGCGTTTCGCCCCCCCTTGGGGTTGGGTGGGGAAGGGGTAAAAAAGTACATTTATATAAATAAAATAGATATCTAATCAGTCTGTAGTTAGCGTTCAGCGAGTAAACATGAATTATTTTGGTTGGATTAAAATTGAATATTACAAAGAAGGAGTTTTAATTAAAAAGGATATTTTAGACAGTTATAAATTTAATAGCGTCGAGGAAAAATTTCAATTGCCCACGGGGGCTGATAGCATTATAGTTAAATGGCGTACAGAATTAAACTACAGTGATTATGAAAATTCAGAGGAATCTGACTGAAACTATGGAAGAATTTATAGTCATTCCCAAAGGTAAAGAACCTATAGATTTAATGACTGGTGTATTTTTAAAGTCAGTCCATTTCTTGGACCCTGAGCTCACCAAGTGCGTAGTATCGGGTATTTTTAAAAACAGGGACAATAGTCTGGGTGTATTGATTAAAGGGAGAAAAGGTATTGTATTTTGGAGTTACGACTCGTTTTGCCAGCTAATTGACAGGTTTAACGAAGTGACGTTAGCTCTCTTGAGTAAAAATCAGTGTTTAATATCTATAGAGTCTGGAGCTAATATTAAACTGACACATATTTTTGGACATCAGTACGTCTGTGTCTCTGATGGAGTACACTCCTTAGCACTAAACTTTAATGAATGGGATCAACTTGTAAAAAATATTCCTTTAATCGGTCGCGAGGTTTTGCAATTATTTTATATTGAGGATATTATACAAGTTTTTTTTAATCAGGTTTCAGCCGGTGCTGAAACCTGTACAGATCAATTGCCACCTCACATAGCCGAGCGACTTTATCAGGAAATTTTATTATGGAAGCAATAGTGGAGTTTCACGCGTTTAAAGACAATTCTAATAGATTTATTATTTAAGAACTTGCTATAGTTGGAAGGTCGTATAAAACACAGATTGTGTTCCGACCTCCATACTGTTTTAATTTGTTGAATAGTAAAATGCAAAGAACAGCTCGCTGGCTGACTCGTCATTATCACCACATAAAATGGAATGAAGGTGAGGTACATTACAGCGAAGAGCTTTTAAGATCACTCTGTAAACCTTTTGAAACTATTTATACAAAAGGTTTGGAAAAGGCTCAATTCCTTCGGGAATTTCACCCTAATGTTAAAGAAATAAATATTGTAAATAGTAGCGATAGTTATGAACTTGTAGATTGTATTGTACATGGAAATAAAAATGAAAACTGCGCTTTGAAGTCCGCAAAGTACTACGCTCGAGAAATATTTTCGAGTGGGGCCTAATAAAAATAAGGCCCGGCAGTCGCTCATCTAACAGGCAGAGCTAACCCTTTATAAGTCCAGGGATGTGGGGAGGTCTGGTTAAACCCTATAAAGCATTGTGCTTTTCTCCGACTGTCAGGGAAAAACGGATGGAAAAGCGCAACAAAAAAATATAAAAAGTAAAAATTCTCTGTCTATTTTCTAGGCTAAAATGAACGGACATGGTCTTAGTAAATAGCATACCGGGATAAACAGAGAACAAAAAAATATAAAAAATCGGAGGCAGCATTTTTAATGGATTGGCTGTCACGAATCACTGCGTTGGTTGGGGCAGTGATTAAAAAAAACATAGTGTTACATACCTCATAAAGAGAAATCCATCCAACCGGTGGAGAACACACAATCACAATCTAAACAACGGTAATCCAGCTTCCATGAGTAACGGAGCTGGATCTGAAGGATGGAATTGCGTGGATAGTGATACCACACTTTTAAATGTGGCGTCACTTCCACGCAGTGGTCGTCCTCACACCACCCATACCTCCAAAATGGCTCAAAAGATGAGCTGATCAAAGTAAAGTCTGAGCAGTGTGAGGACATGGTGAAGACTGGCCGTTTTGCCAGTAAAACTACCGGGGGTGTTAAGTCAAGCATAGCTCATGCGGGTTACGTAAAAACTACATTAGCCATTTTACCGTGACGGTTTTCAACTTACAGTAATCCTCGTGCTCGCACGGTTCCGGAGGCGGTTTGGTGTTATAGTCCTCCGGGTCCAGATACATGCAGCGGCAGCACAGGTCCCACCCCCGACCCTCAAAAATTATTAACATTGTGCACGAGCACAATTTACTACACGACTCGCACAGACTATATACCTCAGGCATCGCGACTAACTGGAGACTAACTAACTAACCGACTCAAGGAACCCGGCGCTAGCCCGCATAACGACAGGTGGATTAAAAAACGGGTTTTTACAGTGAAACGCTTTTGATGTAATTGTACTCACCTAGTCGTTATCTTCAAAGAATCTGAGGACCTTCGCAGTCCAAGCCTCTTCCGTCACGTTTGCCTCAAAGTCGAGGCAGTAGCAGCGGATGAGGATCGGATTTATTCTTTTCCGCTTTCAACAGGCAATACACCTTTGGAGCGGAGGTCGAGGCTCAGAGAGAGAATATCCTACCGACTCCACCTTCATGTACCTCGTCTCATTTACCAACTCGTCTCCCTGTAACATAAAACAAGAATAAAACAACAATAATAACTAATAAAGGATTTGCTTACCTTTCATTACTTTAATAAACTTACCCAGTAGCACTCTGAACAAGTCTCTAATAAGTTATATTCAAAATAATGAAAATATTGTTTTAAAATCCAGCAATGATTGTGATGTTCTGATATTAGTAATTGTTTAATTAAAAATGGTACGTCTAAACTTTGAATTTGGAAAAGTCTAGGGTTATCTGAACAGATTTGCTGACAGCAAAGCTGAGTGAGGCTCGGAGGGTTCATCACGGCTAACTGAGAGAGGAGCACAGTGTGGGGGCGGTGCGTACATAGTTTGTGGGCGGGGAGCACAGAATATGCGGACGCTGATTGGTTGGTTGATTAAAGCAGTGCTGGAAGGGATTTTGCGTATAAATACGGGTCTCTGACCTGGTATCATTGTACTATGCACATCACAGTGTTTATAACAGTAGTGATGTTGTTACAAGTTTTAGCTCTCGTGTGTCTTCGCTTGGTGATTGGTTTCGACCAGGGTGAGAACATCCCGCCCAATAATCAGGTAATCAAAGTCTCTTGCAATTTCACTATAGATTTACCCACTATAGATTTAGTAGTTTACTTAGTTATTAATTGTTTTCAGGATCAACCGGCTACTACTACTACCTCACGAGATGAACAAACACTTAGTCAAGATATGTTTTTTGCGGATGATCTCGACGTGCTATCTATTCGTGCAGTGAGTTTTTTATTTTTATTTATAGGTAGTCTCATATATAGCGATAGTTCAAAGGGGGGTTTATCGATACACTCCCCTTTGGAGAGTATATTTAACGCGTTTGTTTTTTGTTTTCAGAGCGGGTCTCACGTATCCTTGAGCGACATATCTCAGCGTGTGTCACAACAGGTAGGAATTATCGAGTAATTCTTTTAAATGTTTTTTAGTTATTTTTTATAATTTGATACGGGATTAACAATTATTGTCTTCTTTACAGAGCGGTTCGAGCGGGTCATCTGGGTTGCGATCTATCACTCAGGTGTGTTTTTTATTTATGCTTTATTATTATTATATCTATCTTTTAAGAGTGTTGTTTATACATGTTTTTCTCTATATTCTAGGAAGAATATAACGGAAGAATAACACAGATGTTAAGATTGTCTGGCGAGTCTGGGATTTATATCGAGACCTCGCGGACCTTCCTTGATGACGGCAGTTTATTGACCAGAAATAGGTTTATGGTTAGTATTGGGTTATTATCTGTATTTTGCTCACTTGTGATTTTTTTCTATTTGTCGTAATTTTAATAATTTTGTTACAGGACGATATTGCCGGTCTGAGTCCTGAAGCTAGGGAGTCCATCTCTCGCGGGCTAGAAAATGTAAGTCTAAATTTTATTTTTATTTGTCTGTTGCAGTATGATCTTGGTGTAAGTCCTGAGCTTGTAGAGGCTAGCATGCGAGCATTGGGAACTGTAAGTTTTAACTTGTATTTTATTTGTTAAATTAATTGATATAGACCTGGTTCATTAATGTAAACTGTGTTTGATTGATAGTTCAAAGGGGGGGTCCTGCAAGGACCTCCCTTGGGGCGGGGTGGGAAGGGGAGTTTGCCTCGTACTTCCGGTATTGTTTTCTCAAACTCTAATATTTTTTTTCAGTGGGAGAGGCCTGCGTCTCCAATCAGGCGGACCATGCCTAACATTCTGAGACGTACCAGGGAGACACAATCTCTACCAAAAAATACGAGAGTACTCCCCTGCTGGATGACTGTCAGGAGTAGTGAACCTCCACAGAATAATATTGTAAGTAACTACTTTAGAATCGTTATTAGATAGGTGGGACCCATCTTGGGTCCCACGTACTTTTGGTTGAGTTGACTTGTATATTTCATTGAATTTTAGGTTTTAATAATATTTTAATTATTTACAGGTGAGGGAGGCAGCAGCGTCTTGTAGTTCAAGTGCTACCATACGGCCCGATACGCCAGCTCCTGTCTTACCGTTTGCCGATCAAACGGTTAGTACAATTAGCCGTAATGATAGTTTTTGTTTAGTCGTGCTTTTAGTAGTGATGTTAATTCTATCTTGTTTTTTTCAGAGGCGGGTTTTAACCAATGCTAGAGATGCGGGTGTGGATGAGTGCGGAATATACCCGGATGGAGACCCTCGCATCGGGCGTGGTTTCCGTCTACAGGTAAAAGTTTATGTCTTTTAGCGAATTTCCCCTATAGGGAAGAAGCTATTACCGTAGGTCTCATGGTAAGACTTAAGCCCGAGACCATGATAACTTTTTGTTTTGAGGTCCCCAGATGTCCAAAACACTATTCGTTCAAATTTATATATATGTATATATATATCTATATATATATATATATATATATATATATATATATATATATCTATATATATATATATATCTATATATGTGTCCGTGAATGCGATAACTTGAGTAAAAAACGTCCGATTTCGATTAAATTTGGCTCAAATGTGTAAACTGACATTTATGACTTTAAGTTCGAAAACCAGAAAAATCGGACCATGGGAAGGGGGGTTTATGGGGGTTTTAAATTTTCCAAAAATCAGTTTTTTGCATTTTTCACCCAAAAATTTTTAAAATACTTAATTTTGGTTTTGACCATGTTATAGAGCTTAAAAAAACAAATAATATGGTATTTTGAATTATTAACCTAGGTTAAGGGGTTGCGGAAAAAAATCCAAAAAACCTGCTCATAAAATCTCCCATGTTAATCTTATGGGAAAAAGGTTTTTGGCTTTTCCTCAGTTAATTTTACTTTAAACTTCACATTTGCTTTTACCAATCACTTCAGCTCCACAAAACAATCATTTTGGTGTTTAAATTGTGATTCTACGTCCAACCGTTGCAGAGCTATTCAAAGTGCTAAACACAGTACGTTGTCCAATGTTATCCTTATGGAGAATAAATAAAATTTGATATCTTGATTATTTATGAATGTATATTGATAAAACTTGGTATGTGGCTTCACGTTGTACTGGTATATTTATATTTGCACAAAAAATAAATGTTTTGTTGGTTGTCCCTGTAGCAGCTAACCTGCATACTCAGCTCTAATGTTATTCTTATGGAGAATAAGTAAAGTTTTATATCTCCCTTAATTATGAACATAAATTAATAAAACATGGTAAGTAGCTTCACCTGGTTCAGTTATATTGATAATTGCATAAAAACTCATTTCTTATCTTCCTCGTTGCAGCAAACCTGCGTACTCAGTCCTAATGTTATTCTTATGGGGAATAAATAAAATGTTATAAATCACTTATATTTATGAATGTATTTTTGTCAAACTTGGTAAGTGGCTTTAGGTAAGAGTTAGAAACATATAAATGCATTGGAAATTCGCTGAGTACGCAGGTTTGCTGCGACGGGGGTATTTTTCTATCTTTCATTTTTATGTCGTATGTAAACTACTGTTGGTTACACCTTAATGTTGTTTTCAGGAGCGAGAGGAGGAGGAAGACGTGTTTGCGTTTCACCCGACCGTTGAGGAACGGATTAGAGCTTCAAGAGCCTCCAGACTTTCGGTAATTTTAATTTTGATATATTTTGTTGTTTTTTTTTACTGAATTATATCTTACTGTGTAATTGATTGTTTGTTTTTACAGTCAATACCAGAGGTCCGCATTGCCGCCTTGGAAGAGCGTATGAACCGCGCCGAAAGTTCTGCGCCCACACGACCACCATCTAGACGAGTTGAACCTGTTGTAAGTATCTCTATCGGGGATAGGGGTTTAATTTTGTTTTGTGAACTTGTATTATATTTAATTTGTAATGTTTCAGAATTTACGGTGTGAGGAGCAGGGTTTAATTTTGTTTTGTGAACTTGTATTATATTTAATTTGTAATGTTTCAGAATTTACGGTGTGAGGAGCAGGGTTTAATTTTGTTTTGTGAACTTGTATTATATTTAATTTGTAATGTTTCAGAATTTACGGTGTGAGGAGCGGGGTTTAATTTTGTTTTGTGAACTTGTATTATATTTAATTTGTAATGTTTCAGAATTTACGGTGTGAGGAGCGGATGCCCGCGGCCGATCCCCCAGCGTGCAGTGTCTGCCATAGAGAGGAAGGCATTATGCGGCTGAGGAGGCGAATGTTTGAGATGGTAAGATAACGGAGGGTATTGTGTTTTTACAGACTTTGCTTACACTGTGTGTTTTTACAGGCTTATCTTACTGTATTATTAATACTTACCTGGTGTGTTTTTACAGGCTTATCTTACTGTATTATTAATACTTACCTTGTGTGGTTTTACAGCAGAGAGGATCAAACACTACCTCGGAGGTTCATGTAATGGTGGCTCGTCTGGCTACGGTGAGAACAGAGCTGGGCGAGGCGCTGGCTTTGGCGAGGAATGTCCTCGAAGACACCGCAGACCACCAAGTGCGAGAGGTTGCTCCAGCCGTCTGGGAGGATATCCGTGCCACTATGGAGAGGATCCTCGCTTACAACGACCGGCGGATGGACAACCTAATCACACGAGGCGTGCCACCACCCATAGAACAGCCGAGGTACGTCGTGTGTCACATTTGCCTTGATGCGTTACCGACAGTGGCGCTATCTTGTGGGCATACATTATGCCCGGCCTGCAGTCGTCGGGTGACGTGTTGCCCCTTCTGTCGAAGTGTCGTGAGCGGCCGCGCAAGACTATTTTTTGATCAGTGATGTTTGTGTTCAAGTGTAAATTGCATTTTTCTACTTGTTAATTTGGTGTGTCAGATATTTTTAAAGTCTTTATTGAACTGTTAATTTTACTGTATAAAGTCTTGACTTGTTGTATTGTCAGATATTTTAGTCTTTATTGAACTGTTAGTTTTCATGTAAATTATTTAAAAGTGTTAGTTTTGCTGTATAAAGTTTTAAAGTCTTTATTGAACTGTTAGTTTTCTAGTATTGTAGTAGTTTTAATTCTCATGTATTGTAGTAATCTTGCGTGCTTAATGACATGGCTAGAGTAGTGTTGTATTTAATTGTTTTACCAGGCTAGACCTGACTAACATATCCTTACACCATTAATCTCACTCTCTAGTCTTGTTCTTTAATACAGTTTTGGTTAGAGTATTGTTTGCTACCTCTATTACCTTAACTTTCATCACAACTTGTAGCCCTGCTTTGACTTGTGTAGTTTGTGTGTTAGTGTTTTTTGACTTGTGTAGTTTGGGTGTATAAAGTTTTAAAGTGAAGTCAATAAATTAATTATTCACCACACTCTGTGTCTTGATTACCTGGGGTGGGCTCTGAGGTGTGACGCGCGGGCGCTGAGGCGTGACGCGCAGGTCTGCGCAGTCACTCTCACGTAGTATAATATATATATATATATATATATATATATATATATATATATAATTATGTATATATATATAATTACTATGTATATATAATTACCATGTATATATATTATTACCATGCATATATTATTACTACGTATAACACTCTGGGAATTTTTTTTCTAAGTTAGCAACTAAGTTGGTACCACTGGTAATTTTTTGAGGTCATGGCCCCCTTTTTTTGGTCACGTGGTTGACCCTCTGAGTGAAGCCACCATATCAGCTGTGCCCCATAAGAAACCCATGTTAGCGCCATCCTCCCGGGTATCCTACTAACGGTGGTAGGTCGTTTAGTTTATCGTGCACACTTTGTGGCACGTCCACGTCGCACACTTTGTGGCACGTCCACGTCGCACTCGATGATATATCCAAATGGTGAGTCTGGCGGAAGGTTGGTCCAGTCTACTGTTTCGGGCTTGTCTTCCCATTTAAAGTTTCCCGTAGGCAGGCATTGCGAGAGGGCGTATCCATAGAGGTTTACTGCGTCCAAGTAAAGCAAGTAGCTTGTCGGTTCTTCGGGGTTGTAGTCTGTGGGACATTCGAGCAACGTATTGTTACTTTTGGCGTAACGTAAGCAGCTTTGCACGATCCCGCCTCTAATTGAAGATTCGATTAACAGAAACATATCGTAGTCGGTGATGAGTTCCAATGTAATTCCAGTGTAACGTAACATGACCTGCCAGCTGAGGGAGGGGGCTGTCCAAAAGTGGTTTACGTCTAACTTGTAGTTGGTGTAACAGATTGATCGAGACGAGTTTAGTACGTCGGTCAACAGGCACACGTCGAGGCGAAGGTAAAAATCGTGATACTGACCGAGGTTTTTGAACTTTAAACATTTCCATACGTTGATTGCATGAGCGTAGTCCTCGTCACTGATTTCTGTTCCGTTAAGTCGATTGGCAAACGCTGATTGTGGAGGAAGACATGTTTCTAGGAATTTTTCTTCGTCACTTACGTAATCGTAGCAATATATTCCTTTTCTATTGATTAACGCTTTGTGTTCTGCAGGCACTAATTTTGAGCTTTCGACCAATTCATCGGGAGGTAGATTTTTCACCAGTTCATCGAGGCTGGCAGCCATCATCCTGTAGGAGTCTAGAAATCGGAGCCAAATGTTTTCTACCTTAACCATTATCGCAATCATTTTCTCTTTGTTTGAAGGGATCACTTTAATATCACATCCCTTTAGCACGCCAGAATTTGTTATAATAAACGCTTGGTCGTAGTTGCTCATGTTGTGCAACCAGACCGGAATGAAGTTTGGAGTTTTCGCTCTGAGGTTGCAGCGAGAGCACAATGAATATCTATATTTTGACGTCACGTGGTCGTGATCGGCGCATTTTACGGTGTCGGGATTTAGATCGCTAAACAGTCTGTTGCAAAGGTCACAAACTACTGCTTTTTCGTGTCGGCTACGGTCTTCTTCGCTCGTGGTTATGGGCTCGTTCCGCGACAATACCTTGCTTACTTTTTCTGCTAAATCTTTTAGGTAGAGCAAAAATTTATCCCCGGCATGGTTGCCACGGTACAGATACGGTTCTGTGGAAATTTCATACTGCTCGAGTATGTTTGCATCGTATGTGGACGTTACTAGTGTGCAAAAGGAGTTTGCCTGATGTTTCTGATATGTCTTGCCGTTGTCGTTATCTTCATCGTCGCTGTCAACTACTGGTTTAAGTGTCGATTCTAAATCAGTGCAGACACTAAATGGTACTTTTATTTGCGTTTCGTACTGTTGAAATTGCAGAGTGTTATTGTTAGTGGGAGGAAGCTTAATTACTGTAGACAGATGTTTTCCACAAAGTTTCAAGTGTTCCTTTAACCACGTTTCAGGATCTGGTTTACATTTTATAGCCTCGTTGCTGTGCGAACAGCGTTTGCACACTACAATTTTATTGATGGATTTAGTGATTTGGGTTTGAATTAGTTTGGTAAAAACATGAATATAGACGTAGTGACTGGAACCGTGTTCGCCATGCAGCAGCAGTAGGTCTGTATGATCGGCGAGCTCGTCAACAACCCGCAGGGGAGCCACTTTGGTTTCACTAGTGTATTCAAAAATGTTTACCGAAACGTTGGGATTATTTTGTTCAAATTTTTTGATTTGATTGACTGTTACCGGGTAACTAAGTCCTGTGAAATTGTAAGTGTTTAACACATTGTCGCGAAAAGATTCTTCAGTGAGTACAGAATTGTTATCAACGCGGGGGATATGTTTGCAAAGCATCGCGTACATGAAACAACGATTGTCTTTATTGTTAACATTTACACAGGCCCTGCGTTTGGATAATTTAGATGGAAGTGCAAGATAGCTAGAACCTCTAGGTTCTTTGTAGGTAAATTTACTTACACGTAACGTTAAGCATTTGACGTTGAGGAATACCCAACCGCTTCGCTCTCCATCTGCATCTTCTTCCTCCTTCAACAGTTTGGCTACGTCGCTGCGCAGTTGCTCGTCCAGGTCGTCCGTCTCGGCAAACAGCATTCTCGAGCGTGTCTTGAAGTTTCGAGTGTCGAGCAAGCCTTCTTCGGGATGTTCGTACTTGGCCTCGAGGACCATGTTGAATTTTAATGAATTGGAAACTTCCAGTTCGCTGGTTAGTATCTCCTTGACTGTTTGCAGGGTGGCTTCGACAAACGGAATCAAGTCGATGAAACCGCCATCTTTGTTTTTATTGACATAGTCACGAGCGTTCATTAGGGCTTTTTTCAGCTCGTAACCCATCGTGGGTAGACCGTCGCTGCCGTTGGCATTGCTGCTGCTGTCTTCTGTTGCTGCCTCCAGAGCTGATGGGGGAGCCACCGCTGGAGCTGCTGTCGCCTCGGCAGCACGTGGCGTGTTGTGGTGGAGTCTGTTGAGTTTTGTCGTCAATGGAGACGTTGCTGCTGTTGCTTTTCTCTTGCGGCTGGTCTCTACTCGATTGGGTGGCTGGATGGTGGACGTTGAGGTTTTGTTGACGCTGCGTCCTGAATTGGTTGTGTTGCGGTGTGGTGTAAGTCCGTCAGGAGGTCTGCTGTTGCTGATGTGCACAGGAGGTGTGTAGAAGTTGGTGAGAGCCAAGCAGATTGACTGGTGTCTATCACGAGCGTTGGTAGTGACGAAGTATGCCTCGCGGCAGACTGCACAGAGGAACATTGTGTGTTCTGAGGGGGTGCGCTCCTGCTGAGAGCGAGCTGGTGAATTGTGCCGACTTGGGCGATGGCGTCTGCTTATAAAGGAGACTCGGTGAGTGTGGAAACTTCATAAGCTCAGTGAGTTAGACGGAGAGAGGAAGTGAAAGGGAGAAAGGCCTTTCAAACGTCAGTGGCCAAGTGGGGAAAGGAGGCAAGTGCCCCATTTGGAGCAATGTGTTGAACAGAGAGGGGACGATACGTTTACCGGGTATAAATGCTCGCGAATCTCTTGACAGTCACTCGTTCTTGCACGCTGCAGTCAAGACCACCACTGCTCCTGCTGCTGCTGCTGCTGTTACTTCTACTGCTACTACACCCCAAAGCTTTGGTTAGTATTTTGGAAGAACCACTGTTTTAGCAGTAGTTTGTGAGTTGTGATTTGTATTTACAGGTTTTGCACGGAAAAGTATTTTGTATGATTTTAACTGCAATGGAGCTCCACAGATTAATACTACGAATATTTTTAGCTTTTACAAAAACTTGAGTTGGAGCTATACAACCCATACTACTATTCTTGTGTTATTTGCAGTTTTGCAGTGATCATAATTGTCTGTATTTTGTAAATATGAATTTAACTGCGTTGGAGCTATACTACCCATACTACTACTATTTTGTTTTAGCTGCACTTTTGTGAGGGTTTATTGGTGTAATTACTGATTAAAGTAATACTAGTAACTTCAAAATATTTGGGTTGCTATAGGATACTCGTAATTGAAGACATGGTTTTAAACAATTTTATTACACCTAAATTCTATGGTTCCTGGGGAGGTGGGAGGGGGTGATAGTTGGATGTTGAGGAGGCGTATGGTAGTTGAAAGTGACGGTAGTGGTAGTTGATGTGGTCTGAGTAACAGTCGAAGTTAACATGTCTCGTAATATGCTGTGTTGGTAGTGTATTGGTATTGCAGGTGGTGGAGGTGGGATTTTTCTGAGTCTTAGGGGTGGGTGAATGTTAACAGGGATTCTTGTGTCGTAGGTAGTAGTAGTGGATTCTGTGAAGGGTAGTCGAGTGGTCAAAGAAGGTAGGCGAGAGCGTCGAAGGATAGATTGACGCAGTCGCCCTCGGACAGTCTGGCGGTGTTGTCGACGTGTTCGTTGTTGTCGGGGTAAAGGCGGCGGTGTGGTTATTCTTATGTAGAGGGGTTGTCTGGGCTGTCCGTCCTCCTCCTCCTCCGCTATGGTTATAACAGCTGGAGATCCTTAAAAGAAAAGATTGAAAACCATTTAAAAATTGTACTTTGCATTTATGCTAACATATCTTTCTGAAATTAAATTTATGGAACAACTACAAAAAGGAATTTGGGGTTTTGCTAATACGATAGAGTGCCATTCGTTAAATCTTAATTGGTGTGATTCAGTAAAAAAACATTGCAGAGGTCTGGGATTTATGACTCATTAGTTTATATATTTGTAAAGTGATATTGCACGTAGAACAATGTTACTACTCATTGAAGGTAATTGTGGGAGGTCATAACTATAGTACAAAGGGAAGGAATAAATTCGAAAGTGCCATCATACAAACTGAATTTTTGAAAAGCAACCAACTGTAATTGGTATAAAGTTTTTCACCCATCTTCCGGTAAATGTTAAACATGAAAATAATGTTAAGAAATGTAAGAATCTTCTGAAATTTTACATATTAGATAGACCACTTTATTCGATAGAAACATTTTATTTCATTGGAATTTGCCATATTGTTGTACAAACTGAGATAACAATAGAACTTGTAAAGTATTTTATTGTAGGTTTATTCTTTGTACTTGTGACGCTATTCTTTGTATTTGTGCAAAAACGTGAATGTAGAACTGTTCTAGAGAGAGAGAGAATAGTGCTCAATAATTTAATTTTCTTTTATAAGGTGACCAATAAGTTTTTTTTTCTTCGCAGACATGAGTCTACCAACGAAGCTTACAAGCTTGGAACAGGCGAACGCGCTGCCCAGAATTTCAGCAAAAGATCTAACAAGGCGGGAGGGCTACCTTATACACGACGCGAGAAGGGTCACGACTCGCTACGGACCGTCGGTTGTGTTGGAGATCGCAACACCGGATGGCACGAGGGCAATCACATACTTGCCAGCACGGTTCGACAACGAGCTGTCGGATGATGACTTGCGCGAATGTAAAAGCGATGGATTTAAAGTTCGTTGCACGGGGATGGAGGGGAATGCTCCCAACGTCCTTATATACAAGCAATAGTTTTAAAATAAACATTTGTCAATAGATAAACCAATTTTTTTATTTTAAACCTTTAGATTATACTTGTACACTTTTAGAGGTATTTTACTTTATATATTACAGAGTATTATAAGATAAGACGTACAGATTACACATTAGTCAGTAAGTGTTAAGTTTAATAAATGCTAACCTAACATTTTATTTTGCATTGGCATTGTACACAACCTGTGGTGACAGTATTATGAATGTAGGAGCGATGAATATTTTTGTTCGTCTGTACAAAGGTGTTCTTGCGATTGTTGTTCGATGTAGTCATTGACAATGCAAGGATATTATTATAGTAATTGTGTCTCACCTGGTGATCTAGGTCTCCAAAACTCCTCCGGGTTAATGTTCTCGAGCGGGCAGATCTGCGCAATTGCATCTTGCAGCTCGCAGACTTCAGCGGAGTTGCGGGCGTTAAAGGTGATGTTGAGGGTGAAGGTATCTATTGGAAGTGTACATTTCCTATCTCAAGGAGGGGTTTTTGTACTAACCGTAAAGCAAAAGCTCCTCTCACTTGCTTGATTTTGAATTTGTTAATACTTTCGCTTGAAAGGAGGAAACATTTCCACGCAACTTCCTCAGCCAATTTTCGAAAGTGAGATGGGACAATTGTTGTGTTGCATCGTGATGTTGTGTGTAATTATATATTAGCATAAGGCCACCCAAATCGTTGAGGTCTAGACGGGACGTAAACGCCACTGCACGTCTCACCAATTGGCGTGAAAACCCATCATCAACGCCGAAGTCACGTAATAAGAGTCTGTAACGACTCGTATCTAACTACGCGAGCCGAGGAACCACCACTTACCGCAGCGCGCACCGTATAATCAACAGCAACGCGCCGACACGCCCACGCAGCCGAAGCAGTCACGGCTCGCGAATTGTCCCGGGCCCAGCGGACCCAACCGCGAGATTCACCGAGGCCAATTATCTATCAGGAACCCTATACCCAGAGCCATAGCCAGAGAGCAATTATTTATCAGGAATAGTATACTACTCTCTACAATTTGATGTTATTAAAAATTGTTTTTGCCATAAAATAAAAGCAGGAAAAAAATAAAACCGTGTCTCATTTTAGCCCCGCCAAAAGGGGCTAATATGAGACAGCCTAGGGGTTATTATGAGACATCATTATAATTGCCTTATTATAAGCACCAGAGTAATGAGAAACATGTCAGCAGATAGCAGGGTAAGTAGTCTATTGTTTTTATTAACTTTTGTTTACAAAACTTGATCTTATTTTTTTTTTTTTTCATTTATTGACGTGGTAACCAAGGCAACCGACTAATTAATGAATAAATGAACAAGCATAAAATTAATTAAAGCTGGATTTGGGTAAAAATAATGAAAAGAAAATAGTAACAATTCTTATGCTTTATTTATGTAAGGGGTTTAGTACAAAAAAGCTACTTAAACTTGTTGAAACATTTGAAAAGCCGAAAAACAGAATTCGGGCTAATACGCCCTATCCGTTTGTTTGGTTACTGTTCGTAAACATTATTTACACAACCAGGGAACACATAGGTTATCTTCCTCTTTTTAAATTTGGTAACAGGGAAAGGTACTACAGCAACTATATCCATGAATTCAATATTAAAGATGTCCCCCTCCTGATACACAAAATCAGTCATTTCATCGTTAGAGCACCTTAAGCCCTGTAGAGTAACTTCGCCATCATCCGTATCAATATGTTCAACCACACAGACATATTTGTAATGAGTGGAGTTTCTCTTCCCACTTTTAACATCAACTAAGACAAAAGTTCCCTTATTAACATTTTTTTGGAGATAAGGAGTTTCGTAAGAAACAGGGTTGACCTTGTCCTTTACACAGTCAGAAATATAGTCAGTCAACGATTCCTCGTCAGTGTCATAAAGAGACGGTTCATTACTATCCGTGGTATCCTCATCATCTTTTCCAAATAGGTATGCCTTTTTTTCTTGGGTTTTGAAGGACTAATACTTTTCTCCTTTTTTACAACCAACTGATTGTCGGTTTGGATGATTAGTGTTGGCCTATCGTTCGGTATTTGATCGATAATTGTAAATCGAGTTAATTCTTCTTCTACAGCTATGTAGGCCTACTTCCTCCTGCATTGTTTGTGTCACTTCCATCAAGACATGAAGCCAAATTACCATCGCCAAGAGCTGTAGGTAGGCCTACATCATGATTTTGATTTTTAGGTCCTCTTTTTTGGTTTGTTGTAGATTTTTTATCGAAGTACTGAAAAAGCAAGTAACGTACAACATGAAGAAGTATCAATTAAGAAATTGGTATTAAGCTCTTCATGTTGGTGTTTCTTTATTTAATAGTAGATTCAATCCGGGCATAGTTACAATAAATTTAGGTAAAGTAACGTAATGATTAAACTTTAACTTAAAAATTAACTTAACCTTAACTTGAACTTTTAACTTAATGTAGGCTCAAAGATGTGGTAAAATTGTCCACTGGATACAGCCATTTTTTGTTGGTTAATCTGAGTCAAAATAGTGCATGCTTAAAAATAGTTTAAAGCCTTTACTGTAATTTCCTTATCCTTACAATAGAATCTGAAAAATTTAACACAACTAAAAAACCAGTAGTGATGGCTACCAAACCTTCCCACTCAAAACAGAGGATTCATTACTCTGAGGTGTACCAGACTGACTCGGAAGAAGAACTTGAGAAGAAAGAAGAAGTAGTTATAAAGTTGAATGACTATTTAGTAGTAAATGTTTTTGGGAAGAAAAGAGTTCAAAAATATGTTGCTCATGTAATCAAATGTGTCTCTAAAATGAGTTTAAGGTTCGTTTTATGAAGATGTGTAAAGAACCCAAGAATAAGTTTGTATTCAGTGACGAACTTGAAAGTTTAATTAACTCTTAAGGATATTGTTCAGATTTTAAGCCAGCCATCAATTAACAACCGTTTGCAGTATGTCTTTAAAGAAATTGATAATGCAGTTGTGATTTAGATTAAATGAATAGGAAGTGTCAATAAGAATTTTCTGGCTTGATAGTTTAAAAGGATAACATGAATATGTACCCATTTGAATATTTTGTTAAATAAAGTGATTTATGATTATGAACAAGTTTATGATTTAATTAAAACCAATAAGTCATTCAATTTGTTGTTAATAAATCATTTTGTTATGCTAAAGCAACATACATGTGACATCCGTGGATATTCAAGTCACGTCCGTGGACTTTAAATTTTATGATATTTTTTTTAACAAAACTACTTGATTTTAATCTTGTTAATAATTACTATTACATTACATGTGCTGAAATGATTCAAAAATAAATTTTACAGTAAAATATAATAATAAAAAAATTGTTTATTAATGTTACCAGAAAAGCATCATTTATGGAGAATGGCCCTTCTATCTCCTCCAGTAAATCTTCAAAGTTTTCCCACTCAAATTCTCCATATATTGAGTAGTCGTCACTGTCCTCTTCCTTTGAATTACTTCTAGACTCATCTAGATTTTTCTTTTTAGGTTTCTTTTTTTTTGTTTCTGGTTACCGGTACTGGTACAGGTCCTGTCCTTAGAAGTACTTGGTACTGCTAGTGGTTCTCAGGAAAATCTTCAGCACTTTCCCCGGGTGTGACTTCGACTTTGTTCTTATTTTTTTGTGTTAAGTGTTGAGGGGAACCTCTTTTCACTCAAAAACAGCAAGATTGTGTCACTTACCAGGCTAGTACCAGTACCGGTACTACTATTTTAGGAACGATCGCACATTTTAGGAAAAGTTACCCAAAAAGGCCGAGATCTGTAGAAAGTTGTCCGTGAAATTTTCATGTCTGTTTCAACTTGGAACTTTGCTTGAAGGTTTTGGATTGTATCAAGAAGAACTCTTCTCTGTTTTCTTACTCGACCACTTTTTACGACCTCTTTCTTCCCAGGGCACATTCGAGATACATTGTCATTCTCAAAAAAATTGAGCAGTACTTGAGATAGTTTGTGTCTGACTTCGTTGGCTTTTTTGGGGTTTCGTTGATAATCAAAACTTTGATTCTCAGCAAGAGATTTATTGGCCTTGTACGGAATGATTTTAGAGAAGTGCTTCTGTACCCTGTTCTTTTTTAAAACTTTGTTCCCAATAACCTTACGAAGGATTTGAGTTTTCTTTTTTTGTTGAGAAGCTTTTTGCAGTTGTGTTTCAACCTGCTTTTGTAAGGTCAACCCTAAAAATAGCTGTTTTTATGTTAGGGGAAATCTCTTTCCCTAATATTTCTTTCATTTGTTTTCGGGGTGATGGTAAAGACGGCACTTTACTCATTTTATTGTTTTCACGTTGGAGCCTTTTCTCGTACTTTTCCATTTTCCTTTTTAATTCTTCAATACGATCCTGTTGCTTTTTCATGGTACGATATGCTTTAGCTTTGTCTTTCCGCACTTGTTTTCTCCCTCTTTTTTTAACAGACTTCTCGGTAACTCACTTTACCTTTTTCATTTGTAAGGATCTGGTGTACCTTTGATGGTAGGGATATTGTTCGGTAATGTAAGAGAGACATCTTGTATGTCTTTTTCATTTACCCAGAACAGTTTATAACGCTACTGCTCTGTGAAAGAACCTCAACCAAATTCTTAGCATCTTTAATGTCATTTCCATGTGCAACAAAACTATTGGCCTGTCTTTTAAGTGAACCACCAACACCGCCCGGTGCTCCCTTCCCATGAGAGGCTTCAAAAAAATTCCACGTTGTGCTCTTAAACCCCATGTCAAAAGTCAAATGACTAAACAAATAAAAGTTGTTTTTCTGCCGGAATTGAGTTGAGGGCCCATCTGAAAAGAAATTAATAGTTTTCACATCAGGGAAGTCGTTTCTTACAAATAAGAGAACAGGCTTTAAATGGGCCCAAATGGCAGATGGTTCATGACTCAAACATGAGGAAATGGTAGCAAAGCAAATTGGATTTCCTCTGTATGGTAGACACACGACCCCTTTATGCAAGCTTGCTTGCTTTCTAGAAGCACCAAAATGAAAAGATTGTATCTCCTCAGCAGGTTTACATGCATAGTTCTCTGAAAAATTTACATGTATTATGGCTTTATCTCTCTTCAAGTTTTCCTTAATAAACGTATAAGACTCGTTTTGTTTCTTAATATTAAAAATGTGTTTTTTTATTTCTTCACCTCATTTTGGAATGTATTCTCTAATACCTCAATAGCATCATCAATTTTAACCTTAACGGTTGTTTTGACTTCTTTTTCCACTCTAGTACCAGCTACAACTTTTGATTTATTTTGTTTAACTATCTGCCATTCATGCCACAAAACTATTTCTTTACCATTGTTTACAGTGACAGGTACTGTTTTATTCTGGCAACTCATGCATTTCCCATACATACATTTTGGATTCGTCTTGCAAGAAATAAGTTTTGTTAACTCATGAGCATGCTTTTCATCAATAACTTTTGTATTGCTTTAAAACTGATATTTTTAGCTCCATGTTAGCATGCGTTTTACAGAGGCAAGTATCCCTGTTTACATCTGATGGCTTTAAAACATAAAAAGGTCTGTTTCTAGTAAAAGTGGTGTATGATATAGGCCTAGTAGATCCAGTTTCCCTAGTAAAATCTTTATACAGTTCTTTCATTGAAGCATTTAGGTAGCGCTTTTGTTTTTCCGCCTCACATCCTTACATTAATTTTGCACCAAGCAGCCTCTTTGCGCTATCAAGTTCCGGTGATTAGGACAAGCGTGGGTGTTCGCTAGCCCGCGTTGCCAGTGCCAGCCACTTGTAAAGTGCTTTCCAAGACTCCGGCCACTGCCTCGCTGGGTACGACACCTCATCACCTATTCTCAGGTATCCCTGCACCGTCCTATTACCCCTTGATCCCATATTTATTCGTTAGTTGACTCTTTCCACTATTGTTCTAGCTATTAACAGCAACAATTAAATCAAACGGTTCGATTGATAGGCAATTACAGACTTCTTCGAGTCACAAATGAGTTAATCTAGGTACATCTTATGTTCTAACAATTTTACAAGTATTTAATCCAAGTTCCTATTACACTTTGGAATTTTATTGTTTAAATTTTTAACAAGGTTTTACAAACAACCGGTACCTGCTCTCCCGCCAGTTTTCCATCAAATTTCCTGCTAAATTTCATAATACTAACCTAGGTAATTACCAATTGTAGTAAACCAATTTTTTATTTTACTTATCTCTCTGCGCTTTTTATTATTTTGCATAGAATGGCTGACACAAGCATAATTGATTAACTTATAGCGGGAAGCTGAACTCCCCTGACGCTCTGGGTACAATAGAGCCAGGCCAATAAACTCACTAAATAACTTTTTACTTTCTTATTTGTTTTATTATTATTATTATTTTTTTATTATTTTTATATACACCTCTATTTATATATATGTTCCCTTTACCTCTAAAGGACTTTCACCAAAGCTGATTATACGCCTTCAAGTCACAAGCTCTACACTACGCTAATTTTATATGTTAGATATTTACGTATTCCTCTATATGATATATATATATATATATTTATATTCTTTTTAGTTTATTTTTCTCATTTATATGTATTTTTTATGTTTCTACTATTCATATACATACATTTTTTTTATTTTGCTTTTAGTTTGCTTTAGTATTATTTTCATTTGGATCCTTCCTACTCTGCCAACTCTTGTTAATATTGCCCTAGAATCAAGTTATCAAGTTGCCTACTACAACCAAGCCACAGCTCCCTATTAGCCACATTATTCCTGCTCACTATTCATTAAAGCTATGTAGGAAATTCAATATTCCCTTACTAGTCAAGTCATCGCTAACACTGCTTGAGTGAACTGCCTTATCACTTTAAAGACACAATTTTTCGAATCCAGACCTTAATTATCTATACTGTTATTTTGCTTAGTTGTTTTGGTTTGACTAGCTATTATAATCATCATGTCTATAAATATTAATTAGCTGTAATTTAGAATTTGGCTCTAGTATAACCCGTCTCCCAACTGCATTGAGTTACCCGATATGCTCACATGCCTGGTACCCTGTGAGCTCACGAGCCACTGTATTTTGAAACCAGTGGTTCGTGTCCATCTGGGCTCTGTTAGTGACGCTCACTCGACAATATGGGTACCGATAATTTCAGCCTGACTCCGTTTAAACTCCCTAACCTAGTACATTGCTTATAATAGAATACAAGTTCCAAGTTGATGCCACCGAGCTACAAACACCATCTCGATGAACCCAAACGACCCAAATGCCTTGAACCATATACAATTACAGTTGAAACAAGTTTAATGCCTATATTTGTTCACCTTTGTATTGTTTAGCTAAATGAGTACACATTACAATACTAAGTTGTTCCTCAGTTAATACACATACATCTTACCAATATACAGTATATATTTTTTTTAATTTCATTAGTTATCTACTTTTTATGCATTTTCCATCGTTATTTAATTTTACTTTTTTACTGTACTTTTACCTTTTTTATATCACACTTTATATTTATAATTCACACACATATATTTTTGTATTTACTAGTTATTTAATTTGTTTACATTTATCCTTTTTATATATTTTTTATATTTATTTATCCGTTCACATTTTTCTATCTTTATTTTATAAACTGTACACCTTTTCGGGACTGGCCAATTGTCCTTCCTTTACGCCATTCATCCCCTCTTGCTAACGTTACAAACCATTAACACTGTCTGCACCAAACCAAATACAGTCTGTTATTAAACAACTCCCTTAACTACAAAGCCTTAGAATTAAATACACATTTTTCACCACTTATGTAAATACACTGCAATACAGATTTCTGTTACCAAATTTTGCGATAGTAAAATCGTCCTTTACCCTATCTTATTGCGAAGCACATCCTAGCTTTTCATCGTCTTGCTCATTTTACATTATTACATTACACTCACAGGTTAGCTCATCTTACATTTGTTTACATTATATTTACAGGTTATTCCCCTTTGTTACTCAAAGAGGCCCCCCGCAACTGGCTGCCTCACACCAGTTCGTCGGGAAACTGAAACTCACTCGACACTACTATTAAATAAGTAATGATTATACTTTCGTTTGGTAAACACAATTTATTTACTTTTATTTTCATAGGTTTGTTTATAGGATTTTAACTTCCTCTCTCCGGCCTCCGTCAGGTGAACACAAAATTTGCTCATAACAAGATAAGATTTGCTGTAATCTCTTTTTTTTATCGTTTTGGGTTTTTACTTGGTTTTACTTGTTACAAATATATATCGTTATACTTATTTTCCCTATTTTTATACTTTGTTTTAGGGTATTTCACACGTACTCCTAGTTTTCGCTCTAGCTTTCTCCGTTTGGACAAAATTCTTTAAATAAAGACTACCAAGCACAACCTTCCTATCATCTACTTTAAGATAACACTAACTTCCTTCAAGGTGCCCACTCGTATACAAACGAACGTTAAATCCCTGTTAACCATTCGTAAACTTTCTTTTACAGTGATATCTCTTATTTGAATTAATGAAAATATTGTCTAAATTAATCATTCAAAACATTTTTTTATGTTTTACAATCAACTTAATTTATACATATTGTTTATGTGATATATATTATTTACTTTATCATTCAATAAGGTTACGAGCGGCCCACTACTGTTGCCCTTCTGAATTTCAACTCGGAAAAATATACTTATAAAAAAATACAACTTATTGCTCATACCTGGTTCAGGTGGTCCAGCCAGTGTCTCACGCACCACTACAGTTCACTGTACACTTTGTTCGAATGAATTTATGTTTTAAATTAAATAGAGATATACTTTACACTTTACATTTTTTACAACCATCTAGGAAGGAAGTGTGACTTGCTTTATACTTTGCTTTACACTGCGGTTACTGTCTTGCATTGCGTGGGGCACGAGGACCAGCGCCTCGCCCTACTCCAACCAGGGGCTCCTCCACCAGTTCCTCAAAACTTGCCCCTGGCTGGTACCTGTACCTGGGTGTGACTGTGGGACTGGGCAACCGCTGCCATGCCGGCTAGGCCAGCCTACCCCCGGTGTAGTCCCCCTCGTCACCCGAGGGCTGAAAGGGACCAACTCCCGGTCCAACGATAGTCTCCTGTTGGCGGCCCACTGCTGTGACTGAGCCCACAGTTCACTTCCTCGCCCGGCCCCCGGCACCACGACTCCCTGCCGCAACCGCTGCCGCACCAGCGCTTCCCTCCTGTCCGGAGTTAATGGCCCACCGAAACTGCTCGGCTCTGAATAGCGCACAAAGGTCACCTCGGAGGGATGACCCTCCCGCGTCCACACCTCCCCCCAGTACCAAGGGTCCGGCCCGGCACGCTCCCGGAGGGGGTTGAACACAGGGTCGGATACCGCCAAGCTCTCGTCCGCTACACTTGCACCTCTACCTGCAATGGCTACGCACAACTAACTGAGCTGGAGCACCTTAGTTTTCCACACAATAAACGGAAGATCAACCATTGTCTTTTGGTCACCGGACTAACCACTTATCCCGCATAAATTTTACTCAACTCGGAATATTTAAAAACTACTATTCTAAATACTCGCCCCCTCGTAACCTCACTCAGCATTATCCCTACCGGATGAGTCGGCACCTTAAGCCCCTGTAATTTATAACTACTAGGAGCATTGAGCAACCGATGGTCCGCCCCGAAGCTGCTTAATATTATTACTACTATAGATTTTTGTTTTGTTACATCATTGTCAATTGTTTACCAGAAAACAAACTCAAATAAACACTATTATTATTGAGTATTCCAACTTACTCACAATCCCAATTTGCCCATCGCCCCATTATTGCTCAGTGCTCCCATGTCCCCATTTAAGTGTGAACATCAGGGCTTTACACTAGCACCTGTGTCTTAGAAATTCCCTGATGCCCCGAGAACACTGAATCATGGTGGTTCTCTAATACCGGATAAACCATGCCTTTAGGAATTACTAATTTAGACCCATATTTTTCCTTCTTAAACAATAAACCTTCCTTGTCTAAGAAAAATTCCGACTCACACTTAGAGTTTATCTCCGTGAATTTAATCTTACAATAATCGTCCCTTTTCTGCGCTTGCTTGACTAAATCCCTGGACCACAATGGTCCTGTGATTGCACTGATTCGCGATAGCGCGTCTGCCTGAACATTTTGCGTGCCTTTCTTATGCTGAACTTCAAAGTCGAATTCCGATAATAGTAAACCCCACCTAATTAATCTTGAAGACGGGTCTTTCATGCTAAATAGCCACTTTAAAGCTATACAGCCTGTAATCAGTGTACACTTCCGGCCGTATAGATATGGTCGCCACGTTTTGACCAAGGTCACGACCGCTAACAACTCCCGCTCTGTCGCCGAATAGTTTGTTTGCGCTTGATTTAGCGTTTTTGAATAAAACGCGATGGGGTGTTCTTCCCCCTCTATGACTTGCGAAAGTACCCCGCCTACACTTACCTTCGAAGCATCCGACGTTACCACAAAAGGAAGATCCCAATGAGGATATATGTTAAAATCGGTTCCTTCATAAGTGCCTCTCGTAATGTATCAAACGCCTCTTGCTGTCTCTCTCCCCACGTGTACTGCGCTTCATTACGCGTTAGCTCCGTGAGTGGCTTACTTATTTCACTGAACCCCGGAATAAATCGCCTATAGAAATTAACCAACCCCACAAGAGATCTTATCTCCTTTACGTTCTTGGGAATCGGGTAATTTTTCAACGCCTCGATTTTTCAATTATCTGGCCCCTCGCTGCTGTTTATGTGCCCAAGGTATTCCACCTCGGATTTCGCGAATACGGACTTATTAGGCTGTACTACTAAATTAGCGTTTACAAACCTCTCAAAAACTTGTCCTAACCGTTCTGCATGCTCTTCCATCGTTCTGGAAGCCACTATCACGTCATCTAAATAAACTAACGCCCCGGCCCCAATCAACCCTTGTAAGACATTAATCATAAGTCTCGTAAATGTCATTGGGGCTGACGTTAATCCAAACGACATCCGGAGGAACTCCTACGATGCATCCGGTACCACAAATGCGGTCTTAGGAATGTCTTTTTCCGCAACTTTCACCTGGTAATAGCCTGAGTGCAAATCCAAGGTTGTAAAAATTGTACATCCGCCTAAGGAATCAAGTGTCGTTTGGATCAGGCTTAAGGGTTGATTACTAGACACCGTTATCTTATTTATGGCCCTAAAATCGCAGCACAGCCGAAAGGTAACTTCCGGCTTACCTGTCTTCTTCAATGGGTCCACGGGAACCTTTTTCCTAACAACTATAATCGGCGTAGCCCTAGAACTTGAGCTTGGCCGTATAATATTCTTCCTTAACATGTCATCTATGTGCGTTTGAACCACCCCACGTAACGCTTCCGGTATACGATAAGGCGTCAGCCTGATAGGCGCCGCGTCACCCGTCGGTATGCGATGTTCTATTTCATTGGTGCAGCCCAAGGGTGACACTCCGTCATAAAATACCTTCCTATACCTTTGTAAAACTGGTTTCATAACCGCCCTATCCTCAACACTTAAATGTGCCAATTTATTCTTAATCATCTCATCAATATCAAGTTTTTCTTCCAAAGGAAACATCCTATCATTCTCTACACCTGCCGCATCTTCTTCTCGCAATTTTCCCCACACAGCACTCTCCACATACATACCCGTACTTTCATCCACCATTCCCTTATTTTTCCCCCTTACATTATCTGTCCTACATTTTCTCACCACATTTACACAACCTTCTATACATTCCCCGTTACTCTCCTCATTCTCACTTCCTAACCAAAACTGTCCACCAGTAACCCCGTTACTATCTCCACTACCGACGTCACTCACACACCCCCGTTTCTCCTCTCCCCTGACCCCGTCACGTAATTCACTTTTTTCTAACACTCACTAATTGTGACCCCGTCACTAACATTACCTTTCACTTTTCGGAACTCCCCTGTGTCCCCGACACAAAAATAATTTTTACCAACCGTGTCCCCGACACAAAAATCATTTTTACCAACCGTGTCCCCGACACAAAATTCAGTTTTCTCAACAACCGTACTACCTGTGTCCCCGACACTTAAATCCCTTTTATTACCACTTTTACCACCTGTTTCCCCCACACAAAAGACACTCTTATTACCACTTTTACCGCCTGTGTCCCCGACACAAATATCACTTTTACTAACACTTTTACTGCCTGTGTCCCCGACACAAAATTAACTTTTGTCATCCCTCTTACCACCTGTGTCCCCGACACTAAATTCACTATTCACAACATTTTTCTTACCTGTGTCCCCGACACTAAATTCACTCGTAGCCCCGCTACGTACTCTCTCACTCACAATGTCATCATACACGTCACTCACTACAGTTAGGTTAGATATTTTCACCGACGCAACCCCACACTCTATTGCGGCCCTCAGGGAAGGGTTCGCCCAGGCCTTCCAGTCTCCAGCGGAAATCAGCCACGCCGAGATGGTTGCGGCGATCCTGGGTCTGCGTTGGGCCACTCTGCGCTTCTCCGATGTTCACATTGTAATCCACTCGGATAACGCGTCTGTGGTGGGGGCCCTGCGCTCCGGCAAGGGCCGAGTGTTTCGGCGGTTTGATGTGCGCCAACTTTTTCTTTCTGTTTTGCCCTTACTGAAGGACAACACCTGGCAAGTGGAGTTCGTCACCTCGGTCTCCAACCAAACGGCCTTTCACGTTCCGTGCTCCGAACTCTTATACCGTATATCAGGATATGAATAAAATAAACAAATGTATATCAAACTATTAATATATATATAAGTTGTGCTTTACCTGAAGTTACGTAGCATATATCATGTAGGCACTGCAGACGCCAAGATTCGTATTTTAAGTTCTGTTAACCGCTCGGAGTCTTATAACTGCCTTCCGACCAACATGTTGATTCCCCGTAGAAATTGTAAGTAAAAACTTTGATTAACTTTGAATTGTATAATGGTCTTAAACTATTTGAATATTAAAATGTAACTATTTTATTCCTTGTCATGTTCTTATAATTTGTTTTGTTGAGAAATATTGTATAATTGTAAAATCATTTAATTAAATATTTGGTTGTGCTTGTTATATTTTGTTCAATTGAAAAGCACATGTAAAGTTGTAACGTAAATTGATTTTAGATGCATTGTTATAAATATTAGTAATTAATACGTTTGGATATTTGTTTTATTTCCAGACGGGGTTCGATCAGGTTTCATTCGACCAATCTAGGTTATCGGAATGGCAGTCGGGAATTAGTAACAAGTAAGATCTACCCATGTACCATATAGTTTTAAGATGGGTATATAAAGATTCTGATGTAATATGAAGAAGAAATGTATTATTTTAATTTCAAAAGTAAATCCCAGGTGGGATAATTAAAGTCAACTTATTGCTTCACAAATGCTCATTATTTCGCTACCATTGGTTAAAGGTTATTGTTATCAAACTAGGCCAAACCAGATCAAATAACTCCAAAATTAATATTGTGCTACCCATAATTGGCAATAATAAAAAAGGGTACACTCTGCACCGATCCACCTCTTCTACCGCGGACCTCCGCGTCTCGCGGGATTACGGACATTGGCGCGAGTACTGGTCGACGGCTACCTACGTGCGCCGACAGCCACCATCTCTACCTCTCATCGCAACGGCTCTAGAATTGTTTCGAATTTAATTGTGTCCTTCAGACGCGGGACTTTCTGCCCGCCGGCCCTGCGCGGCCATTTATGTCAACCAATAAGTTTATAATAAAGAGGACAGCAGTGTGAAGCCCCTTCTGGGCTCCCACTGCGTGGCCGTCATTGCCCTCGCTCCTCTACCCGGCGCTGGCGCGCTGTACACCGCATTCGGGTGCCTCGGGTTCGAGGTAGGCGAGTGCGGGGTGCAGGAGCGTCAGTCGCTGTCGGAGAGTTGCGGGGAACGGTCGGTTGTTGTGGCGTGCTCCGCCTTCCACGTCCAGCCGATGACTGCCGGTGCGGACCCACTCCCTCTCCCTCGTTCGAGGCGAGGCAAGAGAGAGCGTTGGAGTACCGCGCGGCAGTGCCGACCGGACGAGGGAGCCGGGGGCAAACACACGCCACGTGGAGGTCGCCTGATGGGCTTCCGGCCACAGTACTTTAATTAAAAATCTTCAATACAGTGCCCACAGGGGCAGCAGGGCTGAACGTTCCTGTCCAGAAGGGTCAATGTGTTAAGAACTAACAAGGTAAATCTAAGGGTTTACAGGGCCCAGAGGGCGACAGGGCTGAAAGTCCCCGACCAGAAGGGTCATAGGTTGCAAATTAAACAAAAGCGGTCCGGTAACCAGGGCCGCGGGCTAGGCTAAGTTGTAAGATAGTCTAGTTGAAGTAGACAAGAAAAAACAATTGTAAAAACGTTGAGAAAGAAATTTGCGAATTAAATTTGAGTAATTGGCAATGTGTACAAGATAATCAAAAGAACAATGTAAAATGAAAATGTAAAACAAGCAATTGAGACAATTGTGCCACATAGTAAATGAGTAATTGGTAATATGTAATAGTTAAAGATAAGGACAATGTGCAACTCACGGCAGGTGCGATTCAAGTTGAAGAACAAACATAACTTTGCACTTTACACTGCACAAGACACAGACGAAGCTAGTTACTGATGCCCTCGGCCGCGATTGCGGCCATGTTGTCGGCCACGGCGTCCGCGAGCAGCAGCCTGGCCAGGAACAGGAGCCGGAGCAGCAGGGGCAGCTGCGACGACGGGATGTATCCGGAGGCAGCACGAATCCGGGAGGGAATGAGGCTAGAGAGGCCGCCGCCGCCGAAGACGCGGCGATAGCTGTCCCCCAGCCGTGGTGCGTGGCGATATAAAGGAGGTTTAACCTCTGGAAGACTACGTTTAGGACCCGGTCGTCCATCTCCGGGTACTCTGATGTGATGGACAGGAGAAACGAGACCTCGTGGTGATCCTGGCCCGTAAGGGTAGGGAGCTTCGCCAGCAGGGCGGAAGCCAGGCGTTGTACCTGCCCCAAGGAGCCTGTCGGCAGAGCCGTAGGAGGTTCAATTAAGAGTCGTTCCCAGTCAAATTGTGGATCCTCTGAGGGTTCAAGATGGCCCACTGCAACGGGTGGAGGAGCTGCGGCGAGTGCTACTTGGTGGCCGAGCATGCCCTGGACGGCCGCAGTCAGTTGCGTGAGCTGCTCTTGGGTCCTCGCCATCTGCTCTTGGGTCTGTGTCAAGGCCTGCTCCAGTCGCGCCGGGGATGGAGCTTGACGAGGGAGTGAGTTCGACCTGGAGCTCGGCATCGGAGAGTGTGGTGACGGCGACATGGGTCTGGGTTGACGCCGATGAAGACGAGGAGGCGATGACACCGGGGTGCCGAACAAGGAGCGTCCTGGCGACCGTCGGAGTCCCGACCGGCTGCGTGCTCGAGCACGTGGAGATGGGCTCAGCAAGGCTGATTGAAGCCTGGATCGCCTGATCTCAGCGGTGAGTGGTCCAGGTGTGCCTGGAGTTGACGGTGTCCGTCCGGCGGGAGGAGATGACCTTGCCTTCGGAGAAGCTGGCCGTCTGGATCTGGTAAAATGGGGCGAGCGTGAACACATCAACGGAGAGGAAGAGTTGTTGTGGCGTGCTCCGCCTTCCATGTCCCCACTTCTTTCACTCTCTGTGCCACTCCCACGCGCAGCCCTTTGTCCAATTCTATCTTGTAAGGATTTATATTTACTGCACAACACTGAACCACTAATTTAATCGCGTCATTATTTTTAAACACTTTTTTCACTGACCTTGCAAATACCAACCACTTATCTTTACCATTAAAACCCTCAATGTACACAAACTCCGGCACCTCTTTCATTCCCCCAACTTTATAGTTTTTACTTATGGGCTTCAACTCACCCGCAAAAACCAATTCCGAATTAGCATTTGCCACAACATTTTCACATGGAACAACATTCCAAGCTTGGACCAACTCCTTTACAACCTCTAGCTGTTCTATCTCGCCTTTTGGCTCCGGAAGTGGATTCGCGACGTCCTCCTCCGTTACCGAACTACTCTCTCCGTCCACTGGCCTTGTGAACGGTCCCAATGCTTGTACGTTACCCACGCAAAAATTGCCGTTAGAACCCCTACTAAAATCGATTATCATTTCTAATCTCTTTAACGCGTCGGTCCCCAGGACCCCATCATACTCTTAACGCGTCCATATGCTTAACCACATAAAAACCCATTACTCTCCTCATTCCTTTTAGCTCCAACTCCACCTCTGTCTTCCCCACGATTTCCAACGGTGCCCCTGTAATTCCTAATGCACGAATAACTACGTGGTTCAACTGTCCTGTATAGGCCTCCCTTTTGATTACTGAAATCTTTGATCCCGAATCTATCAAAACACATTCTCCTTACCTTTGATTTTCCCCTTTATTGATAATTCTCCGTACCCATCCACACAAAGACTCGGTATAAACTACTTCTGGCGGTCCAACAGCTTGGCGGCCTAATTCGTCGTTACTGTCGAGTTTAAAGGTGATTCACTTTGTCTCTCCTCGACCCTCACGCGACAATTCCTCGCAAAGTGACCCAAACGCCCACACCTATAACACTCCGTGAGTAGGGGGCATTGGTATGTTCAAAACCAGCAAAGGCGCGGGAGGAGGAATGAGGAATCACCCCCCCCCCGGTGACCTTGACCCCGGTCGTTGACCCCCCCCCCGTGACGTCACCCCCCCCGGCCTTCCCCATAGCCAAGCTCGGACCCCCCCCGTGACGTCATCCCCCCCCAGCCTTCCCCATAGCCAAGTTCGGACCCCCCCCCCCGACGTCACCTGGCGTGAGGATCCACCTAATCAGCAAAGGCGCGGTGAGGATCCACCTCCGTCACGTGACCTGACGGAAACCTAACATAGGTTTCTTCCACCAGTTTTATTATAAATCTGTTTTTATTATATATTTATTTGTTTTTTCTTTTTTTCAGTTTATCAATTTATATATATATTTTTTTTCTTCTTTTAGCGAATTTCCCCTATAGGGAAGAAGCTATTACCGTAGTCGGCATGGTAAGACCTAGGCCCGGGACCATGATAACTTTTCGTTTTGAGGTCCCCAGACCCCAAAAACACCATTCGTTCGAAACTGTATATATATATATATATGTGTGTGTGTCCGTGAGCACGATAACTCTCGTAAAAATTATCCGATTTTGATGAAATTTGGTATAAACGTGTAAAGCAACGTTTATGACTTTAAGTTCGAAAACCAGCCAGATCGCTCTATCCTAAGGGATATTTTGGGGGGGTTTTGTACCCCAAAAATGGGTTTTTCGAATTTGTTACATATAATTTTGGAAATGGTCAAATTTTATTTTTTCCCATTGGATTCAGCTTAAAAAAACACACAATTTGGTATTTTGATAATTTATCTACGTCAACTGGTTACCGAGATATTGAAAGTGCTAAACACAGTACGTTGTCTAATGTTATTCTTATGGAGAAAAATAAAAATTTTATATCTCGCTTATTTATGAACGTATAGTGACGAAACTTGGTATACGGCTTCATCTGGTTGTGGACCATTGATATTTGCTCAAAAAGACAATTTTTTACCCAAGGCTCCCGTAGCAGCAAACCTGCATACTCAGCCCCATGTTATTCTTATGGAGAATAAGTAACGTGTTGTCTGCCTTCATTATGAAAATAAATTAATGAAATTTGGTATGTGGCTTTACCTACATGAGTTATATTTATATTTGTATAAAACCCAATTTTTTGTGTTGTTTGCTTCAGCAAACCTGCATACTCAGCTGCCATGTTATTCTTATGGAGAATAATTAAAATGTCATAAATCGTTTATTTATGAATGTATATTGATGAAACTTGGTATGTGGCTTTATGTGGTATTAAGACACATATATATGCATTGGAAATTCGCTGAGTACGCAGGTTTGCTGCTACGGGGGTATTTAGTTTATTAAGTTAATATTATAAAAATAATATGTAATAAAAAAAATGAATACAACAGCTTATTGAAGCTGAACCCCCCGGTAGCTTACCACAGCCGAAAACCCATTCACCAAAAAACCATTCACCCTCTGCTTTATAAGGTCCAGCTCCACTGGTATATTGGCGGTAAACCACCGGGGGAAATAGTGCACCCTTCCGTCCTCCTCTACGAAGCCGAGGCGGAGGATTATTAAACCATTTTGTATTTCATCTTCTATCTTTTGGAAGGCAACAGCCACAGTGCGGGGGCAGCACAAGACATGTGTGATGTCCGACATGTTGCTCCGTTGGTTGTCGACAAGAGAATGAGGGTTCGGCTAATAAATAAGCTATTTCAGCGTTGTAAACAAGTGGAACGTTCCAGAAGCTTTCACCGCTCAGTGGAAAGCCCTATTCAATTCAGTCAACGACGTAAACAAGCTATTATTGTATTGACCGCTTTCTCACTCTTGTGGAATAACCCCATACCCCAGTGGAAACCATTACTGCGGTAACTTGTTATACGAGATACCAAATACGATCAGAACAGTGTTTCGTTGTGTAGACAGTGAAGAACACTACAAGAGTTAAAAAAAAAAATAAAGTAAAGCCTTATACCCATATCTCTTTCTCCATAAAAAAAAGACAAACCACTAATTATTCAAGTCTTAACTGTAACAGCAAAGGCACAGTGAGGATGCGAGGATGCAAGTCGCCACATGCCGGGCGGCGGCCTAAGTAAACCATCCCTTAAAGAAAATTGAAAATCCGCTGTTAAACGGGCCCGCTATTAATTTTTAAACGCGTTTTCCTTATGGGATCTCGGCTGTTTACCGACCGATTTTGACGAAACTTCGCCACATGTCAGGCAGCAGCCTAAGTAAACCATCCCTTAAAGAACATTGAAAATCCGCCGTTAAACGGGCCCGCTATTAATTTTTAAACGCGTTTTCCTCATGGGATCTTGGCTGTTTTCCAGACCTCTCACGATGGTTCAAAACCAGCAAAGGCGCGGTGAGGATGCGAGGATGCAAGTCCCCCCCCCCCGGTGAGCGGCTCCGCGGAGTCATGTGTCGAGGCGCGTGCTAGGGCCTACGTGACCACCTGGTGCTGTTTACTCATCAGCGACCTCCTAGAAGCTTCCAGAGTGTCGTGGACGTTATCCATCGTTTTTCTTTTTTTATTCTTTAATATATTTATTTTATTCATAAAAGTTATGCTTAACCTACCCTCCATTTACTACAACCCTCGCATATATCGGGAGATTAGCTTCTCGAAGGAGCCAAACTATGACGTTGCGACATGAGACGTGTGTCGCTATTGAACTCACGTCTCCCAGGTCAGCCCTAAGCTGCTGACATTTGTGTGGGGCTAACGGTCTATCCAACCAGAAGTCAATATATAATCTACCGAAGAAGCATCTCGTGTAATAATACACCGTTTGTAGAAACACCTCAGCGTCTATTGAATCTACTTCTGTTATTGTGGAATTGATGTGAAATGGCTTTGTTACGAGGTAGGGCCCGACTGGCTCTGTAACTATCGCAAACAAGTGGAACATGGTGTACCGCTTGTCAGTAATGCTAGAAGGAGACTGGTGAGTAGGACCGAAGCTGTAAACAACTCGGTAGAAACCTCCATGACGTCATCCCCATGCCTACGTGACCCCCCCCCCCCCCCCGTTGACGGAGAGTATAGATACCCGATGTTGCAGATGGCTGTTCCTCGTATGTGTGAGGTCTGTGGACGCGTCTTCGCGAACGTTGGAAACCTGGCTCGTCACGCTGCATTCCTCACGATCAAGCGCCAGGCATGGTTTTTATGTTAAAAAAGAAACCGCCAGTACTAATGACCTGTTTTCGAGAGAGAGTAAACGGCTTTAGCCGAGTAAACAGATTCAAGTAGTAAACAAGGGGCTGCCAGCCTCTGTACAGTTCCTCACCCTTGTATTACTGGGCTCAAACTGGCGATCGAGATGAGGAAGAGGTCGCCAGGCCTCTGTACAATTCCTCACTCCTATATTACCGGGCTCAAACTGGTGATCGAGATGAGGAAGAGGTTGCCAGCCCTCTGTGTAATTCCTCACCCTTGTATTACCGGGTTCAAACTGGCGATCGAGATGAGGAAGAAGTCGCCAGCCCTCTGTGCAATTCCTCACCCTTGTATTTACTGGGCTCTGGTAAACTGGCGATCAAGATGAGGAAGAGGTCGCCAGGCCTCTGTACAATTCCTCACTCCTATATTACCGGGCTCAAACTGGCGATCGAGATGAGGAAGAGGTCGCCAGCCCTCTGTGCAATTCCTCACCCTTGTATTTACTGGGCTCTGGTAAACTGGCGATCAAGATGAGGAAGAGGTCGCCAGGCCTCTGTACAATTCCTCACTCCTATATTACCGGGCTCAAACTGGCGATCGAGATGAGGAAGAGGTCGCCAGCCCTCTGTGCAATTCCTCACCCTTGTATTTACTGGGCTCTGGTAAACTGGCGATCAAGATGAGGAAGAGGTCGCCAGGCCTCTGTACAATTCCTCACTCCTATATTACCGGGCTCAAACTGGCGATCGAGATGAGGAAGAGGTCGCCAGTTCCTCACCCTCGTGTTTATCGAGGTAACTAATAGGACTTGTTTTCCTGTTCACAGGCGGTGCATCCTCCCCGATGGCATCCACACTCTACCGTGAGGCATAAGGACAGGGCCAGCGACATGCTGACTCGACCATGTCGGAATTTCCATATAAGAATATGTAACTATCTAGTTTCAAGGAACCACTGTGCCTTCGCTGGTTTTGAATCGGCTACTGCCCCCTACTTATGAGTAATGGTATGCACATGTCGGAATTTCCATACAAGAATATGTACCAATCTAGTACCTACATTAAAATAGTTTGTATCTCAAGGAACCACTGTACCTTCGCTGGTTTTGAATCGGCTACTGCCCCCTACTTATGAGTAATGGTATGCACATGTCGGAATTTCCATACAAGAATATGTACCAATCTAGTACCTACATTAAAATAGTTTGTATCTCAAGGAACCACTGTACCTTCGCTGGTTTTGAATCGGCTACTGCCCCCTACTTATGAGTAATGGTATGCACATGTCGGAATTTCCATACAAGAATATGTAACTATCTAGTATCTACATTAAAATAGTTTGTATCTCAAGGAACCACTGTACCTTCGCTGGTTTTGAATCGGCTACTGCCCCCTACTTATGAGTAATGGTATGCACATGTCGGAATTTCCATACAAGAATATGTAACTATCTAGTATCAGTAGTCTAGGCACCCGGTTAGAACCGTGACGTCACAGAGAGATTTCCTAACCTAACTTATCATACTGTAAGTATCATACTGTATCATACTATATAAAATACTGTAAGTATCATACTATATAAAATACTGTATAAAGTACTGTATGTATCATGCTGTAAGTATCATACTATATAAAATACTGTATGTATCACGGAAATACTGTATGTATAAAATCATGTAATTCTGCACTGTCACTTTCTAACCTAGATACCACGGCGGCAGCTCGTCTTGACCTTGGACAACACCCGCATGCGGCGTAACCAGCCAAGCGTTACACAGAGGTAATGAATAAAAAGTCAGTTTGCATCTAAACTAATTTATTATCTACATATATATATATATATCTTCTGCCACCGCTAACAGCTTGTCTCCAGATGGAGCCATCACCCTGCCATCAGACTCCTGTAACAATTCAAATTTTCATTAGTCATCTCCCCCACTCTAATCTACTCTATTACAACTAACATTCGTTCTCTTTGCGCCCAGATTTTCTCGTGGTTGGACGTGTTTTTACTTTGCTCCGGTAAAGTACCTTACTTTTATTCCTAACCTAACTGTAACATAACCTCACTTTATATTATAGTGACTTATTTAAAATGGCTGGGAACCCTATCGAGGTTCTCAGTACAGACGATACCTACGTTAAAAAATTCCGACTATACGGAACGAAAACAGTATTTAAATTTACTAACCCTCCCGCTAACAGTAATGAAATAGATTGGTTAAGAGAGGGTTTTGCAAAAATTGTAAATCAAATGAAAGACAGAGCGCATGCGAATGACCAGCTCGGTTTCACCTTACAATCTCTAAACTTAAAATCCAAGGAACCCGGCTATATTGCTTTTCGGCCTGCTGGAGATATTAATGAAAACATTTTATGGGAAATTTTCGGGGGAATTGTACAGTCTAATGCCGAATCGATCAAATCCACTGATACGTTTAGAGTCGAATGCACGCGAATCAACCTACCTGTGGGTTCTGGGACTCACAAAAGACCTGGCCTGTACAACACATTTGATGAAGAATGTAAAGCCAGGTCGGGAATAGTAGTAATTAATAATAAAGACAACTTGTGTCTCCCTCGGGCTTTGGTGGTAGCCATGGCTAAAGTGACAAACGACCCAGAGTATAATCTTGTACGTATGGACAAGGGTAAACGACAAACCGTTAGGGCACAGACACTTATTCAAAAAGCAAGGGTAGAGGTCTCAGAAGAGGGAGCCGGTATACCAGAGCTTGAGAAATTCCAACACCTTCTAAAAGATTATAAAATCACTGTTTACAATTATGACAGAAAAGGCCGGGATGTATACTTTGAGAGGGCCGTTGAAAATCCTAAATTCAAAATTAACTTGCTCTTTCATGATGGCCATTATAATGTAATCAACAGTTTGACTGCTGCTTTCGCCTGTAACTATTTCTGTGAAGCTTGCCATGTTCCCTATGACCACAAAGCTAAACACAGATGCTCAAACATTTGTCCTTACTGCCAAACCATCTCGCCTCCCTGTAAAGAGGAGCATGGGGGAATAGTTTGCCCCGACTGTAACGTTACTATGAAAAACCAGCATTGTTTTATCGCCCATAAGGTTGACAGATGCAAAGCTTATAAAAAGTGTTTAGATTGTGGAAAATTGATTAATTTAAAAGAGAGATCCGGACCTCACAAGTGCGGGGAAGTTTTCTGTAAACCCTGCAAATCATTCAAAGATCCGAATCATAAATGCTACATCCAACCCAATAAGGGAAAACCTAAATCTAAAGACTATATTTTCATATTTTTTGACTTGGAGACTCGCCAAGACGAGTCTCTCCCCTCTGATCCCGATAAAAAAGTACATAAAGTCAATTTGTGTGTGTCACAACAGTTTTGCCATAATTGTGTAGATGGAAAAATTTGTGCAACATGTAAGTACCGTACAAGAATCTTCAATTATGACCCGGTCAAAGATTTTATGGATTACGTGATGCAAGTACGTAAACAGTTTAAACACGTTTGTGTAATCGCGCACAACGGGCAGGGCTTTGATTTTCAGTTTTTGCTAAAACATATAATGGAAGAAACTAAATTCACGCCGGAATTGGTTATGAGGGGGACTAAAATTATTTTGATGGAATTGGACAACGTAAGATTTATAGATTCCTTGAGCTACTTCCCCATGTCTCTCGCAGAACTCCCTAAAGCTTTTGATCTGCCTCCTGAGAAGAAAAAGGGCTATTTCCCGCATCTTTTTAATACATTGGCGAACCAAAATTATGTAGGCCCGATGCCCGGTAAACAGTTCTACTGCCCAGACTCAATGTTTAAAAAGCCCCACAAATACTTTGAGAAATGGCACGATGAACAAGTGGCCAATAACTATATCTTTGATTTCAAAAAAGAAATATTGGAGTACTGTATCTCTGACGTAGAAATTCTGGCTCAGTCCTGTCTTAAATTCAGAAGTATTCTTTTACAAGTGTGTAACGTAGACCCTTTCCTAGAGGCTATAACGATTGCCAGTGCATGTAACTTGGCCTTCCGCCGCAACTTTTTAAAACCAAACACGATCGGCCTCATCCCAAAGAACGGCTACCGTTTAGTGGATAATCAGTCAGCCGCTGCTTTACAGTGGTTAACATGGGAGGAGGAGAAACGCGGAGTGAGGATTAAACATGCGGGGCGAGGTAAGGAAGTCAAAATTAATGGGGTGAAGGTAGACGGCTTTGACGGGGAAAACATCTATGAGTTTCACGGGTGCTACTGGCACGGTTGTCCAAAATGCTTCCCATATAACAGAGAGGCTCCTTTGAAGGAGGATCCCTCAGACAGCTTAAATCTCAGGTACGAAAAGACTTTGAAAAAAATTGAAAAACTCGGCAGTGTGATTCAAATGTGGGAGTGCGAGTTCCGTAAATTAAAGAAAGATAAAAACCTTAAACACCTAGACGGTTTGGAAATTTTAAATTCCCTTCCCCTGGATCCTAGACAGGCATTCTTTGGAGGCAGAACAGGAAATTCTAAAACTTACCATAAATGCGGTGAGGGAGAAACCATTCAATATGTAGATGTTTGCTCTTTGTACCCGTATGTTTGCAAATACGGGAAATATCCATTAGGCCACCCTACCATTCATGTCGGCGATAGGGAGTGTCGAGAGAGAGGGCTTGGTGTAGATGGTTTGCTAAAGTGCAAAGTGTTACCCCCTCGAGACCTCTATCACCCAGTACTTCCAGCTAAAATGAATAATAAATTAATGTTTGTTTTATGTAGAACTTGCGGGGAGTCTTTAAATCAAGGGGAATGCGACTATGATAGTGAGGAACGGGTTTTAATCGGGACATGGACCATGGACGAGATTAGGAAGGCGCTTGAGAAGGGTTATGTTATTTTGGACATGTTTGAACTGTGGGAGTATAAAGTCGCTACTTATGAAAATGGGGGGCTGTTCACAGATTTTATTAATAAATTCTTAAAAATAAAGCAGGAAGCCTCAGGCTATCCTAGCTGGTGTAAGACAGAAGAGGACAAGGACAACTACATCGCAGACTATGTTCAACATGAGGGGGTTTTATTAGAAAAAGACAAAATCTGTAAAAACGGGGGTTTGAGGTCGCTGGCTAAATTAATGCTTAACAGTTTTTGGGGAAAATTCGGTCAAAGAGAGAATCAGACCAAAGCAACAATCGTCAGGGACTCTAAAACATTATTTAATCTGTTAATTAGCCCAGAAGTAAAAGTCAACCGTATTCAACTTGTTAACGAGGAGGTTGTGGTAGTGAATTGGGAATATATTGAGGAAGTCGGCGAACCTTTGACAAATGTAAATGTTGTAGTTGCGGCCTACACCACAGCTCAGGCTAGACTTAAATTATATGAACACTTGGAGGCTTTGGGTGCTCAGGTTTTATACGTGGATACTGACAGCGTCCTATTTTATCATAGGCAAGGTTTGTACAGGGTTCCTACAGGGGATTACCTTGGGGAAATGACAAATGAGTTGTTAGAGTACGGGCCAGGATCTTATATAGTAGAGTTTGTGTCCGGGGGGCCTAAAACTTACGCCTACCTTGTTTGGTCAACCAAAAAACAAAAGCTGGTCCCTGTTTGCAAAATTAAAGGACTAACATTAAACATGAAAACCTCTAAACTGTTAAATTTTGAATCTCTTAAACAAATTGTTCTCAGCGAAACAAAAGACACATTGAAAATTGAGGAAAATAGAATACGGCGCCTCAAGGACAAAAATATTGTAACAGTAACTGAAATAAAAAAGTTTAAAGCCACAGGTCCCAAGAGAAAACTAATTGAAAACCACGACACTGCCCTACGGTTACAAGATAAAAAAAAACATCACTTAAACCAGCAGTGGGGACAGGTGCCGTCGCGCTCCCGTTACCCACTCTCTTTGCTTCCTGCCGCCATAGCGATCGGACGTGTTTTAAAATCGCTCCATTTGTAATACTGTAATTTGTTTGCTGTACCTGTTGAAATGGAGGGGGAGGAAGATTGGGAACAAAATATTGGTTGGATCTTTATAAATCTACTTTGTGACGGAAGACCTGTCCGAAAAATAAAATTTGAAGGAAAGCCATTAAAATTGGAAGTAAAATCAAATGCAGACTTTGACAGAATAGAAGTTGAATTTTTGAGCGGTAAGGCGATGCTAAATAGCGGATTCTCTAAAGAAAGGATTATAAAAAAAGTAGCTAAATTCTCCAAGTACGATGAATTAGAATATAACATTTATTTTGACTGCGGTGGAAAAAACCTAGGATGTCTGACTGACTCGTTTGTGTTAGATGACGAGTGGGGCAACCCGGAAGACCGCCCATGCATTGACCTTACGATTTATGATGAATTTAATAAAGAACACGTACACCACGTGTTAATTAAATTTAAAAAACCTGACTTGTAACCTGTTAAAATACTGCTCTGTAATTGGTTATAATAAAAATGCATTCTATTGGTTGTAATTATCGTTCTGCACCCTGATTGGTCGATACTTTTAGCGCTATTTATTCTCAAGCGTTAACTTCACTCTGCCTCGGTCACTTTGCCGCTGCTCCTGCCGAGGTAAGACGTGCCCCTACGTAGCTCTGATCTGTACTATTGCATAATACTTGATATTAAATGTCTCACTTAACCTCTTATATATTTAATGATCAACCCGTTGCTGTTCTGTTTGACAGCAGTGATGATCCTTGGTTTAAAGCTAAAGATGTCGCTAAAATCTTGGGTTATCAAGATTCAAAACAGGCATTGCGGATAAATGTTGATGAGGAAGACAAGTGTAAGGCTGTAAATATACTCTCTAAAGGGGGGTGTATCGATACACTCCCCTTTAACTTCCAATCAAACACAGTTTACATCAATGAATCTGGTTTGTATTCTCTTATCCTACGCTCCTTGAAACCAGAAGCTAAAGCATTCAAAAGATGGGTTACAAGTGAAGTCCTGCCTTCCATAAGAAAATATGGAATGTATCAAATCAAACAGGAGAATAATCAGTTAAAGAATGAAAACTCTCAACTCTTGGCTGAAATTACAAACGTTATGGAAACTAACCAACAGCTCACTCACATTAACTTAGAATTTAAAAGTAAAAATGAAACAATGTGTGAAGAAAACCAGTCACTGAATGAGTTGCTGACTGAACAGGCACCGAAGGTTGCTGTGATGTCAGACGACGATGGACTAAAACATGTTTTATGTGTCCTTATTAAAGAAACTCTTCTGGAGCTGTACGGAATCTGCGAATACAAATGTATTCGCATACAAAAAAGAAAATTTAACGAAGCTCTCATTAAAGCCAAAAATGAAGGTTTCGTACCTTGTTTCATCAAGTCTCCTGTTCCTAACGGGATTAATGTACTTAACAAAGCTAAAGAGGTTATGAGGCGTTATGGCATGCATTTTGATTCTGCTCATAACAATATCCTCACCTCACATAACTTTGTAAATATTGTTGAACATGTGCTGGATAATGCCTAAGTCCCACTGTATGAATGTGTGTGTGTGAATTAAGGTCCCTGGCGTGGGTGACGAAAAGCCCCGTAAACCTGAAAGGGAGCCTACTAGATTGAACAGTCAAGTTAATCGCTTGGCTGCTCCTTCGAATAGCTCATGTGTGAATGAGGGGTCCAGTAGGTTAGAGGCGTTTGGCTAAAACCCAGACTACTCAATCGAACCGACCTCGGGTGAAAGAAGGACTTGTCCGGTGGGAAAAAAAGTAAATAAATATAAAGCAAATAAAAACTCATCCCCTTGTCTGTTCAAAGGGAGAGGACTTTTATTTTGTACTGGGCATCAATCAGGTAATCTGGATTGGCTCACGCACGAAATAAAGGTTTAACCTGGGTGTTTACGCACGAATGGTCTCAAACCCCATTCAAACAGACATACACTTACCGAGGGTTTATCACAGAATGCCCGGAGATTTACATGGTAGCTGTGGAGACTCAATGGATCGAGGTTGGAAGCACCGACCGCAGGAGAACATCTGACTTGGAAACATTTGACCGGAGATAAATATTTGTCCTCGGTGGACAGTTTTTCAGCGGACTTGGAGGTATTTTATAGCTTAAGGTTTCTATTAAAGAAAAAATACCCCAGTAAACAGTTTTACGGGCCTCGGTATTGTTAGGCCGAGAAATTTGAAAGGTTTGGGCAAAGTTAAATGTAGCCCCGGTAAATTTATTTTAGCGGACTCGGTATGGTTTGGCCGAGAAATTTAAAAGGTTTGGGCAAAGTTAAATGTAACCCGGTAGAGGATTTTCAGTACATTTTGACGATAAGTTAGATCGTCAGAGTATCTCACAGTCCCCGGCAGACAGTTTTAACAAACCTGAACATATTCAACCGAGAAATTACACCATCAATCTGCAACGTTGCTGTTCTGTTTGACAGTGAGAATAATCCTTGGTTCAATGGAAAAGAAGTGGCTCAAATCCTGGGCTACTCTAACCCTAAAAAAGCTCTTCTAGCACATATCAGTGAAATATACAAATCAACTCTGACGATCTTAGGTGGGACCCGAAACGGGTCCCACCTATCTTATAATGATTCCAAAGTAGTTTTTATATCAGAACCGGGTTTATACGAGTTGATTTTTTCCTCCAAACTACCCACTGCTAAATATTTCAAGTACTGAATCAGGAGGACTAAAGACAGAGATATTGTAACTGTAAGCGAAACTAAAGTTTTCAAAATTACTGGACCAAAAAGGAAGCTCGAGGAGAGTACGACACCCTGCCTTACGGCTACAAAATTCAAAGACTTGAGTAAAACAACACCAGAAGTACTAGGCGAACCCCCCTTCCCCACCCCGCCACAAGGGGGCTCCAAATCGGAGCCCCCTTTGAATTATCAATCAAACACAGTTTACATCAATGAGCCAGGTCTTTATTCATTAATTATGAAATCAAACTTGCCCATTGCTGAGAAATTTCAAGACTGGGTTTTTGAAGAAGTCTTGCCCTCCATAAGAAAGTATGGAATGTATAAAATCCAACAAGAAAATAATCAGTTGTTACAATCACTTACAAAATCACTGGAAATTAACCAACAGCTCACTCAAATTAACTCAGAATTTAAAACTACCTTCAGTTTATTTTATTAAAGGCGAGTCCCGATTCCAGACCCTTGGAGCTTGGGTATAGTTTTTCTTTTCTGTTAGTGTTTACAAGTCTTTTCTAGTTACTGTAACAGAGATTTCTAAACAGTTCAATGCATATTACAAATTATTTCTGTTAAAATAAGCATAAAGTTCAAAAGTTTCCTTAAGTATTACTTTACAGTGGTTATACACCCAAACGAAGCTAAACCAAATTCTATAATGATTTTTGACGATGTGAGCTTACACCATTAATCTCACTTTCTAGTCTTGTTCTTTAATACAGTTTTGGTTAGAACAGTTCTCAGTTAGAGTATTGTTTGCTACCTCTATTACCTTAACTTTCTTTATAACTTAGCTTGTAGCTCTGCTTTGACTTGTGTAGTTTTGTGTTAGTGTTTTTTGACATGTGTAGTTATACATATGTAAAGTGTTCTCCTACATACTATATACCTCTAAACATAGACTCTATTACCTCAATCTGCCTCAGTCATCACACTGATCAGACGTGTTTTATGCTGCTTCTGCGTAATCGTTAAGTGTTCTCTTGCACAAATTATTATTGTCTTGTTGATTCTGCGCTATTAATTCAATTATATCAGTGAGCTTGGATCTGAGGGGTGTATTTTCTATTTTAAGCGTTAGAGTGTTGTATATTACAGTTCAGATTGTTTTCTCAGTTTTCAGTATTTAATTCTCTGTTAAAGGATGGATGTTTCTAAAAAGAGCTCTCAAAGCCCAGTAAATGTAATTGGTACCTCTGAAACCTATGTTAAACACTTAAGATTGTACGGGACTAATACTGTTTTCAAATTCACTAAACCACCAAGAGGTATCTCTGAGTTTGATTGGATTCGTAAAGGTTTTAATCAAGTTGTTGAAAAGGCTAAAGCCAACACTGTACCTACCGACTATCTCGGGTTTAAATTACAATCTATAAGTTTGAAAAGTGCTGAACCGGGGTATGTAGCTTTGAGATCTGTCTCTGAAGTTAGCGGTGATGTTCTCTGGGATATTTTCGGGGGCATAATTCAATCCAATTCACAATCAATTACCAGCAGTGACACGTTTATAGTTGATGTTACGAGGATTAACGTCCCTGTAGGTAAAGGGAGAGTACGTCCAGAGATGTACAATACCTTTGATGAAGTAATTAATAATAATAAAGACAATTTATGTTTGGCTAGAGCATTGGTAGTAGGCAAAGCACTTGCAAAGCACTTGCAAAGCACTTGCAAAAATTGATCCTCAGTACAAAGTAGTACGTCAGGACAAGGGTAAAAGACAAACTTTCAGAGCTAATAAGCTCATAGCAAAAGCCCGTGTAGAAATGCCGGAGGAGGGCGCAGGAATCCCTGAGCTTGAAAAATTGCAGTCCCATCTTAAAAAATACAAAATTACCGTCTACAACTACGACAAAAAAGGCCGTGATGTTTACTTTGAGGGAGGTAATGAGAACGCTAAATTAAAAATTAACCTTCTCTTTCACAATGGTCATTACAATGTAATTACAAACTTAACTGCCGCATTTGTTTTTAATTTCCTTTGTGAAGCCTGTCATATTCCCTATAGAAACAGACATGAGCATCGATGCTCTAACAGATGCAACTCCTGCCATACCATCTCCCCGCCCTGTAAACTAGAACACGGAGGCATCACATGCCGTTTTTGCAACCGTTTCTTCAAAAATGAGCGGGTTTAGTAGCCCATCAAGGGCAAATTTGTAAAACTGCAAAACTCTGCCGTGACTGTAAGAAAATGATTTATCCAAAAAGACTAAGACAGCTCATGTATGCGGAGAGGTTTACTGTAAACCCTGCGAAGCGTTCAAAGACCCCACACATCAGTGTTTCATGAGGGTAGATAGGAGAACTCCGAAGGACCGTGATTTTTGTTTATTTTCTTTGATTTGGAAACAAGGCAGGATGAGTCTCTTCCCTCAGACCCGCAACAGAAAGTTCATAAAGTCAACCTGTGCGTATAACAACAGTACTGCTTTAAATGTATTAATGGGGGTGAGTGTGAAACTTGCTCGGAACGGCAAAGGGTATTTGAAAAAGAACCGGTAAAACAGTTTATGGACTATATAATGGGAATTCGAAAAAAATTAAAGATGTCTGTGTAATTGCCCACAACGGGCAGGGTTTTGATTTCCAATTCATACTACAGTATATTACGGAAGATACTAAATTTACCCCAAACATCACTCCTCGGGGGAACTAAAGCTATATTGATTGAAGTAGCCAACGTAAGGTTTGTGGACTCACTTAGCTATTTTCCCATGGCCCACTCTGCACTTCCTAAAGCTTTTGATCTACCTTCCGAGAAAAAGAAAGGTTATTTCCCGCATCTTTTTAACACTCTGGCGAATCAAAATTATGTAGGTCCGATACCCGACAAAAAGTATTACTGCCCGGAATCAATGTTTGAGAAACCTCACGAAGCCTTCGAGATTTGGTACGACGAACGAGTCGCTGAAGATTACGTGTTTGATTTCAAAAAGGAAATCCTGGAGTATTGTATCTCTGACGTGGAGATTTTAGCACAAGCGTGTATAAAATTTAGAGCCTTACTTCTTGAACAATGTAACGTAGACCCATTCCTCGAAGCTATAACAATCACCAGTGCATGTAACTTAGCTTTTCGCCGTAACTTTCTAAAACCAAACACAATAGGTTTGATTCCTAAAAACGGGTACCGTCTTGTAGATAATCAGTCAGCCGTTGCTTTACAGTGGTAAACATGGGAAGAGGAGAAACGTGGATTAAGGATTCAACATGCGGACCGGGGTAAAGAAGTTAAAATTAACGGGCTAAAAGTTGATGGGTTTGACGGTGAGATAATTTACGAGTTTCACGGGTGTTACTGGCACGGTTGCCCGAAATGTTATCAATACAGCAGAGAAGAACCTCTGCCGGAGGATCCTTCAGACAGTTTGCATCTCCGTTACGAGAGAACCAAGCCCAAAATGGCAAAATTTAATAGCTATGAAGTTGTAGAGATGTGGGATTGTGTTTAGAATGGATAGTTGGTTCAAGTGATTTAGTTTTTTGTCCTTCTTCAATTTATTAAACTCACACTCACACGAGCCACTCAACATGCGGGTTGTTTTATTGATTATTCTGCCTCTTGCCTCGTGTGAGTGTGAGTTCAAAAATGTAATAACACATTGTATAAGACAACATATAGGTGAAGTTATAATGTGCGCTTAGGAGGAAGTTTGTGGGCAAACAAGCTTAGCAAACAAAGCGGCTTTCAGAACGAATATTCCACGATAAATATAACTTAAAATCACATTTTCCTTTGATTTTCTAATATTACATAACTTTGAGTAGGTTTCCATCCTTAACCTTATTCATCATCCTCAAATACTCTAACAAGCAGGACTATCAACTACAAGGAAACAGACACTATTTTGTATTTGATTTTATCTTAAATTAAATTAAACCAAGACTACGAATATTGCTATACAAAGTAATTCAAATACGTTGACATATGCTCATTTTTACAGTGGTTATGAAATGACAAAGAGATGTATAATGTGGGTTCTGGCAAAGGCTATGTCAGGTTATTGAAACTATCTGCTTTATTACGCCATCAAATCGTGAATTAGTTTGAGAACTTTGCTCAGTTTCAAGCATCGGGTCTCCTAGTTGACCGTATGACCATTGAATTTGTTGCCACAAGGTTTGTTGTAAACATTATTTTGTATTTCAACTCCTTGAACCGTTTCATCAGAGAATGATTCAATATATCGTGAGCCACGTGTGTGGGTGAACCACACTATTTTTTCTATTATAAAATAAACTAATAATTTTAGAAATCTAATATCAAGTACGATGGATAGGAAACGGATACGATGGACTACGATGGATAAATTATAAAATCAGGATAAAGAAATACTAAAACAAGTTGCAAACTAGAATCACTCAACGTCTTGCGCATACGGTTCTAATATAAAGTACATAAGGAGAAGGAGAAGGGCAAGGAGAAGGTACGAGATCAAGTGGAAGCAAGGTTTTACCGCCATTGATTGCAGTCTTGCGGCCATGAGATACGAGATGGATCCATCCCCTTCCCATCTGGTCCCATGGATCCATTATCCCTGGTGTTGAACCATCCATCAATAATATATCACAGGTATGATACTTTAGTCTTCACATTGACATTGACTTTATCATAAGACAGGTAAACAATAGCTCGTTTCTATAGAATAATTTGTTTCACAAATCTCACACAAACACAATAATCAATCGTTCAAATACATATTTTTTAACCAATGTAAATTTTTTGACATAAAAATATATTTTACATTAAATTTTTTAGTATTTTAAATATTCAAGACGATTTTTCTGAATGTTTACAAGGTGTTCCACAACATTTTGTGTTATACGTTTAAAACCTGTCATATCTTGCTCAGGTGGTAACATCCCCAGAGAGCAAGTTTCAAGACCGTAATGAAATCGTGAATTAAGTTATGCTACATGTTAAAGCTTTTCATTGTTGGAATATATTATTACAAACATAAATACTAAGATAATATTCATTCGGCTATGACAGCATAAACCTACCTAATTTTGATATGATATGTAGTTCCAAACAACCTTTTTTAAACACGTCAACTAAGGTTAACGTGTGAATGCCTATAGATTCTTTGATCCTCTAGTTTAAATATTAAAACCAGAACAATTTAAATATATCAAACTAGCAATTAAGAAAATATAAATCGGGGATTTAAAGCCTTAATTGGAAAGTTTCAGCAGAAGAGATCCCAGCCGCTCTCAGTGGCGTAACTACCGGGCCTAAGGGGCCCACAAACTGAAGCGGCGGGGCCTGCAGGCCGAGGTAAAAGCTGTGGTGGGCCCGTAAAAATGGGTGAAATTATTATATTTAATTTTCAAATTGGAAATAATTTTATTCAAACTTTAAGAATATATTTATATTTAGCCTAGTAGATCTCTTATTCGTTGTGATTAGTGTTTAATAAATTACACGCTTTAAAACTGCAATAAGGTTTATTATTTTAATTTTCCTCAAATCTATTTACTTTAAAAGTAAAATTTAAAGTCAGCTACTTTAACAAATATTTCATAATTTTGCACAGCAATTTAAAAACGGTTGTTAGTATTAGTGGCAGTCAAGTTTTTGTACTGTGTTTTTGAAGGTGAATCAGCATTAGGAATGTGATATAAATGATAAATCTGGGGCTCATGATAAGATCCTTTTAAAACCGTCAAGGTACAACCGTAAACCCTATAGCGGTCATTTCACTCCAAATGAATATAAATTCACTCCAAATACAAGGTTCGTAGAGCTTTCAGACCAGGTGTGCTTACTCAAGGTTCGTATAGCTTTCAGACCACGTGTGCTTACATGTTCGCAGCAAAGATATCTTACGAGGGCGTCCAGCTGTTCATAAATCAACAACATACCATAAAGTGTTGCCAACCTTAAGGGTATAATAATGGTACAGCTATTTTTAAATTGTCACTGGACATGCAGAAAGAACATTTAAGCCCTTAATCGATTAATCTAATAATACAAATAAATCAAAAGAATATATATTAATTTCATAAAATAACAGCTTATCATAGAATGTAAGTAGTTAAACAATGTTAATTATAATTACACTGATGAGGAAAATATGGTAATCGTACGATAAATATCGTGTTTCCAGCAACACTGCAGATTGGATTGGTGATCACGTGACCTTCCAGCTGTTATTACGAGGTCTCTTCCGGTCAAGTAGAAAACCTTAAATAGATCGACTCAGCACACCTGGTCTGAAAGCTCTACGAACCTTGGTCTGAAAGCTCTACGAACCTTGCTCCAAATACCTTTTCCACATTTGGACAGGAACAGAACGAATTGCTGACCTTGGATCTGGACGTCTGGCTTCACGTTTTGACTCGACACTTGTCGGCTTAATTTGTAGGTATTTTATGCTACATTGACGTGATGAAACTATAAAAATATTTATAACTATCCTAAATGCAAACCTTTTGGGCGTTATTAAATACTAAAACTATACAATGCTGCAGGCTGGAACTGACTCAAGTTATGTATTTGGTGATTAGGAAACGTCTGGGTCATGCAACCATATCCCAGAATCTAGAATAATGGATAGGGATAGAGTGAAACTGTACGATTATGATAAAAGGGGGGGTTGGGGACCTGAAAATAATTTTTCGGGGGTCCAAAGAAATCAGTTACGCCACTGGTCGCTCTTGAGTCTGCTAAACCACAGCTATCCATCAATTATAATTGGTCTAATCGCCCTCGCTGTGAGCATCATCAACTGTGGTTTGTTCTCAAAGCGGTAGAGGCCGTGGATTTCAGGCTAAATTCTCTAAATCCAATGAGCGGTGATAATGCAACACAATTACCCAACTCGGACAGCCTATCTTGACAGCCTTTCTTTGAGCGGCGTTTGTAGCTTGGATTCGTGGGAGAGCTCGTGTTCTGTTGAATAACATATAATTATCGTTCATCTTCTATAGTCTTCTTATTGATTTAAACATTTAAAAATACATCCATTAATAAATTTAATTTTAAATTTTAAATATAATTATCGTGTTTTGTTGAGCACGTATAACAACAACAGAGCATCAAAAACAATAATAAAAACATTACTATTTGAAATTTCACTATAAATATACACCAACATGTGTTAAGTTTGTGACTACATGCGTCATAATGGATAGGGTATTTTACAGAAACTAGTTTTGCTATTTTTTGTATCTGAAACATTAACATTGTTATAAACGATGAAAACTGATAATGTTATGAATCTAAAAAGTAGATAGAGAATAAATAGACAGTCAAAACTCTATTCAAGAATATATAAATGCTCAAAATTTTAAGGTGAAAGTAGCATTAATTGGCCAAAAAAACAACTTTGGAATTCATTTCAACATTCGTTCCAGCCTAGGGAGAGAAAGAGTGGGACTGCCTCGTTAATCACTGCTCGTTGTGCCGCAACGTGGCTTCTGTCGGCTTCTACCGCATTGTTTGTCATGTACAAATGATTGTCAAATTCTTTGTTGTTTGTCATATAGAGTGTTTATGAAAACAACTTTTCATCTTGAACTTTGCTCGTCTCCATTTCATTGAGATACAAGTGCGTTTATAATATAGTATGTTAAAAGGTTTTCAAAACTTTTCCCAATTTTAGATTTATTAGTTGTAACACAGGATGGTAACACCCCTCATGAAAACCGTTTGTGGGAGGCTGTTTAAATGCATGTTCCCGGCCTGCGGGATGGCCGCGGTCATGGAGTTGCCGGACTTCTAGTTGGAATTATTTTGGGAGTGGGAGTTTATAAAGTATTAGTTGTAGATTATAAATTGTACTTGATCGCTCATTGCCATACAGTAAAAAAAGGTTTGGGAAGTATTTACTGCAATATGCTTACCCTATAATAAATTATTCTGAGAAAATATTAAACATGATTTTGGTTCATGAACAACAACACTTGTTTCATCACATTCCAACATTTACTTGAGGTTAATTTTTATAAAAAACTTTTTATCAACATATTAAGTAGGGTATGTCAAAGTAAAGCTTCTATTTCTTTTTAAAGTTAGTTACTGAAACTTCAGGTAAGGGGCCATACACATATTACGTAACGCATTTTTTCGTCATTTCAGACCCCCCCTCCCCCTCCACCATGTAGCACACCATAACACGTGACCATACAACCACCCCCACCCCAATCTTAATGTTACCGTTACATAACTCAATCGTAGTAGGCTTTAAAACAGCTTAAACCTTTTAAACATCGTTTTGTTAGCAATTTTGATTATGGATTTTAATGAATCATAAATCTAATGACTTTCTTTTAACAACATTTTTTTAAACTTTTTTCGAAGCAAAATGTATACAAACAAGACTGTAACTAATAATATAACCAACAAAATAAACTATAACAGCTAAAACGTAACAAATTTAATTTAAAACTAATACAAATGCAAATTAACTTAAAAAACTAATGATGTGGGTTGCATTACGCAACACTGTATCAAGTAATGATTTAACACTCTAAAACAACACAAAACATAGGTGTAAAGCAATACAAAACTTACTCAAAACACGTTATGTATTTATTTATTTTTTTATATTTTACTGTTATTAAAATAGTATGATGGAATTTTGTTTGATATAACTAACTGTAACCTTCATTTAGATTTCAATTTTATTATCTTTTATTTTGAAAGATTTATAACAGTTTAAATAAATACTGGAGTGGGCCAGCTCATGGGGTTAATATGTGTGTTAATGTGTGTTGTATGTGTTGGTCCAAAACCCCTCCCTCCCCCATGTATAACCGCGCAAAAAGAACCGCTATGTATAACCCGCAGTCCTTTAGTAGACGGTACATTAACCTTTAACGGTTTAAAAACGTTTAAAACAAAACATAACCACCTCAAAATGAAATAAAAAAGCCTTATTCCTTTATCCTAAACAAGTGCTTCAAACTGATAGTTAATTTAAACATCGAAGGTATGTATTTCTTTAGTTATGATAATTAACAAAAGTAAAACCAATTGAGAATTAACGAGGAAAGGGAAAGGTACTTACGTTTTAATCCACCTCACTGTTGGCGTCGACGTTGGCCTCATCCATCGTTTCATACTGAGTACCCACCGTCCTCGTAAATGGCAACGTTGTCTGTAATGCCACGCTGGACGTTGTGGGGGCGGTGGGTACTCGGTCTAGAGGGACAGCGGGGGCGACAACGGTGGAGGTGGTGGTGTGAGTGACGGTGGTGTGAGTGATGGCGGGGGCGGCGGAGGCAGCAACGGGGGCAGCAACGGGGCGACAACGGCGGAGGCGGTGGTGCAAGTGATGGTGGGGGTGGCGAAGGTAGTGGTGCAAGTGATGGTGGGGGTGGCGAAGGCGGTGGTGCGAGTGACGGTAGGGGGCGGCGGAGGCGGTGGTGCGAGTGACGGTGGTGGGGGCGGTGGAGGCAGCGGAGGCGGTGGTGTGAGTGACGGCGGTGAGGGCGGCGGAGGCGGTGATGCGAGTGACGGCGGTGGGGGCGGCGGAGGCGGTGGTGCGAGTGACGGCGGTGAGGGCGGCGGAGGCGGTGATGCGAGTGGTGGCGGGAGTGGTGGAGGCGGTGGTGTGAGTAACTGCAGGGGCGGCAGCGGGGGCTCTAATTACCGGCAAGTAATTAGTCTACAAGACCGGCAAAGAAACCACACTGTCCACCTGCGGGTTACGAACGTTCTGTGCCCCGGGGAGAGACAGTGGTGTATTGATATGTGCAGGTGAATTTTCACCTGCACTATATGCCCCGGAAAACAAACGTCGTAAACCCACAGGGGATTTAAGAATTTAGAAACTACGGGCAAGTCGACACAAATCGGCTCCATGACTACGAATGAACCTTAACGGTGCCCGCTTCCCGCGCCTCGCGATAGCGTAGGTGGGGGACTTGAGCACTCTAGCGTAAAAGTGTTTTTCAGCGGGTCTGAAAATTTAAAATCGTTAAACTGAACCCCGGTAAACTTATTTTAGCGGACTCGGTATTGTTTGGCCGAGAAATTTAAAAAGTTTGGGCAAAGTTAAATGTAGCCCCGGTAAACTTATTTTAGCGGACTCGTTATTGTTTGGCCGAGAAATTAAAGTATTTTTTAATAAGTACGTACCTTAGGGGTATTGCCCTGTCCACACCGTGGACGATTCCTCCTGGCACTCGTGGCAGGAGTACGTCATACGCCACCTGTACTCCATGCGCCCGAGGTTGTCTGGCCGCAGGCAGTAGTGGTATACAATCTGCAGGTGAGGTGTCACCTCTGAACTGTGGCCAGGGCCACAGTCCCTGACAACCCAAAATGTCTGGAATGTGGCTGAAAACACCGTGAAGTCTATACATATCGGCTCCATGACTACGAATGAACCTTAGCGGTGCCCGCTTCCGCGCCTCGCGATAGCGTAGGTGGGGGACTTGTAACATAACGGACGTATCGTCACTCAGCGACGCGGCGAATACATACAACAAAATTGTTTTTAACTTACATTCGCAGAGACATTCTTGAATAGGCCGCCACATAGAGCGCGGAAACCTCCCGCAGTAGTAGCAGGTCGCAAGAAGCGAGTACGGCCGGCGCAGGTGGTAGCCTACGGATGCGTTCCCGGTCACCCAGCCACCACGCTCGGCCCGAAACCTATGCGGCGCTCGTAAATATACCTGTAATACATAAAACAGAATTATACACAGTCACACATACAACAACAAAAAAGAGGTATTAATAATTGTACTCACCGAGTAACATCTGCTGCAATTCCTCTTTTTCCCGATATAAATTTCAAAATATGCGTTGTAACATTTACTTTTGTGTTCTTCTATTAATAATTTTTTCAATAAAAATGGAAGGTTTGTTAAATTTTGAATTTCTTGGAGGAATTTAAATTGCAAACAATAGTGCTGAAGGCAAAGTTCTGTGAGGCTTGCCGGAGTCGTCATGGCTGCACACTGAAAGAGAGAGCGTGGGGCGTGATTTTGTAACGTGCGTGGAGAGGGGATTGTGTATAAATACGGTGTTTTAGCAGAGTGCCTTTACAGATGTTATGCAGTTTTTGCTTCTGCTAATACTGTACATAATGTTGATGCTATTCGTCATGGTTCTAATTCGTTTGACAGCGGGTCTCAATGATGAAAATCTACCCCCGAATCACCAAGTGAGTATGATAATATCAACAGTTTATAGCTTTTTTATATGTCTATATTTTTTCAATGCGTATTAATATATTTTTACACTTTCAGGAGCCTAGAGTCCCTGCAGAGGAACCCGCTTCTCTCAGTCAAGATTTGTTTTTTCAAGAGGATTTAGACCTTCTTTCTATTCGTAATGTAAGTAATGTTTTAATTTATTATTATTATATGTCCATTATATACTTTGTTTCAGCTGATATAGTTTTATTTTTGTTTTCAGGGTGGTTCTCACGTCTCGATGGAAGATGTATCAGACATACTACCTCCGACACAACAGGTATACATATTACTTATAGTTACTTTAAAAGATGTTTTTTGTTTCCTTGAAACGAGGTTAACTATGTTTTTATTTTTTCAGAGTGGATCGTCTACTTCAAGCGAGCTGCGCTCTATATCTCAGGTGTGTTGGATTTTATTTATTGTTCTAATAATTTTAACTTTTAAGAGTGTTTGTTTATACATGTTTCTCTATTTTAGGATGAGCATGAACGGAGGTTTAGGCAGATGTTAAGACTTTCTGGTGGATCGGGGGTCTATATCCATACATCTCGGACATTCTTGGAGGATGGAGGTGTGGTGACAAGACATAGCCTTGCGGTTAGTATATTCGACGGTGTTTTTAACGTCTATAACGTTAGGTTCTAATTAATAATGCTGTTTGTTTGTTGCAGAACGGTTTCCTAAGTCAAGAAGCACGGGATTTGATCCGTAGAGAGTTGGAAGAAGTAAGTATACACGTGGTATTTTTCCTTATATTTACGTGGTATTTTTCCTTAGTTTATACGTTGAAGCTAATTTTGTTTTTGTTTGTTTTTTTAGATGTCGTCGCGCCCGCTGTCTCCTATTCGCCGAACGATGCCAAACATAATCAGGCGCACAACTTCGGTAAGAACATATCGTTATTATTTTTATTGTCTTGTGTGTGTTGTGTTTTTCTGACTATTAATCACAGTATACTGGTTTTCAGTTGAGGGACCGTTCTCCCAACATACGACCTAACTCGCCACCGAGAGCCGTCACCCCCACACCCTCGAGACCCACTACACCAGTTACAGTGTATGCTGAACAGCCCGCCAATATTGCGGTAAGGGAAACACCTACTTGGTAATTTATATTAGTTTATTGTTTTTTCTTTCTAAATTGTATTAATTTGGTGTTTTTCTTTATTTCCAGCTCGTTGGATCTGACCTTAGAACGCTGTATTTCGTGAATAGGAATGGTTACCTTCTATCTATAATTTCTGTAAGTATCTTTTCTCTGTGAGGGAGGGTGGGTAAGTCTGGTACTTTGTTACACTGATTATACGTTATTTTCAGGACACCCCGAGAAACGTATGGTTCCCGGGAGGTTACCATCAAGTAACAGCGAACATTTTCGAAGAACGTTACATTGAGATGCATCAGCTAGCCAATAATACACGAGAAACAGGAATGTATATCTTCTGCGAGACCACTAACGTCGCTGGCGACCAGTGGAGGTTGTTCCGATTAATGGTAAGTTTTGGCATTGAAAGATTTTAAAATTTGTGTCCAAAGGTTTTAAATTAAGCTAATTCTAATTTCATTTACAGAGGGGAGGTGAACCTGTAAGACGGGCCAGGCTGGCCACTCTCCCGCTTCGCGTGAGAGCATGCTATGGGGTGACGCATTTTGAGAGGGAGGCGACTGATGCCTAGACACTATTCAGCCATCTACACCTTACGGTTAGTTTCGTAGAGTCATAAATTACAAAAGTGTCGGTATTGTTATTGGAAATATACTGTATATCTGTTTTTTACAGCGGGAAAATGCAACCGTTCAAGAGGCCGAAGAAGACGTTTTCGCTTTCAATACGCCCAGAAGGACACCTCCGGACCGTATGGCAGCTTTGACGGCGAGGATGGAGCAGCCTGACGGTAGAAGTGAAGCTGGTCCATCAAGACGTGTCGAACCGCAGGTGGGTAGTTGTATCATGGGTGTGTACAGTTTTTAAGATCGATGTGATACTAATTGTTTTTTATGTTTCAGAATCTGACATGTGATGAGGAAATGCCGAGCTGTGCCGCTGAATGTTACAGCTGTCGTCGTGAGGCAGGTATTCTCCGGCTGAGACTGCGATACTTTAATAGGGTAAGGCGGAGGAGTATGGGGGGTCTTTATTTGTATTATTCTAACTATATCGGAGATTAATTATGGTTTTGTGATTTCAGCATAGGGCTTTCGATTTTACCTCGCATGTTGGGGGTATGGTAGAGCGGCTGGCTTTGGTGAGGTCCGAACTCCGTGAGGTCCTCAACTTGGCGTCGCATGTTCTGGAAGACACCAACCCTAGGGAGGTCATATACGTCGCACCGACCGTATGGAGCGAAATTCAAGCGACGCTCGAAAACATACTTAACACCAACAGTCAAAGGATGGACAGTCTCACCTTCAGGGGGAGAGTACCGCCCACAGAACGTCCGAGACTTATCGAGTGTCAAGTTTGCATGGATGCTCTTCCAACCATATCTCTGGAGCCGTGTCAGCACACCCTCTGCCCTGCCTGTAGCAGACGGGTATCCACCTGCCCCTTCTGTAGACGCCTGATTACAGGGAGAACCAGGATTTTTTTCGATCAATAATGTTTACAATAAATACTGTTATAAAGAATGTTTGTTTTTACTCACCTCTGTATAACGTTTGGCTGGTTACGCCACATGCGGGTGTTGTCCAAGGTCAAGACGAGCTGCCGCCGTGGTATCTAGGTCAGAAAGTGACAGTGCAGAATTACATGATTTTATACATATAGTATGATACATACAGTATTTTATATAGTATGATACTTACAGCATGATACATACAGTACTTCCGTGATACATACAGTACTTCCGTGATACATACAGTATTTTATATAGTATGATACTTACAGTATGATAAGTTAGGTTAGGAAATCTCTCTGTGACGTCATGGTTCTAACCGGGTGGGTAGACTACTGTTACTTTATCAGTACCTGCTATTCAGTAATGAATGGGCGTTCTAATTGTTCATTAAGTTTTTGGTTATTGTTAATTCATCAAAATTATATTTCACATATTGTACTACACAATAACCCTTCTGTTTATATTAGAGAATGTTAAAGAATTTCCTTTAAAATAATTTTCTGCTTATTAATCTTATTTATTATTACATAATGGATAATGTACATATGATGAACGCTGCCACATAGGCCAGGTGCTTAAGTGTTGTGTATTTTATAATCATAATATAGATTGTTCGTAATATATAGATTGCCAATAATATTTTATTCGTTACTTTGTTTTTGCGTTTTAATGTTTACCGTTAAATATCGCTTATTGTATTCTAAGTGACAGTTAGACTAATTTCTGCTATTTATTTTAATCCTACATCTACATACTGCTAAGATATAATACCCCCGTAGCAGCAAACCTGCGTACTCAGCGAATTTCCAATGCATATATATGTATATTAATACCACATAAAGCCACATACCAAGTTTCATCAATATACATTCATAAATAAACGATTTGTGACATTTTAATTATTCTCCATAAGAATAACATGGCGGATGAGTATGCAGGTTTGCTGAAGGAAGGAAAACAAAAAATGGGGTTTTATACAAATATCAATATAACTCATTTAGGTAAAGCCACATACCAAATTTCATTAATTTATTTTCATAATTAAGGGAGATAACACGTTACTTATTCTCCATAAGAATAACATGGGGCTGAGTACGCAGGTTTGCTGCTACGGGAGCCTTTGGCAAAAAATTGTTTTTTTAGCAAATATCAATGGTTCACAACCAGATGAAGCCGTATACCAAGTTTTGTTCATAGTTATATAGTTATAAGTTATGTTCATAAATAAGCGAGATATAAAATTTTTCTTTTCCTCCATAAGAATAACATTAGACAACGTACTGTGTTTAGCACTTTCAATATCTCGGTAACCAATTGACGTAGAGAAATGATCAAAATACCGAATTGTGTGTTTTTTTAAGCTGAATCAAATGGTAAAAACTAAAATTTGACTATTTCGAAAATTATATGTAAAAAATTCAAAAAACCCATTTTTGGGGTACAAAACCCCCCCAAAATACCCCTTCGAATGGAGCGATCTGGCTGGTTTTCGAACTTAAAGTCATAAATGTTGCTTTACACGTTTATACCAAATTTCATTAAAATCGAATAATTTTTACGAGAGTTATCGTGCTCACGGACTTTATAAATTAAGGCTCGAAATTTATATGTCCAAAAGAGATAATTAATCAGTCTCTTTCTTGAACTCGTTGGGTAAACATGGGTTACAACGGTTGTGTTAAGATTGAATACTTTAAAGACGGGCTTTTAATCAAAACGGTATACTTAGACTGTTGTGTATTTAATACCGCTAGTGCAAAGTTTCAACTACCTTCGGGGGCTGATAGCATTATTGTTAATTGGTGTACAGATTTTGATAATAGCGAGACTTCAGAAGACGAATGTTAAATATGGCTTTGCAAGAATTTATAATCATTCCTAAATGTAAAGAGCCAATAGATTTAATGACTGGAGTATTTTTAAAGTCAGTCCATTTCTTGGACCCCGAATTAACTAAATGTATCGTGACGGGTATTTTTAAAAGTCGAGACAATAGTCTGGGTGTATTGATTAAAGGGAGAAAAGGTGTTGTGTTTTGGTCTTACGATTCTTTCTGTCAACTAATTGACAGGTTTAACGAAGTAACTTTGGCTTTATTGGGGAATTATCAGTGTTTCATAACTATAGACGCGGGGCCTAGCATAAAGGTTAACAATATTTTTGGGCATCAGTACGTTTGTGTCTCTGATGGAGAACACTCCTTGGCTCTTAACCGTCACGAGTGGGATCAACTTGTAAAAAATATTCCTTTAATTGGTCGCGAGGTATTGCAATTATTTTATATTGAGGATATTATACAAGTTTATATTAATCAGGTTTTAACCGGTGCTGAAACCTGTACAGATCAATTACCGCCTCACGTAGCCGACCGTTTATATCAAGAAATTTTATTATGGAAGCTATAGTGGAGTTTCAAGCTTTCCGGAGTAACGGTAATAGATTTATTATTAAAGAACTTGCTATAGTTGGGAGGTCGTATAGAACACAGATTGTGTTCCGACCTCCATACTGTTTTAATTTGTTGAATAGTAAAATGCAAAGGACAGCTCGCTGGCTGACTCGTCATTATCACCACATTAAGTGGGACGATGGCGAAGTAGAGTATAGTGAGGAGCTTTTAAGCTCATTCTGTAAACCTTTTGAAACTATTTACACAAAAGGTTTGGAAAAGGCTCAATTCCTTCGGGAATTTCACCCTAATGTTAAAGAAATAAATATTGTAAATAGTAGCGATAGTTATGAACTTGTAGATTGTATTATTGTACATGGAAATCAAAATTAAAACTGCGCTTTGAAGTCCGCAAAGTACTACGCTCGAAAAATATTTTCGAGTGGGGCCTAGTAAAAATAAGGCCCGGCAGTCGCTCACCATCAGGCAGGGTTAAACCCTTTGTAAGTCCATGGGTGTGGGGAGGTTGGCCTAAAAAACCGTGAAACCGTTTGTTGTAATCCTCCGACTGTCAGGGAAAAGCGGATTGAAAAGCGCGACAAAAAAAAATATATAAAGTAAAAAAATTCTCTGTCTATTTTCTAGGCTAAAATGAAAGGACACAGTCTTAGTAAATAGCCTATTGGGGTAAACAGAGAACAAAAATATAAAAAAGGAGGTAGCATTTTGTTATGGAGTGGCTACCACAGTGAGAGGCGATGGTTGGGGCCTCTCACCCCAGAGGTTAGGCCTCCAGGGGAAGCTCTGGGTAACCAAAAAGAACGCGCCGACGCTCCTACGGCCTAGCCTAAAGGCTTACCGTGGTGTGGAAACGCGAGCGTTCAAAATTATAGTTTAAAGAAAAAAACATACCTTTATAACGTGTAAATTACCCAGTCTGTGGAGAACTCGTACTCACACGCGAGGCACTTGTAGTCAAGCTTCCAAGAATAAATTAAAGTAGCGCACGATATAATATTATTACAATAGTGGTACGTTAGTCTAAAATGCGGGGTAATTTCGATACAGTGTCCGTCGCTACAAAACCCGAATCTAAAAAATGGCTCAAAACTACCACAAAACACCGTGGACTCTGTACACGGCGGATCCATGGTGCAGACTGAGACGACGCTAAACAAATACTGTGGGCGGCCGAACCAAGCGTGACTCGGCGATGCGGTCCGGTGACTGACTCAAGGGGCGCGCCCTAACCGTCATACCGCCCGCATAACGACCGGCTAAGTGCTTTTCTACAGGACATTTTAACGGACAAACCTACAGTTAGATATATTGTACTCACATTAACAGGAACAGGAACATTCTCGGGACGCCGAGATTTCTTGAAACATCCCGCACTCGAAGCAGTTTTGGGACCGGATGTATGGCCGGTGCAGGCAGTAGCCTAGGTTTTTGGTCCCCAGCCACCAGTCGTCAATGTAAGCGTAAGGCTCGAAACTGTGCGGCGCTAGTTCGTAGATCTGCAAAAAAAAAAAAAAAAAAACATTATACACAGTCACACATAGAACAAAAAAAGTTAACCTTATTAATAATTGTACCCACCGAGTAACAGTTACTGCAATAGCTCCGCCCACAGATAAAGTAACTTGCTTTATAACATTTACTTTTGTGCTCTTCAATTAATAATTTTTTCAATAAAAACGGAAGGTTTAAATCACAAATCTCTTGGAGGAATTTAAATTTTGAACAATAGTGCTGAAGGCAAAGTTGGGTAAGCTCGGAGGGTTCATCACGGCTAACTGAGAGAGGAGCACAGTGTGGGGGGCGGAATCTGCGGGCTGTGATTGGTCGGCTGTTTACACCGGTGTTGGAAGGGATATCGCGTATAAATACGGGTCTCTGACCCGGTGTTATGGTACTATGCATTCTGCAGTGGTTGTTTTAGTTATCATGTTGTTCCAAGTTTTAGCTCTCGTGTGCCTTCGCTTGGTGATTGGTTTCGACCAAGATGAAAACATCCCGCCCAATAATCAGGTAATCAAAGTTTCAAACAATTACACTATAGATTTACCCACTATACATTTAGTAGTTTACTTAGTTAATAAATTTTTTCAGGATCTGTTATCGACGACTCCTCAAGATGGTGACCAAACACCCCAACCTCTAAGTCAAGATATGTTTTTTGCTGATGATCTTGACGTGCTGTCTATACGTGCAGTAAGTAATTTGTTTTCCCTTTTTTAAACTTTATGGTAGGGTTAGTATTCATAGAATGTGTATACTTAGACAGTTTATTTTTTTGTTTTCAGAGCGGTTCGGGACTGAGCAGTTTATCCCAGCGCCTGTCACAACAGGTAAAAACGTACTTACAAATATTTTTTTTAAATACAAGAGTTTAGGTTTTACATTGAAATGAGGTTAATTATAATTTTTTATTTTTTCAGAGTGGGTCTTCTACGGTTAGCGGTTTACAATCCATATCTCAGGTGGGTTAATTTATTTAGTTTTTATATTCGTTATGATTATATTAGCCTTTATAACAGCGTTTGTTTAACATGTTTTTATGTGTTTAGGAAGAATATAACGGCAGGATTAGGCAGATGTTAAGATTGTCTGGCGAGTCTGGGGTATATATCGAGACCTCGCGGACCTTCCTTGATGACGGCAGTTTGTTGACGAGAAATAGGTTTACGGTTAGTATGGGTTTTATTCCGTGTTTTTTTTCAACGTTTATAGTTTTTTTATTTATTTAATAGTATTATTTGGTTTGTGTTTTTTGTTACAGGACGATATTGCCGGTCTAAGCCCTGAGGCCCGGGAGGCGATCTCTCAAGGTTTAGAAAATGTAAGTCTAAATTTGATTTTATTTGTCTGTTGCAGTATGAGATAGCTCCTGAGCTTATAGAGACTAGCATGCGAGAGTTAGGAACTGTAAGTTTTATATTTTTTTTTATTTAGCTTATTTAGCAATACTTGCACGTAGAGGTTAGGGGTTGTTTGTAATTTTCTCTAACTCTAATGTTTTTTTTCAGTGGCAGAGGCCAGCATCTCCTGTCAGGCGGACGATGCCTAATATTATTAGACGCGGCACCTCGGTAAGGACATATCATTGCTATGTGATTTTTAGCGTTAATAATGTAGTAAACAATAAAATAATAAAATTAGTTACAATATACTGTTTGCTTTTCAGGTAAGGGACCGGTCTCCACACCCCCGGCCCGATACCCCAATTACGTCATATGCGGTTCATCTGGCTAACACTGAGGTGATTAATTATTATTATTATATAGGTACTTGTTTTTTTTCACTTGCTTATTTTTAGAATTGTATAATTGATTTTATATTTTCTTTTTCAGCTCGTCGGTAGTGATGGCGAATCCCAGTATTTTATAAGCGAGGATGGATACCTGCTCTCTATACGTGCAGTAAGTATTTTGGTTTATGGGGGAGTATATAGTTTTAAGTACGGGTATTTTATTACACTAATTGTATTTTGTTTTCAGAACAACCCCAGAAGCGTCAGATTTCCGCCACGGTACCGCCAGGTGACAGAGTCAACTTTTACCCAGCGGAGACTTGAGCTATGGGCGGAAATTAGGAACACCTACGAGACGGGGTTGTACTCGTTTGGAGAGAGGGCCGTTATCGCTGGGGACGGCTGGTGCCTCACACGCTTAATGGTATGTTTTGGTATGGTATGAGTATGGTATGGTGTTGATATTGTATTGTATTGTATGGTATGGGTATCTGATACCTTTGTTTTTTTATTTACAGAGGGGTGGTGAACCGGTAAGACGGACTCACCTGGCCGAACCCCCTATACGGATAACATCGGGTGGGCCGGTTTCTATTCACTCAGAGGAAACGAGTGCGAGGACACTAATCAGCCATCTACACTATACGGTTAGTATCGTCGTATTGTTTAAAGTATTTTTTTAGTCATAGGTTTTAATAATGGTGTTAACGGTCTCTGTTTTTTCAGGGGCAGAACGTAACAGGTGCAAGGATGGAGGAAGAGGATGTGCGTCGGCGGGACAGGGCTCGACCAAACAGCCCTACACCCTCAAGGGTACTCCCCTCCTGGCATAGCAGACCTTCACTACATAGTCTTGTAAGTAATAAGGTTTAACAGTTGCGTATGTTTGATATACATTTTAGGTTTTAGTTATAGTAATAATAATAATATAAACATTATTTACAGGGGCAGAACGTAACTGGGATTAGGGCGGTGCCTGCAATTCCGTTTGCTGATCGGGACGAGGTTGGTGCAAGGGTGGAGGGGGACGTATTCGCCTTTCCCTCGGGCTCGAGAGCTCCCAGACTTTCGGTAATTTTTATTTTGTTATACTGTTGTATTTTTTGTTTTTTACTGTGTGTGTGTGTACCTTGTGATAATTGATCGTTTTGTTTTTTAAAGTCAATACCGGAAGTCCACATTGCTGCCTTGGAGGAGAGGGTAAACAGGCCGAGCACCGGTGCAAGGGAGGTAGCGGGACCGTCAAGACGGGTTGAACCTATTGTAAGTATCTTTATCGGGGGTTAGGGTTTGTTTTTGTTTTGTAAACTTGTATTATATTTAATTTGTAATGTTTCAGAATTTAAGGTGTGAGGAACGAATGCCCGCGGTCGACCCCCCTGCCGATTGCGCCGTCTGTCGCTTTGAGGAAGGCCTGTTACGGATGAGGATGCGGCTTTTTGAAATGGTAAGGTTCCAAGTCATTCGTTTGTAAGATATAGGGTAATAATTAACTTTACGAATAGATTCTTACCTGATGTGGTTTTCAGGAGCGTGGGACAAACACCACCGAGGATGATCCGGGCATCGTCAACCGGATCGCGGCCGTCCGGACAGAGCTGGGTGAGGCTCTGACCTTGTCACGGAACGCCTTGGAGGACGCGGAGGAGGACCAAATCCGCGATATCGCTCCGGCTGTGTGGGAGGAGCTCCGTGCCACCATGGAAAGGATCCTCAGCTACAACGATAGGAGGATGGATAATCTTATTATCCGTGGCACGCCTCCTCCTACAGAACAGCCGAGGTACATAGTTTGTCAAATTTGTATAAGTGCCCTCCCAACTGTGGCCCTACACCCCTGTGGGCATGCATTGTGCCCGGCTTGTAGTCGCCGGGTCACCTGCTGCCCCTTTTGCAGGACTGTCATTAATAGCCGCAAAGGTTGTTTTTTAATTATTAGGTTTTTTTTAGTGTTGTATTTTTTTAAATTATTGTAAATTTGTAAATTATTGTTTCACTGCATTAATAAATTAAAGTAAGTCGTTCAAAAGCATAAAATAAATTTCATAAGTCCCAAAGTGTTTGATATGTATTTTAAAATTATTGTTCTAAGTCCTACATTGTTTCACTGTATAATATTGTATTAAAGTAAATTTAAATTATTTTTCTAAGTCCTAAGGCAGTTTAAAGTCCCCAATTGTTTCACTGTATAATATTGTATTAAGGTAAATTAAAATTGTTTCACTGTATAATATTGTATTAAGGTAAATTAAAATTATTTTGTCTAAGTCCTAAGGCAGTTTAAAGTCCTGCATTGTTTCACTGTATAATATTGTATTAAAGTAAGTCTTGAATTGTTCAGAAAACATAAAGTACATTTAATAAGTCCCAAAATGTTTGATATGTATTTTTAAATTATTGTTCTAAGTCCTACATTGTTTCACTGTATAATATTGTATTAAAGTAAGTCTCGAATTGTTCAAAGTACATTTTTATAAATGATTTGTAAAGAAAAAACTATTTAAGCTATAGAAATTTTTGAAGTCTACACAATATTGTATTAAAGTAAGTCTCGAATTGTTCAAAGTACATTTTTATAAATGATTTGTAAAGAAAAACTATTTAAGCTATAGAAATTTTTTGAAGTCTACACAATTTGTAATTGTATTTAATACATTTTACTAAGTTTTAATAACAGTTCAGCTTGAGTATTTAATTCTGTGTTACAATGTAAGAAGTAAATAAATGTTCTTTTTTTAAAATGATTTTTTACTTACCTGGTGTGTGATGTGATGTGGTCCAGGGCCTGATACAGACTGTAGTAGTGTCGTGCGTTGTATGTGCTGAGTAGAGTCACAAAGTTGCGTAAGGAACGCTCAACTATGATATATAGTAACCATACGATAGTCACTTGGCGGTTCCATAACCAGATGTCACTGATTGATCACTAGTATTAATGCCATGAGTCGACGTTTTGGTCGACCATAACTCAGACGCGAGGTCACCAGGACGCTGTTGTTTCTATTTGCATTTGATTTGTGGCAAACGATCGCTCAAGCGCGACCCGGCGATGCGGGCTGCTCTCTCTTACATTATAATACTGCAGGTATTTTGTGTCTTACATTACAAGCATGGGCAGGGGGTTGCGGCAGCGGCGCAGTCCTCGGTTTTCGCTTGCGCTCAGCCGGCGTTGACGTTGCCACCGGCCTCCCTACCTCTAGATCAATGGGCTCATCCCCCTCCCCCCTCCCCCACTCTCTTCCTCTTATTCGGGGTTTCTTCATCTGAAGACACCGCCGCCCGCATCTCCTTTTCTGATGGGCGGTACTCGTCGTCGTCGTTTTCACTATCACTACCACTGAACTCATATTCACCCTCGTAAAATAAATCATCAAAGTAAGTGTCAAAGTTATATTGTTTTTGTTTCACATTCCGCACAGGCCTAGATGTAGGGGGGGCAGATGATGTGGAGGGGACGGGTTCTAGTTCATGATAAACTCGAGGGGACGGGGGGGGCATCCACCACTGGGGAAGGGGGGCAGCCACCACTGGGGAAGGGGGCATCCATCACTGTGGAAGGGGGCATCAACATCATCAGGCGGGGGGGGGGGTCATCAAAATTGTCTGAATCTATGTCTTCAGGAAACACTTGACTGCTGAGGCCTAGGCCTATGCTGGCCGAAGCAACGTCCGAATCAGCCTGCAGCAATGATGCAGGCTCAACTGGCGCAATAAAACTAATATTAGGGCTAATATACCCATCTTCATCGTCATCAGAAGATTCCAAAAGGAATCCGCGGATTACTGATGAGTTCATAGTCACAAGCAACTAAAACAGTACGCTAAAATCACAAGGAAACACAACACACTATTAGCACTTATTTCACAATAAAATGTGTACTATTTGTGTATCCCACTGATACAGTATTGTATACATGAACAGTAGGTACACGAATATACACATTTGACTAAACACAACACTACAAATAACTATTTCACAACGTTTTATCACTCACGAAATAATAACGACGCGCACTTCTCAAAATGGTTAGACTCGAGACACAAGAGAAAAATTCTAGGACGTCGAACAGCCAAACGCCACCAGCTCCCACACAACAATTCCCCGTCGTACTGGTGTGCAGCTAACATCACATTGAAGGGCTTCTCTTCTTCTTTCTAACGGTATAAATATCTTTGGGGAAAAATAATGGTAAAAGGGAATTATTCGGTTTGTTTGACTAGTCAATTTACCAACCACTGCCAATAATAAAATGGCCGCTCGGGTATAATATCAGTACTTCATTGATAAGTATTTTCTGATGAAACAATAATAAATACGCAGAAACGTTCAACAGACGACTTGTAGTTCGGGAAATTTCTGTTTCTATGGTAACACTGCTGTTTCATTCTGCTCCGTATTGACTTTTGTGTCGATCGGCAAAAACAGCTGTTTTTGTCGTCAGATGATGAATATTTCCGCCGCCAAAATATATTTTTAACTCTCTAGTTTTACAAACTATGTTTCTCGCTACATAATACTCGCTCAATAATGTTTTATATATGAAAATGAATTCTCGGAATCTCATCTTTCTAATGGTATAAGATTCATTGCGGTTTAAAACTGTTTTCATATTTTAATAATAGAAAAACCCGACCCATGTCGTCTTGGTCCCTAATGGACCATTGCCACCGGGACCCCCAATTTCCTCTGGTCCCTACGGGACCAACGCCAGATATAGGGGGATCTAAAAGAGGAAAGAGAGTTATTTTATATCATATAATGTGTGTATAGTTATCATAAAAGAGAAATTTGTTAAAAATACTAATTAGTTCGGAAAGCAAATGGTCAAACTTTTTGAAAATGACCCTTATAGGTGTTGGCCAATTTGTTAACATCCAAGCCTATTTTCATCCACAAACAAAAACTTTAAATTAAATCAATATTTTAATTTAAAGTAAAACAGATTTTGACAACTTAAAAACTACAGAAAATAATATGAATAATAGTTTAGTACATAAGCTACATACCCTCTTATTTGTAAATTTATAAGTAGCAAAGAACATAACCTAAATATGCATTTGGAGGCTGAATCCAACCAAAGCAATATGATGGAAATCCGTCACGGGTGGGACCTAAAATTACATGTCAAAATCTCAAAGACTTATTACGTTTAATAAGTTCAACTAACTAAGGCTGTCACTTTTTCAATGTAACAAACATAATCTAAAAATGAATGTGGGCAGAAAAAAAAACTTTATTACCTTTTGTTGTCATGGGTGGGGCACTAAAACATTGTTAAGGCTAAGTAGATAAATTGAGAACTTACCTGGATTATTTATTTTACAGCAGTTTGTTGATAAGCTTATGCTTCTTCAGAAAATTCTAACAGGAATACCATCAATACACTCAACAAAATTATGCTACAGACATGGTCAGCAATACTGCCAACTTCGACCAGTAGATTTCACACGGTTAAAATTGTATTTTGAGTTTATTGTTTCAGATGAATAAAATTCAATACATTTTGAAATCAACCCTAGCAGTGGCCAATGGTGTAAGTGTGGAATGGCCAAGCAGATTTGGCGAATATGCAGACCTTTTTTTGAAAATTTGTATAAATTCAACCGTAGAGGTAAACCTAGCCAACCTTATATTGTTACTGTTATATACAAACAAACAATCCACTTACACTAAAACTCCGAAATAATAACTAATTTATAAATTATTCACAGATAAATATTACCTAACGCGTACAAAGGAATAAACCATTATTGCAATGGCGAAAAAGTAACCTAAACATATGACGAATTATTTTGTATCTGACAGGTGTTATGCTAGGAGCAGTGCTGCCAACGGCAAAACTAAATTATGTACCAACCGTAGTTATATATATAATGATGTATAATAAAGTTTTATATATATAAAGATGTACTAACGTAGTTATGTCACGCTTGTAATGTAAGACACAAAATACCTGCAGTATTATAATGTAAGAGAGAGCAGCCCGCATCGCCGGGTCGCGCTTGAGCGATCGTTTGCCACAAATCAAATGCAAATAGAAACAACAGCGTCCTGGTGACCTCGCGTCTGAGTTATGGTCGACCAAAACGTCGACTCATGGCATTAATACTAGTGATCAATCAGTGACATCTGGTTATGGAACCGCCAAGTGACTATCGTATGGTTACTTTATATCATAGTTGAGCGTTCCTTACGCAACTTTGTGACTCTACTCAGCACATACAACGCACAACACTACTACAGTCTGTATCAGGCCCTGGACCACATCACATCACACACCAGGTAAGTAAAAAATCATTTTAAAAAAAGAACATTTATTTACTTCTTACATTGTAACACAGAATTAAATACTCAAGCTGAACTGTTATTAAAACTTAGTAAAATGTATTAAATACAATTACAAATTGTGTAGACTTCAAAAAATTTCTATAGCTTAAATAGTTTTTCTTTACAAATCATTTATAAAAATGTACTTTGAACAATTCGAGACTTACTTTAATACAATATTGTGTAGACTTCAAAAATGTCTATAGCTTAAATAGTTTTTTCTTTACAAATCATTTATAAAAATGTACTTTGAACAATTCGAGACTTACTTTAATACAATATTATACAGTGAAACAATGTAGGACTTAGAACAATAATTTAAAAATACATATCAAACACTTTGGGACTTATTAAATGTACTTTATTTTTTCTGAACAATTCAAGACTTACTTTAATACAATATTATACAGTGAAACAATGCAGGACTTTAAACTGCCTTAGGACTTAGAAAAAATAATTTTAATTTACCTTAATACAATATTATACAGTGAAACAATTTTAATTTACCTTAATACAATATTATACTGTGAAACAATTGGGGACTTTAAACTGCCTTGGGACTTAGAAAAACAATTTAAATTTACTTTAATACAATATTATACAGTGAAACAATGTAGGACTTAGAACAATAATTTAAAAATACATATCAAACACTTTGGGACTTATTAAATGTACTTTATGTTTTCTGAACAATTCAAGACTTACTTTAATACAATATTATACAGTGAAACAATGTAGGACTTAGAACAATAATTTTAAAATACATATCAAACACTTTGGGACTTATTAAATTTATTTTATGCTTTTGAACGACTTACTTTAATTTATTAATGCAGTGAAACAATAATTTACAAATTTACAATAATTTAAAAAAATACAACACTAAAAAAACCTAATAATTAAAAAACAACCTTGTGCGGCTATTAATGACAGTCCTGCAAAAGGGGCAGCAGGTGACCCGGCGACTACAAGCCGGGCACAATGCATGCCCACAGGGGTGTAGGGCCACAGTTGGGAGGGCACTTATACAAATTTGACAAACTATGTACCTCGGCTGTTCTGTAGGAGGAGGCGTGCCACGGATAATAAGATTATCCATCCTCCTATCGTTGTAGCTGAGGATCCTTTCCATGGTGGCACGGAGCTCCTCCCACACAGCCGGAGCGATCTCGCGGATTTGGTCCTCCTCCGCGTCCTCCAAGGCGTTCCGTGACAAGGTCAGAGCCTCACCCAGCTCTGTCCGGACGGCCGCGATCCGGTTGACGATGCCCGGAACATCCTCGGTGGTGTTTGTCCCACGCTCCTGAAAACCACATCAGGTAAGAATCTATTCGTAAAGTTAATTATTACCCTATATCTTACAAACGAATGACTTGGAACCTTACCATTTCAAAAAGCCGCATCCTCATCCGTAACAGGCCTTCCTCAAAGCGACAGACGGCGCAATCGGCAGGGGGTCGACCGCGGGCATTCGTTCCTCACACCTTAAATTCTAAAACATTACAAATTAAATATAATACAAGTTTACAAAACAAAAACAAACCCTAACCCCCGATAAAGATACTTACAATAGGTTCAACCCGTCTTGACGGTCCCGCTACCTCCCTTGCACCGGTGCTCGGCCTGTTTACCCTCTCCTCCAAGGCAGCAATGTGGACTTCCGGTATTGACTTTAAAAAACAAAACGATCAATTATCACAAGGTACACACACACACAGTAAAAAACAAAAAATACAACAGTATAACAAAATAAAAATTACCGAAAGTCTCGGAGCTCTCGAGCCCGAGGGAAAGGCAAATACGTCCCCCTCCACCCTTGCACCAACCTCGTCCCGATCAGCAAACGGAATTGCAGGCACCGCCCTAATCCCAGTTACGTTCTGCCCCTGTAAATAATGTTTATATTATTATTACTATAACTAAAACCTAAAATGTATATCAAACATACGCAACTGTTAAACCTTATTACTTACAAGACTATGTAGTGAAGGTCTGCTATGCCAGGAGGGGAGTACCCTTGAGGGTGTAGGGCTGTTTGGTCGAGCCCTGTCCCGCCGACGCACATCCTCTTCCTCCATCCTTGCACCTGTTACGTTCTGCCCCTGAAAAAACAGAGACCGTTAACACCATTATTAAAACCTATGACTAAAAAAATACTTTAAACAATACGACGATACTAACCGTATAGTGTAGATGGCTGATTAGTGTCCTCGCACTCGTTTCCTCTGAGTGAATAGAAACCGGCCCACCCGATGTTATACGTAGAGGGGGTTCGGCCAGGTGAGTCCGTCTTACCGGTTCTCCACCCCTCTGTAAATAAAAAAACAAAGGTATCAGATACCCATACCATACAATACAATACAATATCAACACCATACCATACTCATACCATACCAAAACATACCATTAAGCGTGTGAGGCACCAGCCGTCCCCAGCGATAACGGCCCTCTCTCCAAACGAGTACAACCCCGTCTCGTAGGTGTTCCTAATTTCCGCCCATAGCTCAAGTCTCCGCTGGGTAAAAGTTGACTCTGTCACCTGGCGGTACCGTGGCGGAAATCTGACGCTTCTGGGGTTGTTCTGAAAACAAAATACAATTAGTGTAATAAAATACCCGTACTTAAAACTATATACTCCCCCATAAACCAAAATACTTACTGCACGTATAGAGAGCAGGTATCCATCCTCGCTTATAAAATACTGGGATTCGCCATCACTACCGACGAGCTGAAAAAGAAAATATAAAATCAATTATACAATTCTAAAAATAAGCAAGTGAACAAAAACAAGTACCTATATAATAATAATAATTAATCACCTCAGTGTTAGCCAGATAAACCGCATATGACGTAATTGGGGTATCGGGCCGGGGGTGTGGAGACCGGTCCCTTACCTGAAAAGCAAACAGTATATTGTAACTAATTTTATTATTTTATTGTTTACTACATTATTAACGCTAAAAATCACATAGCAATGATATGTCCTTACCGAGGTGCCGCGTCTAATAATATTAGGCATCGTCCGCCTGACAGGAGATGCTGGCCTCTGCCACTGAAAAAAAACATTAGAGTTAGAGAAAATTACAAACAACCCCTAACCTCTACGTGCAAGTATTGCTAAATAAGCTAAAAAAAAAAAATATAAAACTTACAGTTCCTAACTCTCGCATGCTAGTCTCTATAAGCTCAGGAGCTATCTCATACTGCAACAGACAAATAAAATCAAATTTAGACTTACATTTTCTAAACCTTGAGAGATCGCCTCCCGGGCCTCAGGGCTTAGACCGGCAATATCGTCCTGTAACAAAAAACACAAACCAAATAATACTATTAAATAAATAAAAAACTATAAACGTTGAAAAAAAACACGGAATAAAACCCATACTAACCGTAAACCTATTTCTCGTCAACAAACTGCCGTCATCAAGGAAGGTCCGCGAGGTCTCGATATATACCCCAGACTCGCCAGGCAATCTTAACATCTGCCTAATCCTGCCGTTATATTCTTCCTAAACACATAAAAACATGTTAAACAAACAATGTTATAAAGGCTAATATAATCATAACGAATATAAAAACTAAATAAATTAACCCACCTGAGATATGGATTGTAAACCGCTAACCGTAGAAGACCCACTCTGAAAAAATAAAAAATTATAATTAACCTCATTTCAATGTAAAACCTAAACTCTTGTATTTAAAAAAAATATTTGTAAGTACGTTTTTACCTGTTGTGACAGGCGCTGGGATAAACTGCTCAGTCCCGAACCGCTCTGAAAACAAAAAAATAAACTGTCTAAGTATACACATTCTATGAATACTAACCCTACCATAAAGTTTAAAAAAGAGAAAACAAATTACTTACTGCACGTATAGACAGCACGTCAAGATCATCAGCAAAAAACATATCTTGACTTAGAGGTTGGGGTGTTTGGTCACCATCTTGAGGAGTCGTCGATAACAGACCCTGAACAAATTTATTAACTAAGTAAACTACTAAATGTATAGTGGGTAAATCTATAGTGTAATTGTTTGAAACTTTGATTACCTGATTATTGGGCGGGATGTTTTCATCTTGGTCGAAACCAATCACCAAGCGAAGGCACACGAGAGCTAAAACTTGAAACAACATGATAACTAAAACAACCACTGCAGAGTGCATAGTACCATAACACCGGGTCAGAGACCCGTATTTATACGCGATATCCCTTCCAACACCGGTGTAAACAGCCGACCAATCACAGCCCGCAGATTCCGTTAGCCGCGCCCCCCACACTGTGCTCCTCTCTCAGTTAGCCGTGATGAACCCTCCGAGCTTAACCCAACTTTGCCTTCAGCACTATTGTTCAAAATTTAAATTCCTCCAAGAGATTTGTGATTTAAACCTTCCGTTTTTATTGAAAAAATTATTAATTGAAGAGCACAAAAGTAAATGTTATAAAGCAAGTTACTTTATCTGTGGGCGGAGCTATTGCAGTAACTGTTACTCGGTGGGTACAATTATTAATAAGGTTAACTTTTTTTGTTCTATGTGTGACTGTGTATAATGTTTTGTTTTGTTTTTTTTTTTTGCAGATCTACGAACTAGCGCCGCACAGTTTCGAGCCTTACGCTTACATTGACGACTGTTGGCTGGGGACCAAAAACCTAGGCTACTGCCTGCACCGGCCATACATCCGGTCCCAAAACTGCTTCGAGTGCGGGATGTTTCAAGAAATCTCGGCGTCCCGAGAATGTTCCTGTTCCTGTTAATGTGAGTACAATATATCTAACTGTAGGTTTGTCCGTTAAAATGTCCTGTAGAAAAGCACTTAGCCGGTCGTTATGCGGGCGGTATGACGGTTAGGGCGCGCCCCTTGAGTCAGTCACCGGACCGCATCGCCGAGTCACGCTTGGTTCGGCCGCCCACAGTATTTGTTTAGCGTCGTCTCAGTCTGCACCATGGATCCACCGTGTACAGAGTCCACGGTGTTTTGTGGTAGTTTTGAGCCATTTTTTAGATTCGGGTTTTGTAGCGACGGACACTGTATCGAAATTACCCCGCATTTTAGACTAACGTACCACTATTGTAATAATATTATATCGTGCGCTACTTTAATTTATTCTTGGAAGCTTGACTACAAGTGCCTCGCGTGTGAGTACGAGTTCTCCACAGACTGGGTAATTTACACGTTATAAAGGTATGTTTTTTTCTTTAAACTATAATTTTGAACGCTCGCGTTTCCACACCACGGTAAGCCTTTAGGCTAGGCCGTAGGAGCGTCGGCGCGTTCTTTTTGGTTACCCAGAGCTTCCCCTGGAGGCCTAACCTCTGGGGTGAGAGGCCCCAACCATCGCCTCTCACTGTGGTAGCCACTCCATAACAAAATGCTACCTCCTTTTTTATATTTTTGTTCTCTGTTTACCCCAATAGGCTATTTACTAAGACTGTGTCCTTTCATTTTAGCCTAGAAAATAGACAGAGAATTTTTTTACTTTATATATTTTTTTTTTTCGCGCTTTTCAATCCGCTTTTCCCTGACAGTCGGAGGATTACAACAAACGGTTTCACGGTTTTTTAGGCCAACCTCCCCACACCCATGGACTTACAAAGGGTTTAACCCTGCCTGATGGTGAGCGACTGCCGGGCCTTATTTTTATTAGGCCCCACTCGAAAATACTTTGCGGACTTCAAAGCGCAGTTTTAATTTTTATTTCCATGTACAATAATACAATCTACAAGTTCATAACTATCGCTACTATTTACAATATTTATTTCTTTAACATTAGGGTGAAATTCCCGAAGGAATTGAGCCTTTTCCAAACCTTTTGTGTAAATAGTTTCAAAAGTTTTACAGAGTGAGCTTAAAAGCTCCTCACTATACTCTACTTCGCCATCGTCCCACTTAATGTGGTGATAATGACGAGTCAGCCAGCGAGCTGTCCTTTGCATTTTACTATTCAACAAATTAAAACAGTATGGAGGTCGGAACACAATCTGTGTTCTATACGACCTCCCAACTATAGCAAGTTCTTTAATAATAAATCTATTACCGTTACTCCGGAAAGCTTGAAACTCCACTATAGCTTCCATAATAAAATTTCTTGATATAAACGGTCGGCTACGTGAGGCGGTAATTGATCTGTACAGGTTTCAGCACCGGTTAAAACCTGATTAATATAAACTTGTATAATATCCTCAATATAAAATAATTGCAATACCTCGCGACCAATTAAAGGAATATTTTTTACAAGTTGATCCCACTCGTGACGGTTAAAAGCCAAGGAGTGTTCTCCATCAGAGACACAAACGTACTGATGCCCAAAAATATTGTTAACCTTTATGCTAGGCCCCGCGTCTATAGTTATGAAACACTGATAATTCCCCAATAAAGCCAAAGTTACTTCGTTAAACCTGTCAATTAGTTGACAGAAAGAATCGTAAGACCAAAACACAACACCTTTTCTCCCTTTAATCAATACACCCAGACTATTGTCTCGACTTTTAAAAATACCCGTCACAATACATTTAGTTAATTCGGGGTCCAAGAAATGGACTGACTTTAAAAATACTCCAGTCATTAAATCTATTGGCTCTTTACATTTAGGAATGATTATAAATTCTTGCAAAGCCATATTTAATATTCGTCTTCTGAAGTCTCGCTATTATCAAAATCTGTACACCAATTAACAATAATGCTATCAGCCCCCGAAGGTAGTTGAAACTTTGCACTAGCGGTATTAAATACACAACAGTCTAAGTAATCTGTTTTGATTAAAAGCCCGTCTTTAAATTATTCAATCTTAACACAACCGTTGTAACCCATGTTTACCCAACGAGTTCAAGAAAGAGACTGATTAATTATCTCTTTTGGACATATAAATGTATCTTTTACCCCCACCCCTTTGATTAAAATATGAGTCACGTGACCCTCAGGGTCCACTGTTTAAAAATTACTGGGGAAATCTTTTCTTCTGTTAATTCGATACGTCTCAAAAACCTGGCTCGGTCCCGTGCCATGAGTTCCCAATCTGATTTCCTGTCTTCTTCTGGCAAACTGTATATTTCTGTAACTACCGGGTTGGAAAAACTAACTCGAGATTTTCCTGACATCTCCCGTTATAGGCTTATAGGAATAATGTATATCATGTAGTAAAAGGCAGTATGCCCAAGTATTACCTGGAAAGGCCCTTTTTGTTGTAATTTCGAGCCTTACGTCTACAGGCCCTGTTTTAATAGTATCGTCCTGTTTTGAACAGTCAATTACATACAGAGGACACTTTGCTTTAAAATCGTCAAAATTTAATATAGGCGACCCGATTCTTCCATAATACGAGTTTTGGAAGGCAGCAAACATATCATACATTAAAGTAATATTTCCTCGAAGGTTATCGTACGGGTAAAAGTTTGAGTTTAAATAAAGTTTTACATCAGTTAGGTTGCAGGCATCAAATTGTGACATGTCCTTTGTTAAGTCGTTTTTTCTGTCTGTTTGAAAGGCGAGTACGATATACCTGGGCTTTTCTGTCTGAGTAGACGTTTTCAGTGTCCAGGAGAATGTCTCCGTACTCGGCAGGTTCGGGTATTCAATCATGTCCCACTGGCGGAAGGGAACATGTATTGCAGGGTCTTTCTCTATATATTTGTACAGTTTTAATTTTTGAGCGTCATTGATTGTTATGTGAGGTATACGCCAATAAATTTTTTCTAATGTTAAATCTAAAGTACCGGCGTTCGCTAACTTTACAGCGTTAATATCCGAAGCCGAGCGTAAAAGTATCAATTCCTGTTTTACGTTCACTAGCACCTTTTTGTAATCTTCGGCAGACCCTAACAAATGTTTTAATGGGATCGAATATACAAAATCTGTTACTTTTTCAGAATTACCAGGGCCTAGCCAGCAGGCGTTTTTAAAAGTATTTTTTTCTTCCTCGCGAATGGACAGGATATTCTTTAAAGTTGTAGTATTACCAACATTTCTCGTTCTGTCAATCTCCTTGCCACAAATCTCGTACCGGATTTCTTCAAACATAAAGGCCACTGCGTTATTTACAAAGGAAACATCCTGAGGAGTCCCGTCCGTCTTTTTAGCGCTGACTTTACCGTGAATTACAATAAAGCTTTCAAAAGGCGCAGTTATTATATCTTGCTGTAATATTGGTATTCTTATTTCATCATTATTATTGAAAGTAGAATTTGCATAGGGTAAGTGCGTGTGAAATTCCATCCCTGTTATCAAATCATCGTATACAGCCGGGCTGTCTATCGCCAATAGCGCCATTTTTTATTACTTTAAAACCGATAGAACGAAGAAACGATATGTTTTTACACGTTAACACCTTGGCTTTCTGAACACTACTGACCGACTGCCCCGTAGGCATTCCGCTAAATAGTAGCCCCATTACTCTGTCTTAAATGTAGTCTAATCGAGATTCTTTCTCCGCGAAAGTTAACAAGATTACCGTCCTGGTCTTTTATGGACACTGTTAAGGTATTGATCCTTTGACTGATTACCGGTAAGTAAATCACGTTTCTCGGGAGCTCAACTATTTTATACCCCGGTGGTTCGGCCGGGTAAAACTCGTGTATCACATGACCCTCGACTCCGTTTAGGTACGACCCGCGTGTGACATTACATTCGACCCGTATTGAATTACTTTAATTATATCCACAGGCAGTTCAGAAACATGATGTTTATTAGCCTCGTATATTTGTTTTTTGTAGCCCAAGAGTGTTCCCAATGAATGTTCTTTAGTAAAGTCAACTTTTTCAGAGCAAAATATTGTAACTTTTAAAGTGTTATTATTTGGCTTTAACGTAAATGTTACTTTTTTTCGGCAGTTGAGACTGTATGTATTTTTCAATGTCCTCGATCTCGTAAGAGCCCTCAGGAATTGTAATACTTTTATCATCACCGTAGTAAAACTTATCATTAATGTCTTTCTCAATGTTTGGTATAGAATTATAAGTGGTCAGTTCAATTAAACCAAGTTCCCATTCACCCTTGCTAACATCTATGGGAAATGCTAGCTCGTGGGATAGAACACTAGTTGATCCCGTGAGACAAAACATTATAATTACAGAGAAACTTTAAACAAAGATGTCCGCAAACAACTGAGTCAAAAGTCTGTTGTCTTTCGTAATTATAGTAAAGTTCACAGCCCGCCAAGTATCGTGAGATTTCTGGTGGTGGTCTTAGGTTTCCAAAACTGTCATAATAATAGGCTTTCTTATTAATCTTTTTATAACAAACCCAGTGGGTACCTTGATTAGCTGTACTGTCCAAGTTAACTATAGCAGATTCACATTTTTTGGGGCGTTTCGGTAAACTGTCCCTCATGTAAACCCCTCGAAAGTTAGGAATCTTTAATAACCTCGCGTATTTGATTAAATCGTAATTTGTTAGCGGTTTTACAGGTATCGAGATGTTTTTTTTTCGTTCGCCTTTTTCTCCCCTTACCTGCACCTCTCTTACTACCCGCACCATCCTTCCTATAAGGCCTAAGATACAACCCTCTGCCCCGAGGACGTTTAACGGGGCGTTTCTTTTTACGGCCTCCCCCCAATTTTGATTTTGCTTTCATGGCCGTGGTGACTGCCCAAGCAGCGGCTTTCTCACCAACACTGGCGTTACTAGACTTGAATCTTTGCCAAGCGCGTTCCGCCAACTCTTTGTCAGCTTGCCTTCGCCGCTCGCTGTCGGAATACCGCGAGTATGCTATGTCGTGGACCTTACAGGCCTCGTCCAAACCGTTTATTCCTTTGTCTCCTCTTGCCAATCTCTCTTTTAATCTCGTGCCAGGACCGCAAAATTTATATCCTCCAGGTAAATGTAATTCAACAGGTAGGAGGTCTATGGCCTTATTAAGAACGGATGAAACAATACCTCCACCTCGTACGACCGCTAGCTTACGTCTGAGAGGTTTCCTTCTGTTTTTAGCCATTTATTGTAAATATCTAATAACCTCGTAGAGTTTATTTAGTAGTGACTCACGTATACACGGGATATTTAAAACTTCAAAAATGTCAGGCACCGTACGAGACACAGCGTTTGTGTACTCACTGTATTCTAACGAGCCACTGGATGTGGTAAAGTAAATCATCCCGTTTATATATCTAAAGGCACCGCTACAGTGGGCTGGGATACCGTAAAGCGTAGACGAGACCATACCCATAAAAAGACCCGTATAATTACACTCGTTTATTTCAATCAGATACCAATCGTCAATAATCATGTAGCTCTTCCCCGTGTTAGTTGCAAAGGCCGCGTTAACTTTATGTACCATTCTACCGGCTATGTTATTGACATTATACATTGTAATCAAGGACAGTGAAGGGTACCTAAATAAAAACACTTCACTGTCATTAAATAACGCGATTTCACCGTTAGGCCGTTGGTAAATGGCCGATATTTCAGTAAAGTTTCGTGGTAAGAATTTGAGCCAGTGTGATATTCTTCTTGGTCGTGTTAAATCCTCAGGAATCCTATCTGCAGGGTTTAGACTAATAATCCATACATAATCCCTAAAGAAAGCAAATATCCTTTTGTTCACAATAACGTACGTATCAATTTGACCTTTTAATTCGCAAATATCGCGTTTTTCAAATATTTCGGGTGGTGTTACGGCTGTAGTTGTTGTTGTTATACTGGGCGTTGTAACGGTAGTGCGTGTGGCTGCTGTTGTATTTATTTTTGGAATGGTTGCAAATGTTTTAGTGGGCTTGCCGTAAAGATACTCCATAGCGAGTCTGTCATCGTTGCTTAGCTCGTATTCGTTCAAGTCAACAATCCCTGTAGGATCCCTGTTAAAAGGAAACATTACTGATTTATCATCACCTGAATGATCCAAACCGAGGGTATGTCCAATCTCATGAACCAAAGTTAAAAATAACGAAATGTTTCCATAGCGTGGTAAATTCATAGTAAAATCCCAATTTTCTTCCGAATCGAAGTGGATATCAGTAGAAGTATAACCGGTGTTGGGGAGATAGCCGTGGGCGAGAACTAACCCAGGACCGTCAAAGTCATAGGGGCAAGTATCGTGTCTAGAATAAAACACATGTTGTCTACCCGTAGAAAATGATATAATTATTGTTGGATTATTTATATCCTTTTTAAATGTTAAATTCGCGTGTTTGGCCCATACATCAAAAGCTTTTTGAATTAGGTGGGGGTGCTGTGGTGTTCCGTATTGGTACCACGTTATTACTGATGTATTCCACTTTCTATTGGGTAAAGCCGAGAACGGTAGTATATTGTCTCGGTAACCGCACCGAGGCGTGGACATGAGGGCCAAAGTATCGTTATCAAACACCCCCGTTGGTTCAAGACGAAAGTACTCTTGAAATTGTCTTACTGCAGAAGTAATGTTTTGTGTCAAAGCGTTTTTTTCCAAATACCCGTAATAAGTCAAAAAATCTATCGACTTGTTGCACGAGGCAAGAGGCAGAAAAATCAATAAAACAACCCGCATGTTGAACGGCTCGGCGAAGACTAATTAGTGTTTGCCAGTTAATGTGTTTTTAAACCGGATCCCGTCCTGAGGAAACTGGGGAAAGGGTCCGTGTCTATAATTTCCTCTTCATCATCATCATCATCTTTATTACGGAATTGTCGTGTATTTTCATCTAAAAAGTATTTTTGTACAACGTTTAATTTGACCCAGGTGTCCTTGTCTGTCTGTATTGGAGCTCCTAAGGTATTGTAAATGTCAAATAGAACTTTACCCAATAGTCTTACAGTATAATTTAAGTTAAGTACGTCTTGAAAATCTGTCGGATCCGACAGATTTTTTATTTGCTTTGACTGACAATCATAAAAAGTGTTATCTACGAGCTTTAAGGCTGATTTTGATGATTCTTTTAACATCCGCAAGTTTACAGCATCATACTCTTGTTCGGCATCCCGTACGTCTCTTAGTATTTTGTTTCCTATAATATAATGTTCTCCTGTAAAAGGAATACATTTGTAGTCTACGTAATATTTTGTAGTGGCGTCGTCGGAATTTTGTGGTACTTTTACATGTCGAATAACACATTTATTAGCGTCAAAATACTCTTTTTTTCATCTAAAATCAAGGTATTGTCAGACATAAACTTTTTTGTCACCGCGTCGTTATCGTCTGCAGGTCTTTTTAGATTACATAACCGTTTATTTTGAATATCGTAGTCACCGTCGGGCGTTAAATTAAAACCCTCTCCCTTGGGGCCCTTGACGGCCTCACCTCGGGATTTTCGGCTACTACGTCCGAATTTGTCAATGGTCATTTTAATAATGCTTTAAATCTACTGTTGCCAGCTCCTTTTATAAAGCCGGCCTCTCTCAGTTCCTCCACGATACTTAGTATTTCATTGCTATGTACTCTGTTTCCACTCTCTGTTGACATAGCAATGTGTCGCAACCGATCCACTAATTCATTGGCGTCATCCCAATGTATTATATCACGAGATCTTGCATTCTTCCACGCTAGACCCTTACCCGCTTTGGCCGGGAATAGGTCTTTAATAATTCTTCTGTACTTTAGGTTGTTGTCCCTTCTAATTGCATTGTGGAATCTGTAACCTTTCTTGTGAGCGTTGGTGGCGATAATAATACTGTTATAGGTATTAAGATCGTCTTTATTGTATATATCCTCGTCAGGGGTTCTCTTAAATATGAGCTCATACAAGCCTTCAGTAGGACTATATCTTGTGTTGTTTATTAGAATAGTTCCATCGTTGTCAAAGTCTAACACCTTATCTCCCATCATTAAAGTACTACCTTCGTATCTAGGGCCATAGTCATGGTCAATAACTCGGACCTTACCGCTAGCATCCTTTAAAAGCATTGTTATATATCTCACTGTCATGGGGTTACTAAACTGGTTTTCGATATATTGGGACGCTGTTTCCAGTCCCGTAGGGGTTGATACAATTTGCTTTAACCCGCTGGTTTCAGGTGTAGAGACACTCGCTGGGATAAATTCAGTTATTTCTCCTTCATCGTCTGTGGTATCGTATTCCATTGGCTCTTCTTTAAAGGTTTCAGGTTCAGTTTTTATGTCTGCTGTGTTTGTTGTCGTTTTTCTAAGTTCTTGAATAATCGGTTTATACTGCTTCTCAAGCAAAATATCACTTTCCGCAGCACCCTCCTTAAAAAGTTTATATTTGCGTTTAATAGCATTACGCAACTCTATGAGTCGGCTAGTCAGTTGTTTACTGTTTCGCTCCATAGTCATAAATGATAGATTTTAGCAATCACATTTAGATTTAAGGTAGTTCAACCTGTCTAAAAAACAGGGCACGCTTCTTGCATCTTTTCATGTAACGTATTACATCTTTCAAAGAAACACCAGCACTAAAGTCTAATCCTTTATAATATCTACTTTCCTCTCTTACAAGACTGTGTCTCGGTATTACATAACGGTTTGTTAAACTTTTAAAAACAAAGGCTCGCTTTACATTGTCTCTCCATTGGGATATATGTGTTACTATATACTTGTCGTTCTCAACGGTTTTTTCCATATACTTGCTCAACATTCTCAATGGTTTATCATGATGTCTGTTGTACATTAAATACGAGTTGAGAAGCCAAAATTCATACGGATTGGTCCCTGTAAATGTTTTCCACTGTTCAAATAATGTTTGATTTGTCACTCTATATACACCGTTTTTTAAACTAATACCAAATCTCTCACACTGTGAAGCCACTGTGGGCAGGGCTGCTCTTAAAAACTCTGTAGTATATAACCCCTGGCAGTAGTTATTTACGGCAGCAAAAGGTTTACCCCTAGGCCCTTTGGGAGTATCGTCAGGAATCGGCCCCCAGGCAGTGTTGTAACTAATGTCAATATAACATTTGAGATATACGCATGTGTTATAAATACCTATAGGCGACCTGATGGGAGTAGTTCTCTCTGTCAAAACTATACAACCGATCGCGTGAGGTATTTTGCAACCGTACTCCAACATTCTCAAAACAATCTGAGCAAAATTAATACTACCATGAAGGTTACGTAAAGGCAATACTTTACCAAATATATCCGGAAAGGGTCTAAATCTAGAGATCAAGTTTTGAGGGTGCCTGACGGTATAGTTGTTCATGTCCTCATGATAAATTACCAACTCTAAGGGTACACTCTGTTCCTCACACTTTTGTAAAAAGTTTAACCAAGTATCTCTATTATATGTTCTCTCACTCGCAGATATCATTAATAAAACTACGGGTGGTAGTATCGCGGTGCTTGGAGGTTTTTTATGTCTCCAACACCTTTTATTGAACGGATGACCGTGTTTACCCTTCCTACTGCAATAGTTTCCACAAAATTTCTTTTTATCCTTGTAATAATATGTACAGAGGTTAGACCTTACGTTATGAAGTTTTTTATCAAATCCCCTTATATCGTTATAATAGTAGAAGCGACCCATTAGAAAGCTTCTATAAAACTGTCCATTCCCACTCTGTACCTTCCCTTATAAGGGTCCAAAGTTTTGTCAATAACTAGGAATCCAAAATTATCAAGCCACGCTCGAGCGCATATTTCTTTAAATTTGTCAAATGACATGTCCGTAGTGACATGATCGTTGTAAGCATGTCGTAAGTTCTTATCGTCTTGTTTAAATAGAATAATAAGGTTGCAAATGTCTCTCACCAGTTGTTTGGGAATAGCGCTGTATGTCTGACCGAGATAAAATGTATCTAAATTGTTGTGTCTTCCCATAGTAAAGTAGTTTCTAATGTTATTGTGTTTTTCGGCGGATATATCGTCAAAAATCATTATAGAGTTTGGTTTAGCTTTGTTTGGGTGTAAAACTAAACTATTATCATCATACGCGAAATAACCAATCTCCTTAGGTATAACTTTTTGTAATAGTTTGTATTTTGGTTGATAGAGGGATTTTGAAAATATATAAATGTTTTCAAATCTCAGACCGTTTGGATCAAATAATAGATTAAATAAGACATTAGTTTTTCCACATGAACTGGGCCCCACTATAATGCAACGTATCGAATCTGGCAATAAAACACCGTGCTTATTCTTTTTTACCATACCGGAGCCTGTGAAATATTCGTCAAAGTTTTGAACAGAGATTTCGACTTCCTGCTTTACAAGCCGCATCGTGACTGGTTACATACAACTAATTGCTTTGGTTTTAAGTAATCACTTCACGTGCAAGCTTTTAAGTCACGGTAGAGTGACTTTAGACACGGTTGAGCGCTTTTGCATGTCACGCTGCCTCGTTACCGCAGGCTGTCAACATCAATCTAAGATAATATCCTACGTGGTTGCATGTCATTTCCTTTCGCTAACAGAGGTCAGCCAGGTGGTCAGCCAGGTGTCGGGCCTCCGGTCATCGACATTAAGCCAGATGGTCGGGCTCCGGTCATCGGAATTAAGGCAGATGGCCGGGCTCCGGTCATCGGCACTAAGCCAGGTGGCCGGCCTGCAGGTCATTGGCATTAGCATGTCGTTGTCCCTCACTAACGGAGGTCGTTAGCATCTATCCAACTGTCATGGCTGCTATCATACCCCCTCCATCGTACAAAGAGTCTGTCTCCTTTCCTTTTTAATACTCTTTCAACTAAATAAACGTCACCGGTTTTGGACTTGCTAATTTCTTCGGCATAAAACCCACCTTTGAGTATCTCTCCTCTACTGTCTTGCAGTATGTATGTTACCGGTCTTGTTGGTTTAATTGCGTATACTGTAAACGTCTCGTTTGTCCAATTTGGTAAATACCCTTTTTTGAAAACTCTTTTCACTTTACTGATTCTAACGCTGTCGCCTACTTTTAATTTTTGTTTAAGGATTTTGTGTTTTGGTTTCTTAACTTTATTTATTCTCTTTAAAATATCTTTGACGTGTTTTTGTTTAAAATCTTTGGGTTTCATACCTATAGTCCTGTGCTTTGTATTGTTGTAAGACTTTACAATTTCTGGCAATATACTTAACCATTCGTAACTTCCACGGGCTGTAAATAGTTTGTACATTTTTGACTTGAGAGTCCTGTTTAATCTTTCTACTATACTGGCTTTAAGTTCAGAAAATGTAAAATAGTGATTGATTTTATATTTTTTCATTAGAGCGTTTACATGTTTATTAAAAAAGTTGGTTCCTTGGTCTGTTTGAAAGTTTTTCATTTTATACTTGGCTAAAATAGGTTCTAAAGCTTTAGCGACTTGTGGTCCTGACTTGTCTTTTAACGGTACGGCAAACGCCACTTTGGACAAACAGTTAATCATCGTCAATATGTACTTGTACCCTTTATTAACTTGGGAATAAGGCTTCATTTCAACGAGATCAGCCTGATAAAGGTCTGTTAGCCCCTTAAGGGTGACTTTACGCCTGGTATAGTTTCTCCTGGCGGGTCGGTGTAGTTCATTAGCTATAGCTGTTTTACCGTCCATTTTGATAATGATTAAAATTATCCAAATCTTCTATTTATATATTTTTTTAGTAAAGTCATGGCCCCTCCACCGCCATGACTCGTGGGGACCTTCCAAAACAAACTAGTTGTCTCCTCCGTTTATTTTTTTGTATTTTACTTTTTATAATTTTTTTTACCCACCGGACCGTTCCAAGGAGTAGCCTAGGTGTTGGCCAGGCTCCTCAATGTACAAAGTCCTTCTTTCACCCGAGGTCTTTTCGATGGAGTAGCCGGGGTGTTAGCCCGGCGCCTCAATCTACTGGACCCCTCATTCACACATGGGTCTTTCGATGGAGTAGCCGGGGTGTTAGCCCGGCGCCTCAATCTACTAAACCCCCTTTCAGGTTTACGGGGCTTTTCGTCACCCGCGCCATAGACCTCCATTCGTTCATGTACATTCATACAGTGGGGATTATAGCATTTACATTTATATTTTATATACAAGGGTTTTTTTACGTAGTCTGGTACTCTAAGAGGTACCAACTCATCAAAGTCAATGTTGTTTTTAGAGCATAATGTAACATAAGGACATTGACTATAGATAATTTCTATAAAATAATTAAGTGATCTACGTAAGAATGTATCCCAATATAAACAATTACAGTATGCTGAGCGACCTACATAGAATTTTTTAATATACTCTTGACTTATGGCGTAATGGTTACGCCAATGGGTTTCTACAAACTTTTCGAAAATTACTGGGGGCATGTTTAGGTAAATTAGTTCGTTAATACATCGGGTGCGATCCCAGATTTGTTTTTCGCAAAGTTGAAAAAGTGATTTTGGTTGATTCATAGTAAAGAGCAGGGACACGTCAGATCGCTATGGCGGCAGGGAGCAAAGCGCGCGAGATAATAGAAAGCGGTGGTGGGGGAAGAGTGACGCAACCTGTCGGGGTTACTCGAGTCTTTGAACCTTTTGATAGCCAAATGGCAAGGTGTCGTACTCACCCTCGAGCCTCCTTTTAGGTCCTGTGATTTCAAACTTTTTAATTTCACTTACTGTTACAATATCTCTGTCTTTAGTCCTCCTGATTCTGTTTTCTTCAATTTCTAAAATTTCAGCGGTTTCACTAAGGACCATCTTTTTCAATTGTTCAAAATTTAATGTTTCGGAAGTCTTCATATTGAGGGTGAGGCCCTTGATTTTACACACAGTTTGTAGCTTTTGCTTTTTGGTTGACCAGACAAGGTATGCGTAGGTCTTTGGTCCCCCAGAAACAAACTCTAAGATATAAGAGCCAGGCCCGTACTCACTTGCCAATTCGTCCGTCATTTCCCCGAGGTAATCTCCCGTAGAGACCTTGTACAATCCTCCCCTGTATAGATAAATACACGAGTCCGTGTCATAGTAAAGGACTTGACCTCCAAGGGCATCTAGATGTTCATACAGTTTAAGCCTCGCCTGGGCTGTGGTGTAGGCCGCAATAACAACATTTACATTTGTCAGAGGTTCCCCCACTTCCTCAATATATTCCCAGTTGACAACAACAACTTCCTCGTTAACAGTTTGAATCCTATTGACTTGTACTTCTGGACTGATTAACATTTTAAACAAGACTTTAGATTCCCTTACAATTGTTGCTTTAGTTTGGTTCTCCCTCTGTCCGAACTTTCCCCAGAAACTGTTAAGCATTAATTTAGCCAATGATCTAAGTCCCCCGTTCTTACAAATTTTTGCCTTGTCCAATTTAATTCCCTCATGTTGGAAATAGTCTGCGATGTACTTGTCTTTGTCCTCTTCGGTATTACACCAGCTAGGATAGCCTGAGGCTTCCTGCTTCATTTTCAAAAACTTATTAATAAAGTCTGTAAACAATCCCCCTTTCTCGTATGTGGCTACCTCGTACTCCCACAACTCGTACATGTCCAGTACAGCGTAACCCTTCTCAATCGCCTTCCTAATTTCATCCATAGTCCAAGTCCCGACTAACGCTCTTTTATCACTCTCATGTTCACAGTCTCGCTGGTTTTGAGTTTCCCCGCAAGTCATACACAACACAAACATTAATTTATTATTCATTTTAACAGGGAGTACGGGGTGGTAGAGATCTCGAGGCGGTAGGATTTTACATTTTAGCAAACCATCTACATTTAATCCTCGCTGTCTGCACTCCCTATCTCCCACATAAATGGTAGGGTGGCCCAAAGGATATTTCCCATATTTGTTTACATAGGGGTAGAGGGAGCAAACATCGACATACTGTATCGTTTCTCCCTCTTCGCATTTGTGGTATGTTTTTGAATTACCCGTTCTGCCTCCAAAGAACGCTTGCCGAGGGTCGAGGGGAAGATTATTGAGGATCGGCAGGTTGTTCAAGTGATTTAGTTTATTGTCCTTTTTCAAAGCTCTAAATTCACACTCCCACATTACTACAACTTCGTAGTCACTGATTTTAGACATTTTCTTCAGAGTCCTTTCATATCTTAAGTTAAGTGAATCTGAGGGATCCTCCTTCAGAGGAGCCTCTCTGTCGTAAGGAAAACATTTCGGGCACCCGTGCCAGTAACACCCGTGAAACTCGTAAATTCGTTCCCCGTCAAACCCGTCAACTTTTAGCCCGTTAATTTTAACTTCTTTACCCCGGCCAGCGTGCTCAATCCTTAACCCTCGTTCCTCCTCTTCCCACGTTAACCACTGTAAAGCAACGGCTGATTGATTGTCAGTCAGTCTGTACCCGTTTTTAGGGATTAGGCCAATTGTGTTTGGTTTTAGAAAGTTACGGCGGAAGGCCAGGTTACAAGCGCTAGCAATAGTTACGGACTTGAGGAAAGGATCTACGTTACATTCTTTCAAGAAAATACGTCTAAACTTTAATGAGGCCTGAGCTAAAATCTCTACGTCAGAGATGCAATACTCCAAGATTTCCTTTTGAAAGTCAAAGACATAGTTACTCGCCACCTGTTCCTCGTACCATTCTTCAAAGGCTTCGTGTTTCTTTTCAAACATTGATTCGGGGCAGTAGTATTTTTTGTCGGGCATAGGGCCTACATAATTTTGGTTCGCCAAGGTGTTGAAGAGGTGGGGAAAGTAGCCCTTCTTTTTCTCGGGAGGCAGTTCAAAGGCGTTAGGGAGCGCAGCGAGAGCCATGGGGAAATAGCTTAGGGAGTCAATGAATCTCACATTGTCCATTTCCATTAAAATAATTTTGGTCCCCCTCATAACCAGTTCCGGAGTGAATTTAGTTTCTTCCAACACATACTTTAACAAAAACTGAAAGTCAAAGCCTTGCCCGTTGTGGGCAATTACACAGACATTTTTGAACTGTTTACGAGCTTGCATCACATACTCCATGAAGTGTTTTACCGGTTCTTCCTTAAAATCTTTAGTTCTGTTTCTACATGCCATGCAAAATCTAGACTCGATACAATTAAAGCAAAACTGTTGCGAGACGCACAAGTTGACTTGATGGACTTTTTTATCAGGGTCAGAGGGGAGAGACTCGTCTTGCCTTGTTTCCAAGTCAAAGAAAATGAAAAGATAGTCTTTAGTTTTAGGTTTTCCATCATTGGGTTGCATGTAGCATTTGTGATTTGGATCTTTGAATGATTTGCAGGGTTTACAAAAAACTTCCCCGCACTTGTGAGGTCCGGATCTCTCTTTTAAATTAACCAATTTCCCGCAGTCTAGACACTTTTTTACTGTTTTGCATTTGTCAACCTTATGGGCGATAGAACAGAGCTGGTTCCTCATATTCATGTTGCAGTCTGTGCAAACTATTCCCTCATGCTCCTCTTTACAGGGAGGCGAGATGGTTTGGCATTGAGGGCAGATGTTTGAGCATCTGTGCTTTGCTTTGTGGTCATAGGGAACATGGCAACCTTCACAAAAATAGTTACAGGCGAAAGCAGCGGTCAAACTGTTGATTACATTATAATGACCGTTGTGAAAGAGCAAGTTAATTTTGAATTTAGGATTTTCAACAGCCCCTTCAAAGTAAACATCACGACCTTTTCTGTCAAAGTTGTAGACTGTGATTTTGTAATCTTTTAGCAAGTCCTGAAACTTTTCCAATTCGGGGATACCGGCACCTTCCTCAGAGATCTCTACCCTAGCCCGCCGAATAAGTTCCTTGGCCCTAAACGATTGTCTTTTACCCTTGTCTTCTCGGATTGCTTTGTACTGGGGGTCTTTAGTCACGTTTGCTATGGCCACCACCAAAGCCCGGGGGAGACACAAGTTGTCTTTGTTGTTAATTACTACAATACCCCGTCTCGATTTACATTCTTCATCAAAGGTATTATAAAAGCCAGGTCTTACTCTCCCAGGACGGCCGGAACCCACAGGGAGATTAACTCGGGTACATTCAACTTTAAATGTGTCGGTAGATTTAATTGATTCAGAATTGGATTGAACAATACCCCCGAAAATTTGCCAAAGGATGTCCTCATCAATTTCACCAACAGGCCGGAAAGCTACAAAACCGGGTTCTTTACTTTTTAAGTTTAAGCTGTGCAAGGTGAAACCAAGGTGATCATTTTCATGGGCCCGCTCTTTCATTTCATTTACAATTTTGGCAAAACCTTGTCTTAGCCAATCAATTTCGGTAGTTTCAGGAGGAGGATTAGTAAATTTAAAAATGGTTCGTGTTCCATAAATTCGAAAGTGTCTAACATAGGTTTCGTCCGAACTGAGAACCTCGACAGGATTTACAGCCATTTTTCAAATAAAAGTGAGGTTATGTTACGCAGAATAAAACAAATTAAAAGTGAGGTTATGTAAAATACAAAGCAAAAAGTGACGTTAGGAAAAGTGAAGCCGCTATGGGGAGCAAACGCTCAAGTTTAATCTTTGCAAAACGCAACGAACGGAGCAGCGCAAAAACACGTCCGATCGCAACGGGAGCAGGGAGCAAAGAGAGAGAGAAAGCGCGCGGGATAATAGAAAGTGGTGGGGAGGTGGCTGATGCAATATGTTTATTTGTTACAGGAGGTAGCGACAGGGCAGTGGCAGCGCGGCTGGGGACAGGTCGGGAGGAGGAGGCAGTGGCTGGCAAAGGTATGGATAGACGGTGGCGGGTTTACGGTGATATACATCTTTATATATATATATATATATATATATATATATATATATATAATTATATATAACTGCGTAGTATAATACTGCAGGTATTTTGTGTCTTACATTACAAGCGTGAAATAACTACGTTAGTACATCTTTATATACATAAAACTTTATTATACATCATTATATATATATAACTACGTTATTATACATCATTATATATATATAACTACGGTTGGTACCACTGGTATGTAGGTCATGTTTTTTGTTTTGCAATTCATTTAGGTTGGCTACACGTTTTCTTATAAGAAACCGTGTTAGCGCTTAAACACTGCCACTCCTACTATTGACAATAATATTTTATTTGTTACTAGTAGTCTACCCACCCGGTTAGAACCATGACGTCACAGAGAGATTTCCTAACCTAACTTATCATGCTGTAAGTATCATACTATATAAAATACTGTATGTATCACGGAAGTACTGTATGTATCACGGAAGTACTGTATGTATCATGCTGTAAGTATCATACTATATAAAATACTGTATGTATCATACTATATGTATAAAATCATGTAATTCTGCACTGTCACTTTCTAACCTAGATACCACGGCGGCAGCTCGTCTTGACCTTGGACAACACCCGCATGCGGCGTAACCAGCCAAGCGTTACACAGAGGTTATGAATAAAAAGTCAGTTTGCATCTAAACTAATTTATTATCTACATATATATATCTTCTGCCACCGCTAACAGCTTGTCTCCACCGCCCTGCCATCAGACTCCTGTAACAATTCAAATATTCATTAGTCATCTCCCCCACTCTAATCTACTCTATTACAACTAACATTCGTTCTCTTTGCGCTCAGATTTTCACGTGGTTGGACGTGTTTTTACTTTGCTCCGGTAAAGTACCTTACTTTTATTCCTAACCTAACTGTAACATAACCTCACTTTATATTATAGTGACTTATTTAAAATGGCTGGGAACCCTATCGAGGTTCTCAGTACAGACGATACCTACGTTAAAAAATTCCGACAATACGGAACGAAAACAGTATTTAAATTTACTAACCCTCCCGCTAACAGTAATGAAATAGATTGGTTAAGAGAGGGTTTTGCAAAAATTGTAAATCAAATGAAAGACAGAGCGCATGCGAATGACCAGCTCGGTTTCACCTTACAATCTCTAAACTTAAAATCCAAGGAACCCGGCTATATTGCTTTTCGGCCTGCTGGAGACATTAATGAAAACATTTTATGGGAAATTTTCGGGGGAATTGTACAGTCTAATGCCGAATCGATCAAATCCACTGATACGTTTAGAGTCGAATGCACGCGAATCAATCTACCTGTGGGTTCTGGGACTCACAAAAGACCTGGCCTGTACAACACATTTGACGAAGAATGTAAAGCCAGGTCGGGAATAGTAGCAATTAATAATAAAGACAACTTGTGTCTCCCTCGGGCTTTGGTGGTAGCCATGGCTAAAGTGACAAACGACCCAGAGTATAATCTTGTACGTATGGACAAGGGTAAACGATAAACCGTTAGGGCACAGACACTTATTCAAAAAGCAAGGGTAGAGGTCTCAGAAGAGGGAGCCGGTATACCAGAGCTTGAGAAATTCCAACACCTTCTAAAAGATTATAAAATCACTGTTTACAATTATGACAGAAAAGGCCGGGATGTATACTTTGAGGGGGCCGTTGAAAAACCTAAATTCAAAATTAACTTGCTCTTTCATGATGGCCATTATAACGTAATCAACAGTCTGACTGCCGCTTTTGCCTGTAACTATTTTTGCGAACCTTGCCATGTTCCCTATGACCACAAAGCTGAGCACAGGTGCTCAAACATTTGCCCTTACTGCCAAACCATCTCGCCTTCCTGTAAAGAGGAGCATGGGGGAATAGTTTGCCCCGACTGTAACGTTACTATGAAAAACCAGCATTGTTTTATCGCCCATAAGGTTGACAGATACAAAGCTTATAAAAAGTGTTTAGATTGCGGGAAACTGATTAATTTAAAAGAGAGATCCGGACCTCACAAGTGCGGGGAAGTCTTCTGTAAACCCTGCAAATCATTCAAAGATCCCAATCATAAATGCTACATCCAACCCAATAAGGGAAAACCTAAATCTAAAGACTATATTTTCATATTTTTTGACTTGGAGACTCGCCAAGACGAGTCTCTCCCCTCTGATCCCGATAAAAAAGTACATAAAGTCAATTTGTGTGTGTCACAACAGTTTTGCCATAATTGTGTAGATGGAAAAATGTGTGCAACATGTAAGTGTCGTACAAGAATCTTCAATTCTGACCCGGTCAAAGATTTTATGGATTACGTGATGCAAGTACGTAAACAGTTTAAACACGTTTGTGTAATCGCCCACAACGGGCAGGGCTTTGATTTTCAGTTTTTGCTAAAACATATAATGGAAGAAACTAAATTCACGCCGGAATTGGTTATGAGGGGGACTAAAATTATTTTGATGGAATTGGACAACGTAAGATTTATAGATTCCTTGAGCTACTTCCCCATGTCTCTCGCAGAACTCCCTAAAGCTTTTGATCTGCCTCCTGAGAAGAAAAAGGGCTATTTCCCGCATCTGTTTAATACATTGGCGAACCAAAATTATGTAGGTCCGATGCCCGGTAAACAGTTCTACTGCCCAGACTCAATGTTCGAAAAGCCCCACAAATACTTTGAGAAATGGCACGATGAACAAGTGGCCAATAACTATATCTTTGATTTCAAAAAAGAAATATTGGAGTACTGTATCTCTGACGTAGAAATTCTGGCTCAGTCCTGTCTTAAATTCAGAAGTATTCTTTTACAAGTGTGTAACGTAGACCCTTTCCTAGAGGCTGTAACGATCGCTAGTGCATGTAACTTGGCCTTCCGCCGCAACTTTTTAAAACCAAACACGATCGGCCTCATCCCAAAGAACGGCTACCGCCTTGTAGATAATCAGTCAGCTATAGCCATTCAGTGGCTCAGCTGGGAAGAAGAGAAACGCGGAGTGAGGATTAAACATGCGGGGCGAGGTAAGGAAGTCAAAATTAATGGGGTGAAGGTAGACGGCTTTGACGGGGAAAACATCTATGAGTTTCACGGGTGCTACTGGCACGGTTGTCCAAAATGCTTCCCATATAACAGAGAGGCTCCTTTGAAGGAGGATCCCTCAGACAGCTTAAATCTCAGGTACGAAAAGACTTTGAAAAAAATTGAAAAACTCGGCAGTGTGATTCAAATGTGGGAGTGCGAGTTCCGTAAATTAAAGAAAGATAAAAACCTTAAACACCTAGACAGTTTGGAAATTTTAAATTCCCTTCCCCTGGATCCTAGACAGGCATTCTTTGGAGGCAGAACAGGAAATTCTAAAACTTACCATAAATGCGGTGAGGGAGAAACCATTCAATATGTAGATGTTTGCTCTTTGTACCCGTATGTTTGCAAATACGGGAAATATCCATTAGACCACCCTACCATTCATGTCGGCGATAGGGAGTGTCGAGAGAGAGGGCTTGGTGTAGATGGTTTGCTAAAGTGCAAAGTGTTACCCCCTCGAGACCTCTATCATCCCGTACTCCCCGCTAAAATGAATAATAAATTGATGTTTGTTTTATGTAGAACTTGCGGGGAGTCTTTAAATCAAGGGGAATGCGAGCATGATAGTGAGGAACGGGTTTTAATCGGGACATGGACCATGGACGAGATTAGGAAGGCGCTTGAGAAGGGTTATGTTATTTTGGACATGTTTGAACTGTGGGAGTATAAAGTCGCTACTTATGAAAATGGGGGGCTGTTTACAGATTGTATTAATAAATTCTTAAAAATAAAGCAGGAAATTCTCAGGCTATCCTAGCTGGTGTAAGACAGAAGAGGACAAGGACAACTACATCGCAGACTATGTTCAACATGAGGGGGTTTTATTAGAAAAAGACAAAATCTGTAAAAACGGGGGTTTGAGGTCGCTGGCTAAATTAATGCTTAACAGTTTTTGGGGAAAATTCGGTCAAAGAGAGAATCAGACCAAAGCAACAATCGTCAGGGACTCTAAAACATTATTTAATCTGTTAATTAGCCCAGAAATAAAAGTCAACCGTATTCAACTTGTTAACGAGGAGGTTGTGGTAGTGAATTGGGAATATATTGAGGAAGTCGGCGAACCTTTGACAAATGTAAATGTTGTAGTTGCGGCCTACACCACAGCTCAGGCTAGACTTAAATTATATGAACACTTGGAGGCTTTGGGTGCTCAGGTTTTATACGTGGATACTGACATCGTTCTATTTTATCATAGGCAAGGTTTGTACAGGGTTCCTACAGGGGATTACCTTGGGGAAATGACAAATGAGTTGTTAGAGTACGGGCCAGGATCTTATATAGTAGAGTTTGTGTCCGGGGGGCCTAAAACTTACGCCTACCTTGTTTGGTCAACCAAAAAACAAAAGCTGGTCCCTGTTTGCAAAATTAAAGGACTAACATTAAACATGAAAACCTCTAAACTGTTAAATTTTGAATCTCTTAAACAAATTGTTCTCAGCGAAACAAAAGACACATTGAAAATTGAGGAAAATAGAATACGGCGCCTCAAGGACAAAAATATTGTAACAGTAACTGAAATAAAAAAGTTTAAAGCCACAGGTCCCAAGAGAAAACTAATTGAAAACCACGACACTCTGCCCTACGGTTACAAGATAAAAAAAACCATCACTTAAACCAGCAGTGGGGACAGGTGCCGTCGCGCTCCCGTTACCCACTCTCTTTGCTTCCTGCCGCCATAGCGATCGGACGTGTTTTAAAATCGCTCCATTTGTAATACTGTAATTTGTTTGCTGTACCTGTTGAAATGGAGGGGGAGGAAGATTGGGAACAAAATATTGGTTGGATCTTTATAAATCTACTTTGTGACGGAAGACCTGTCCGAAAAATAAAATTTGAAGGAAAGCCATTAAAATTGGAAGTAAAATCAAATGCAGACTTTGACAGAATAGAAGTTGAATTTTTGAGCGGTAAGGCGATGCTAAATAGCGGATTCTCTAAAGAAAGGATTATAAAAAAAGTAGCTAAATTCTCCAAGTACGATGAATTAGAATATAACATTTATTTTGACTGCGGTGGAAAAAACCTAGGATGTCTGACTGACTCATTTGTGTTAGATGACGAGTGGGGCAACCCGGAAGACCGCCCATGCATTGACCTTACGATTTATGATGAATTTAATAAAGAACACGTACACCACGTGTTAATTAAATTTAAAAAACCTGACTTGTAACCTGTTAAAATACTGCTCTGTAATTGGTTATAATAAAAATGCATTCTATTGGTTGTAATTATCGTTCTGCACCCTGATTGGTCGATACTTTTAGCGCTATTTATTCTCAAGCGTTAACTTCACTCTGCCTCGGTCACTTTGCCGCTGCTCCTGCCGAGGTAAGACGTGTCCCTACGTAGCTCTGATCTGTACTATTGCATAATACTTGACATAAAATGTCTCACCTAACCTCTTATATATTTAATGATCAACCCGTTGCTGTTCTGTTTGACAGTGAGAATAATCCTTGGTTCAATGGAAAAGAAGTGGCTCAAATCCTGGGCTACTCTAACCCTAAAAAAGCTCTTCTAGCACATATCAGTGAAATATACAAATCAACTCAACCGGAAGTATCTTATAATGATTCCAAAGTAGTTTTTATATCAGAACCGGGTTTATACGAGTTGATTTTTTCCTCCAAACTACCCACTGCTAAATATTTCAAGTACTGGGTTTTCGAAGAAGTCTTGCCTTCCATAAGAAAATATGGAATGTATAAAATCAAACAAGAAAATAATCAGTTGTTACAATAACTTACAAAATCACTGGAAATTAACCAACAGCTCACTCAAATTAACTCAGAATTTAAAACTACAAACGATATAATGTGTGAAGAAAATCAGTCACTGAATGGGCTGCTGTATGAACAGGCACCGAAGGTTGCTGTGATGTCAGACGACAATGGACTTAAACATGTTTTATGTGTCCTTATTAAAGAAACTCTTCTGGAGCTGTACGGAATCTGCGAATACAAATGTATTCGCATACAAAAAAGAAAATTTAACGAAGATCTCATTAAAGCCAAAAATGAAGGTTTCGTACCTTGTTTCATCAAGTCTCCTGTTCCTAACGGGATTAATGTACTTAACAAAGCTAAAGAGGTTATGAGGCGTTATGACATGCATTTTGATTCTGCTCATAACAGTATCCTCACCTCACATAACTTTGTAAATATTGTTGAACATGTGCTGGATAATGCCTAAGTCCCACTGTATGAATGTGTGTGTGTGAATTAAGGTCCCTGGCGTGGGTGACGAAAAGCCCCGTAAACCTGAAAGGGAGCCTACTAGATTGAACAGTCAAGTTAATCGCTTGGCTGCTCCTTCGAATAGCTCATGTGTGAATGAGGGGTCCAGTAGGTTAGAGGCGTTTGGCTAAAACCCAGACTACTCAATCGAACCGACCTCGGGTGAAAGAAGGACTTGTCCGGTGGGCAAAAAAAGTAAATAAATATAAAGCAAATAAAAAACTCATTCCCTTGTCTGTTCAAAGGGAGAGGACTTTTATTTTGTACTGGGCATCAATCAGGTAATCTGGATTGGCTCACGCACGAAATAAAGGTTTAACCTGGGTGTTTACGCACGAATGGTCTCAAACCCCATTCAAACAGACAATATAAAACTAATGTTCACCGAATAAATAAGTTATTTTGACAATGGACGCTATAGCTAACGAACTACACCGACCTGCCAGGAGAAATTATCCCAGGCGTAAAGTTACCCTTCCAGGACTATACCAAGCCGATCTTGTTGAAATGAAGCCTTATGCCAGATTCAATAAAGGGTACAAGTACATATTGACGATGATTAACTGTTTGTCCAAAGTAGCGTTTGCCGTACCTCTAAAAAACAAGTCTGGCCCAGAAGTGGCAAAGGCACTCGCTCCTATCTTAGCAAAAAATAAAATGACGCATTTCCAAACAGATCAGGGAACAGACTTTTTCAATAAACACGTAAATGCTTTAATGAAAAAATACAAAATCAACCATTATCATACATTTTCAGAACTAAAAGCAAGTATAGTAGAAAGATTAAACAGAACTTTCAAGACAAAAATGTACAAGTTATTTACTGCCAGAGGTAGTTACGAATGGTTAAGTATTTTGCCAAAAATTATAAATTCTTACAACAATACAAAGCACAGGACTATAGGTATGAAACCACGGGATGTAAGACTGAAACACGTGAAAGACATTCTGAATAGAATAAACAAAGGTAAAAAACCCAAACATAGAAGCCCTAAACAAAAATTTACAGTAGGTGACATTGTTAGAATCAGTAAAGCTAAAAGATTGTTTAAAAAGGGTTATTTACCCTCTTGGAGTTTGGAAACTTTTAAAATATACGCAATTAAACCGACTATTCCAGCCACTTATGTGTTACAAGACATCAGAGGAGAGATACTTAAAGGAGGGTTTTACGCTGAAGAGATTACCAAGTCAAAAACAGGCGATATTTACTTAGTTGAGAAGGTGTTAAAAAGAAAAGGTTCTAAGCTTTTTGTGCGTTGGAAAGATTACGACAGCAGTCATGACAGTTGGATTGAGGCCAAGGATGTGCAAGGAAAGTCGATACCGAGGAACAAGTAAAACACTCCAGCAATTAGCTGCACTACCGATACCGTAAAAGCCCACATGTGAAAGCAACCATGAAGTGATAACATAAAAACCAAAGCAATTAGCTGTATGTAACAGTCACGATGCGGGTCGTTAAGCATAAAGTCAGGTTTCCTGTTAAAAACTTTGACACGTTTTTCAGCGGGTCTGGAACGGTTAAACAGAACAAACACGGTATTTTATTACCCGATTCAATTCGCTGTATAATCAGTGGGCCAAGTTCCTCTGGGAAGACCAATGTTTTATTTAATTTATTATTTGACCCAAACGGTCTAAGATTTGAGAATATTTATATATTTTCCAAATCCCTTCATCAGCAAAAATACATGCTATTACGAAACGTTATGCCCAAAGAGGTTGGGTATCATGAATTTGGCGATAACAGTCTGGTTATACACCCAAACGAAGCTAAACCAAATTCTATAATGATTTTTGATGATGTGAGCTGTGAGAAGCATGAACACATCCGTAATTATTTTACTATGGGAAGACACAACAATTTAGATTTATTCTATCTGGGGCAGACATACAGTGCCATACCCAAGCAGCTGGTGAGAGACAATTGTAACTTTGTTATTCTATTCAAACAAGACGAAATGAACCTAAAACATGTTTACAACGATCATGTCACTACGGACATGTTCTTTGACAAGTTTAAAGAAATATGCGCTCAAGCGTGGCGAGATAATTTTGGATTCCTTGTGATTGACAAAACTCTAGACCCATATAAGGGAAGGTACAGAGTAGGCATGGACAGTTTTGTAGCAGAGGTATAATGGTACGAATATACACGTACAATGATTTAAGAGGTTTTAACGTTAAACTTCATAATGTCAAGTCAAACTTGTGCTCATTTTATTACAAGGACAAAAAGAAATTCTGTGGTAATTATTGCAGTAGGAAGGGTAAACACGGATATCAGTTTAACAAGCGATGCTGGAGACATAAAAAACTAAAAAGATCCGCTGTGATACCACCAGTAGTTTTATTAATGATATCTGCGAGTGAGAGAACTTATAACCGAGATACATGGCTTAGTTTTATGAACAAATGCGAAGAAAAAAACGTACCGTTGGAACTTGTAATATATCACGAAGACATGTACAATTGTACTGTGCGAGACCCTCAAAACATGATATCTAGATTCAGGCCGTTCCCCGAGTTTTTTGGGCAAGTATTGCCTTTACGTAACCTTCACGGTAGTGTTAATTTTACACAGATATGTAATGAAATGCTGCAATACGGATGTAAGATCCCATTTGCTTCACGGTGTATACTCCTGACAGAGCGTAGTATCCCTGTAAAATCTCCAATGACAGTTTACAAAAGAGCTTTAGGCTCAAAATGTTATATTGATATCAGTTATAATATCGGATATACAGCTGTACCACCTAGTGTCCCTAGATGCAGCAGGAATAAACCGTTTAATGGTGTTAATAATCTATGCCAAGGGCTATATACTACAGAGTTTTTAAGAGCTGCCTTGATCACACTACCTAGTGCGAGAGATTCGGCATAAGTCTAAACAATGGCGTGTACAGTGTAACAAACAGAGTGCTATTTTATCAGTGGAGAGCGTTCACAGGCGCAAACCCGAGCGAATTCTGGCTTTTAAATTCATATTTATTAGAGCATCTCAACGAGCCTAGACCTATGGCATTACTAAAGAAGTTTATGCAAAAAACAATAGAACGAGATAAATACACCGTAGCAGAGATTCCACAGTGGAGAGACGGGTGGAAACGTACATTTGTATTCAAGAGTTTTACAAAGCGTTACGTTATCCCCAGGTTCGATGCCAGGGAACAGAGGTATTACGAAGGAATGGATTTTAGCGCTGGCGTTTCATTGTTGGATATTATAAAGTACGTTCGGAGGCATAAGCAGCGCGCCCTGTTTTTCAGACAGGTCGAGATGCCTTAAATTTAATCGTGTTGGTTTAAATATATCATTTATAATTATGAAGCGGAGCGGTAAACAACAGCTAACTAATCGACTGATACAGCTGCGTAATGCTATTAAGAGAAAGTATAAAATGTTTAAGGAAGGATCTGTAGAAAGTGATATTATGCTTGAGAAGCAGTTTAAACCTATAATTCAAGAACTTAGAAAAACAAACACAGCAGACATAAAAACAGAAACTGAAACAATTAAAGGTGAACCAATGGACTATAGTACGACAGATGATAAAGCTGAATTTATACCGCAGAGTGTATCTACGCCTGAAAGCAGTGGGTTAAAACAAATTGTATCGACTCCTTCGGGACTGGAAACAGCGTCACGATATATAGAAAGTCAGTTTAGTAACCCCATTACGGTGAGATATATGACAATGCTTTTAAAGGATGCTAGCGGTAAGGTCCGAGTAATTGATCATGACTATGGCCCTAGATACGAAGGCAGTACTTTAATGATGGGAGATAAGGTGTTAGACTTTGACAACGATGGAACTATACTAATAAACAACACAAGGTATAGTCCTAGTGAAGGCTTGTATGAGCTCATATTTAAGAGAACCCCTGACAAGGAAATATACAACGAAGAAGACCTTAAGACCTATAAGAGTATTATTGGTGCCACCAACGCACACAAGAAAGGATACAAATTCCACAATGTAATTAGAAGGGACAACAATCTAAAGTACAGAAGAATTATTAAAGACCTATTCCCGGTTAAAGCGGGCAAAGGTTTAGCGTGGAAGAATGCACGATCTCGTAACATTATACACTGGGATGATGCCAATGAATTGGTGGACAGATTACGACACATTGCCATGTCTACAGAGACTGGAAACAGTGTCCATAGCAATGAAATACTAAGTATTTTGGAAGAGCTAAGGGAAGCGGGATTTATAAAAGGCAGAGGTAACAGTAGATTTAAAGCATTATTATAATGACTATTGACAAGTTTGGACGTAGTAGCCGAAAATCCCGAGGTGAGGCCGCCAAAGGTCCCAAGGTGATGGTTTTAATTTAACGCCCGACGGTGATTACGATATACAAAATAAGCGATTATGTAATTTAAAAAGACCTGCAGAGGATAACGACGCGGTGACTAAAAGATTTATGTGTGACAATACCTTAATTTTAGATGGAAAAAAGAGTATTTTGACGCTAATAAATGTGTTATTCGACATGTTAAATCACCACAAAATTCTGATGATGCTGCCACAAAATTTTACGTAGACTACAAATGTATTCCTTTTACAGGAGAACATTATATCTTAGGGAACAAAATACTAAGAGACGTGCGAGATGGCGAACAAGAATATGACGCTGTAAACTTGCGGATGTTAAAAAAATCATTAATGCTGGTAGATAACACTTTTTATGATTGTCAGTCAAAACAAATAAAAAATTGCTCGGATCCAACTGATTTTCAAGACGTATTAAACTTAAATTATATTGTAAGACTATTGAGTAAAGTTTTATTTGACATTTACAATACCTTAGGAGCTCCAATACAGACAGACAAGGACGATTGGGTAAGATTAAACGTTATTAATAAATACTTTTTAGACGAAAATACACGACAATTTCGTAATAAAGATGATCCCTATGAAGAGGAATTAATTGAAGACACAGACCCTTTCCCCAGTTTCCTGAGGACGGGATCCGGTTTAAAAACACATTAACTGGCAAACACTAATTAGTCTTCACCGATCCACTCAACATGCGGGTCGTTTTATTGATTTTTTTGCCTCTTGCCTCGTGCAACAAATCGGTAGATTTTCTAACTTATTACGGGTATTTGGAGAAAAACGCTTTGACACAAAACATTACTTCTGCAGTAAGACAATTTCAAGAGTACTTTCGTCTTGAACCAACGGGAGTGTTTGATAACGATACATTGGCCCTCATGGGTACGCCTAGGTGCGGTCATCGCGACAATATATTACCATTCTCAGCTTTACCCAATAGAAAGTGGAACACTACAGAAATAACCTGGTATCAATACGGCCCTTCTCAACACCCCGACATAATTCAAAAAGCTTTTGATGTATGGGCCAAACACGCAAATTTAACTTTTAAAAAAAACATAAATAATCCCACAATAATCATATCATTTTCAACATCTAGAAAACATGTATTCTACTCGAGACAGGATAATTGTCCCTATGATTTCGATGGACCCGGGTTAGTTCTCGCCCACGGCTATCTCCCCAATACGGGGTATAACCAAACGGACATACACTTTGATTCGGAAGAAAACTGGGATTTTACTATGAATTTACCACGAAATGGAAAAATTTCATTCTACTTAACTTTGCTTCATGAAATTGGTCACGCCCTTGGTTTGGATCATTCAGGTGATGATAAATCAGTAATGTTCCCTTTCAACAGGGACCCTACAGGGATTGTTGACTTGAACGAATACGAGCTAGGCAATGATGACAGACTCGCTATGGAGTTTCTGTACGGCAGGCCCACTAAGACATTTGCAACCATTCCAAAAATGAATACAACAACATCCACAACAACTACAACAACAACCACTACCACACCAAGCAGTACAGCACCTGAGACACCACCCGAGATATTTGAAAAACGCGATATTTGCGAATTAAAAGATCAAATTGATATGTTCGTTATTGTAAACAAAAGGATATTTGCTTTCTTTAGAGACTATGTATGGATTATTAGTTTAAATCCTACAGAGAGAATTCCTGAGGACTTAACACGGCCAAGAAGAATATCACACTGTCTTAAATTTTTACCGCGAAACTTTACTGAAATATCTGCCATTTACCAAAGGCCTAACGGGGAAATTGCTCTTTTTTTTGGCAATGATGTATTTTTATTTAGATACCCTTCACTGTCCCTGATTACAATGTATAATGTCAATAACATAGCCGGTAGAATGGTACATAAAGTAAACGCGGCCTTTGCAACTAACACGGGAAAGAGCTACATGATTATTGACGATTGGTATCTGATTGAAATTAACGAGTGCGACTTTACTGGTACATTTATGGGAATGGTCTCGTCTACGCTTTACGGTATCCCTGCCCACAGTCACGGTGCTTTTAGGTATATAAACGGGATGATTTACTTTATAACTGACAGTGGGGTCTTGGAGTACAGCGATTTTACTAACTCGGTATCTCGCACGTTGCCTGACGTGTTTGAAGCTTTAAAAATACCGTGTATACGCGAGACTCTATTAACTAAACTTTACGAAGTGATTAAATATTTACAATAATATGGCTAACACAAGAAGGAAACCTCTCAGATGTAAGCAAGCGGTTGTGCGAGGCGGAGGTATTGTTTCATCGGTGCTGAACAAAGCTATAGATTTACTACCTATCGAATTACATTTGCCTGGAGGTTATAGATTTTGCGGCCCTGGCACGAAATTAAAAGAGAGATTAGCTAGAGGAGATAAAGGAATAAACGGGCTAGACGAAGCAAGTAAACAGCACGATATAGCATATTCGCGGTACTCCGACAACGAGAGGCGAAGGCACGCGGACAAAGAGTTGGCGGAGCGCGCTTGGCAGAGGTTCAAAGCATCAGACGCATCTTTGGGGGAAAAAGCAGCGTCTTGGATGGTCACCACAGCAATGAAGGCCAAGACTAAATTGGGGGGAGGTCGTAAAAAGAAACGACCCGTTAAACGTCCTAAAGGTAGAGGTTTATATCTTAGACCCTATAAAAAGCAAGGCGCAGGCAAGAGGAAAAAAAGGCAAACGAAAAAAAAAGCATCTCGATACCAATAAAGCCGCTTGCAAATTACGATTTAATTAAATACGCGAGGTTATTAAAAATTCCAAACTTTAGAGGGGTTTACATGAGAGACGGACTACCAAAACGCTCGAGAAAGTGTGAATCTGCTATAGTTAACTTGGACAGTACAACCGGTCCAGGCACGCACTGGGTATGTTACAGGAAGATTGATAAAAAGGTCTATTATTATGACAGTTTTGGAAACCTAAGACCGCCACCAGAAATAACACGATATTTGGCGGGATGTGAACTCTACTATAACTACGAAAGACAACAGAATTTTAATACAGTGGTGTGTGGTCATTTGTGCTTACATTTTCTCTGCAGTAATGTTCTGCCTCACGGGAACGACTAGTATACTATCCCATGAGCTAGCATTTCCCATAGATGTTAGCAAGGGTGAATGGGAGCTAGGTTTAATCGAACTGACAACTTATAATTCTATTCCAAATATTGAAAAAGACAATAATGATAAGTTTTACTACGGTGAAAATAATAGCATTACAATCCCTGAAGGATCTTACGAGATTGAAGATATAGAAAAATTCATACAATCTCAACTGCCAAAAGAAACCAAGTTTACATTAAAACCAAATAACAACACTTTAAAGGCTACAATATGTTGTTCTCAAAAAATTGATTTTATTAAAGAACATTCGTTGGGGACACTCTTGGGATTTAAAAAACAAATATACGAGGCTAATAAACAACATGTTTCGGAACTGCCTGTAGATATAATTAAAGTTAATTCAATACGGGTCGAATGTAATGTCACTCGCGGGTCATACCTAAACGGAGTCGAGGGTCATGTGATACACGAGTTTTACCCGGCCGAACCACCGGGCTATAAAATAGTTGAGCTCCCGAGGAATGTCATTTATTTACCGGTAATAAGTCAAAGGATCAATACCTTAACAATATCTCTCAAAGATCAAGACGGAAATCTTGTTAATTTTCGCGGAGAAAGAATCTCGGTTAGATTACATCTAAGGCAAAGCCATGGGGCTACTATTTAATTCTAGGCCAGCAGAGCGGGCAGCCAGTAGTGTTCAGAAAGCAAAGGTGTTAACTTGTAAGAATATAAAGTTTCTCCGTTCCCTCGGTTTTAAAGTTGTAAAAAATGGCTCTTTTAGAAATTGAAAATCACGCTATTTACGACGATTTGATAACAGGAATGGAATTCCATGCTCATCTACCATACGCTAATACAACTTATAATAATAACGATGAAATAAGAATACCGCTATTACAGCAGGACATTATAACCGCCCCTTTTGAAAGCTTTATTGTGATTCACGGTAAAGTTAGCGCTAAAAAAGCGAACGATACTGCTCTGAATGTATACTTTGTAAATAACGCAGTGGCTTTTATGTTTGAAGAAATCCGCTACGAGATTTGTGGCAAGGAAATTGATAGGACGAGAAATGTCGGCATTAGTACTACTTTAAAAAATATTCTATCTATTCGCTCGGAAGAAACAAATATATTAAAAAATGCGTGTTGGAAAAGCCCCGGGGTATCTGAACAGGTGACAGACTTTGTATATTCAATCCCTCTAAAACTCTTGCTAGGTTTCGCCGAAGACTATAGAAAGGTTTTAGTAAACGTAAAACAAGAATTAATATTTTTACGCTCGGCTTCGGATATTAACGCTGTAAAAACTACAGAGGCCGGGACTTTAGAATTAAAAATTGAAAAAATCTACTGGCGTATACCTCATATTACAGTCAACGACGCCTGTAAACTAAAATTGTACAAGTTTATTGAGAAAGACCCCGCAATACATGTTCCCTTCCGTCAGTGGGAGCTTGTAGAGTACCCGAACCTGCCAAGAACAGAAACATTATCTTGGACACTAAAAACATCTAACCAAACAGAAAAACCCCGGTATGTTGTTCTCGCCTTTCAGACAGACAGAAAGAATGATTTAACAAAAGATATGTCACAATTTGATGCCTGCGACATAACCGATGTAAAGCTTTATTTAAATTCAAACTTTTATCCTTATGATAATATTCGTGGGAACACAGCCTTGTTCTATGACATGTATGCTACATTCCAAAACTCTTATTACGGAAGAATTGGTTCGCCTATACTAAATGTTGACGACTTTAAATCAAAGTGTCCTCTGTACGTAATTGACTGTTCAAAACAGGACGATACTATTAAGACCGGCCCCGTAGGTGTAAGACTTGAGATTCAAGCTAAAACAGCAATCCCAGCTAATACCTGGGCATACTGCCTCATAATCCACGACTGTCACTATACATACACACCAATCACGGGAGATGTCAGGAAAATCTCGAGTTAGCTTCTCCAGCCCGGTAGTTACAAAAATATACATTCTACCCGCAGAAGATAGAAAATCAGATTGGGTACAAGCAGCGCTAGACAGAGCCAGGTTTTTGAGACGTATCAAATCAACAGAAGAGCAAATCTCCAAAGTAATTTTTAAACAGTAAACACTTGAAATGTATATTCAAAGGGGTGGGGGTAAAAAGGTACATTTATATAAATAGAAGAGATAATTAATCAGTCTGTAGCTAGCAGTCAAGGCGTAAACATGAATTATTTTGGTTGGATTAAAATTGAATATTACAAAGACGGGGTTTTAATTAAAAGGGATATTGTGGACAGTTATAAGTTTAATAGCTTCGAGGAAAAATTTCAATTGCCCACGGGGGCTGATAGCATTATAGTTAAATGGTGTACAGAATTAAACTACAGCGATTATGAAGATTCCTCCTCCTCTGAATCTGTCTGAATCCATGGAAGAATTTATAGTCATTCCCAAGGGTAAAGAACCTATAGATTTAATGACCGGTGTATTTCTTAGATCGGCCTATTTTCTTGATACCGAGCTCAACAAATGCGTGGTATTGGGTATTTTTTTAAATCGAAATAATTGTCTGGGAGTGTTATTTAAAGGGCGGAAAGGTGTTGTATTTTGGAGTTACGACTCGTTTTGTCAGCTAATTGACCGGTTTAACGAAGTGACTTTAGCTCTCTTGAATAAAAGTCAGTGTTTAATATCTATAGAGTCTGGAGCTAATATTAAATTGACAAACATTTTCGGTCATCAGTACGTCTGTGTCTCTGATGAAGGACACTCCTTAGCTCTAAACTTTAATGAGTGGAATCAACTTGTAAAAAATATTCCTTTAATTGGTCGCTCTCTATTAGAATTATTTTATATTGAGGATATTATACAAGTTTATATTAATCAAGTATTAACCGGTGCAGAAACCTGTACAGATCAATTACCACCTCACGTAGCCAACCGACTTTATCAGGAAGTTTTATTATGGAAGCAATAGTGGAGTTTCACGCGTTTAAAGACAATACAAATAGATTTATTATAAAAGAACTTGCCATAGTTGGGAGGTCTTACAGAACACAGATTGTGTTCCGACCCCCATACTGTTTTAATATTTTGAATAGTAAAATGCAAAGGACAGCGAGATGGTTAACCCGTCATTTTCACCGCATAAAGTGGGATGAAGGTGACGTGCGTTATAGCGAGGAGCTTTTAAGTTCACTCTGTAAACCTTTTGAGATTATACATACAAAAGGTATGGAGAAGGCTCAATTCCTTCGTGAATTTCACCCTAATGTTAAAGAGATCAGTGAAAGTTTGTATATAGATGAGCAGTTTACGATAGACTGCATTATACATAAAAATAAAAATGCTATTTGCGCAATGAGGTCTGCAGAAAAATATGCTCTGCTTGTATTATGAGCGGACCACGGGTCCGGCGGGTAACCTCTTGTGAGGACGAGGGTCAGGTTGATTAAGCCTATAAAGCAATGCTTCCCCTCTATCCGTTATATAAATGCAGACTTCAAAATGCAACAAAAAATTTAAAAGTAAAAATCAAATAAAAAGTATAAAAACATTCTCTGTTTATCTTAGTAAATGTAGAGTTGAAAGGTGTTAAAATGAACGGACTTTGTCTTAGTAAATGACTACCTTCCTCATACACAATGAACGGATTGACAGAGAAAAATAAAAATATATAAAGGAGGTAGCATTTTGTTATGGAGTGGCTACCACGAATCACTGCGTTGGTTGGGGCAGTGGTTAAAAACAGTGAGAATAGGCCTACTGGGGATACTCACTTTAATAAAAAGCGCGCCGACGCTCCTACGGCCTAGCATAAAAGCTTACCGTGGTGGGGAAACGTGAGCGATACAAATTATTTTACAGGAAACTTACGATACACATACCTTAGGGCTCCGTCCACCAACTGCAGAAGTGGAGTCTACAAGACCGGCAAAGAAACCACACTGTCCACCTGCGGGTTACGAACGTTCTGTGCCCCGGGGAGAGACAGTGGTGTATTGATATGTGCAGGTGAATTTTCACCTGCACTATATGCCCCGGAAAACAAACGTCGTAAACCCACAGGGGATTTAAGAATTTAGAAACTACGGGCAAGTCGACACAAATCGGCTCCATGACTACGAATGAACCTTAACGGTGCCCGCTTCCCGCGCCTCGCGATAGCGTAGGTGGGGGACTTGAGCACTCTAGCGTAAAAGTGTTTTTCAGCGGGTCTGAAAATTTAAAATCGTTAAACTGAACCCCGGTAAACTTATTTTAGCGGACTCGGTATTGTTTGGCCGAGAAATTTAAAAAGTTTGGGCAAAGTTAAATGTAGCCCCGGTAAACTTATTTTAGCGGACTCGTTATTGTTTGGCCGAGAAATTAAAGTATTTTTTAATAAGTACGTACCTTAGGGGTATTGCCCTGTCCACACCGTGGACGATTCCTCCTGGCACTCGTGGCAGGAGTACGTCATACGCCACCTGTACTCCATGCGCCCGAGGTTGTCTGGCCGCAGGCAGTAGTGGTATACAATCTGCAGGTGAGGTGTCACCTCTGAACTGTGGCCAGGGCCACAGTCCCTGACAACCCAAAATGTCTGGAATGTGGCTGAAAACACCGTGAAGTCTATACATATCGGCTCCATGACTACGAATGAACCTTAGCGGTGCCCGCTTCCGCGCCTCGCGATAGCGTAGGTGGGGGACTTGTAACATAACGGACGTATCGTCACTCAGCGACGCGGCGAATACATACAACAAAATTGTTTTTAACTTACATTCGCAGAGACATTCTTGAATAGGCCGCCACATAGAGCGCGGAAACCTCCCGCAGTAGTAGCAGGTCGCAAGAAGCGAGTACGGCCGGCGCAGGTGGTAGCCTACGGATGCGTTCCCGGTCACCCAGCCACCACGCTCGGCCCGAAACCTATGCGGCGCTCGTAAATATACCTGTAATACATAAAACAGAATTATACACAGTCACACATACAACAACAAAAAAGAGGTATTAATAATTGTACTCACCGAGTAACATCTGCTGCAATTCCTCTTTTTCCCGATATAAATTTCAAAATATGCGTTGTAACATTTACTTTTGTGTTCTTCTATTAATAATTTTTTCAATAAAAATGGAAGGTTTGTTAAATTTTGAATTTCTTGGAGGAATTTAAATTGCAAACAATAGTGCTGAAGGCAAAGTTCTGTGAGGCTTGCCGGAGTCGTCATGGCTGCACACTGAAAGAGAGAGCGTGGGGCGTGATTTTGTAACGTGCGTGGAGAGGGGATTGTGTATAAATACGGTGTTTTAGCAGAGTGCCTTTACAGATGTTATGCAGTTTTTGCTTCTGCTAATACTGTACATAATGTTGATGCTATTCGTCATGGTTCTAATTCGTTTGACAGCGGGTCTCAATGATGAAAATCTACCCCCGAATCACCAAGTGAGTATGATAATATCAACAGTTTATAGCTTTTTTATATGTCTATATTTTTTCAATGCGTATTAATATATTTTTACACTTTCAGGAGCCTAGAGTCCCTGCAGAGGAACCCGCTTCTCTCAGTCAAGATTTGTTTTTTCAAGAGGATTTAGACCTTCTTTCTATTCGTAATGTAAGTAATGTTTTAATTTATTATTATTATATGTCCATTATATACTTTGTTTCAGCTGATATAGTTTTATTTTTGTTTTCAGGGTGGTTCTCACGTCTCGATGGAAGATGTATCAGACATACTACCTCCGACACAACAGGTATACATATTACTTATAGTTACTTTAAAAGATGTTTTTTGTTTCCTTGAAACGAGGTTAACTATGTTTTTATTTTTTCAGAGTGGATCGTCTACTTCAAGCGAGCTGCGCTCTATATCTCAGGTGTGTTGGATTTTATTTATTGTTCTAATAATTTTAACTTTTAAGAGTGTTTGTTTATACATGTTTCTCTATTTTAGGATGAGCATGAACGGAGGTTTAGGCAGATGTTAAGACTTTCTGGTGGATCGGGGGTCTATATCCATACATCTCGGACATTCTTGGAGGATGGAGGTGTGGTGACAAGACATAGCCTTGCGGTTAGTATATTCGACGGTGTTTTTAACGTCTATAACGTTAGGTTCTAATTAATAATGCTGTTTGTTTGTTGCAGAACGGTTTCCTAAGTCAAGAAGCACGGGATTTGATCCGTAGAGAGTTGGAAGAAGTAAGTATACACGTGGTATTTTTCCTTATATTTACGTGGTATTTTTCCTTAGTTTATACGTTGAAGCTAATTTTGTTTTTGTTTGTTTTTTTAGATGTCGTCGCGCCCGCTGTCTCCTATTCGCCGAACGATGCCAAACATAATCAGGCGCACAACTTCGGTAAGAACATATCGTTATTATTTTTATTGTCTTGTGTGTGTTGTGTTTTTCTGACTATTAATCACAGTATACTGGTTTTCAGTTGAGGGACCGTTCTCCCAACATACGACCTAACTCGCCACCGAGAGCCGTCACCCCCACACCCTCGAGACCCACTACACCAGTTACAGTGTATGCTGAACAGCCCGCCAATATTGCGGTAAGGGAAACACCTACTTGGTAATTTATATTAGTTTATTGTTTTTTCTTTCTAAATTGTATTAATTTGGTGTTTTTCTTTATTTCCAGCTCGTTGGATCTGACCTTAGAACGCTGTATTTCGTGAATAGGAATGGTTACCTTCTATCTATAATTTCTGTAAGTATCTTTTCTCTGTGAGGGAGGGTGGGTAAGTCTGGTACTTTGTTACACTGATTATACGTTATTTTCAGGACACCCCGAGAAACGTATGGTTCCCGGGAGGTTACCATCAAGTAACAGCGAACATTTTCGAAGAACGTTACATTGAGATGCATCAGCTAGCCAATAATACACGAGAAACAGGAATGTATATCTTCTGCGAGACCACTAACGTCGCTGGCGACCAGTGGAGGTTGTTCCGATTAATGGTAAGTTTTGGCATTGAAAGATTTTAAAATTTGTGTCCAAAGGTTTTAAATTAAGCTAATTCTAATTTCATTTACAGAGGGGAGGTGAACCTGTAAGACGGGCCAGGCTGGCCACTCTCCCGCTTCGCGTGAGAGCATGCTATGGGGTGACGCATTTTGAGAGGGAGGCGACTGATGCCTAGACACTATTCAGCCATCTACACCTTACGGTTAGTTTCGTAGAGTCATAAATTACAAAAGTGTCGGTATTGTTATTGGAAATATACTGTATATCTGTTTTTTACAGCGGGAAAATGCAACCGTTCAAGAGGCCGAAGAAGACGTTTTCGCTTTCAATACGCCCAGAAGGACACCTCCGGACCGTATGGCAGCTTTGACGGCGAGGATGGAGCAGCCTGACGGTAGAAGTGAAGCTGGTCCATCAAGACGTGTCGAACCGCAGGTGGGTAGTTGTATCATGGGTGTGTAAAGTTTTTAAGATCGATGTGATACTAATTGTTTTTTATGTTTCAGAATCTGACATGTGATGAGGAAATGCCGAGCTGTGCCGCTGAATGTTACAGCTGTCGTCGTGAGGCAGGTATTCTCCGGCTGAGACTGCGATACTTTAATAGGGTAAGGCGGAGGAGTATGGGGGGTCTTTATTTGTATTATTCTAACTATATCGGAGATTAATTATGGTTTTGTGATTTCAGCATAGGGCTTTCGATTTTACCTCGCATGTTGGGGGTATGGTAGAGCGGCTGGCTTTGGTGAGGTCCGAACTCCGTGAGGTCCTCAACTTGGCGTCGCATGTTCTGGAAGACACCAACCCTAGGGAGGTCATATACGTCGCACCGACCGTATGGAGCGAAATTCAAGCGACGCTCGAAAACATACTTAACACCAACAGTCAAAGGATGGACAGTCTCACCTTCAGGGGGAGAGTACCGCCCACAGAACGTCCGAGACTTATCGAGTGTCAAGTTTGCATGGATGCTCTTCCAACCATATCTCTGGAGCCGTGTCAGCACACCCTCTGCCCTGCCTGTAGCAGACGGGTATCCACCTGCCCCTTCTGTAGACGCCTGATTACAGGGAGAACCAGGATTTTTTTCGATCAATAATGTTTACAATAAATACTGTTATAAAGAATGTTTGTTTTTACTCACCTCTGTATAACGTTTGGCTGGTTACGCCACATGCGGGTGTTGTCCAAGGTCAAGACGAGCTGCCGCCGTGGTATCTAGGTCAGAAAGTGACAGTGCAGAATTACATGATTTTATACATATAGTATGATACATACAGTATTTTATATAGTATGATACTTACAGCATGATACATACAGTACTTCCGTGATACATACAGTACTTCCGTGATACATACAGTATTTTATATAGTATGATACTTACAGTATGATAAGTTAGGTTAGGAAATCTCTCTGTGACGTCATGGTTCTAACCGGGTGGGTAGACTACTGTTACTTTATCAGTACCTGCTATTCAGTAATGAATGGGCGTTCTAATTGTTCATTAAGTTTTTGGTTATTGTTAATTCATCAAAATTATATTTCACATATTGTACTACACAATAACCCTTCTGTTTATATTAGAGAATGTTAAAGAATTTCCTTTAAAATAATTTTCTGCTTATTAATCTTATTTATTATTACATAATGGATAATGTACATATGATGAACGCTGCCACATAGGCCAGGTGCTTAAGTGTTGTGTATTTTATAATCATAATATAGATTGTTCGTAATATATAGATTGCCAATAATATTTTATTCGTTACTTTGTTTTTGCGTTTTAATGTTTACCGTTAAATATCGCTTATTGTATTCTAAGTGACAGTTAGACTAATTTCTGCTATTTATTTTAATCCTACATCTACATACTGCTAAGATATAATACCCCCGTAGCAGCAAACCTGCGTACTCAGCGAATTTCCAATGCATATATATGTATATTAATACCACATAAAGCCACATACCAAGTTTCATCAATATACATTCATAAATAAACGATTTGTGACATTTTAATTATTCTCCATAAGAATAACATGGCGGATGAGTATGCAGGTTTGCTGAAGGAAGGAAAACAAAAAATGGGGTTTTATACAAATATCAATATAACTCATTTAGGTAAAGCCACATACCAAATTTCATTAATTTATTTTCATAATTAAGGGAGATAACACGTTACTTATTCTCCATAAGAATAACATGGGGCTGAGTACGCAGGTTTGCTGCTACGGGAGCCTTTGGCAAAAAATTGTTTTTTTAGCAAATATCAATGGTTCACAACCAGATGAAGCCGTATACCAAGTTTTGTTCATAGTTATATAGTTATAAGTTATGTTCATAAATAAGCGAGATATAAAATTTTTCTTTTCCTCCATAAGAATAACATTAGACAACGTACTGTGTTTAGCACTTTCAATATCTCGGTAACCAATTGACGTAGAGAAATGATCAAAATACCGAATTGTGTGTTTTTTTAAGCTGAATCAAATGGTAAAAACTAAAATTTGACTATTTCGAAAATTATATGTAAAAAATTCAAAAAACCCATTTTTGGGGTACAAAACCCCCCCAAAATACCCCTTCGAATGGAGCGATCTGGCTGGTTTTCGAACTTAAAGTCATAAATGTTGCTTTACACGTTTATACCAAATTTCATTAAAATCGAATAATTTTTACGAGAGTTATCGTGCTCACGGACTTTATAAATTAAGGCTCGAAATTTATATGTCCAAAAGAGATAATTAATCAGTCTCTTTCTTGAACTCGTTGGGTAAACATGGGTTACAACGGTTGTGTTAAGATTGAATACTTTAAAGACGGGCTTTTAATCAAAACGGTATACTTAGACTGTTGTGTATTTAATACCGCTAGTGCAAAGTTTCAACTACCTTCGGGGGCTGATAGCATTATTGTTAATTGGTGTACAGATTTTGATAATAGCGAGACTTCAGAAGACGAATGTTAAATATGGCTTTGCAAGAATTTATAATCATTCCTAAATGTAAAGAGCCAATAGATTTAATGACTGGAGTATTTTTAAAGTCAGTCCATTTCTTGGACCCCGAATTAACTAAATGTATCGTGACGGGTATTTTTAAAAGTCGAGACAATAGTCTGGGTGTATTGATTAAAGGGAGAAAAGGTGTTGTGTTTTGGTCTTACGATTCTTTCTGTCAACTAATTGACAGGTTTAACGAAGTAACTTTGGCTTTATTGGGGAATTATCAGTGTTTCATAACTATAGACGCGGGGCCTAGCATAAAGGTTAACAATATTTTTGGGCATCAGTACGTTTGTGTCTCTGATGGAGAACACTCCTTGGCTCTTAACCGTCACGAGTGGGATCAACTTGTAAAAAATATTCCTTTAATTGGTCGCGAGGTATTGCAATTATTTTATATTGAGGATATTATACAAGTTTATATTAATCAGGTTTTAACCGGTGCTGAAACCTGTACAGATCAATTACCGCCTCACGTAGCCGACCGTTTATATCAAGAAATTTTATTATGGAAGCTATAGTGGAGTTTCAAGCTTTCCGGAGTAACGGTAATAGATTTATTATTAAAGAACTTGCTATAGTTGGGAGGTCGTATAGAACACAGATTGTGTTCCGACCTCCATACTGTTTTAATTTGTTGAATAGTAAAATGCAAAGGACAGCTCGCTGGCTGACTCGTCATTATCACCACATTAAGTGGGACGATGGCGAAGTAGAGTATAGTGAGGAGCTTTTAAGCTCATTCTGTAAACCTTTTGAAACTATTTACACAAAAGGTTTGGAAAAGGCTCAATTCCTTCGGGAATTTCACCCTAATGTTAAAGAAATAAATATTGTAAATAGTAGCGATAGTTATGAACTTGTAGATTGTATTATTGTACATGGAAATCAAAATTAAAACTGCGCTTTGAAGTCCGCAAAGTACTACGCTCGAAAAATATTTTCGAGTGGGGCCTAATAAAAATAAGGCCCGGCAGTCGCTCACCATCAGGCAGGGTTAAACCCTTTGTAAGTCCATGGGTGTGGGGAGGTTGGCCTAAAAAACCGTGAAACCGTTTGTTGTAATCCTCCGACTGTCAGGGAAAAGCGGATTGAAAAGCGCGACAAAAAAAAATATATAAAGTAAAAAAATTCTCTGTCTATTTTCTAGGCTAAAATGAAAGGACACAGTCTTAGTAAATAGCCTATTGGGGTAAACAGAGAACAAAAATATAAAAAAGGAGGTAGCATTTTGTTATGGAGTGGCTACCACAGTGAGAGGCGATGGTTGGGGCCTCTCACCCCAGAGGTTAGGCCTCCAGGGGAAGCTCTGGGTAACCAAAAAGAACGCGCCGACGCTCCTACGGCCTAGCCTAAAGGCTTACCGTGGTGTGGAAACGCGAGCGTTCAAAATTATAGTTTAAAGAAAAAAACATACCTTTATAACGTGTAAATTACCCAGTCTGTGGAGAACTCGTACTCACACGCGAGGCACTTGTAGTCAAGCTTCCAAGAATAAATTAAAGTAGCGCACGATATAATATTATTACAATAGTGGTACGTTAGTCTAAAATGCGGGGTAATTTCGATACAGTGTCCGTCGCTACAAAACCCGAATCTAAAAAATGGCTCAAAACTACCACAAAACACCGTGGACTCTGTACACGGCGGATCCATGGTGCAGACTGAGACGACGCTAAACAAATACTGTGGGCGGCCGAACCAAGCGTGACTCGGCGATGCGGTCCGGTGACTGACTCAAGGGGCGCGCCCTAACCGTCATACCGCCCGCATAACGACCGGCTAAGTGCTTTTCTACAGGACATTTTAACGGACAAACCTACAGTTAGATATATTGTACTCACATTAACAGGAACAGGAACATTCTCGGGACGCCGAGATTTCTTGAAACATCCCGCACTCGAAGCAGTTTTGGGACCGGATGTATGGCCGGTGCAGGCAGTAGCCTAGGTTTTTGGTCCCCAGCCACCAGTCGTCAATGTAAGCGTAAGGCTCGAAACTGTGCGGCGCTAGTTCGTAGATCTGCAAAAAAAAAAAAAACAAAACATTATACACAGTCACACATAGAACAAAAAAAGTTAACCTTATTAATAATTGTACCCACCGAGTAACAGTTACTGCAATAGCTCCGCCCACAGATAAAGTAACTTGCTTTATAACATTTACTTTTGTGCTCTTCAATTAATAATTTTTTCAATAAAAACGGAAGGTTTAAATCACAAATCTCTTGGAGGAATTTAAATTTTGAACAATAGTGCTGAAGGCAAAGTTGGGTAAGCTCGGAGGGTTCATCACGGCTAACTGAGAGAGGAGCACAGTGTGGGGGGCGGAATCTGCGGGCTGTGATTGGTCGGCTGTTTACACCGGTGTTGGAAGGGATATCGCGTATAAATACGGGTCTCTGACCCGGTGTTATGGTACTATGCATTCTGCAGTGGTTGTTTTAGTTATCATGTTGTTCCAAGTTTTAGCTCTCGTGTGCCTTCGCTTGGTGATTGGTTTCGACCAAGATGAAAACATCCCGCCCAATAATCAGGTAATCAAAGTTTCAAACAATTACACTATAGATTTACCCACTATACATTTAGTAGTTTACTTAGTTAATAAATTTTTTCAGGATCTGTTATCGACGACTCCTCAAGATGGTGACCAAACACCCCAACCTCTAAGTCAAGATATGTTTTTTGCTGATGATCTTGACGTGCTGTCTATACGTGCAGTAAGTAATTTGTTTTCCCTTTTTTAAACTTTATGGTAGGGTTAGTATTCATAGAATGTGTATACTTAGACAGTTTATTTTTTTGTTTTCAGAGCGGTTCGGGACTGAGCAGTTTATCCCAGCGCCTGTCACAACAGGTAAAAACGTACTTACAAATATTTTTTTTAAATACAAGAGTTTAGGTTTTACATTGAAATGAGGTTAATTATAATTTTTTATTTTTTCAGAGTGGGTCTTCTACGGTTAGCGGTTTACAATCCATATCTCAGGTGGGTTAATTTATTTAGTTTTTATATTCGTTATGATTATATTAGCCTTTATAACAGCGTTTGTTTAACATGTTTTTATGTGTTTAGGAAGAATATAACGGCAGGATTAGGCAGATGTTAAGATTGTCTGGCGAGTCTGGGGTATATATCGAGACCTCGCGGACCTTCCTTGATGACGGCAGTTTGTTGACGAGAAATAGGTTTACGGTTAGTATGGGTTTTATTCCGTGTTTTTTTTCAACGTTTATAGTTTTTTTATTTATTTAATAGTATTATTTGGTTTGTGTTTTTTGTTACAGGACGATATTGCCGGTCTAAGCCCTGAGGCCCGGGAGGCGATCTCTCAAGGTTTAGAAAATGTAAGTCTAAATTTGATTTTATTTGTCTGTTGCAGTATGAGATAGCTCCTGAGCTTATAGAGACTAGCATGCGAGAGTTAGGAACTGTAAGTTTTATATTTTTTTTTATTTAGCTTATTTAGCAATACTTGCACGTAGAGGTTAGGGGTTGTTTGTAATTTTCTCTAACTCTAATGTTTTTTTTCAGTGGCAGAGGCCAGCATCTCCTGTCAGGCGGACGATGCCTAATATTATTAGACGCGGCACCTCGGTAAGGACATATCATTGCTATGTGATTTTTAGCGTTAATAATGTAGTAAACAATAAAATAATAAAATTAGTTACAATATACTGTTTGCTTTTCAGGTAAGGGACCGGTCTCCACACCCCCGGCCCGATACCCCAATTACGTCATATGCGGTTCATCTGGCTAACACTGAGGTGATTAATTATTATTATTATATAGGTACTTGTTTTTTTCACTTGCTTATTTTTAGAATTGTATAATTGATTTTATATTTTCTTTTTCAGCTCGTCGGTAGTGATGGCGAATCCCAGTATTTTATAAGCGAGGATGGATACCTGCTCTCTATACGTGCAGTAAGTATTTTGGTTTATGGGGGAGTATATAGTTTTAAGTACGGGTATTTTATTACACTAATTGTATTTTGTTTTCAGAACAACCCCAGAAGCGTCAGATTTCCGCCACGGTACCGCCAGGTGACAGAGTCAACTTTTACCCAGCGGAGACTTGAGCTATGGGCGGAAATTAGGAACACCTACGAGACGGGGTTGTACTCGTTTGGAGAGAGGGCCGTTATCGCTGGGGACGGCTGGTGCCTCACACGCTTAATGGTATGTTTTGGTATCGTATGAGTATGGTATGGTGTTGATATTGTATTGTATTGTATGGTATGGGTATCTGATACCTTTGTTTTTTTATTTACAGAGGGGTGGTGAACCGGTAAGACGGACTCACCTGGCCGAACCCCCTATACGGATAACATCGGGTGGGCCGGTTTCTATTCACTCAGAGGAAACGAGTGCGAGGACACTAATCAGCCATCTACACTATACGGTTAGTATCGTCGTATTGTTTAAAGTATTTTTTTAGTCATAGGTTTTAATAATGGTGTTAACGGTCTCTGTTTTTTCAGGGGCAGAACGTAACAGGTGCAAGGATGGAGGAAGAGGATGTGCGTCGGCGGGACAGGGCTCGACCAAACAGCCCTACACCCTCAAGGGTACTCCCCTCCTGGCATAGCAGACCTTCACTACATAGTCTTGTAAGTAATAAGGTTTAACAGTTGCGTATGTTTGATATACATTTTAGGTTTTAGTTATAGTAATAATAATAATATAAACATTATTTACAGGGGCAGAACGTAACTGGGATTAGGGCGGTGCCTGCAATTCCGTTTGCTGATCGGGACGAGGTTGGTGCAAGGGTGGAGGGGGACGTATTCGCCTTTCCCTCGGGCTCGAGAGCTCCCAGACTTTCGGTAATTTTTATTTTGTTATACTGTTGTATTTTTTGTTTTTTACTGTGTGTGTGTGTACCTTGTGATAATTGATCGTTTTGTTTTTTAAAGTCAATACCGGAAGTCCACATTGCTGCCTTGGAGGAGAGGGTAAACAGGCCGAGCACCGGTGCAAGGGAGGTAGCGGGACCGTCAAGACGGGTTGAACCTATTGTAAGTATCTTTATCGGGGGTTAGGGTTTGTTTTTGTTTTGTAAACTTGTATTATATTTAATTTGTAATGTTTCAGAATTTAAGGTGTGAGGAACGAATGCCCGCGGTCGACCCCCCTGCCGATTGCGCCGTCTGTCGCTTTGAGGAAGGCCTGTTACGGATGAGGATGCGGCTTTTTGAAATGGTAAGGTTCCAAGTCATTCGTTTGTAAGATATAGGGTAATAATTAACTTTACGAATAGATTCTTACCTGATGTGGTTTTCAGGAGCGTGGGACAAACACCACCGAGGATGATCCGGGCATCGTCAACCGGATCGCGGCCGTCCGGACAGAGCTGGGTGAGGCTCTGACCTTGTCACGGAACGCCTTGGAGGACGCGGAGGAGGACCAAATCCGCGATATCGCTCCGGCTGTGTGGGAGGAGCTCCGTGCCACCATGGAAAGGATCCTCAGCTACAACGATAGGAGGATGGATAATCTTATTATCCGTGGCACGCCTCCTCCTACAGAACAGCCGAGGTACATAGTTTGTCAAATTTGTATAAGTGCCCTCCCAACTGTGGCCCTACACCCCTGTGGGCATGCATTGTGCCCGGCTTGTAGTCGCCGGGTCACCTGCTGCCCCTTTTGCAGGACTGTCATTAATAGCCGCAAAGGTTGTTTTTTAATTATTAGGTTTTTTTTAGTGTTGTATTTTTTTAAATTATTGTAAATTTGTAAATTATTGTTTCACTGCATTAATAAATTAAAGTAAGTCGTTCAAAAGCATAAAATAAATTTCATAAGTCCCAAAGTGTTTGATATGTATTTTAAAATTATTGTTCTAAGTCCTACATTGTTTCACTGTATAATATTGTATTAAAGTAAATTTAAATTATTTTTCTAAGTCCTAAGGCAGTTTAAAGTCCCCAATTGTTTCACTGTATAATATTGTATTAAGGTAAATTAAAATTGTTTCACTGTATAATATTGTATTAAGGTAAATTAAAATTATTTTGTCTAAGTCCTAAGGCAGTTTAAAGTCCTGCATTGTTTCACTGTATAATATTGTATTAAAGTAAGTCTTGAATTGTTCAGAAAACATAAAGTACATTTAATAAGTCCCAAAATGTTTGATATGTATTTTTAAATTATTGTTCTAAGTCCTACATTGTTTCACTGTATAATATTGTATTAAAGTAAGTCTCGAATTGTTCAAAGTACATTTTTATAAATGATTTGTAAAGAAAAAACTATTTAAGCTATAGAAATTTTTGAAGTCTACACAATATTGTATTAAAGTAAGTCTCGAATTGTTCAAAGTACATTTTTATAAATGATTTGTAAAGAAAAACTATTTAAGCTATAGAAATTTTTTGAAGTCTACACAATTTGTAATTGTATTTAATACATTTTACTAAGTTTTAATAACAGTTCAGCTTGAGTATTTAATTCTGTGTTACAATGTAAGAAGTAAATAAATGTTCTTTTTTTAAAATGATTTTTTACTTACCTGGTGTGTGATGTGATGTGGTCCAGGGCCTGATACAGACTGTAGTAGTGTCGTGCGTTGTATGTGCTGAGTAGAGTCACAAAGTTGCGTAAGGAACGCTCAACTATGATATATAGTAACCATACGATAGTCACTTGGCGGTTCCATAACCAGATGTCACTGATTGATCACTAGTATTAATGCCATGAGTCGACGTTTTGGTCGACCATAACTCAGACGCGAGGTCACCAGGACGCTGTTGTTTCTATTTGCATTTGATTTGTGGCAAACGATCGCTCAAGCGCGACCCGGCGATGCGGGCTGCTCTCTCTTACATTATAATACTGCAGGTATTTTGTGTCTTACATTACAAGCATGGGCAGGGGGTTGCGGCAGCGGCGCAGTCCTCGGTTTTCGCTTGCGCTCAGCCGGCGTTGACGTTGCCACCGGCCTCCCTACCTCTAGATCAATGGGCTCATCCCCCTCCCCCCTCCCCCACTCTCTTCCTCTTATTCGGGGTTTCTTCATCTGAAGACACCGCCGCCCGCATCTCCTTTTCTGATGGGCGGTACTCGTCGTCGTCGTTTTCACTATCACTACCACTGAACTCATATTCACCCTCGTAAAATAAATCATCAAAGTAAGTGTCAAAGTTATATTGTTTTTGTTTCACATTCCGCACAGGCCTAGATGTAGGGGGGGCAGATGATGTGGAGGGGACGGGTTCTAGTTCATGATAAACTCGAGGGGACGGGGGGGGCATCCACCACTGGGGAAGGGGGGCAGCCACCACTGGGGAAGGGGGCATCCATCACTGTGGAAGGGGGCATCAACATCATCAGGCGGGGGGGGGGGTCATCAAAATTGTCTGAATCTATGTCTTCAGGAAACACTTGACTGCTGAGGCCTAGGCCTATGCTGGCCGAAGCAACGTCCGAATCAGCCTGCAGCAATGATGCAGGCTCAACTGGCGCAATAAAACTAATATTAGGGCTAATATACCCATCTTCATCGTCATCAGAAGATTCCAAAAGGAATCCGCGGATTACTGATGAGTTCATAGTCACAAGCAACTAAAACAGTACGCTAAAATCACAAGGAAACACAACACACTATTAGCACTTATTTCACAATAAAATGTGTACTATTTGTGTATCCCACTGATACAGTATTGTATACATGAACAGTAGGTACACGAATATACACATTTGACTAAACACAACACTACAAATAACTATTTCACAACGTTTTATCACTCACGAAATAATAACGACGCGCACTTCTCAAAATGGTTAGACTCGAGACACAAGAGAAAAATTCTAGGACGTCGAACAGCCAAACGCCACCAGCTCCCACACAACAATTCCCCGTCGTACTGGTGTGCAGCTAACATCACATTGAAGGGCTTCTCTTCTTCTTTCTAACGGTATAAATATCTTTGGGGAAAAATAATGGTAAAAGGGAATTATTCGGTTTGTTTGACTAGTCAATTTACCAACCACTGCCAATAATAAAATGGCCGCTCGGGTATAATATCAGTACTTCATTGATAAGTATTTTCTGATGAAACAATAATAAATACGCAGAAACGTTCAACAGACGACTTGTAGTTCGGGAAATTTCTGTTTCTATGGTAACACTGCTGTTTCATTCTGCTCCGTATTGACTTTTGTGTCGATCGGCAAAAACAGCTGTTTTTGTCGTCAGATGATGAATATTTCCGCCGCCAAAATATATTTTTAACTCTCTAGTTTTACAAACTATGTTTCTCGCTACATAATACTCGCTCAATAATGTTTTATATATGAAAATGAATTCTCGGAATCTCATCTTTCTAATGGTATAAGATTCATTGCGGTTTAAAACTGTTTTCATATTTTAATAATAGAAAAACCCGACCCATGTCGTCTTGGTCCCTAATGGACCATTGCCACCGGGACCCCCAATTTCCTCTGGTCCCTACGGGACCAACGCCAGATATAGGGGGATCTAAAAGAGGAAAGAGAGTTATTTTATATCATATAATGTGTGTATAGTTATCATAAAAGAGAAATTTGTTAAAAATACTAATTAGTTCGGAAAGCAAATGGTCAAACTTTTTGAAAATGACCCTTATAGGTGTTGGCCAATTTGTTAACATCCAAGCCTATTTTCATCCACAAACAAAAACTTTAAATTAAATCAATATTTTAATTTAAAGTAAAACAGATTTTGACAACTTAAAAACTACAGAAAATAATATGAATAATAGTTTAGTACATAAGCTACATACCCTCTTATTTGTAAATTTATAAGTAGCAAAGAACATAACCTAAATATGCATTTGGAGGCTGAATCCAACCAAAGCAATATGATGGAAATCCGTCACGGGTGGGACCTAAAATTACATGTCAAAATCTCAAAGACTTATTACGTTTAATAAGTTCAACTAACTAAGGCTGTCACTTTTTCAATGTAACAAACATAATCTAAAAATGAATGTGGGCAGAAAAAAAAACTTTATTACCTTTTGTTGTCATGGGTGGGGCACTAAAACATTGTTAAGGCTAAGTAGATAAATTGAGAACTTACCTGGATTATTTATTTTACAGCAGTTTGTTGATAAGCTTATGCTTCTTCAGAAAATTCTAACAGGAATACCATCAATACACTCAACAAAATTATGCTACAGACATGGTCAGCAATACTGCCAACTTCGACCAGTAGATTTCACACGGTTAAAATTGTATTTTGAGTTTATTGTTTCAGATGAATAAAATTCAATACATTTTGAAATCAACCCTAGCAGTGGCCAATGGTGTAAGTGTGGAATGGCCAAGCAGATTTGGCGAATATGCAGACCTTTTTTTGAAAATTTGTATAAATTCAACCGTAGAGGTAAACCTAGCCAACCTTATATTGTTACTGTTATATACAAACAAACAATCCACTTACACTAAAACTCCGAAATAATAACTAATTTATAAATTATTCACAGATAAATATTACCTAACGCGTACAAAGGAATAAACCATTATTGCAATGGCGAAAAAGTAACCTAAACATATGACGAATTATTTTGTATCTGACAGGTGTTATGCTAGGAGCAGTGCTGCCAACGGCAAAACTAAATTCTTCTACATTTCTTCCTCTTCAAAATGACATATTATTTGACTAGTAACTATAACTTACACTGCATATAAATCCGATTTTCCTAACTTTCTGATTACGATGGTTGGCCATTATACAAATAAACACCTGTTTTCACAAAATCATATTATCTGTCGAATCAATATGTCGATCTAAACATCAATACCAAAATACAACAACTCTTAGCAGTGCATTGGTACCAACCACAACTTCCCGCGACAAAAATTACCCGAGCTGGGTAATTTCAAGAAAGTCGTGTTTTGACGCTGTCGTAGTATCGGCTTAGCACAAAAAAATCATTCGATTTATAATCGTCGTGACAATGTTATACAGCTGCTTCATGGTTCATTTACGTAATTAAATGAAAGTTCTGAATCTTTCGAGTGATATATATATTGTTCACTTTTGAGGTGATTATTATTGGTTTTTTAACGTTACAAAATTTTCGGTCCGAAATCATCGTATTAAGAGGGTGGCCATGATAGGCGACACAGCAAACCATCGTAATGCGATGGTTGGCCTTGGCTAGGGTCAAAAAATTAAGGGAACACGTTCGCTACACGATCGCTACCATATATCAAAATAGACCGACCCTAATATCGAACGTCACTGGAGGTAGTAAATTGGTCATTAGCTCAGACCGGAAATAAAAAACTGTTCTTATCAATTGATGTGCAATATTTTTGCTTGCAACACTGTTACTTCTACTACATTGCTTTTGTTTCTATAGTTTTGACGAGTTTTAAAAACTTTGCATATGTGAGCCGTCGGTCTATATTAAAAATGTATAATGCAATTTTACTATGGACCGATTGTCCCATATTTGCGCCATAATAATTTTCATATATACAATAATTTTGACAATGAATGAAATAAAAGAAATGCATTATTTAGTGAATTACTTTTATGTCATGACTAAAAGTCAAAGTACAAGAGAAAAGTCAATCAAATCAGTAGGGGCCTATAGAAAAATGTCAATTGCAAAACAGTTGCTCCATTGATTTGTCAGGTGGATGTTAGGCAATCTTTGCATGCCACTCGTTGAAGCATGTTGGCATACATAGTCCAATTTGCTTATTCTTCTCACTTTTGAACGATGGTGAAGCACACGTGAAGAACGATTGCCGTCTCAGATGTGTTGTCGTTCTGCAGACGTGACACCTCAACCTCTTCTCTAACATCACTGGGACGTGGTCCGAAGAGCTGCTGGAATTTGACAGCCGTCGTCGTCGCACAGGTTTTAGCTGAATAAAGTCCTTGATTATGATTTCTCTGAAGTTCAGATAAGTTGTCTTGTTCATCAGCTGAGATTTGATTTACATGGCATTCCATAAAGAGGCATCCATCAAATGAAAGAATATCTTTACATACCATCTCAGTGACTTCCTGGGTGTCGAGTAGTAAGAGACTATCTGGTCACTCCTATCTATTCCACTCATCCCTTTGTTATAGGCAGTAACCATGCATGGTTTCAATACCTTTTTACCTCTTTTGTTGATTACTTCCTCCATTTGTGGTCCGTTTGTGGTTGAAATAGTGAGGACATTACGCTTTTACTTCAATTTCATAACGGTAACATGACCCTTTTGACTGCTAATCGGTTTCCCCTTTTTTAGCTTTGCTTGGACAACAGATTAGGGATTCCCAGCCCTATTCGCTTGTAAGGTGCCACTCATATTCGTCTTATTTGCCATTAGTGTTTCAGAGAGGTGAACACTGTTGTAAATGTTATCGAAAAAGACAGTGTGTCCCCTGCCTAAATAACTTTCCATGATCTTCATCACCACTTCAAATGTGTGGCCCTTGTCTTTGTCGATTACGGTGCCTTTCTCTTGGTAGATAAGGATGTTTAATATGTAACCATCTGACGTGCATAGCTCATAAAGCTTGATTCTATATTTATGCCTTTTGTTTTTAATATATTGTCAGAATGACAATCTCCCCCTGAACAAAACCATCGCCTCATCCAACAATAAATTCTTTCCTGGGCTGAAAACCTTTCTGAAATTATTTAGAAGGTGATTTAGTATTTGGGAAATCTTATGCAATTTGTCATCAGTTCTATCTGTAGCAGGATCGTAGAAGCATAAACATCTCAAAATAGTCTCAAACCTATTCCGGGACATCGTCCTGCCAAAAACTGGATGTTCATATAAAGGGTCTTGGGACCAGTGTTTTATTGATGGAAAGTGTGGATTGCCCATCGACATGCAGAGACCAAGGATTTTTTTTAGTTCATCAGGCATTACATCAACCCACAATTCACTGATGTATGTTTCCCCAAGGGTTTACTTCGAAGGAGCGTTGCTCTTTTATTCACCCATAGAACTATCATGTTCATAAGGTCATCATCAAAAATATTGTTGAATATTTAACCGGATCTATTGTATCAAGGTTTACACGTTGTGCACCCGTAACGTTATGAATGGGGGAATATTATCACTATTTTTCCAACACGCTTCCACTTTTTCATACTGTTCATGTATGCTTGAACAACAAACATGACGTTTGGGTCGACCTCAGAACGATCGTTTTCGTTAGGTTAGACTCGGTGTTGTTGTCAGGCTCCTCCACAAAACCATTGGCAGGTCCATTAATAACAGGGTTGTTTGGGTTAGGATCTAAATCGAAATCAAGTACTTCAAAATGTTACAAATGTTACTTTTCTACGTTCTGTTTCAGGTACCGGATAGAGTAGCTGAATGGAAACAGATTCAAAAGTCGTTTGAATGTAAGTGGAACTTTCCTGACTGCTGTGGGGCACTGGACGGAAAACATATCAGAATGCAACGACCACCAAACAGCACTTCTCTATTTTATAACTACAAGGGGACATACAGCATAGTTTTAGTTGCTATGGTGGATGCAGAATACTGCTTCAGATATATTGACGTTGGATGTGATGGCAGATCTAATGATAGTACCATTTACAACAATTCCACTTTGAAAATTGCTCTTGAGAGAAATCTTTTAAACTGGCCTATAGGAGGACTTTGCGTTGCCGATGATGCATTTGGTCTCACGTCTCATATGTTGAAACCATATTCACATAGAGGTCTCTCTGTGGAAGAGAGAAGTTTCAATTATAGACTATCTCGAGCTAGGCGTGTCGCTGAAAACGCCTTTGGTATCTTGGCCAGCCGTTTTCTCATATTCAGCAGACCTATTCCGTTAAACGTGGATACAGTGGAAATTCTTGTAAAAGCAAATTGTGCACTGCACAACTGGTTAAGAATGACATCTTCTCAGACGTATATGATCCCGGGATCAGTTGATGAAGAGGACCTGATGACAGGACTTATTAACCCAGGTGAGTGGCGCCAGGACCCAAACACTATGTCTCCATTAGACAGACTGTATGCATCCAACAACTACAAACAAGAAGGAAATTACCTACGAGAGTGGTTTACCCAGGAGTTTTCAACTACCTTGGCAAATGAAATTCATCGGACATGAATGTGCTGAAAGCGACTAATTCGCCCAAGAACTATCTGATAGATACACGTAGAAATGTTTTTTTACGAAAATTGACAGTATTTGTATGTAAAATTATTTTACCAAATAAACTTTAATGTTCAGAAACAATATTTTTCTAAAAGTAATGGTCTCTACCTTTAAAACTTCACGATTACCGTACTAGATTAGTTTTTAGACTCGTTAAAGAAGATTAAATTTGTATTAAAATAACAGTAACCAGGTAACCAGTAACTGGCAAAAACTTTCACACATACCTAATAGTTTTCGGTGGATTTTGGCAAAAAATGAGGGGCAACTTTGAAAAACTATCAAAAGAATTTTAAAAGTTTCAAGTTCAAAGCTTAATAAAAAGTTTCAAAGATTAATAACTAAAAAACCATAGGATTTATAAAAAAAGATTACAAAAGGTAAAAAATATGCAAAATTTAATTGCCTTTTTAAAAATGTACAATTTAAATAGGTTCGTAACACAAATAACGGAAAAACCCAATGTTTTCTGAAGTTACAACTGTAAATTTGGGCAAATTGATTAATTTAGCAAGTAGTAACTTAAAAATATTGAATTTTCTCAATTAAATGTGATATGATCCTATTAAAATTGTACATTTTAAAAAGTAAATTAAATTTTGCATCTTTATTGCCTCTTGTAATTTTTTTATAAACCCTATGGTTTTTGAGTTACTACGCTTTGAAAAATAAAAGTGGCCACCATTTTGAAATAGTACAAAGTAGAATTTTGATACTATGCGTGAAAATAGTTCATATTAGTCATCATATACGTCCCAAGTTTGAGGTTGGTACCTCAAGTGGTTCCAAAGTAATGGCAGTTTATTTCATTAACATACACACTGATAGGCGGACAACGGAGCGAGATAGGCCATATGTTTACAGGACATTTTTTGTTAGTTTTGACCTGAGGAACAATATCCCGAAGTTTGTCGTTTATTACAGATACACCCTGTATAGGCCCACTTGATATGTTTTGTGTAAATTTGGTAAATTATTAAACAAACCTTTATTAATAGTTAACACATTTATACTAGTAAAAATAGCTTTTAATAATAAAGTTAATGTTTAAGTTTTATTGTTTTAAACAATAAGATCTACGGTATGTTGCTATAATTTTAAACTTACCAGATTCGATGATGAGTCACGACCAACAATAGTACAGCTCCAGAACATTTGGGCTGCCGAGAACCACACCAGTCTAGGTTTGTAAACGTCATCTGCTCCCGCACCACTCTTCTTTGACTTTTTTATTTTATAAACTTCATTTCGATACGTATCGCGTAAACTTTTTATGTTTTCTTCAATGGGGCCAATTCTGCTTTAAGTCCTTGTTCTTCAAGTTTTTCCAGTAACTCCTTATAAGCTGAGTCTTTGGCATTTCTGTTGATGTAGTCTGCAGTCGAAGCGTCCCACAGACAAGGATAATTTCAAAATATATCTATGAATGTAATTATGTCTTTACCTGACCACTTGTTGCTGTCAATCATATTCACTGTTAATCGCAAAAATAAATAGAAAATACAGTAAACGAAACCAACACTGCAAAACAAACTAGACACGTGTTAATTCACCAGCCGCTTGTTAGCTACTAGGGGTTCACATTGGCTGGCTGGCGCCAGCGAGATCACGTGACTGCCAGCGGAGGGTAGGCAGCGCTCAAAAGTTAAACATGTTCAACTTCTGATTGTGGCTAGTAAACACTAGCGCGCTGGCATTCACCGGCCGCTGGTTCTGGGTCAGACTAGGCTGCTTGCTGGCAATATTACCAGCGGCTGGTTAGTAGCGGCTACTAAACAGCCTAGTGTGACCGCGGCTTAAGGGTGGGTGTGAAGGAGCTTTGTTTGAAAATGCTTAACCGCAAGAAGAGACGTTAGTGTTTCACGAATGTCACTAACCTAATTCCAAGAATTGTTGGAATTAGTTGAACCTTTGATAAAAGAAGATATTAGATTGAGGCAGGCGCTTTCTTGTAAAATAAAGTTGGAAATTAGATTCTCTACCAATGACAGTTCCATGCCAGAATACTTCCGCTGTTGAAAACCACACAAGCTTTAGCTTGCAAACTTTGCTAGCACCAGCACCACTTTTTTATCCTTGAAATTTCTTTTCTATATGTGCCCCGTAAACTTTTAATCTCCTTTTTAACCAGTTCAACTGTAGCAGGCATCCCAGCATCCATAGGTTTTTCCAACAGTTTATTGTAAGCTGCTTCTTTCACATTCCTATCGAGATACTCCTCTGAAGAAACGTCCCACTAACACGGATAATTTTGAAATAAATTTAAAAAATCAATAACCTGCTTCCCCGACCACTTCAACTCAGCCATTTTTACACTACAAATTAACAATATGAACAAATTAATAAAGAAAACAAGATATGTACAAACCAACCCACGTGTTGCTTTATTAGTTTTAAATCGATACAACACTTCTAAAACCCCTAAAAAATTTTTTTCCAAAGTCCACCTATGTGGACACAAGGTGGGAAAGGGATAAGTGTCTTCTTTCAACAGAGCAGTGTACAGTAAAGGCGATGAGTACCAGTTGTCCAAGTAAGCTATATATCCTTTCCCGAATAAAGGTTGCAAAAGGTCAAGAGTCACTGATGTGCTCGCTAAAGTATTGTCCTGCTTGTCATCACCAACATAGATCTTAAAAACCATGCAATAGCCAGATGATGACTCGCACACTTTGTAGATTTTTACCCCAAAACTGTCCCTTTTTTTGGGGTTGAATTGAATTATGCCAATTCGGGATCTCATTTTCAGTAACGTTTTATCCAGAGCGATTTTCTGGCTCGGATGTCTGTAAAAATGTTGTTTCTAGGTATCGAATTACTGGCTGAATTTTCTTCAACTTATCATTCTTCAAGTCTTCTGTTGCTTCATCATAAAAATGGAGGAATCTTGAAATAGAATTGAAACGCTCCATTGACATGGTTTCACTGAATATGGGAGTCTCTATTATTTTTCTATGTGACCAGTACATTTTAATGGAGGTTTTTTTAATGGAGGCCCATTAGCACATAAAGTGCAAAGTAGGCCTTCATCTCCGCTACATCAACATCACGCCACTTTTCATCAGTCTTCAGCGATTTTCTGGTTTCGTCCAAAAGCTGTTTTCTGGCGTAGTCGTTTGTTTCCGTAAAGACCATCTGCCAAAACTCCTGCCCAACAAACTGTCCAAAACAATCAAGCTCAGTAGGATTTATGCCAAGACTACGTTGAACTCTAACATTTAGTCCAGGTGTACCTTGAAAATCAATTTTTGTAGGCACATTGTCCTCATCTAACCACGGCCAGTGAGAGTCCTAGAATTTAGGTTTATTTTTTAGCGGGTTCCTTATTGTTAGATGGGTTTTTCTTAGCAGGTTGTTTTTTCTTAGGCCTAGGACGAGATTGTTTTGGTTCATTTTTCTTTCATACTTAAGTTTTTTAGGGGGTTGAGTGGAATTACATTGCTCAGGTTGTATAGTAGGGTCATAATTGAGGCAATTGTCTCCTCCACCACCAACTGTTGGGCCTAGGTCTATGATTTGTTCCCCTTCATCGATTTCCATAGGTCTACTAATATCATTGAGCCCAGATCCACTAGGCCTATCTAGATCCACAATATTATCTTGAATATTAAATTCATCACGAAGTAGGCCTAACTGAATAGGAATAATTTCACTCACTTTCCTCCCCGCTACCAGTCTGCACTTCATTTTCGTCCAACAACTGTTCATCTCTGAAACCTTCTCCATTGTCTCTTAGAAAGTCAGCAACTTCATAATCACTATCTAGTAACATACGTTCCACCTCAGACGATTTATTATCTTTCCTCATTTTATCATAAAAAACAAACAAACACACTATTCATCACTAACTAAACAAGCACCAAAACACTTTCGGGAGTTTTGGCAAAACAAACAGACCCGATCCTCTCGATAGGTCCGGGTTCCGGTCCTACTACAAAGAAACGGTTGTGTTTGGACTTCTCCGTCATCCAATATTTGATGCTTTCCGGTAGATTTTCATCCATCGTAGCACATTCACCTTCCTCTGCACTTCTCTTCATCTTGGGAGGATTTGGGGCCGCACTTGAAGAACATTCACCTTCCTCAGCGCTTCTCTTCATCTTGGGAGAGTTTGGAGCTGCACTTGAAGACAACTCCTGGAATCAAAAAGTAATTTTAGGTTAAAAGCGTCTAATGTGGTAATTTCAGTCTACACAGATGTTTTTGACTAGGACTTTCTAGCCTTGGAACAATTTAAGTTACAAAAGTTTGTTCGCTTGTTGTTTGATCCCTCCATTAAAGAGTGAAATTATTAATGCTTAACCTCGCCATGGCGACTACAACATTATTTACACACCCAACTAACTAGTTCAGCAGGAATTTTCTCTGAGCGGGTGTTTGCACACAGAAGTTTTTCAGTTGCTGGACTAAAAGTACAAATATACAAAAAATTACAATCTTAATAAAAACACAAAAAGCAAGAATAGGCCTAAATACTTTTCAACGTCTCGACAAATTAATTTGTTTCTCCAAAATTGATAACATAAATTCCTAATGAACTAAACAAATAATCCCCACACACGAAAGTAAAATTTAGAAATTCCATGGTTCACACTTTTATTTGGTTAGTGATTTTCCTGACTTTGCCTGACCAAAAAGTTAATTTTCCCTGACTCGCGACTTGGAATGCACACTTTTTTCCTAATAAGTTTTGATTTTCGCACAAAAGTGCTTTGCCTTAACAATTTAAATACAAAATTTTCCCTGATCTTTTTCATATTCCCTGACTTTCCAGAAAGTATGAAATATGTAATTCATACAACAACCATAAGACCAAAATGTAAAATATGTATTTTTTTAAGGTTTACTGCTTACTCCATGTTATTGTGTTAGAATAAAATATTAAGTTATTTAATTTTTTAGGTAAAAGCCTCTCTGGGCCCGCAGCATGACGCAAAGGGCACTCGTGACGTTTTGAGTAAAGTACTCGAGTACAATGGTGTACTTGAACTCGTTGTACTCGATCTTCCCACGAGTAATCCAGACTAATACAGGGTTTTTACAGAATTTAAATTTTCTATTTCCCTGGCCCTTCTGTAAAACTCCCCTAACCAACTTTCTAAATATGTCTTAGCATTTTCGCTTTATAAACTCGCATTTGTGCACAATTATTATATATTTAATACGAAAAACATGATTTTCTATATCATGTAAAGCGGGCACAGCGAACTAAAGACTCTCTTGCCCCCCCCCTCCTTCAAGAAGACGTAAACTTCCACTGCCTCGTAAATCATAAACGACATTAGTTCTATTGATACACAGAGCGCCCGACGATGCAAACTACATGAGATTTGTGTAATGCGGGCTAATCACAATAATAAAAGGTGCTAAAACGTGAAGTTTCATTTTTGTTGGCAACAAATATAAAAAAAATTATAATCATCGGACTAGACTACTCGGAGTCCGGACCAGGCCGATCCTGATTTCTGAGAGTTTACTGTTCATATTATCTGTATCTGGTAATTAATTTGTATTTTTAATCAGCTTACCGAACCCAACTCCAACCCAACTCAAGACAAACAAATTTTATCGTATGAGCATGAGTCTCCCAAGCCTAGTTTGCTGTTTGTACGTGTTTTAGCGAATTTCCCCTATAGGGAAGAAGCTATTACCGTAGTCGGCATGTGAAGACCTAGGCCCGGGACTATGATAACTTTTAGTTTTGAGGTCCCCAAACCCCAAAAACACCATTCATATATATATATATATATATATATATATATATATATATATATATATATATATTAATTGAATAAAGGCATTTTGAATTTGAATTTGAATGTGTCCGTGAGCACGATAACACTCATAAAATTGATCCGATTTTGATGAAATTTGGTATAAATATGTAAAGCAACATTTATGACTAAGTTCGAAAACCAGCCAGATCGCTCTATCCAAATAGGTGTTTGGGGGGGGGGGGTGGTACCCCAAAAATCAGTTTTTTGAATTTTTTACATATTATTTTTGAAATAGTCAAATTTTAGTTTTTACCATGGATTCAGCTTAAAAAACACACAATTTGGTATTTTGATCATTCCTCTACGTCAATTGGTTACCGAGATATACAAAGTGCTAAACACAGTACGTTGTCTAATGTTATTCTTATGGAGGAAAAGAACAATTTTATATCTCGCTTATTTATGAACGTATAAAGACGAAACTTGGTATGCGGCTTCATCTGGTTGAGTTATATTGATATTAGCATAAAAACTCATTTGTTGTACTCCTTGTTGCAGCAAACCTGCGTACTCAGCCCCAATGTGATTCTTATGGAGAATAATTAAAATTGTATTATATTGCTTATTTGTGAATATATTTTTATGAAACTTGGTAAGTGGCTTTATGCAGTATTAAGAAATTTATATCTCCAATGGAAATTCGCTGAGTATGCAGGTTTGCTGCGTCGGGGATGTTTAACTTTCAAGGTAATACTTTAAAAGCTAGAACCAAATACAACCAAACTTACGAGTTCGCAAGCAGCACGCTGACGTGAGAGAAGTGAATTTCCACATAACAAACTTTAAAAACTCAAAATCAGAGTAAAAATATACATTTATTCCAATTTTTATTGAAATCTGAAAACATTGATTTTCTGGCTTTTCTGGTGCTCCTGGTTTCATTTATCTGCACTGCTGGGAATACAATTTTGTGCATTATAATGTTAGGAGAAGGTTCAGCCAGGCTTAGGGCTCGGGATCGGTTTTAGGGCCTTTTCTGTACTTAGTATTTGTGAATGACATGCACTGTAATATTTCAATATTTTCTGTACTCTACGCTGATGACACCACCTTAATTTGTTCAGACATAGATCTACAAAATGTTAATCTTAAGCTTTCCGAAGCATTTTCCGCTGCCAAAATGTGGTTTGAAGCAAACGATTTAGTCATAAATGAAAATAAAACTGAATTGATTCACTTCACCCTCAAGGAAATTCCAGAAATTTTAAATTCAAGCTGTGAGGTGAAACTGTTGGGTTTTACTTTGGATAGTCGTTTAAGCTGGGAACCCCATATCCTCAACTTATGTAAGAAGCTGTCTCGTGTAGTATTTTTACTGAGAAGGCTCAAGCTATCAGTTAGTCAAAATACTTTGCTAATAACATATTTTGGTCTTTGCCACTCGCTTATAAGCTATGGAATACGTCTGTGGGGTAACTCATCTCATGCCTCCAAGGTTTTCATCTGGCAAAAAAAGGCTATCAGAGTTTTGGAAAACCTATCACCAAGACAATCATGTAAAGCCAGCTTTCTTAAGCTGAAGATTGCAACAGTGCCTTCATTGTGTATATTAAGTAATTTACTCTATGTTAAGCAGAATGTAAACTCTTTTTCCTGTCAAAGCTCTAGTAATAATTATGCAACCAGGTATAGAAACAATCTTACAACCCCTCATATAAGACTTTCCAAAACTTTGAACAGCCATGTATATCAACAGCTTAAACTATTTAACAAGTTACCCCTGGAAACAAGAAATCTTCCTTTTAATAACTTTAAAAAAATTGTAACAGAGTGGATAAAAAATCAGGCATTTTACACAACAGATGAATATTTCACCTGTAAATTTTCACAATAGAACCCGACATAAAATAGTTAAAATAGTTGTAAGATATGTATTGTTAATTAGTTTTATCAAACAAGTTGTATTTTATGTGTATTTGTATTAAGTTTAAGAAGACTGATATTCTTAAAACTAATTGGAAATGTTTTGCACAGTTAAAACTTATTCTATTTACCTATTTAACATTGTATGCTAATTAATGTTATGAATATGTTGACGTGTCCTATTGCAATTTTGTAACTTGCTTAATGGAATAAAGAATCTTGTCTATTGTCTATTGAAAGTCTACCCAATTTAATACAGGCATGTAAAATTTGTCTCTGAGAGATGTTGCCAGTTCACAGGTGCTTATAAAAATTCTTCTCTCAGAGACGCTTGCCAGATCTAGGGTTAACACGATGCACATACATATGCAAAGGTTCATTCATTTCCTGCGGTTTTGTTACATACATTCTTACTAAGTTTTCCCTGGTACAGACTGGAACAAAATTTCTTAAAATTTCTGATTTTAAGACTTCTAGGCCTAGCGTTTTACAACTTAATACCACATCTTGCAAGGGGTTTTCGGTTTTACAAATAATTACCTCCATTAATTGTGAATCTGATACACTGGTTTCTTTCTTAGCTTTATATAAAACTCTTAAAAATTGCACTAAATCATCTATTACTAAACCATTACACATTTTTAATTGTTTTGCATATGCTTCAAGAGGGTTCGGCAATTTTTGATACAAGTTAGGATCAAACGGTACATTGGGTGATGCAGGGGTTATCACCCAATGTACCTATTCTAGAGCTACCGGGTCTACCTTAATTTCGTTAAATTTTTCTTTAAGTACCTTATATTTTTCTGCATAGGATAACCATTCGGATTTTTCTGGTTCTACAATTTCACAGTGTGATAAACTATTGATCCTACCACAACAATGATTTATACGTGCATTTTGCCTAGCAATATCTATAGGTCTACTTTCACTACTTAAGTTTAACTGTTTTTCTTCAATTACTGTCAATTTATTTGCAATGGTCTCGAGTTCATCTTTAACATTAATTTTACCTTTTAAATTACTTGACTGAATTGGAACATTTTGCTTTATGCATTGCCTTAATAATTTCCTTAGATCACTAACTGTACTCCCATCGCTTGGATTTTGGTTTCGTAACTTTAACTCGTAGGTTAATTCGTCTTTTAACAACAAATCAACTTTTACTTCAGCCATTTTGTTTCTAAATTTTTACAGAATATTTAAATACTAAATTTTTAACTAAATTACAACTTACATTTCTGAATTATTTAGCAGAACATTAAATAGCAGAACATTATTACCAAGCAGAGTGGCGCACTTCGTATACCACACATTACTTACTTACTTTTGTTTATAGCTCTTAAAGGAAGCAGTAATGCCTCACACCTCCAGGACTTAAGTATACTCTGATAAAACAATTTCCCATCCTGGCGTGGTACACTTGGACGTTTGGTAAAATTAAATAATAACCATGTTGTCCATTTTGACAAATTAAACTCAAATTAATATATTCTGCTATAATAAATTGTACACTTTAATTTCCTAGCTCTCTTTAAATTTTACTCACATTTATTGCAAAAAACCCATGGCACTGTTAATTCTAATCTTTTAAATGTTTACTAGTGTTAAATTACAAATTCCCATAACTTTAATTTATTTTATAGGATGGATAAGACAGGTTAAATGATTCTTATAATATAAGAATCTCCGGATTTCAATAACCCTGTAACAATTAAACAGAAACACGACTTTTGTAGCAACTAGTCTTCATATAAAATTTTACTTTAATCTTGTAACAACATATTGGAATATTTAAAAAAATTCTCCTTCTATCATTTACTTCCAAAAATCTTTAAAACATATTGAAAACTTATTTACTTTTTCAAGCTTTTTAACTTTAATAGACTTTCGCAGTGTATTTCAAATGCAACGATATATCTCAAAATTATCTCAAATTATTTTTACAACTTTACTTTACTTTAACAACTCATTAATCAAACATTTTTTTACTAAACTTGCTCTGAAGCTTTTGATGGACATTAAAAAATTACTTAAATTCGTTTTATTTAATCTCAATAATTTGCTCACTGATTTACTGCTTTTACATAAAACCATTCAATTTTGAAAAACGACTTCTGAAATAAAAATTAACCCTTACTGCAAATAGCATGTTTGCACTGTACCTCATGAAGTCAACTCGTCGGCATGGCAGACTCCCTCGGCGCGCTCCCGCTGCTGCGACCCTCTGTCCTCGGTCTCTGGTGTCGTACAGACCACGGTCTACTTCGCTCCTGACCCCCTCTCTCTACTTCCACCAACTTACTTGTGCAAACATGATATCTACTTATCTACTCTAAAAACCTGTAGAAACAATAATCCCGTCTAAACGCGTCCCTCTATTAATCTGGTGACTCATCCTTGAGCAAACTATTGTTCAAAATGTCCTACTGTTCTTACTTGAAAACTACTTATAATTATGTTAATTCTTCCGAAATTTTATTTAATTAAAATGTTCCTAATCATGGTACATTGGTACAATGTGTTGCATTAGAGTTTCATGTCTATAGCTACTAGAATATGTTATACATGGTTCACATTTTGAGATCATGTCTCGTACCTGACTTTCTAAATTAGGCCAATACACAATATCTTTAGCCATCAGAAGTGTCTTATTGACCCCACTGTGTGTAAAGTGAAGGCGCTTTAATAACTCGTTTCTCATACTGCAAAGAACAACAATAGCTTTACCCTTCAAAATCAAGTTTTTACAAACACTTAAATAATTTTTTACTTTCCAATACTGTTTTACAATATCTGGCAACCTTTTCTTATGATCAGGCCAAGTGCCTGTTACATAGCTTCTTAAAACTTTGAGTTCCGGGTCTGTACATGTTTCATTAGTTATTTTATTCAACTGGTCAGAGCTTATATTTAAGTTTTCTATAATTGAACAAACATGAGCTTCAATGGTTTGGGTTTGCTTACATTGGTCTACATCATCGTTACTGGATTTCTTACCATGACACCTAGACAAGGCATCAGCTATGTATAACTCTTTGCCCCTTTTGTAAACTAAGTCAAAACTAAATCGCTGTAACTTAATTAACATTCGTTGCAAACGAGGTGGGCATAAATCAACATTTTTCTTAACAATAGCCACTAGAGGTTTGTGATCTGATTCAACTATGAAATGTACACCATAAACATACTGACTGAAACCCTCACATCCAAAGAGAACCGCAAGCATATCTTTCTCTATTTGAGAATAATTTTGCTGGGTTACATTTAACGCTTTTGAGGCATAGGCTACTGGGAGTCCATTTTGCAAAAGGACAGCTCCCAGAGAAAAGCTAGAACTATCTACTGACACAGTGATTGGCTTGTTACATAGCTTCTTAAATCAATAGCATCAATAGCTATATGACATTTATTTTTATTTAGCTTAATATTCTCTGAACGCAATCTTTCCAGCACATCCCTTAATCTACAATCATGTTGTTTTTTATCTACTCCCCAAACTATTATGTCGTCAACATACACTTCGACCCCTTCCATACCTTCAAAAATTTGAGAAATCCGCTGCTGGAAAATCTCAGAAGCCGAACATAAGCCATATGGAAACCTCAAAAATTTATATCTCCCAAATGGAGTGTTAAATGTACATAGCTCAGAACTTTCTTTCATTAACTTAATGTGCCAAAATGCATTTTTCGTGTCAAATGTACTAAACACTGTAGAACCTGCCAGTTTACTGGAAATGTCATCGAATGTAGGCATTTGGAAATGCGGACGCATAATCGCTTTATTTAATTGTTGTGGGTCAATACATCCCTAATATCACCATTACTTTGTCACTATAACTAATGAGTTTACCCATTGAGTAGGTTCAGTAACCCTTTCAATTATTTTAAGGTTAACTAGTTCATCTAATTTTACCTTCAGTTTGGGTTTCAACGCTAATGGGATCTTTCGAGGTGCATATACTACAGGCACAACATCTGGCTTTAACTTAATTTCATCCTCTCCACTTAAACAACCAATACCATTAAATAAATCAGAATAACGCTGAAGAATAGGGTCTTCAACTACGCTTACATCTGATTTGTCATAGTTGACAACATTTGGCCTACCGTCACTGGATAGGTTAGGTTTGTTAGCATTAACAGTATCTAACTTCTTAACAAGTTCCAGATCCAAGCAAGATGCTAAGCCTAATATACAAGGTGCCTTACAATTTACAACATAAAATGGAACTGAATACTGCTTTTCTTTAACACTGATGCCTACTTGGCACTTACCAAGGACATCAATTTTTTGACCTGTGTAAGCATGCAAGTTTACAGATGTTGGAGTGAGATTATTAAGATCTACATCAATAAGACTAAGATAGTCTTTAGTTAACACATTAACCTGTGCACCTGTGTCTAATTTATATGGGATATAGGCTAAGTTGTTTGAAAGTAACTTTACTGACCATTCATTTTGCTTATCTAGGTCAGGTCTAATTGCCGTTATAGGCCTACTCTCTTTGGGGTTAGGCTTATCAGACTTATCAATACAGCCTAAATACAAATCATTGATCCCTTCATCTAAATCTACAACATTGACATTTTTAGACCTGCATTGACTGGCAAAATGGCCAGTCTTACCACACTTAGCACACTTTTTTCGAAATGCTGGACAGTTAAACATCTTATGGGAGTAACCACACTTTTGACACTATTTACCTGGTATCACTGCACTTTTAACAGTTGAACTCGTACTCGCCTGCCTCATCGGAGACTGTTTGGACCTAGGCCTAGGCTTATCTGACGGCTTGTAGTTTAAAGTTTTGCCCTTGAAGATTTTGTTGACCTCACTGGATCGTTGCTCTGAGTATACCCTCCAACTGGGACTTAACACGTTCCGCTGCCCTACATACCTCAAGTGCTTGGTTTAAAGTTAAGTCTGTCACTCGCAGAAGGCGATCTTTCAACTGCCGGTCCCTAATACCGAGCACTAACCTGTCCTTAATAAGGCTATCAGTAAGGGTCCCAAATTCACAAGAGGAACTTAGATCCCGCAAATCAGTTACATACGAGTCAACAGACTCTTCAAGTTTTTGTTCCGGGGGAAAAAACACATGCCTTTCATAGGTTAAATTCTTTTCTGGTACAAAATAAGAGTCAAATTTTTTTAGAACAACTTGATAGTAATTTTTGTCCTCAGAGCCTTCATAGGTAAAGTTATTAAATATCTTTAATGCTCTATCACCAATAACGCTTAGAAGTAATGAAGTTAGATAACCTTTTGGGTCATATAAATGTTAAACTTTTGCTTGAAAAAAGTCCAATTTTCCTACATATTACCACACCAAGAAAGTTCGGTGGGTACTTTAATATTAACTGCAGGATACATTTTAGTTGAAACATTTTGGGATGGTTTTGACTTCTCTAAAGATGTGTCTGTTCCTGTGCCGGTCATAATGAAATAGTAATTTCTACTTACTTACAGCGCTTCTTACTGTTCTGATTAATAAACATATACTTAGATACATTGCACTTTTAAGTTATTACACTTCCATCCCATGGCAAAAGTAATTTACCGACTACGCCATGTGTTATATTTGGAATAGATAAATAAGCCAACCGTTTATATTGAAGCCATGTTTAATAGAGAGCACTTTCTTGTCCATACAGTCAGAGGTCATACTCAACATAGAGTATTAATGTTAAGTGTTATAATTAATGGGGCATACATATATGACAGGACGCGAGGGCGATGGGCTGTCTAACACCATTAAAAGACTGGGAGACCACAGCAGCAATGGCGTGCGACGATACGTCTGTCTGAAGGATGAAAAGACGTGTAAAATCAGGCATGCGCAAAACAGGGGGCTGCATGATCGCCTCCTTTAGACTTTCAAAGGCTAAAAGGCAAAGGTTGGGCTTCTCCCCAAATAAACTTTGCTCCCTTCTTCCGGATTACGTTGAGAGGGGCGGCAATCTCTGCGACGTTCGGAATAAATCTTCTGTGGAAGTTGACCATCCCAATGAAACGGGCAACGCCCTTGGCATCTCTAGGCGGAGGGAAATCACGAATGCCCTGAGTTCTGGCAGGATCGATACGGATCCCTCGAGATGAGACTAAATGACCCAGAAAAGAAATTTCAGGCTGGGAAAAGTGACCTCGGGGTTAACAGTTAGGCCAGCCTCTCGCAGTCGGGTCAGAACAACCTTCAAATGATCCACATGATCGTCAAAGGTTTCATTGTAAACCAACAAGTCATCTAAATAGTTGAATACATACTTGAACTTAATATCATGAAAAATTGAATCTAACTAACGCGTTAGGGTTTGAGCACCCACAGCAATGCCCATGGGCACACGTGTGAATTTATACAAGTTCCATGACACACAAAAACTTGTCAAATGTCTGGACTCCTTTGTAAGGGGAATCTGATGGTAAGCCTGGTTTAAGTCGAAAACCGTAAAAAATTAGCTTTGCCGAACCAGTCAAATGCCGAATGAAGGTCAGGCAGAGGCACACACTCTATTTCAGTCTTCATATTCAATTTACGGTAATCTAGGACCATACGGGATTTTCCGTTGGGTTTTAGCACCAGAAAGGCCGCGCTCGAGTAGTGTGATCTGGAAGGTTCAATGATTCCTTGCTCTAGAAGTTCATCAATAATTTTTCTTAGTGTTTCCATCTTCGGTGGAGCAAGCTTATACGGATGACTGCGCACAGGCTCTTTATCGTTTAGACGGATCTCATATTCCATAAGGGTGGTAAGACCGAGACGAGGCGTGAGCACCTCAGGAAAACGAGAACACAACTTCCAAACAATCTTCCTCTGCTCGAGTAGCAAATGCTCAAGGCAATCCGGCTTTAGCTCATCTTCCGAAATTTCTTCAACACTGACCTCCCTTACGGATACAGGACGGGGAGGGACCACCAAAGGTACCAGTAGATTACGTTGGAATTTTATGTAGCAGCTCGCTCTCTGCAGATCCACAATAAGTCCGGTTTTCCTGATGAAGTCTACACCTAAGATACAGCTCATTCCCAAATAATTGGAAACTAAATACCCCCGTAGCAGCAAACCTGCGTACTCAGCGAATTTCCGATGCATATTTATGTATCTTAATCCCACATAAAGCCACATACAAATTTTCATCAATATGCATTCATAAATAAACGATTTATGGCGTTTTAGTTATTCTCCATAAGAACAACATGGCGGCTGAGTATGCAGGGTTGCTGAAGCAAGGAACAAAAAAATGGGGTTTTATACAAATATCAATATAACTCATAAAGCTAAAGCCACATACCAAGTTTTATCAATTTATGTTCATAATTAAGGGAGATAACACGTTACTTATTCTCCATAAGAATAATATGGGAGCCGAGTACGCAGGTTTGCTGCTACGTGAACTATCGGCAAAAAGGTTTTTTAGTGCAAATACCAATAGACCACAACGATGTGAAGCAATATACCAAGTTTCGTCAGGATAAGTTGATAAATAAGCGAGATATACAATTTTTCTTATTCTCCATAAGAAAAACATTGGGCAACGTACTGTGTTTAGCACTTTCAATATCTCTGTAACCATTTGATGTAGAGCAATGATCAAAACACCAAATTGTGCGTCTTTTTAAGTTTATACCAATGGAAGAAATTGAAGTTTGACTTTTCAAAAATTATATGTAAAAAACTCAAAAATCCATTTTATGGGTACAACCCCCCCCCCCCAAAATATCCTTTCGGATAGGTCGAACCGTCTGGTTTTCGAACTAAAGTCATAAATGCTGCGTTACACGTTTATACGTACCAAATTTCATCAAAATCGGATAATTTGTACGAGAGTTATCGTGCTCACGGACACACACACACACATATATATATTAGGTCTTACCATGCCGACTACGGTAAAAGCTTCTTCCCTATAGGGGAAATTCGCTAAAACTCCCAAACCCAAGAAAAACCTTCAATCTTAAATTTGAAAGCCACCTTAAACAGGATTTCCATAGGGGAATTGCTTGCGGTGAGGCAAGTGATCGACACATTTTCAGTCTTCCTGATTGCTCCAGATTCAGACAGTAACCGATGAAACTCCGAGGAAATGAGACTCACTGCCGCTTCAGAGTCCACCAGAGCTGGAAACTTGGAGTCACCTACCAATAAATTGACGTAAGGACAGGCCAATCTTGAGGATCGTATACCCAGTGAGGCAACACCAGCGACACCTTTCATCAGAGGTTCAGAAGAAACGTCGGCAGTGCGAACATGTGAGCTCGCAGATGGGAGGGGGTCTACCGGGGCAGGCCCCCTCCTTCCCCGTTTTTTGGCGGGGCAGGAAGCTGGCGGCAAAAACGTCGAATATGTCCACGCTGCCCACATCCAAAACACACAGGCACGGGGCGCGGCCGAGGGACCTCGGGAGTGGAGAAGACCTGACCAACCATAGGTCGAGAGGGACGGTTGTTAATCACTCGTGCTCCTTCTTCTCTACGCTGGTCGATGAGTTGAACATTTCTCGCCGCAACCGCCAGTTTGTCCAGTCCAGTGAACGTGACCGGTGTAGGAGAGAAAACGAGGCGACAATGCTCCTCAGGAGTGATACCGTCCAAAACCACCTGAACGATTTCCGCCTCACTCGAACCCACCCGCAGCACACGACCCGCGCTGCGGATGTCAGTGACATAGGAAGCCAGTCCCTCTCGGAGTCCTTGGGACCGGTAAAACATTTGCATCTTCAAATCCTCACGCATTCGCCCGGGAACAAAAGTGTCAAGAATCTCCCTATGAAAATCCTCAAACTTCCCTTTCCTGCTAAGAACCGCATTCAAGAGATTTGACTGAGGAGAACGACAGGATGGAATAAGCACATTCAAAAGCAGGGTGTCGTCAACACCCGGAATTTCCCTCATCCTGAAAAGGTCGGCAAGAAACTTCAAATGTTTGTGAACCTCCAATCCATCAACGCAAGGCAAGGCTTGCAACAAAGGCGTCAGAGGGTTAGGCAACTTGTGGTAAGATGCAGAAGCAACGGGGCCGGGGCAAGCTGGCACAGGTTTACTCGAAGTGACAGAAGCAGCGGGCACCGTCAGAACGGGCGGAGACTCCTCACTAGCTTAAGCGGTGCGTGATAAAAACCTGCTCAGGAGACACTTGATGGGCTCCACCACCATCAGAAACCGGTGCGGCAGAAGTGCCTGAAGATTTTGACCATTCAAAAATTCTCCAACGGTCTCAGAAGTTTGATTGAGCCAATTGAGATCATCTGTCCTTAAGGTGCCAGCGGTGATCAGCAAGGCGACTCGCCCTTGCAAGTGCAGAAGCCTAGAAAAAGTACGCTGTCTAACTCTACCAGAAGGAGGCTCATCTCTCAATTCTTCAAGTCTCCCCTCCCACTCTTCCAGTTTGGTTTTGCATGCCAAGAGTTCGTCCTCTGCCACCAAAGATGACGGCCAAGCGCTGACGAACTTACTAGCGAGCAACCCACGCAACTGCGTACGTAAGGATGCCACATCGCTAGCGGGTTCAACGCCACGAGTGCTAACCTCAAAAACAAGCTCATCCTTGTACAGGTACTCTGGACAAAAGGAGCCAGACATGATTTTATACAAAATAAATAAACAATTTCACAAAATACAGATCATAAAAACTTAACCTTCTAAGGACCCTGAATTGAAATGCCTGTCGGTCAGATGAGGTTCCAAATAAAATAACATACCCATTCATACAGCACTAACCGCAAAATTGAACAAAGATTCGCATACACATACATTCAAAGATACACACACTAAACAACAACACCTAACACTGTTTTGTGGTGGGGTTAGCACACAAACAAAATTTAATTTTGGGGTTCGGCCATGTTTTAAAAAATTCTTGCTCCCTAAAGTTCGGAAGCAAGACATTAATCAGATTCCACCCGGTGTCTCGGCTAAGGGTGAGCTCCTAATTGAAAAAAACAACACAGTGTGTACATCCCCACCAGAACAACTCTAACATTACCGCTGTCTCTGTAGTTGGTGTATACTCAATGGTGTATACCTCCAGGGGGCACATCGTTATTACGGACACGAATGGGCGCATCGGTATTTTCTACCAAATAAACTTTTTTCTTTAAATAAAACAGAGAATTGATGAAAATGAAGGAAAATCAGTACATGAGATGATATCTGAATTATTTTACTGATATACAAACTTAATTTTACATTATAAAAATACAAAATTTGATTAAGTAACTGGATAAAAAATCAACTAGTATAAATGTTACTGTGGAACTTTATAAAAAAATGTTTATGGATATTTGAATCTTATTATGCGATAAAGTTTAATATGTAATTATAGCTAATAATTTACTTTCAAATTTTATGCGCATAGATAGCACTTTTAGGAAAAAAACATAGGCCTACAGCATCACAATAGAGTGGTTCTACTATTTACAAAGCTTAAGCTAGATCATCTACACTCTCTTCTCCAGAAATTTCAGCACAGGCTACAAAAATAGGCTGAGTATGTTCTCTGCAAATTTATACCTTGCAGCGGGCTCATTAAGTCTTGCTTATGCGGTTTTTGTAGGAATCACAAAATCCAACGACCTTCAACGTTTGGTGCTGGACGTCTACCTGGTGGTGCCTCGTTCGGCAGGGCTTCACCTCTCAGTTGTAGGATTCTTTTGATGGTTTCCTTGCAGTCTTTAGAAACCTGCTGAATGAACGCCATGCTTTACATAGTCAGTACAAAGAGCCCATGACAAGTCTTTTAAAACTATCTTCGGGTCTTTATTTCCTCGATATTGGAGTTCAAGGAATATTAATCGCACCAATATTCAGTAAATAAAGTAATATGGTTAGAGGCCATCGTTGACTGATTCTAGATACAGCGTATTCGTTTATCATCTTGTCAACAACGTCGACCCAACTCTTTGTTAAATTATAGAATGTTAAAATCTCAGGCTTAGCAGAATCGCCAGTGGTAGGATCAAAAGCATCTGTTTGATGCATGGTCGAGAGCAGAAGAACTTTTTTATTTTTATTTGGTTTGTACAGTACTACAGTGGTTGATGGCTGAAATGCAAACATACTACTGGTTACTGGGAGGTCTTTAGAACTTTTGAAAACTTCGTATTGCACCAACAATGGTCAGGTATCATATCATATCCAATGGTTGGCCATTGGAACTGACATGAACCAATTATCCACGGTTACGTTTCGTCCTGTACCAACTATTGGATGTACAATTCTACCTACTATATCAATAACTTTGTTACTTTCCTGGAAAGGACCTTCTGGTTGCTTGCCTGTGCAAAACCTCCAACTTCTCTTTGTAAAATAAAATCCCAATGTCTCGGGATACTTGACCCACTCCTTGGGATACTTGACCCTAGGTAAAATAAATAGGATTTGGAACTAAAACAATACATTTAATAATACAACCCCATTTATTTATTTAACTGGCACAATAAGTTTATGTAAAGACTTATACCATGACATTTCAAAACTTGTTCTTGAATACAAAACTAGTAACTGTCATTTTGAAATGAAAATTCTGGTGGGTGAAGGTGAACATCGATCTGCTCCATATCTATTTCGGAAATATCCTCTTGCTCAGGCCATTTGAATCGTGATTGGTTCACTTTTTTGGCAAACTTCACTGTTAGGCTTTCGCCTTTTTTGGTCAATTCAATGACTTCACCGACGAATCGTCGTACAGTTTTTTTGATGATGAACTTAAGAACAATCCAGTCCCCTACTTTTACTTCTTCTTCTTCAAGTACATGGCATAGGTCTTCTTCTGATTTTGATTGGTAGAGAAAATCAGAGTCTGAAGATTCACTTTCTATTATCTTCGGTTTCTTGGCTTTAGGTTCTAACTTGATTTTTTTATTATGATCCAAGAACAGTTTTCTATTGGCCTTTTTCATCTTTTTTATTTTTTCCATTTTCACTTTTTACTGAGCTTCTATTTCAAGCTTATTAGGTGTGTCTGTCGCTACCATTCTTTTGTCTTTTTTTCTACCAGCATTTTTTTATTTTCGCTCCCCTGCTTTTGGATATGGCAGAATCAATTCAGGACTTACTACAAATGCCTTTCCTACTTGGCACTGTGAGGTACTTGGCATTGTGAGTTGCATTGATACGGCGATGTCAGCCATTTGATCTTGAGTGTTAGTTGAGGTGGAAGGCTCTTCACCAGAACTTGATTCTTGGTTAGGTTCTTGATTTTCCTTAGAGTTTGTTGTATTTTCATTGGTACGTTCTTCCGGTCTATCGGTGACATAAGAGCCTAGGAAGTCAGATTCTGAGAAGACATTGGGATCATGGGGCCAAATTCCTGTCTTTTTAAACCCACTTGTGATGTTGGCCGGGGTGAAGGCTTGTGGAAAAGCTTTACCTACTAGCTCTGCAACTTTATAGATTGTGAGTGGTACCCCAGGTTTTTCCACTGTCAGTCTTTGGGTACACTTTTGGTAATATAAATTTTGAAACGGTGAATATACCGACACGCCCAATGGCTGTAGCCTGTGGGAACAATGAGGCGGAAAGGTCAGAATGATAATTCCATTGTCCCTTGCGTAGTCAATTGCAGCTAAGCTCATAGGACTTTCATGGTTGTCCATGATCAATAGTACTTTATTTTGTTGAGAACACCGACTGTGTTTGCCAAAACGCTTGAGATATTTGAGAAATGTTTCCTCGGTCATCCAGCCTGAAATATGATCTATTGACGCAGATCCTGGTGGTGCTCCAAAAAGAAATGCTGGATTAGACCTTGCCCTAGGAAAGACAAAAAATGGGGGGATTGAATTTCCTAGAGCGTTAATCCCGTTGCATATTGTAACAAGTTGACCTCTTTCAGCTGAGGTAACATGACCAACTTGTTTTAGCTTAGATGGTGAAATTACTTTCGGACATTTTGTACAGTGGTTACTCCAGTCTCATCAGCGTTCCACATACTCTCGGGACCAAACTTCACTCGCTTTACAACACTAGCCAAATTTAAAAAAACAAAAAAACTGACACATGTTTATTGAAACTGTTCGATTTTGTGAGGCTAGTGGATTCGGGTTTCTTGAGGAAAAGGTATCTATGTCTTTTAAAAAAAACCTTTGCGCCAAAAATATCCAGCTTATTTTTCTCATCCCATTTTTCAGGATATTTATTCGTATTCGTTACAGCCAAATCATAAGCCAATTTATCAACTAAGTTGGTTGTTAGTCCATGATTCATTTTAGTCATTATGCTAAAATAAAAAGAAAGCTCTTGTTCCTCTTCGTCAGTAAATATTTGTCTTATTTTATAATCTGGTATAAATTCAGTACAAACCCCACGTTGAATCTTGCGTGTATATCTGCTAATTGTGTTCCTTGATAAGCCATATTATTTTGCAAGAGCATGCAACGGTTCACCATTTAAAGCCCTATCAACAGCAATTTTTAGTATGTCTTGAGGAATAGGCTCTAGTGCTTAGGCACCTTCTTTTCTTTTGTAACCTTGAGGCATCTAAAAAAACACGATTGTGGTTAGAAACACTTAGTAAGTAATGAAATTGTATGTTAAAATCACAAAGTAGCCTCATCAATATGTTAGGCCTAGGAATAAGAAGCCTAGTTGATAAGACAAAACAATTATTCTTAAGACGCTTAGTTGGTAAGTTAAAAGGATGATGTTGAAAGAATTGTATCGAGCGTTTTTAAATTTAAATTTAATTTTAGTTAAATATATCAACTGATTGTCATCGCTAAATAATAGGCCTAGCATGCAGATAATTTGACCAAAAATAAAGTTAAGTAAGTGTATATATTTATAATATGTTATTACTAATAATACACATTGATTGCAAAGCTTTTAGCATATACAGGGACATGGGTCAAGTATACCAACTTGGGTCAACTATCCCAACTTGGGTCAACTATCCCAAATCACATTGGGTCAACCATCCAACTAGGTGTTCTTCATTGACATAACCTTAAATATTGAGGTTGTTGGATTCATCTTTTTTGTACCAAACACAGGAATTTATAGCTAAAGATACACTTAATTGAAGGTATATAAAATAATTCACTTACCTCCAATGGTAAAAATTTAAAAAAATCCAAATTCATTCACTCCAAAATTTAGTTTGGGAGCACAAAGTTGAACTTCTCCCTGTGGTAGCCAAAGAACAATAGAGTGTGTAGTGGGGTTTCCCTCCAATTCCATACTCAATGGAGGCTATGCAGTGATGCCAAAGTTACCTCCCCAAAATTACCCACAAGCTGGGAATTACCCTTGGGTCAAGAATCTCTAGTTTCCCCTATCCATATTATGCGCTCATATTCTACCCTACTTTTATACCTACAAAACTTACTCAACACTCTTACATCAACAACTTTCACCTTGTTTGCAGCAATTGCCGTGATTACACCATTCAGAAATCGATGGCCGCGTTTCTGCCAGGTGCCGTCAAAAGTAGCAGTGATATCTTTGTTTCCCAATTTTCAGCCAGACACTCCTCTGCAGCTTTATGCATAGTGTCTGTACATACTTCCTTGGCAGCAGAGCTAAACGTTATGGTCTTGGGTAGGTTCATCACGGCACTTACAGTTTTTGCCGCCTGTTCCCCTTTTCCTATACATTGGAACGCGTACACTGATCGAACATTTACTTCCATCTTACCACTAGACAACTGTTCACTGTTCTTTGAAGAAACTTCAAACATGCAATTATCACATTTTATAGACTCTGTGACTCTTAGGCCTAATGTGGGGTCATTAGGGGGTATTAAATTAACTAGTTTGTGAATTTTTACGGAGGACCAGCCGAGACTCAAATGGTCGGCAATTAATGGGCGAAATAGTTTTGGTAATTTAAATACAATGAAATGTTCACTTGTAAATATTAATTAAAACATAATGTTTAACAGTACCTTGGACTTATCCACAAAAGGGGGAAAATATCCGACACTTGGTTCACTGTGCCGGTGATGTGGGCAGTGTAGTTTCCCAGGTAGGCCTACTCTCGGGGAAAAAGTTTAGATACTCGAGTTTGAGCTTCAACTGCAACGTAACCAGTTGAGGTATAAAAAAAACTACACGATTATTTCAGGAATGTAATTGCGCGTTTATTGATGTGAGTTAATAATTCATTTTTTTATTTTAAGTGAGTCTTAAGACAGGTAAACTAAAAATAAACGGTATCAGGAAACTGACACATACTTCCTCCCTTTTAGCCAAACTTTAATGACAAAAATATTTGTTATTTACTAAATATAGAATATGAAGTATAGATAAATGTACAGAAAATTGTCTAAAATAGTTGTTTTCAGAAATATCCACCCAAATCCCTTTTTGGGAGGCACTATAGAGTCCGTTGCTACACACAGTGGTTTTGAGAGGGGAAATGCCCCCTTGCCCCCCCGGGGTTAAATAGCAACACATTTCGAACATCATCTGTTGGTCAATGCTAACTTGACCTGCATATCAAACTTTAATGAAATTGATCAGTAAATAAGAGAGAAATAGTTATATTTGTATTCCCCATAAGAATATCATTGGACAACGTACTGTGTTTACCGCTAAATGAAAATTTCAATTTTCTCCGTAACTAGCAATCGTAGAATAGTAATTTAAAATACTAATTTATTTAGTTTTTGAGCTCTTTTTAATGGTGAATAGTAATCTTTTTTAACATTTATGATTTTTTATAAACAATCCAAAAAATTGAATTTTGGATGTTTTAAGTCCTGTAATTTCTGAACCCGAATTTTTCAAGAAATGCGGGTGGTGTCATTTTGTTGCAAACCTAAAGTTCTACAAACCACGAAAGTTTAATCAAAATCGTTAGAGCCGTTTTTGAGAAATTTGGATTTTCATGTTTTTTGGCGGTTTTTGGGGGATAATTACCCTTAAAAATCAAAAATTCTAAAAAATGAAAAAAACGCCTGGAGATATCGTGGATTAGTACCTACATACCAAATTTCATAAAAATCGGCCCATAGGTTAGGGCTCTAGCTCTGTAAACATCCACACAGACACACACACACAAAGACACACACACACACACACACACACACACACACACACACACACACACACACACACACACACACAGACAGACATCACGTAAAAACCACTTTTTTGGGTTCAGGGAGCACCAAAACGAATATTTCCACTAACAACTCAAATTCGAAAATTGTTACGAAAACAATACTTTCTCCATATACTATGTATAGGGGGAGAAAGTAAAAGTACCAGTTTTTTGGCGTTTTTCATACAGCGGCTCACTTTGAAAATGCATACCATAAAAACTACTGCTCCAATCGTTATGAAACTTTGATAGGTAGTAGAACATATATTTTTATAACATATTTATAAGTTTCGAAATTTTTTCACTGCTAGGTATGAATGATGTTTCATCAACATACATAATTCATACTAGTTTCATTCATAAATCATCGAGATATCAAATTTTATTTATTCTCCATAAGGATAACATTGGACAACGTACTGTGTTTAGCACTTTGAATATCTCTGCAACGGTTGGGCGTAGAATCACAATTTAAACACCAATATGATTGTTTTTTGGAACTGAACAGATTGGTAAAAGCAAATGTGAAGTTTACATTAAAATAAACTGAGGTAAAGCCAAAAACCTTTTACCCATAACATTAACATGGGAGATTTTATGAGTAGGTTTTTTGAATTTTCTCCGCAACCACTTAATCTAGGTTAATAATCCAAAATACTGTATTCTTGTTTTTTTAAGCTCTATAACATGGTCAGAACCATAATTACTTTTTTTTATTTTAGGGTGAAAAATGCAACAAATTGATTTTTTGAAAATTTAAAACCCCCATAAACCCCTCTTCCATGGTCCGATTTTTCTGGTTTTCGAACTTAAAGTCATGTTTGTCATTTTACACATTGAGCAACATTTCATCGAAATCGGACGTTTTTTACTCAAGTAATCTCATTCACGGACGGACACACACACACACACACACACACACACACACACACACACACACACACACACACACACACGCATATATATATATATAAATTTACCTATTTATTCAGCGGCCGTCCAAAAGTAAGCTGTTCGAATGCCACCCTTCAGAACAGAGTATATCCAATTTTTAAATTCCTATACTACAATACCTCACAATTATCATCGTATTAAATTTTAATAAATTTATTTCAACTCTAAGACCAGTTCTCAATATTAGTGCTATTTGGCAGTAGCAAGGTTGCGGCTATTTGGCGCAGCGTGAATATAGGTCCCTATTGGCTGCCGTATAAGTTAATAATGGGTACATTTAGCTGCCGACTTTGTTGCCAAGTCGAACTCGTCAATACCTTGACGTTTCAGCTGCCGATGAATAAACTGCTCCTAAATAAAAACAAAAATTACATAATTTCTTTATTAGCATGATACGTGTTGTTACAACTAAACAGCATAAATAAAATACGTCTTACAACACTATAAAGTATATTTATACTTATACTGTACTTACATACAAGACGGTAAAATATACACAAAAGATGGTATAAGGCGATCGATTTCAACCAGTTACACCGGTCATCGTCAGGCACAATCAGAGAATGATTCACCACCTGCTCCACCTGTCTGACCTCAAGGGGTAAACCCCAGCTGTATAACCACATATGTGAAAGTGTTAGAGAGAGGGGATATGGTTGTGAGGGATAAATATATTTTCTAATATTTTAATAAACGAAAAAGAAAATACCCACTGCTCCAGAAATTCGTAAACATTTAGTGAATTGATTACAAGTTACAAAATACAGTACAACCATGTTTTATGTATGAAAATAAAAGCTTAGAATCTAAACTTTCTAATAGTATATAACTCATTGCGTTACATTGACGTTTAAAAGTCAAAATATGCAGTTTAGTACAGACATATAAAATTTGTCTTTCAGAGACGCTTGCCAGATCTAGAGTTAGAGCAATCTTCCTTCCCAGCTGCATGACCATATATGGATAAGCAAGGTTTCGCTTTCTGACCCTCTATACTCCGTCGGCAAGCTCATTCTGGTTTTGTCTCGCGCACTGGAACCACGCTCTACAATGTCGTCCCCAATAACCCCTGAGAAGCTGCGTCGCCTGAAGGAGTCCTTGAAGAGAGTGGAGAAGAGAAGTGGGTTTAAGAAGCCGACTTCATTTAAGTCAAGAGTGAAGAGCAATTTTCAAAACTATCCGCTGTACTTTGCACAACCACCGACACAACCAACAACAACAGCAACTGAGCCTCGACCTTCGACTCCACCTCCTACCGTCGATGAAGTCATGGAGCGGACGAAGTTGATGCAAGAACATGAGTTAATCACGCCCTTGCATCAAATAACTGCAAAGTTTCGCCAATTAAAATTAAACGTGAATTATAAATTTGTGGCGAGGTTGGATGACAATTATTACATTTTGTTTCACAACGAATGTCATATTAAGGTCCACTTGCCAAAAGCACTACCACCGCCGCCTTCTATGATTCCCCATAAAAAATGGTTGTATTTCATCCGGCAAAACGGTACAGCCGTGGATTGGATTGTACAGTAAAACACCCATCACCCCCCACATCGACTTCTCCACCCACACAACTCTTCTAGGACACCAAAAACGGTTCTTTTCAGGACCAACCTAAGCATTACAAGTTAGGGACTTTGCCTGTAATAGGTAGACGATTTTTATTAATCTCCGATTGACCTTGACCGTGAGGCAGGTCCTTGATCCCTTTAGGCCAAACAGTTTCTAAATTGGTCTCTAACCACATTCCGAAACGGCGCGACGAATAATCTCCAGCCGCTTCCTAAACAGCGACCGGTTCCACCCTCTCCACGTTGACCTCTTTGCAACAAAACTTACAGCGTTTCAAATTTATTCTTGCTATAGACTCCGATACCTCCAAATCATCATGAACAACGAGCTGGCTTTAATTCTTATTGACAATTTGGTTGGCTTGTTGAGACGCGACAGCAGAGTAACCACATGCCATACTTTGGGTAAAGTTTAGCATCAAACAATTTTAATAGTTTGAAATTATCGAATCAAACTTGTGCAAGATAGTTTTTTTTTAAACTCCTTCAGATGACCTTGACCTATTCCAACATCTATGACATCACTAATACGTCGCCAACTACGGTGCTAAATACGTCACTAAATGTCACGTGACCGGAAGCTGTCAATCAAATGGGCCAAAAGTCTCATTTTTTTACTACTCGCCAAACATTTTTATTTAATGCAGTGAAACACTCTTATTAGTAAGCAACTAGCAACAGACTTTTCAGTTTTATATTCTTAGTAATCTGTCATAACGTCTCAACGAAAGGAAACATTTTAAATGCAGATTTAAAATAAAATAGTAAGAAAATTAATAGCCATAATTGGTTGTTTAACCTACGGCATCGCTCAAGACTTAAATTCATAGAATAATTGCATATAGGTACTCTGCACCTCTAGCTGGTATCTACATAATTGCACTCCAATTTAGCAACACATTGCAATAAAGATTTGCTGTTTACAAGTTATCATTAAACTTTTTGACTTAAGAAGGCCCAATACAAACATCACAGGAACCTTTCACCGCTTATGTTTGTTCAGGGACCCAAGATAAATTATGAGTAAGTTTGGTGTTATTGTTAAAGGGGCTTTTAACCATTTGTCCATCCTTCGGACAATTGTTTAAATCCTTTAATTCGAAGAGATAGTTTACAGTTAACATCACGTACAAGGTAATGAATTAAAATGCGATTTGGCGGCTATATGTGGCATCCATTTGGAACTGGCCACCATCCGCCAAATTGAACGTTAAATATTTAAAACTATTAAATGCAACAGTTTATTGGTGTTTAAAAAAACTGGTCATGAACTTTACGTGATCTGCAGAGTAGTAGCCCAAGAATCCCGAGAAATAGAAATATTGAAAAATTAAGGAGGAAGGCGGATAAGAAATTGAAGAATTAGATACAAACAGGAAACGAGTCTTAAGTATTCTTGGTGGATAGTACAACTCAAAATCTCAGAAGAATAACATGGTATATGGATTTTCAATGCTATCTTCTACTTGGGGAACAGAGTTTAGGTTATAGTAAAAGTGGATTCAACAATAACACCTTTGATTCAAATAACTTTTATTTAAATACATTTCTTAAATGTTTAGGCTATTAGGCCATGACCACACAACATTTCAAAATAATAAAACCATCTCAAAGGATTATGACCTAAGAGCCAAAACATGTAACAAATTTATTTAGAAAAAAATATTTGAACCAAGGGCGTCATTATTGAATCCTTATTTATTATAACGTAATACATTCATATTGTCCCAAATAATTTATTCAACTAGACATGATAATTGTATATCATTCATTTTTGGCTTTTGTGAATAGTTTTTAATCGTTACCAAATGTACAAACCAAACAGAATATATAATAAAATGAGACAAAAACTAAAGATAACAGATATTTTATTTATTGGTAGACAAAGTACATAATTACATTAAATCTAAATGAATACCAGGTTTTGTAAGTAAAACCGTTATAAAATTGGTTTCAACATTTGTTAAATGAGAAAAAGAAAATTTGGACGAATAAAAATGAGTGACCAAACGTAACAGTAAAAGGTTTACATTGAGTTCCAATAGGCCTGGAGGGAGGGCTGGGAGGAAGGGAAGTGATCCACTTTGCTGGTATAAACAAACTCCTTAAACAAAATCCTTTTATTACAAATGTGGCAATTATGTACATAGATGGCTATTTAGAAACGTCAGCTCCCAACCATTTAATGTAATTTAAATATAAGAAGAACACATTAAACACTTGATAAAATTACTTTTAAAAGAGTACTGAAAGAAACTATTTATTAAAAAATATCGGTTAAGTGAACATAAAATCGTGTAAAGATTTAGATGACTATATAACGTATAATGAAATTATAACATGAACACACAAATACTTAGTAAAACACCATTGCTAATCTACTGAAATTGTTGTTTTGTTTTAGCATCAAGTAAGTGATTATAATATCATTTCGGGATATCGCATTAATGACAATGACTTTAAATACCACCCTGAGATTGGTGTAGTCTATATTTTAATTACAGTACAAGATGACCACATAAAGACGTCTAGATGAAATACCTCTGCAAAACTACAGGAAAAAACTATTTATTATAACATCTGTTAAGAGATCATAAGGTAATGATTATAAAATCAAATTATCTAAAGATTTGTAATATGCGGCCGGGGGGGGGGGTATATAGCCAAACCCCTGCGGCGCTCTAAGGGTGGCTGGGTTTAAATGACAACACGAGCGGTTAGGGTGTTACCCGAATAAAAGGTGGTCTTTATTAGCATTTCTAATTCTAGATACATAGTCAGGATGGTACAACCACCCAGCCACCGGACTGAGGGCCCGAGGGGTGAATAGCCTTAATTAGCAACCCTTGAGTTATGAATTACAGTTTCCCTTAAGTTAACATGGTAAATTACAGTTTCAGAATTTTACATACAAATGATCAAGAACAAGGGAGAGGAGAGACAGGGACAGTCCTAGACCTAAGAGTCGTTAGCCAACTTACAGAGCAGAAGTATCACGCCGATCATCGTGGTGGCGCGGATGAACGTATCTACTAGGTACGCTGTGCCTATCTGGCTAACTCCAACTGACGCTCCTATCTCTCTGACTGCTCAATATCTCTATCTATCGGCAACCTGCGGTCACCGGCTTATATACCAGGACTCCTCCCTGTCCCGAACCAATCAGAAAGCTAGTTTTGGCATCGGACCATATATGGAGATACCCATGGTCAACTCGGTCTAGAAACTTCTACGGGAAATCCGGCTTTATCTTTGATGTTAACGATGGACTTGTTCGTTAAAACCTTCCACCGGGAGTGGTATTTTAATTTCAAGGAAATTCAGATAATTTGGACTCATGCCACGCGGGCCTGGAGATATTTCCAAAGGATAAGAATTTCGCAACCTCGAGCCGCTCATAACAGATTTAAATATATAATGATCAGAAGATTAATTAGATTACTCTCGATTAGTGTACAAAGTAATTCTACTAATACGAAACACATAATTCCTAATAAAACATCTATGCAAAACCCGTTAAATCTCGTTTTATTTTAATATCTGGTAAATGATCTAAATATCATCAGTTGGGATTCAAGAAGATTACTGAGATTATTGTGGGACGTAACTAAGTTATAGTCTAACATGAACACAAACAAGTCAAAATGTACTTCCGCAGAACTACTGAAATGAACTCTTTCATTGCACAACACTAAGTTACTAAAAACAAACAGATTGGTATAAAACTATTTGTTTTACAAATAGCCCTAATAAAGTTCCTTAGCATTTTTTACTGAAACCGTTTTGAACAGAAACTTTTATATTCAACTACTCTTCTGGCAGTCCAAGTTGTGGATATTTTTCATTAAGTGCCATAACTTGGTGCTTCTTCAGGGGTATACCTTTCTCGATTTCGAACTTGAAGTTATCCTTGACCACCTTCTTCTGCTTTTCCGTCCATTTGAGGATTATTCTCTTCTTTTTTGTTGGTATTGCCTTCACAACCGGCTTACACAACATTTTGTCATGTCCTTTGTCACAACCATTCTGCCTGTCCTTCATTTACATCAATCAGGTCGTCGAGTGGGATTGGTTCATCGTCATCTTCACCTGCAGGATTGTTAGATTCATAATCATCCTCTAGGTCAACATTTATTTCGTCCATAGTTTTTCCTTTGAACTCCTGTCCTTGGCCTTTTTCCATCATCAATAGGATTTTGGTGAATTTGGCTGTTTGAAAAACGTCGTCTGGAAGACGGTAGTTTTGTCTATGTGTCAATTGGGTGTGACCCATGAAACTAGATAATTATTCTACATCTTCATCTGACATGCTGAATAAGACAAATTGTTGCCAAATGTTTACTCAAAGTACGGGTGATTATACATTCAGTTCAGTAGGTATATTTGCCTGAGGTAACTTTGGCCAAATCCGAGTTTGTTGAAATGGCGTGGTAACTTTGTTCAAATCCGAGTTTGTTGAAATGTTGAGAAATGACGACTTTGGCCAAATCTGAGTTTGTTGAAATATGGTCATGTGCGAGTTGGCGGCCGGACCGGCGTGCGGACGGTCAAGGTCGGCGAGACTTGTTTCGGACTGGTGAATGTTAATGAGGTTGCAGTTTCGCATGCAGCTGGGGGGCTGAATGTCAATGAGGTAATTCGGGAACAGGAAAACTCTCCGAATATAAATGATTACGGAAACGCATAATGCAACTGCAAAAGGTGACTGTATATTGGCAAGTAAAGAAGGACTTTGCCTCGAAATGCTGGCAACTGAGTATAAAAGATTTAAATTGAAGGAAATGCAGCACAGTCTAGCAATGGCTCGAGTAGTAGTTTCTTTTGAAATCGGCACGTCAAGTGAACGTGTGGCATTATTTGCCTTTTTGAGACAGCATTACCATTTGTCGGGAGCGTTCTTTGAAGTGGTGGAGCCACCAACGAACTTCACTCCAGGTAAGAGTATAGGATTAAGTATACAAGAGTTTCGATCAATATGTTTATTTATGTGAACAATTTACAGTTGTTATTGTTTGAAAATTTCCACAACCGGTGATCTGTTAACGACTCCTGTACACTTTAGGCGGTAGTCGCCTGTCGACAGTTTGTCCACTTCTGTCTGGCAAAGAGATCTCGCAAATCGTTTAGGTAGGAAAGCTATAACATTCTTATTGTCGACAACCAAGTCGACAATAACTGAAACGCCGTAGACCTGATGTGTGTGGAAACGCATGCCGACAATGGGGTATCCCGCTGGATCAGTTAGGTCCGTCAGATTGACTCGTTCCGGCCCCCTTTACCTCCTTCAGCTTGTTAAGTTTCTCCATAAAGTCAGCCATGCTGAAAACCAACAGTTATTAAAATAAAATTAATTAGTGATTATCAACTAACTCTTTCGAAGTTGATGATGTTGTTGATGATGTTGCAGTTCTTGTTGATGTTGTTGTTGTTGTTGTTGATGATGCTGTAGTTGGTGTTGTAGTTGTTGTGTTTCTTGATGATGCTGTAGTTGGTGTTGTAGTTGTTGTGTTTCTTGATGATGGTCAGACACTTGCGGGCCGCGCGGGTTGTACGGGAGCGCAGGCGGCGGGCCGTACTTTGGTTCGGCCGCGAACGTTGAGTAGTCTTGCGCCCTCAGCAGTCCGGCTGAAACACAATAAAATACCATTAGAATGTTTATTATTACAGCGTTAATTCGCAAAGCTGATTGTGATTTTTGTGCAGAAGCTATTTTATTTGACTCTGGTAGTTAAAAATATATAACCTAAGCTGTGTAATAGCTGTAATATTATCCCACTGTTGTTTTGCAATTGGAAAAAACTTTATCTGCCCCATCAGTTGATCCTAAAATATAAACAGTACATTGGTTTAGTTTTCTTTTAACCTTGTTTTAGGCACACGCAAAAAGGTGCAAATGGATTATTCCATGAGTTGTACATACAGTTAACACTTTTTTCTTATATTGATCGAAAGGTATTTTATTACACATGCTTAGTGATTACAATCGTTCAGTTGACCATGAAGTGTCTAGGAACTTTAGAGACGCTAACATTTCTCAATGAACCGCCGTATATAATTTATAAATTGTTAAACATGTTATCACTATATTATAGGCTATAAATTTATTCATTTAGTCAGTACTGGCATTTGAAAATGTATAATAGTAAAATGGCTGGAAAAAATATATATATATTAGGTTAAACAACTGTGTAATCGCTGAAATATTATTCCACTTTCATAGTTGTTTTTTTTTACAAAGCTGTCCTCAGTTTAAATCGCTACAGAATATTTATTTAATCGATTTTAACTAAATAATTTAATATAATCCATTTAATTATATTTAAGGGGAGAGCGCCACTTGCGGGTCCCAATGCATTTTAAATGGGGCGTTCGTGGTTAGGTTAGGTACACATATCTCAAAAACTATTAAAGATACCCTAATGAAATTTATACACAATTATCCTTATGTTATAAGGAATAGAATACACTAAAGATATTATTTTCAATTCAATTTTAAAATAAAATAAAACTAAAATTACAAAATCAAAAAGATTTATTAACTAAATTTTTTGTTTTTATTTTATTTTTCAAGGGTTTTAAATTATACATTTAAACATTTTAGTGTATTCCAAAGTGCGATGTCTACTAGACCTCCAAAAAAAATTTCAAGTACATAGGTCTTTTGGTTTTTGAGAAAATGGTACCTAATTATTCAAAAATAGAGTTGCGGGAAACGCATATTACAGAAAACTAACCTTTATTCCTTTTAAAATCCTCCTGGACAATAGGCTTGATCCTCTACATCTTCTCTCTTTCTCTTCAGAAGCCTTCTTCTCACTCTGTTCTTCTTGTAACAATCTTGAACCTCTGTCTGCCTTCACAATTCTTATTTGGTCGATCGCTTTAAGGGTTTGTAAGGTATATTTCCCAGGATTTATTCCGATTCTTTCTAAAACATAAGCTTTTGCCACAGAGCCGTCGTTAAATGAAAGAACAGCATCCTGTACCCCTAGATTGAGTGTTTGCAGTCCAACAAAGCCTGTCTTTTTTAGCCTTTGCCATATACAGCTATTAAAGCTTTCATTCGGGTTTTGCGTTTTCCCGTGGAGGCAGCGTTTCAGCAACTCATCATTTGTTAGGTCTTTGTAGGTTGGCTTAATGGCCCACATGATATGTTCTGGTAATGAGTTTTTATGGTCATAAGTAGTTTTCAGCACTTTTGCTTTATTGAAACCACACCAGGATTTTTCCCCTTGAGGACACAGGTTATGTCGGGGAGCTTCGTTTGTCGATGCCGTATGAAAATACGTCGCCCAGATCGCTTGCTTCATGTCTTTCACACTGGTGAGATTATTCCTATACTCTTACCTGGAGTGAAGTTCGTTGGTGGCTCCACCACTTCAAAGAACGCTCCCGACAAATGGTTATGCTGTCTCAAAAAGGCAAATAATGCCACACGTTCACTTGACGTGCCGATTTCAAAAGAAACTACTACTCGAGCCATTGCAAGACTGTGCTGCATTTCCTTCAATTTAAATCTTTTATACTCAGTTGCCAGCATTTCGAGGCAAAGTCCTTCTTTACTTGCCAATATACAGTCACCTTTTGCAGTTGCATTATGCGTTTCCGTAATCATTTATATTCGGAGAGTTTTCCTGTTCCCGAATTACCTCATTGACATTCAGCCCCCCAGCTGCATGCGAAACTGCAACCTCATTAACATTCACCAGTCCGAAACAAGTCTCGCCGACCTTGACCGTCCGCACGCCGGTCCGGCCGCCAACTCGCACACGACCATATTTCAACAAACTCAATAGACTCAAGAGGACTGGTGTTGATTTTCTTTTGCCTTTTACTGCAACTCTTAAAAACGTTTTGAGCAGTACTGCTTCAGTTGGGGTAACAGTTTTTTTGTAATTCTTCATACGACGAGGTTGTTCCTTGTTTCTTTGCGTGTAGGTACGCACTCCCATGTAAACGCTGTAGCTCTCCGGGCCGTTTTCTACCCAATAGCATAGTTCCACAATATGCTGTGTCATTTAAGGTTTTATATGCCTTTTCGTCAGTTGGGTCCAGTTTCAAAGCTTCTGCAGAAGAATTTCCTTGTGTGATCAAGAAATCTCTCATATTTTTCACGTCACTTGCAAGCGGCACCATGGACACTGTGTTCATTTTCTTGGCGGGCAAATGGTCTGATGCTTGGTGTGAGGTCTCAGTTTTCCATTGAGATATTAGCAACCTCTTTGTGGCATCAAGCTCATCTTTAATAAGCTTAAACCTTTCACCGTACTTGGTATGTTTTTTCTTCAAAGCATCAATCATTGCTAGCTCGCAGCAAGTTTTGAATGATGTGCTGACATTCATAGCATATGCCGCATCTCTAAATGTGCCATTTTCCTGATCGTAACCTGCAGCCTTTTTGTTGCTTGAACCAGGTTGTCAAAATTCTCTGGTTTTAGTGCCCGCAATAAATTCTGAATTTTTGGATCCAATTTTGCATTTATATTAAAACCGTCGTTAGTTCCCTCATCTTTCTTGCACAGGTAGGTGCGTGGTGGACCTCTTTGGGCGTTTTTTTTTTAATTCGTGCCAAAAGTACGAATGAGTGGGTCTTTTTCGGTCACCATGTTTGACATTGATGGATGCATTCTGGGAAACACCCTAACCATAAGGTCCTTATGAATTATTTTATCTGTGGAAAACAAGTCTTTTGGATTTATTGACACTTATGGTGTATTATTCCGTTGTTTGCAGTTTTTCTTGACACGCCACAACCTTCTAGAGTAAAAACCTTTGCAGAATGGGCACGATGCCATTTTGCTAGGTGAATTAAAAATTAACTTTTTCATTGGTTAGTAGTTACCACAAGACGCGTTTATGTAATTTCCTATCTTCCTGATTTCCGTAATTATTGCATTTCTTTTATACCCTTTCATGGTTGCCATGGCTCTTTGCACATTCATCTCAGCAGAATGATTTTTAAATAAATGTCGTGCAAAATTCAAAACTTCAGTTTTACAATATAAACAAAAATTCTTATTCTTTTTGCCCTTTCTATCTGGATTGGACTTTTTAGTATTCTTTACTTGTTTAACAGTTTTACTCATCTTGAATAAATTTGATTTTGGGTCAGAATTATCTCCAGGTTCATCTAATGGATTAAAATTGTCTTCATCTGTAGTTTTTAATGTAAAGTCAACCACTTCAGGATCTTCTAAAATATTAATATCTTCTTCATCTGATGTAGAGGATCTTTCTGCGTGTGATGGTAAGTAATGCGAATCGGAATCTGTATTATCGATTGATGTTAATGAATCTGATTTGCCTGAAAAATATGAATCAGTACTTACTCTCCGCCTATAGATTCGAGATCTTCTTTTGCCCAGTCCAATGTCTCTTGCTTCAAAATCATTAGTTTCTTCATTGACAATAAAAGGATCTGCTAGAGAGGTAGAAGCCAATAGAGCATTACAAATTTGCAAAGATTTTGAAATCAAAACGTGGATGGGCTCAGGATAGAAATTGAAATCATCAGAATGAACCTTCAAATTCTGATCCTGACTTGCAATCTTCTATTTTGGACATAGCTTCATCCGTAGGCTCAGGATAGAAATTGAAATCATCAGAATGATCCTTCAAATTCATATCCTGACTTGCAATATTCTATTTTGGACATACGTTCATCGTTAGGATCAGGATGGAAATTGAGAGATTCCGATTGAATCTTCGCATTGTGATCCTGACTTGCAATCTTCTATTTTGGACATAGGTTCATCTGTAGGCGTAAAAACAATGCTTAATTAATTTGTTATATGGTATGAGCGTTGTATTGAGGACGTATATGCATTTCAATGCTTGTTTGATTTTTTTACGCCAAGTAGTAATGGCATTTAATTTAAATTTCAAGTGCGATTCTATGTTAATAAAAGGTTGAGTGAAATGGATTCTGCGAAATTTGTTGTTATTTTTTCTGTTTCTCGGAATTATTAGTGATGAGAAGAGTATCAGCTTAATTGAAAGTTAATTTTGTATGCTACAACTGTGCTCAGCCAGGGGTCGGAAATTAGTATACTTTCCTCCTTCCTATACGTAGTATATAGAGAAAGTATTGTTTTCGTCCACATTTTCGAGTTTGAGTTTTTAGTGGAAATATTCGTTTTGAAGGTCCCTGATTCTAAAAAAATGGTTTTCGGAGTGATGTCTGTCTGTGTGTGTGTGGGTGTGTGTGTCTGTGTGTCTGGATGTGCACAGAGCTGGAGACCACACCAATGGTCGGATTTTTAAGTAAATTGGCATGTGGGTGTAATTCTGGAATTTCCCCAGGTTTTTTCAATTTTTTTGAATTTTTAATTTTTAAGGGTTTTTACCCCCCAAAAACTGCCAAAAAACGAGAAAAATCAAAATTTCTCAAAAACGGCTCTAACGATTTAGATTCAATTTTTGTGGTTTATAGTGGTTAATGTCCCAAACAAAACAATACAACCCGCATGTCTGGGAAAATACCGGTTCAAAATTTAAGTCAGAAACCGAGTCAAAAATCTTTTTTTTTTTACTTTTGTCCTAAAATATTTACAATTACCAAAATTTAGTAACGACCCTGTAAAAGAGGGCAAAAAATGCAATAAATCTGGATTTTGAATCATTGTTCTAGGATTAGTGGATGCGGAGGATTAGGCAATTTTCGTTTTGTGGTAAACACAGTACGCTGTCCAAATCCCATGATTATGGTATTTGGTTATTTTTTGTCTGAATTTGGCTACAACTGATGTAGAGTTTTATTTAGTTAGAGTAAATACAGTGAAATATTGCAAAAGTACTATTACAAAAACTACTTTATTTTATTAAAAATGTTTGTTCTTAATTACAATGCGAAGCTTCCGCCGTTGTTGGTTATAATCGAAGTTGATGATCCCGACGAGTCGCGGTCATCGTGTTTTTTCCTGATGAAAGAAGGTAGATACTTTGATCCCTGCGCAGAGTCATGTTGTTTTTTGTTGCGTAAAGTTCCAAAGATAAATCGTAACCGGACGTTATGAGAAGTCTTAACTCTTCACTAAAAACCTCGAGGTCTTGGAAAGTCGTCAGATGAATAGAGTCATAATGAATACACCTAATTTTAATGGACATTTCAATATAATGTTTTACGTTTGTGAAGATCGCGGAGAGAGCGCTCGATGTTCACCGGTCGAGAGCCGGAGGTGTACTGACTATTCGCTAGCTAGCTAGCTTTCTGGTATCAAACAAAATGGTGGGGCGGAGCAGATAGTAGGGCTGCTAGACGTGAACAATAGAACAGGTGTAGCGGAAGTGGCAGGTGGTTTTTGTGACGTCACAGTGTTGACGTAGATGTTATGACGTAGTCGGTGCGATGTCAGACGTATAATATGTGATTTTATACTTGTATTATGCGATATTAGGACAAGTTCCATACAAAGTTGATATTTGGCAATCGCAATAGCGATATCTAAGAGACTAATGATACGACTTCGAGTCATCCGAAGCTGCTGGCAACATTTTGTGTGCAGTGTGTTGTAGACGGGGTTTTGCGACTGGTTTTTTACGAGCATTCTCAGACGCTCGCGGTCGACGCAAAGTTTTTTACGTCTGTTGTAACGAGCGGTTGCCTGTGTAATTATTTTGAATGCGGTGGCAACAGTCTAATTTCTTGTTAAATATAATGCTGTGAAAATTCAGACAGTTTTGAATTGTCTTTGAGAGAAGTTTATAAACTATTCTCCTAAAAGACGTGTAAGTAAAAGTTGAATTTTAAATAGAGGTTTTGACTTGACAACTATAAAAGCAAAATAATGCTTTTAATGTTGTCCAACTGTTTTAAAACTGTTTCAATTGAGTCTCATCAGATGGAGCTAGACATTGAAGTCACTCACATGACAGTTTTTTTTTACATTTTGTTTTATATATTTTTTTTCGTTTAGTATTTTTTTTATTGATCAAAGAATTACTTAGTTCAGAGAACAAAAGTAATTCCATGAATTACTTTTGTTCACTCAACGACAGTAATTCTTTTCTCACCCTTTGAGCTAACCATTAGGTGGATATGGTTTGCTGAAGGTGGTGGAGGTGTTGATTTTGGTAATTCTACAACCAATATCTCGTTTCCTTCCAGACTCAAGAGACTATAATTGTTTCCTTTCTTTCTCCAGACTTTGTATTTTTTATCTTTCTTCAAATTCTTAAACTCTATATTTCGAGAAAGTGGCATAATTGGTACTTTTGGAATTCGCATTTTATCCAAAACTTTCTGCACTTTCTGGTCTGTCCTGTTCTTCTTTTTCATCGAGACTTCTTTCTTCAATACTACTTTCTTGTTTGATCCTGTTTTCTTCAAATTGCTTTCATCTTCTTTTTTCTTCATCTTTATAATAATTTCAACTTTTGCTGTTGGGTTCTTTCGATGCAATTCTGTCACATCCAATGTCTTCTCTCCATCTACTATAAACACCTTCATGTTTGAGTGCTCGACAAGGAATGAACTTATTCCCAACCTGTACTAGCGTTCAGCAAAACAAAACGAGTGCGAGAGTTTATTACCTAGTAGAGTGCAGCCGGTGCGCAAGCCATTAAATCAAGCTGTCAAGGGAACGCCCTCGCCAGCTGTTACACGCGAAATTAAAAACCCCACTAAATCTGCAGAATTTTGTTTTTATGTCTAGAGCTGCATTACACAACAAAATACCCAACCAAATTGCCCTGTGTCGGGAAAATTACCCGCGCCCTCCCGCGGGCATATAAGCGAGTGCTCCGGGCAGTTCCTTAGCAGTCGCCGATCTAAGTCGGACTGCTCCCATGCAAGTGGCCTGCGTACCAAAGTGCGAGGACAGTTGCAGTAGCGGGGTAATGCGGGGGGAGGGCGCCCCCTCGTAAGATCTCGCCACCTGGGTTCTCTTTATCTCTTCTCCTTCTCTTTCACTCTATTTAAATATAGTTAAATATTCTGGGACCATAGCAAAATCAATTTCGGGCTGCTGATTTACGGGAACTGGTTCTGGCCCACCATTTATTATGAGCTTGCCCAAAAGATCGCTCAAAACGCTCCTATTAAAACCAATGTAGCGCGTGGGGGAATACCTAACACCTCACAATACGTCACGGCATCCGTAGCATTTAATTTGTAAACCCAAGAAGTCCCGGTCGGTAACCCATCGGGTGGGTATATTTTGGACGTCGTCCTTGGGTCTTACTCACTATCAACGGTAAATAGAAAATGCAATTCCAATAAACATGCCTACTAATAAATAACAACGATATAAAACTTTTAAAACTTAACAATCAACAATATAATTTATGTTAGCACAATGGCATGCCTTAACTACTAATAAATCTAATTTCCTCAAGGGCAAAACGCTCAGCTATTTTGCTGTGCTTGTACCTTTAATTCAGGGGAGTTAGCCGGCCGAGTCCTTTTGGCACTTGATTTCAATAAAAAAACTGAGGTTGAAAAGCTCATAAGTTTTTTGTCACAGTAAATTACGCTCTGTCTGATACTGTCTCATTATTTCTACATTACTTCCATTGGGGCTGATTTATTTGGTAATTCTATCGAAACCCGGACCTCACGCGAATTTAAATTTGTTTTTCAAAATGACCGAAATAACGCCCTGATTCTGAAAATTATAGTCGTTTTTGTCGGAAAAGTCGGGAAAAACGGGAATTTTTTTCTTTCTGGAATATAGCGATGTGGGTACAAATTATGCGGAATTTTACTCTGAACACGAATATGAAACCCGTTTCACAATTTATTATTTAATAAGTGAACTATCGTCAAAAACGTGTTATGTCCACACAATCCAGGGGGAACGGTGGGATTCCGGGGTAATTGGGTGGGGAATTTTCTTCAGACTAGCTTAAATATAATTTTCCCTTTTTGGGGAAATTTTCCCTTTTCGGAAAGTTTTATCCATTTTAAGGAATTTCCCTTTTTTGTGACGAAATTTCCCTTTTTTGGGAAATTGTCCTTTTTGGGAATTTTTTCCTTCAACAGTAATCGCGCAATACAGCGCTCTACGAAGTTAGGTTAGGTTTGGTTATGATAAATATACACAAAGGGTTTCCGGGGTAATTGGGTAGGGAATTTTCTTCAGAATAGGTTAAATATAATAAAATGGAAATTCCCTCATATTCGGAAAATGTCCCCTACATGGGAAATTTCCTCCTTTTTCACGGGATTTCGCTTTTTGGAAATTTGCCCATTTTGGGAATTTTTCCTTCAACAGTAATCGCGCTATACAGCGCTCTGCGGAGTTAGGTTATGTTAGGTTATGATGATGTACACTCTTGATGCTCTTGATTGAATGAAAAATAAGTTGGAGTCCATAAGTATGGATACTGTAAATAACATGAAGGGGGCTATTCTATCGATGAAAAAATACTCTACAAAACTCTAGTTAGGGTTGTCATATCATACAGTGCTGGGTTATGTTATAATAAATAAATACAAAATATTTTAAATACATATAATTTTGTGTTTATTTATCGTAAATTTCACTGCGATACTTATATAGTGCCGTGATGAGGGAAATTTAATGAAGGGCGGTCGTGGGTTGGCACTACCGTCTCCGCTAAATATTACTTATCCGGACAATGGTTATACTGTGGCAGGATAGGGGTAACTTAGCGGATGCGTTAATAAAAGTTAAATATGTGTTTGTGGTTGCGTGATGGCATCTAATTTAGGTTGTGTTATTTGTGAAGTAATTTTTGGGATGCAGCAGAGTACAGTAAAGAAAATGTAATAATTTTTTTTAGTAGGACATAAGGTAATTAAAGCTAAAACAAATTGCGGTAAATGTTGTGAGGAAATAGATTTGGATCTGAACAGTTTACAGTTTAGGTGTAGGAAGTATGTGTCAATAAACAAGAAGAAGAAAAAACAGTGCTATTGGAGAGGAAGTGCAAAAACATCTTCGTTCTTAAATAATAGTAAATTGGACCTAGTGAAGTGTTGGAGGCTGATTATATATCTTCTTCACCACAATCCACCTCGACATACATTTCTTGAGGAATCCTTGAAATTAGGACCAAACACTGTAGTAGATTGGTTTTCCTTTTACCGTGAGGTTTGGAACATCACAATAAAAGTAATACAGAGCCCTTGGGAGGACCAGGTTGTATTATAGAAATTGATGAAGCAAATTTTGGAAAGAGGAAATAAAACCGGGGGAGAGTTGTAAAAGGCTAGTGGGTGCTTGGTGGAGTGGTTAGGGGTACTGGTGAAAGTTTTTTTGTACCGGTCCCAGACCGTACAAATAAAACACTAATAAAAATAATTTTGAAAACTGTGAGACCAGGTACCATTGTTATAACTGATTGTTGGCGGGCGTATTATACACTAAAGAGCAGATTTAAATGCCTGACAGTAAACCACAGTAAAAATTATGTGGATTCTGAGTCGGGAGCCCACACAAATACTATTGAAAGGAAGTGGCGGGACATTCGTGCGGCGGTCCCAAAAAACGGGCGCTCCAGCAAACATTTTCAGGGGTACCTGAAAGAATATATGTTTAAGAACAGGTACGCGCCGTTATACAGAGCCCACTGTTTTTTTACCTCTGCTGCCGAGTTGTATCCTCCAAAAAACTAAAGTATATATAATTACTATTTATTTAATAACCTAACCTAACTTAATCTAACTTTACCTAACTCCACAGAGCGGTGTGTGGGGAATTTTCTTTTTTGGGAAGTTTCCCCTTTTAGGGAAATTTCCCCTTTTTTGAAATTTTTCCTTTCAACGGTAATCACGCTATACAGCGCTCTGCGGAGTTAGGTTAGGATGATGTACACAAATTTGATGTGTCAGGTAAATAATTTGTGAATATTTATCATAACCTAATCTAACCTAACTCCGCAGAGCGCTATATAGCGCGAATACTGTTGAAGGGAAAAATTCCCAAAAAGGGGAATTTTACCGAAAAGGGAAAAACCCCAAAAAGGAAAAATTTCCCGAAAAGCGGAAATTTTCCAAAAAATGGGAAAATTTCACATAAAAGGTAAAATTCCCAGAAAAAGAGGAAATTTTCCTTTTGTTATATTTAACCTAGTCTGAAGAAAATTCCCCTCCCAATTACCCCGGAAACCCTTTGTGTATATTTATCATAACCTAACCTAACCTAACTCCGCAGAGCGCTGTATAGCACGTTTACTGATGAAGGAAAAATTCCCAAAAATGGGAAAAATCCCAAAAAGGGGAAATTTCTCGAAAAGGGAAAATTTCCAAAAAAAGGAAATATTTCCCGAAAAAGAGGAAGTTTTCCTCAAATTATATTTAACCTAGTTGGGAAATTCCCCACCCAATTACCCCGTAATCCCACCGTTTCCCCTAGATTATGTGGACATAACACGTTTTTGACGATAGTTCACTTATTAAATAATACATTGTGAAACGGGTTTCATATTCGTGTTCAGAGTAAAATTCCGCACAATTTGAGTACCCACATCGCTATATTCCAGAAAGAAAACAAAAACACGTTTTCCCTAGTTTTCCTGACTTTTCCAATAAAAACGACTATCATTTTCAGAATCAGGGCGTTATTTCGGTCATTTTGAAAAAAAAACAAATTTTTAAATTCGTGTGAGGTCCGGTGTTCGATAGAATTACCATTTATTTACAAACAGCATATACTACAGAAGTCCAAATTGAAAATTACATAAAAAACTAACACAAGATTTCTTCGCAAGAATACAGAGTGAAAAAATTGTAATGCTATTAAAATGCATGATCAGCTCATAGGTTCTTTAAAAACTACAGGGGAAAAGAAACAAGACAAAAAAACACTAGTGATAAAAAATTTGAGGGCCTATTTACTGTCAAAAATTTTGCCAAGGTCTGTAGAAGCTTATTTTGCTAATACTTTTCTTAAAACTTAGCAATGTCAAACTGAATGGAACACTCCTGCACAGCTACTATTTATTTAATGGAGAAGGTAATGGCTATTATAACCATTTAAGCAATTTTAGTCTCAAACTGTACCCTTGGTTGCTTGCTGAAAAACAAGTTCCTGGTTGCAGCTGAAAAAACAAGTTTCCAACTTAAAAATCGCAGAAAAATGGCTGGTTTTGGTTGATAAAGGTTGAGTAGCCTTTGTTGAATCAGAAAAACACCTCAGCAAACAGATTTGCTCCCTTATTAATGGCCAGAGGACACCTACTGCTAATAATATCAGTACCTTTACTGTAACCACTGTAACCAACCTGGGTGACAATCAGTAGCAAAAGTTGAATTTCTAAAAAAAATACTAACAGAAATGAACGCAATAGCTAACCTAAGTAGATACACTCCTTGCCTGCCCAAATATACTAAAATAATTTAATATTCCAACCTAGAAGTGTTAGTAGGCTATACACTTTCTAAACTGCTGTACTTAATTTGGCAGCCCATTTCAGTAGGCCTACTTTTTGTGTGGGGCCCTCATTCTTTTTTGGGGTTACAACATGTTAAACATGGGGTTACTAATACTATCCTATCAACTGAGAAAAAACCTAGCAATGCTTATCTGGGGCCAAAATAAATACAAACTTTAAATATGCTGTAAAATTATTATTGAGAGTTTAAATGACTATAATGCAGGTTACAGACATGGGTATACACAGGTTTTATTACAAGCTCATTTTAATGTGAATACAACACAATAAACATCACCACTTATCACTTCTTTACTTGTCACTGAATTTAGAAAATTGATAAAAATAAAAAAATGCTACACTGAAAAAAGGTATTTAAGTTACTAGGAAAAAATGTTGCCACCTTTGGATAGCCTTCAGGGAAAACCCTGCCATCTACCACTTACCTTGCACTGGTGCAACTGTATTAATTTACTTACTTTTTACTAAATTAATTTATTGTTTGGGTGTAAAAACCGTCTCCCTCATCTGGCTGTGCAATGGTTCCTGAGTGAGATGTGGCAGTCCAGCAAAGCTATATATCAAAACATACTGAAAACAACTTGGCAGACCCATAAGCATTGCAGGACTGATTGTAAAGGAAAAAGACCTACTTAACTATATGAACTGTCTGGCTACTTTACTAGCTAATAGGTGCTAGTGAGTGTTTACACGGGTAGAGTTACTCTACTAGAAACTCTACTCTACTCCTTAAAAGCCTGGTTTACACGGGTCGAGTACAGCGGGCGAGTTACTCGGCCCAGTTACTAGACCCAGTTGTTGTTTTGTTTAACTCGCCCAGTACTTGACCAGGCTGTCCACTCGCATCACGTTTCGGATAGTGTAGGCTATGCTGTAGGCAGACAGCTTTCGTTTTAACGCTGTTTGATTTTAGAACGGTACGACAAGAGTTTAAGGCCGAAGTTAGAAAGTGTTTAAAAAAAGCCTTTGACGTTGTATTAGAGGAAATTTACGAAATTTAGGAAGAGACAGATCTTTTTTGAGAATGACACCCGAAATGTTTGAATCACTTTTAGACATGATATCTCCTCAAATATCAAAGCAAGACACTGTTATGAGAGATGCTATTCCCCCAAAATTAAGTTGGAAGTTACTCTAAACTTTTTGGCCACAGGCAATAGTTTTAGATCCCTTCAACATCTCTTCAGGGTTTCAAGATCAGCAATTACAATTTTCGTACCTGAAGTTTGCGAAGCAATAACCAATGTTCTATCTGAATTCATCAAGGTAAGCATTATTCCTGTATTGTATAGGTACACATAATATTTGAGGTTTCAATTTATATAATAGACAGATATTTGAAATAAAAATTGTTTATTTCTTTAAAATCTCGAGGAAGGCTGTAATACAAACCTTAATAAAAATGTTATTCTGTTATTTTTACAAACAGTCTTCATACTTATGTATACTGTAGATTGTATGTTATAAAAAAGATTAAATATATATTTTACAATAAGATACTAATCGGAAGAGATAATTTGTTATGTATAACACTATTTGCTTCAGTTGTGTTTTAACAGTGTTTTAGTTATCAATACTTGATGTGCCAGCGACAACGTCTTCATTAGTTTCTCCCACATTAGCCAGAGTTATTAATTCTTCATTAGTGCCGTCTCCAATAACAATAAATTGCTCAATATCGTTGTCGTCACTTATGAAATAGCTTCCACTGGCACTTGACGTAGCAATTGAGAGGGGAGACGTCAATGGTTTTGATTTCTTCATGGGTCCGTGTTCTGCCTCTTGTTGGAGCATTTGTACTGTATATTTCGTAAGGGTAGTTTGTATGTCTTGTTGGGCTAGAGTAGCCTGCAGTGGACCTAACGCTGCCAAGCACTTTGCAACATGCTTTCTAAAGATCTCATGTTCAGAGAGGGCTTCCTCTGCTGGAGTGTTTAAATTTACACTCATGGCTTTTAAGTCTTGGACATCATTTGAGAGGTCTTGAAATTTCCTTTTTGCTTTTTTCGGCTGCGTGTTGTTAATTAAACCAGAACACAGTACAGGTGGCGTGGCTGGGGTTGGAACCGGTGTCGGTGATGCCGTTTCGAGATTTCTGTTATCTGAACACAAAATTGACTACGACAAAATTGATGCATCATCATTTTCCGGAATAAGGTGCTCCATCGCCCCGTCATCGATATCTTCATCTGCCTGTAAAAACTCATGTAAAGGAGTAATTTGCAACTAACTATAATTATTTTTTCAGATATCACAAACACACCAAGAGTGGAAAGTAATGGCTAATGGCTTCAGCGAGTTATGGAACTTTCCAAACTGCTGTGGTGCCCTTGATGCAAAGCATGTGTTGATAGAAGCACCACCAAATAGTGGCTCTACTAGAAACTCTACTCTACCCCGTGTAAACCAGCCTTAAAGGTTTATGCCAACTAACTACATGGAGGAAAACTATTTTTTTTTAATTGCAACTAGGACCTATTTACTAAAACAAACTGTGAGAATAACCGCTATACATTGCTAACCTACCTTTTCCAACATTTCAGCTAGGTAAAAATTTATTGCTTTTACTTGGGAGGGTTATATAAAACTGTGCCGTAGGGGCTAAATATTTTGAAACTGATCAAAACTGCTAACTTACTGAAAAATTTGAGTCACAGATGCTAAATAGATGATTTGCTAACTAAAACTGCATACAAACTGAAAATCACCTTTACACACACTAGACTGTAGTTAGCAACACATTACAATTGTAGTAAACTTTAGCAGAAGTTGTTGTAAAAATAAACATTGAGACTAGGAAGAATAATAACAAATGTTTGAGGTTAAGCCTCTACTGACATTAACTGGTTTGACTGACAGCTGGAATTGTAAAGAAGAGGGGGTAAACATCTTCTGGCTAGGCTATATGGCTTATGTCTGGCAAACATGTTTTCTTCTGCTACCATTCTGAAGCAAATTGATGAGGTTACGCCACTATTCTAAAGCGGGGGGGGGGAGTGTTATGCTACTATTCTGTAGCGATTTGAAGGAGTTATGCTAACTTCTTCATTGGGGGAATAATAATATTGGTACTGTTGTGTGACCATTTCCTGTGTTGGGCTATATTGAACTGAAATATTGAAACTGAGGGGACGGAAGGAATTACCTCGATTCTCTGCTACCATTGATTTACTACTAGGAATGCGTGCTGGACAATTATTGGAAGAGTGAATTACCCAGAAACTGATCGATCTACCAGATGTATTGCCTTGCCATAGCATAGATGAGTTTACTAAGCATCTAGTACTAAGTTATTGAAACTGGCGAAGTGCCAAACTATTGCGACTACTTGTATTGCTCTGAGGCTATCATTAAATAACACTTCAACCTAATAACCTTTCACATAATCATAACAATAAAATCTAAATAACAATGGCTATAGATAACTATTTAATTAAAGCTGTAAATCGTGTAGCGTGGCGTGGGTAGCCCACGCCATGAGAATATTGCTATGTCACATGCCTGAAACTACTATTTCCTACTTATAATTCTACATATGACGAGAAGTTCAGGATTGGACAAGTCTCTGAAAATAGGTTCAATCTTATTCATTACAATTGGTGCAAAATGAGTATGTTTCTTATGGTCATATGGTTCATTGTTGGATTTTGCTTTCTGGTATTTACACCAACTCTCAGGACCGTCAGGGCACAGTTCGTGTTTTGGTGTGTCATTTGTAGATGAAAGGTGGAGATATTCACCCCACACAGCACCTCTCATGGATTCCAACCTATTCACATTCCTCCTTATTGCAAGTCCATAATAGTTTTGGATCCCATTAATTGCAGCATGTGTGAGACGGTCACGACCTCCCACAGCTTTGCCATCTTCCAATTGATCTTTTCCCATTTTACGCTTCAGATTTCGAAGGCATGTGCCCATCCGTTTCTGAATATGGCCTACACATTCTAATTTCTCAATAGAGAAATCTTGGCCATAAGGCTTAGCTTCTGCTACAGTGGGGTATGCAGAGCTATCTCCATCCCCGAGAAAATTCTTATATCTAATATTGAGGGTGGCCTCCGACTTTACAAACATATCCAGAATGCCCTTTGTCTCCATCCCACCACTAGCACCTGAATAGTTTGTAATGCACGTTGTGTCATGCTCATTAGTCAATCTTCCAGCACACCTTCAATACTTTGTAAGAATCCTTACATCAATTACCTTTCCATTTATCTCACTAATGGAACTTACAATACCATTCTGGGAAGCATGGCCTCGGCGCTGCCACGACCCATCGAAGATTGCTGTGATGTCTCTGCTTCCAGTTTCATTAACACAATCCTCAACAGCATTCCTCATACTGTCAGTAGCAACCTCCTTGGTTGCTTCTAGTATGGCACTATTGAGGTGTTTGAACTCAGGAGGGTTATGTAAGTTCATAAGACCACTAAAGTTGCGGGCGGCCTCCTCACCTTGTCCGATGCATCGGAAAGCGTAGGCTAAGTGAACATTTATGGCTGACTTTTTATTCACCCCTTTACTGTTTTTCTCACATACTTGGAAATCACAATCATGACACTTTATATTAAATCTAACACTCAGGCCTATCCTGTTTGTAGGGTATAAGGAAAGCGGCCCGTGACACTTGCATCATACTACGATTTTTGACATCAAGACCTGAAAGTCTTGTAGCCTAGTAAGGTCATAGCAGTCACTCAAGTTTTCTTCATCTTCATAGGCTTTATAGGCATCTAAATTAGAGCTTATTTTCCTACTTGATGAACTAGGACTAGGCCTTGGTGGCTCACATTCTTCAATGATGGGCGTAGTAGGCTCATCAGCCCTAGGCCTAGATTCTAATCCAAGGTTGGAAACATTCTCACTCACTACATCAGCATTTACTTCACTTTTACTGTGTATATGTCGACCAGTAAACACCCGTTTACGTTTTTTAAACACTTTCAAACTAGATTTAGGCATTTTAGAAACTACACAAACACAAAACTTGATGGTAAGCTTCAAAATAACACTGACCTCAAACTAAGCTAAGCAACAGACAACAATAAAATAAAACAATCCTAAAGTCAGCGACCAGGTGACTGCAGACAACAGTTCAAACTGTTGCCAACGCAACAAAACCTAATTATAATACAGTTGGAAAACAAAGTGTACTATAACAAAGTTGTAGAAAGTTGTGAAAGTTGTAGTTGTACTAATCTGCTGGCAGCTCGGACGGTCACGAAATAAAATAAAATATTTGTGCATGCAATAATAAAAAAATCATAACTCAAAAAGTATTGCTCAGAATTAAATAATTCTTTCAGCTAATGAAACAGGAAGAAATAAAGAATCAAAAACGAAACGAAAATAAAACTCATATTTTTGTGATTTTTTGTCCCCTGACTCCCCTTGATTTAACCCTCAAGTACTAAACTGCAAAATATTTAACCACTCTGCACCGTCTGTCAGACGTCATTTTTTTTATTTTTATAAAAAACATGAAAACTAATATTTTATATTATTTTTTTCTTGTTTTATGACTCAATACCATAGTAATTTTAGTAAATATTTGCTTTTAACCAACAAATTAATATTTCCCCCCACCCCATAACAAATGTGAAAAACTAGGTAATACATTTTTGTATGTGCATTTAAACAAAAATCTTGATGAGAAAAATGGTAGACCACACTATTTACTGTTTTAAGATAGGTAATAAGTATTTAGTATCAATAATATACTATAGTATGAGTTGAGGTTTACTTAATATTTTTGTTTAAAAAAAAATCAGAAAAAATTCTTAAATTTTGTGCTAAACAACATAATTTTTGGCAAATAAAACACAGTTACTATGGAAACATCTTATTTATTACTGTGAACAAAAACTTACATGTTAGGTACAATAACAAATCAATAGGAAATAGCAAATCGGAAGTCCACATTTTTGGAATGGATACATCCAAACTGATTTTGAGTTTATTCAACACATCGTACACAAACTTTTCTTGCGCATTCCAAGCAAATCGGAAGTTCACATTTTTGGCATGGATACCGCGTCTGGCGTTTCAATTTCGGGGGACAGAAAGCACATGTTTTTCTTTTTTCGAGAGTTTGTGCTGGCTGATGATCTTCTTCATGTTGAGGAAGCTTTAGGATTCGACGAATCGAAAAAGAGATCTCTTTTGGTATGGCACGCCGTAATCTATCCAACATGTATTGATGCACCAGCGCAGCCGCTAACTGCTTCATAAAATCCATCATTGACATTTCTTTGGATTTTGGGTAAGCTTGGTGTAGGACATATGCGTTGACTCCAGAAGCCGTATCAATGATTGTGAAAAAAACTGTCATAGGCCATCTTCTAGTTCTTCTGCTAGAAGAGTAGTTGCGATTATTTCCGGCTTTCCGGTCTCAGGGTCGTCCATTGCACGATGATGCATTATTACCGCTTTCTGCTCCTTGGTAACATAAGACAATAGTGTAATGTCTTCAGTAAACCCATATATAGATGATTTGACTTCACGATGGGGATTTGGCTTAAACTCTTGGGGTATTTCAACTTTATCTTTTCTGACAGTGCCAACGTAAGTCAGACCTCTCTCCTTTAGCTCCTGGACTAACTGGATCGATGAGAACCAGTTGTCTCCTGTGACATTACGGTTAGTCATTTGAACGGGCGTTACTAGTCTCAACACTGACTGAGTTGGCTTACTGAGTTTATTTTCTTCCGGGCTTAATGTACGGCCATAACATCCTTTGCCGGTGTAAAGATATGCATTAAAACTGAAATCTTCCGTTGACGAATTCTCAGAAAACTGTTCTGACAACTCAAAAGTGCTTGGAGATGATCCAACTTGTTGGAAGTATTGAGCAGCAGTAAGGTTGAAGTTAGAATTTTTAGAAGATGTAGATGGTGTTTGCCTTGGCTGTAAATTTAGGTATTGCCGATCTTGAACTGTGATAATGCCATTTTGTTTGGCAGGGGTAGGCAAACATGTGGTATTTTGCTTGGCGAGATTAGCATTTTTTTGCGTTTCTTAATATCAGAAACTATTTGCAACACCTTTAGCTGAAATTTGACGACATCGTCATCATCAAATGTTTCCAGTGACGGAATTATGCCAGCAAAAAATGAAGTGTGCCGATCTTTTCGCTTGATTATACTTAGCAGTTCTAACTCAACGGGTTCAGCTTTCCTTTTATTGCACTTCTTTTTCTCCTGTTTTTTAAATGAAGCACTGCCACTTGCAACGCCTTCTATGTTACTATTATTATTACTGACCTGTCCATTTTCATTGTCCGAATCGCCAGATACCTCTTGCATCTGAGCACATTTCCCACTATCTGGAAAGCTGTCATCTGTGTCGTGGGGTAGAACTGTTTTTTTTTTCTTCAAAAATTTAAGTTGGTCACCATAAATATAGCACTTCTTTGGCTGCCTCGCACTTCCAGACTTCATGGATTTTCTAAAATTCCTCTCACTTCTTTGGAAAGAGTCCCGGATGTTAGACCATTTCTTCATAACATGTTTAGCTGAAATACACAAAAGATTATGTTGTTGATAAATATTGTATTAATATCCACTCCATAAATATGCAAGATATGACCTTTAAGCAATTAGGATTAAAGCAATGGGGGATTAATGATACAGAATCTTTATGGATGCGTATTTTGTTAAAGGTAATGATGATAAACATGATCATACCATGGTTTAAGTCTTACATGCCTCCTGCGTTAATAGCTTCTTCCCTACAGGGAAAATTCGCTAACCATTTTGACGGACTTTTGTAAAACCATCAATTGGAATATTCACCAAAACATGCTGTAATATTCGTTTTGAATAGGGTATTACAGGTTTTAGCGAATTTCCCCTATAGGGAAGAAGCTATTACCGTAGGTCTCATGGTAAGACTTAAGCCCCAGACCATGATAACTTTTTGTTTTGACGTCCCCAGATGCCAAAAACACTATTCGTTCAAATTTATATATATGTATATATATATATATATATATATATGTGTGTGTGTGTGTGTGTGTGTGTGTGTGTGTCCGTGAATGCGATAACTTGAGTAAAAAACGTCCGATTTCGATGAAATTTGGCTCAAATGTGTAAAATGACATTCATGACTTTAAGTTCGAAAACCAGAAAAATCGGACCATGGGAAGGGGGGTTTATGGGTTTTTAAATTTTCCAAAAATCAGTTTTTTGCATTTTTCACCCTAAAATGTTTAAAAAACTTAATTTTGGTTTTGACTATGTCATAGAGCTTAAAAAACAAATAATATGGTATTTTGAATTATTAACCTAGGTTAAGTGGTTGCGGAGAAAATCCAAAAAACCTACTCATAAAATCACCCATGTTAATCTTATGGGAAAACAGTTTTTGGCTTTTCCTCAGTTCATTTCAATGTAAACTTCACATTTGCTTTTACCAATCAGTTCAGCTCCACAAAACAATCATTTTGGTGTTGAAATTGTGATTCTACACCCCACCGTTGCAGAGATATTCAAAGTGCTAAACACAGTACGTTGTCCAATGTTATCCTTATGGAGAATAAATCAAATTTGATATCTCGATTATTTATGAATGTATATTGATGAAACTTGGTATGTGGCTTCACGTAGCACTGGTATATTGATATTTATGCAAAAAAAGATTTTTTTTTATTATCCCCGTAGCAGCAAACCTGCGTACTCAGCCCCCCTGTTATTCTTATGGAGAATAAGTAAAATGTAATGACTCCCTTAATTATGAACATAAATTAAGAAAACTTGATATGTGGCTTCAACTTGTTGAGTTAAATTAATATGTGCATAATTTCCCATTTTTTGTTCCTTGTTGCAGCAAACCTGCTTACTCAGCCCCCATGTTTTTCTTATGGAGAATAATTAAAATGTTATACAGCGCTTATTTATAATTGAATATTGATGAAACTTGGTATGTGGCTTTGCCTAGTTATATTCTATTTATATTTGCATACAAAATAATTGTTTGTATTCCTTGTTTCAGCAAACCTACGTACTCATCACCCATGTTATTCTTATGGAGAAAAATTAAAATTGGATATATCGCTTATATGTGAATATATTTTTATGAAACTTGGTATATAGCTTTATGTGGTATTGAGACATATATTAAGCATTGGAAATTCGCTGAGTACGCAGGTTTGCTGCGACGGGGGTATTTTAATTTGTTCAGATACCTGGCAAGTGGGTGTTCCTTTACTGACCTCCACTAAAGTTACAGACTTGTAATTTCCACAATCAGCGCAATAGTTAGAGATGTATGTAGAGCTCTTTGGACATTGCGACAAGAATTCATGCCTGTTCCCACAACAGACAAGCGAAAAAAAATTGATGAAAACTTTGAAAAAAGAGCTAACTTCCCTCATTGTGTTGGGGCAGTGGATGGAAAACATTACGGATTATCCATCTATGTAACTCAATGTACTACAACTACAAGGGATTTTCGTCTGTTGTGTTAATGGCAGTAGTTGATTCTCAATATAAATTCATTTACGGCAGTTATGGAAAATTTAAACTGTATTTCAACAATGCTCTCTGTCGAAATCAGTTGTAAGCAATGAATTAGGACTGCCTGAAGAGAAGTGTCTTCCTGGTACAAAAAGCCCCAAGGTTCCTTACTGTTTTGTTGCAGACGAGGCGTTCGGGCTGCACAAACCTCTTTTACGACCTTATTCTGGACATCAATTGACTATTGAAAAACGTGTATTCAACTATCGCCTCGCCTATCTAGAGCTCGGAGGTATGTGGAGTGTACGTTTGGTATACTGAGCAATAAATGGAGGATTTTTCATAGGGCTATGAATATGAAACCCGATTTTACTACTTAGATTGTTAAGGCTTGTCTTATTTTACATATCTTCGTTATTGTACGAGATGGTTACAACACCGAAGATGCCCTAACTGTAACAGGCTGTGAAGACATTCCTGCTAGTGAAAACGTGCGCGGAGGACTGTCGGCAAACAATGTAAGGAAAATGATGACGGACTATTTTTCAAGTACAGTTGGTACAGTGAAATGGCAGTACTCTAGGATTTGACATGTCCGCGTGTACTTCAAGCAAGCAACAAACTGATGTCTATCTATGTTTCCTGCCGCTGAATACATACATTTTGATTTTAATATTATTTTAGCATACTTAAATAAATTGTTTGTACTCACCGTATTCATTCCTTTTCTTATCTTCCATCTCCTCGAATCCTTCATTTAACTATTCAAAAACCTCAATCCAGGCACTTTTCGTTTTGATTCGATCTTTATTGCCTTCTACTGTCTTGTCCCATAATACTGGATGTTCTTGTACTAAACTTATAAGCATTTCGAGATCTACTTCCGACATAATCAAAACTTTGCGCACTACCGTACCAATTCAAAAGTGAAAAACACGTGGTGTAGGCGGACGACAGACGACAGGCCGCCGGTTGTATGTGAACAGTCACAATGGTCCGCTACCCCCACTATTCCAGCCGGCTCGTTTACCCGACACCGGCTGCCGGCCTTCGCTGAGGGGGCGCCCGGCATCCCTCGACGAGTCCACGGCAGCCGGTTAGTGATTAACCGACCACGACACTTAGTCGTACATATATGAACGTCCCCATATGCTCCTTCACCCAATAGCCGGGGATCCGCCACCTTTAAGCCTTTTTTTTATTTTTTTTTTACGTTGGACATTATATTTTTTTTAGTGTTCAGTACCTTTATTTAGGAGGGTTTTGGGGTTAAAAAAATATATCCTCTACCTGTATTTTTTACGTGTAAATTTTAAATGTTTTTGGCGATTTTTTTTATTCTATTTAAAAGCTTGAATAACTTTTTTATTTGACTACCAATTTTAATAATTTTTGCATTATTCTGTTCCTTACAATGTATAGACACTTTTGGGTATAGAATACTAGGGGGCTTGGCTAGAAAAAAAGTTATGAGATAATATATAACACAACAATTTAAAAACATTCCAAAAACCTAAAGAAACAATTTTTTAGTTATTTTTTAAGCTAGAGTACTTTCCATACCCAAAAACCTTGGTAACATAATAAAGAATAACTGGTAAAAATTTCAAAAGCCTATGTCTAATACTTTAGATTTTATTCAAACATATGGTACAATAAATATGTAAAATCCGAACTTGCGGGAAACTGAGTTCAGAGTAATGGCTTTTAATACTTAATATCAAAACTCCCCTGCACCATACATTGCTCCTTCTTCAGCAATTTTTCTCTCCTCTGCAAACTGAGCAGATCTGACTTTTTCTATATTTTCTATACTTCTCAGCCGCCCTTGCCTTACGCAACCGCAAGCGATGTACGTCTTTCTTCTTCGCGTGGTGCGATGTTTTCAGTCCAGGCAACACTCCTGCTTTCTCTAGGATCTTGGTTATAGTTAGTAGGTAGCCTTCATTGTATACATTTACAGCTTCTCCAACTGCTTTCTCTAGCCTTCTTCTTGCTGAGAAAGATACTTTTGGGCATTTGCTCTATATGACGCTATGTAGGGATTTGCATTTTGCGTTTTGCCTAATGAACACCGTTTTAGGAGCTGTTCACTCGATAGGTGCTTATAAATGGGCAATACATGGCAATATACTTTTCCATTTAGAGGTGTTTTTATGTCCTCTGAATGTTTTCTGGGGGCTTCATTGTTGGCCAAGTCTCTTTGATAGAAGCACCAGCTGTTACTGCCGGAAGGGCAATTTTCATGATGTGGTTCGGCGTCCGTTGATCTGCACTGATCTAAAGTGGCAAATATCGTTGTTCTCATTTTTTCTGTACCATCTAAGTTATTTATAATAGCATTCCTATAGTACTGGGATAATTTATCAATGGTTTTACCTTTTAGGCTACCATGTGATTTTCCTCCAAGTGTGACCTTATCTTTCATTTTGCTACAATCTTTTACAAGATTCCGAAGTCCAGTACCTAGGCGCTTTGCGACATGGTTGACACACTCTTGCTTGTCAGTTGCAACTCCTGCACCATAAACATTCAGTGAGCCGATGTGATCAAATGATCAAATGAGTCACCATCTGATATAACGCTAACAGCGAAAACCGAGGCTTCCAGACCGTTTCCAGAGAATTTCGGCTGCCTCGGTCTCCATCCCTGGAGAGGAACCGTCATAGTTAGCTTGGCAATGGGGCTTATGATCTGCAAACCATTTTTCAAACTCTGGACAGTGTTCATTTATTTGCATTTTTTTCTTTTGACAAATTCGACAGTACTTCGATAAAACGACATAATCTATCACGCAGCCTGTGATAAGCTCTATTATACAGCCTACTCCGTACGTGGATGTAAATCCTCTTTTCTGCCATGTCCCGTCGTAACTAACTCCTATATTTATAGGTTTAGGCATGTCTAATGTCTGTTCAACCTCTGAGTAGGCCTTTTCAACTTCTACTCTAGCATTTTTTTAGACATTCCTCAGAGCATTCTTTAGTTACTTCGACTAATGTCTTTACATGTTTGTCAAAAGCCGAGTGATGCAGGCATGGCATATTCATACACATTGAAAAGGTCTGCATTACCATATGCCCTTTCCCAAGTGAAGCAAAAGTTTTGACCATTCTCCTATTTACGTCAAAAGGTTTTCTTCCACATTCTTTATTGTCGAGGTTGCATTGTTGGGACGTCTCAAAACTATTTTTCTGATTGCACGAATCACAATGAACAGTAATCGTCTGTGCAAATCCCAAAATTTTAGACACTGTTACTTTGGAGTTAGTGTCCAAACAAGACTTACATGGGAGATCTTGTAAAAACTTAGACAGAGATACAATATCTACCAAGGTATAACATGGTGAGCCGTCGTACGTCTTAGTAGGGGTATCATACGAGGTGGTAAGTTCAAATCCAGTAGGCCTACTCTTTTTGGAGTTTCATTTTCACTCTCTTGTGTGTCATCTACAAAAGAACTAGAGCTTCTAACACCTTCATTACTAAGGCCAGGTCTTACATTTCCAAAATGAACAGAAACAGAATTAGGCGTACATTCAGTTTCGCTTATTGTTTTGTTATTCTCTAAATTAGTATCTCTAGTACCCCACCTTTTTTGAACTTTTTGCGACTTTGAACTGATTTGTTTACTTTACTAGCTTTGACCCTACTCATTTTAAAGTATAAAATTAGCAGACCTAAGATTCCATATAAAATAATGTTTGTACACTAGGCTAATTGGCAATCCCACTATCAAATTGCACCAAATGAGGCTACACTTTCACTAAATGCAATAGTTATGCATGCAAATGCTCAAAAAGTAAAATGACACTCCATAAGAATAATATTGGACAACGAACTGAGTTTATCACTTATCAAAACGCCAAATTTTTTTTTAAGTAGAATTCAATGGTAAAAAGGGAAATTTGATTTACATAAAAAATATTACATGTAAAAAACTAAAAATAAAATTTGGGGTAAAAAAAATCCAAAATACTCATTTGGATGAAGCGATCTGGCTGGTTTTCAAACTTAAAGACATGAATGTTGCTTTACAGGTTAGTACTAAATTTCATCAAATCGGACCATGTTTAAGAGATTTATCGTACCCACGGACACACGTATATATATAAAGTTTTTAACGGATGGTGTTTTTGGCATCTGGGTACCTCAAAACGAAAAGTTATAATGGTCCCGGGCCTAGGTCCTACCATGCCGACTACGATAATAGCTCCTTCCCATAGGGGAAGTTCGTTAATTCCCTATAGGGGGAATTCGCTAATAAGTTTCCAAAATGTGCTTTGATACCATTTGTTTTGCTAATACAAGATTTTCTGCAATAAAATTAAAAAATTTCTATACTTTTCTTTGTAGCAAAAAATTGACAGCCTGCCCAAGTATTGTCGCATTTTCGTGGTGCATGTCGCATTTTGTGACGAATGCGACCGCAGCTTAAACCCTGGTTGGAACATGGATTTTGCTGTTCTGGCATACCGTGCTTTGATTTATTTTCTAGGAACAGGCATGTATCACTTTCCTTAATCTAGCCGATCATAAGGGTCGTGTTAGTGCCAGTAGTCATACAGCGAAATGGTCTCGATCTTACCCATCTGACGCAGGGGAGGTCCAGCGTACTGAAATTCTTTCCCCAGTATTTTAACCCGGCCTAAAATCTCGAGTACTTTTGTAATGTCTCCTTCTAAGTGTACGCTGTTGCTGGTGATTTGTGTTGTTCCAGCTGCCAAGAACTTTTGAGGCATCGTATGTCGTTATGAGACCATCTTACAACAGTTTGTACAGTTTGCTGTGACTACTTCAGAAAAGTCCTAAGCTGACAGCTAAAATTAAGGATAGGCTAGCATCTTTAAGGGAATTTCCTACATGATAATAGAATCTGGTAGAATTTTGGGTTCCGAACATTTCCTATTCCTCTGCTCTATATATATTTCAAAAGTTCATCATTTTTAAATACTTAGCTTCATCGGTCGTGAATAGTGCCTTGCTATTATTTACCGCTCTATTAATGTCGGAATTTTATTTGGAAGTTGGGTCCTTATTGGAAGATAGAGCAGTAAATATTAGCAAGTCACTGTTCACGACCGATGAAACTAAGTATTTAAAAATTATGAACCCCTCGGCCCCATCGCTAAGAGGGTTGCCAAAATACGTAAGCAAGGTACACCAATACGGCCTCTTGTTAACTTTACTACTACTCCGGCCTACAAAGTTGCAAAAAAACTTGAGAGATTATTAAGGTTTTATTTTGATATTCCTGGTGATCACAGCCTTAGAAATAGTTTAGAGTTAGTAGAAAAAACTAAGGATGTAAATGTAAGAAAACATCACACATTGACATAGTCAATTTATATACAAACGTTCCCTATTAACGATACTTTGGCCATAATTGATAACAGCCTAAAAAGAAATTCACTATTAAAACCTGAAGCCAGAATCGAATTGATTAACCTGCTTGATATAACATTTAAACAGAATTATTTTAAGTTTAATAATAATTTTTATTCACAACCAGGTGGGTTGGCTATGGGCTCACCGTTATCTGGGGTCTTATCTGAGATATGTTTAAATCATATAGAAAATAATTACATCCTTTCTGATAACAATCCCAGTCATGGCAAAATAATATATTATTTTCGCTATGTAGATGATACGCTCGTTTTATTTTATGGGAATATCAGACAGCTGAAAATACTTAACAACTACCTAATGGCTTAGCCCCGAGATTGAAATTCACGTTAGAAACAGAAAATAGTAACAAGATCAACTTGCTAGACCTTACCATTGAGAAACAGGCTAATAAATTTAAATACAGTATTTAGGGGAAGCCCACCACTACAAATCAAACTATTCATGCAACGTCATATCATCCTTTTAGCTGCAAGATTGCAGCCTACAATAGTATGGTTAATAGACTAATTAAATTACCTCTCACACCTGATGATTACGCAACAAAACTTTATGTCATAAAACATATCGCTCTTTCCAATGGCTATGAAACCAAAACAATAGATAGGCTTGTCAAAAATCATTTAGATAAAAATAGTACTAATAATAACTCAAACGAGTCCTTACCGCCCAAATATGTGCATATTGAATACGGCCATAGGCTCCATAACCTGCTTATAAAGAACTCAAACCTTTTAACATCATTCCCGCGCCCAGAACATCAAATTAAATCGAACGTCTACTAAAACCTAAACCACAGCCAGAAATTAATAAATTAGAAAAAACTGGGGATTATAAATTGCAATGTAATGACTGTGATAAATATTACGTGGGCCAAACCGGGCGTTCCTTTGGTAAAAGAATGAAAAAACATAAGCCCAATCCCAGGATAAACCCTCAGAAATCGAGTTACGCACAACACCTTATTGATGAAAATCATAGCTATGGAATAATTGAATATAACGTAGATGTAGTTGAAGTCTTTAACAAAGGGTTTATTCTTGATACGTTAGAAGAATTTCATATTTACAAGGCCCTTAAATCTGACAGCGGAAAGGTGTTAAATGAGAAACTTAACTATAGTTCACATTTAATATTTAATAGAATCATCGAAAATCAGACACAACGGACGCGTCTACTTTTGACAAGTGACAAACCCTGCAGCAGGTCAAGTCCAAGGCTGAGGACACGAAGGTCACCAAGATACGGCTTCCATCGTCGCAAGTGTCCTCCCCGCGCCGGTACCGGTTAACGCGTGTACAAACGAACATTGTGGCCGCCGACGGTCCATTGATTAAATTTGATTTTTTCGTGTTTTAAATGTTAACAATGTGCGTGTGTTCTTCGTGGTGTGTGTATTTTTCTCGTTTATCATTCGACAACGTCTACTGGATAGCTTCATAGTCACAGCTTGATTCTCGGACGACTTCCACGTGATCATGATACAACTTAGTATCGAAACCTGGTCCGTTAAAAAACTATTACAACAGAACTGGTGGCGGAAAGATAATATAAATCCACTATTTGCATAAATCTTACCAGTTCAGGGGCAATTCTCAAATATGAATATGTAGCTTACCAATTGGAGCAAATTGTTACCTGTCTGCATAGGCCAACTGTACATTTCAGAATTAATAGCGTTTTAATCTCCTAATTAAACTTAATATTGTATTTAAAAGGATACTGATGATGGGTTTAGGCGTAAGTTGAAGAGCACCAAGACCGTAGTGTGAGCAGTTTCAGATGGTTTGCAGTCCAGGCATGACAAGTGGCGAAATCGAAGCATGTTTGAATTCCTAAGCCATACTACTTCGTGAGGCTGCATGATTCCTTTGAAAGCTCGAATAGTCTTCTGATCTGGTATAAATTGGTCGATTTGTCTTAGGAAAGTTTCATCCATCTCCATTGTTTGTATATTCTTCACTTCTTCTGACAAGAGCTTAAGCATTATTTTACAGTTTGTCAAATCCTTTCCCTGAGCTACAAGTCGGTCGGCCGTTCTCTTCAAACAACCCCCAATGCCACCCGGAGCTCCTTTGCCATGGCCCGCTTCTGAGTAATGCCAGTGGACGGTAGAACATGAGTCGAACATAATGGGCACATAGTTTCCTAATAAATAAAATATGGTTCTGTTCCTGTACTGCGTAGTTGGCCCATCAGTGAAAAAGTGCACGGTTTTTATATCACCGACACAGGTTTTCATTTGCTGGTTGTAAACTGTGAAAAAATGGCTGCAGCATCATGACGCAGGTTGTCTGAAAGGGTTGCAAAACATTTATTTTCTACTAACATAGTTTTTTTGAAACATAGTACACAACCACTGTGTGTAGTAAAATTTGACCCTTACTGGCCCCAAAGTGTGGTGATTGAACTTCAATTGCGTATTTACAAGAGTAATTTTCCGAAAAACCCATATGAATCAAAATGTCATCCTTCCCAAGTTTTTCTTTGACTTAATCCGTGATTTGATACTGGTGCTTTATGTTAGCAGTGAGTTGGAAATATTTAAAAACTATATCATTGAATTCATCAGCTAGACAAAACCCGCCAAAATACCCCTTCGGGTAGGTCGATCTGTCTTATTTTCGAACCTAATGCTGCTTTACACGTTTGTACCAAATTTCATCAAAATCGGACCTTTTTTACGAGAGTTATCGCACCCATGGACATATATATATATATATATATATATATATATATATATATACAGTTTCGAACGAATGGTGTTTTTGGGGTCTGGGGACGTCAAAACGAAAAGTTACCATGGTCCGGGTTCTAGGTCTTACCATGCCGACTACGGTAATAGCTTCTTCCCTATAGGGGGAGTTCGCTAAAATTATATGTAACAAAGTATTTGAACAGCTAAAATTTACGTTCATGTTAATTTGAAATGTCAAGAATATGTTTGTAACTAAAAGAGTAATAACTACTTTTAATGGTTATTTTTTAAGGTTAAAAATAAATATTTAAACACGATGGTGACGCGTAACGGAGGTATACATGTATACCTCCGTTCATCATTAAAACACTTTAAATAACGGAAATATGCAATGAAACATTACTGTTTACGTTGTTAAACAAAAATATAAATGTTAATAAACCAAAAATAATTTTAGTTTAAAATTTAATAATCAGTTTAATTGTACCGTGTCATCAATATCTCATTTTTCTGGAATGACCCATTTGCATACAAACCCATTAATTTGTTTCCTTGTTGCAGCATACCTGCGAACTCATCCCCAATGTGTTCATGAATGCATTGTTTCCCCCGTATGACTTCTGTTATTTTCTGAAATTTTGAGGTTGTTCTACGTTGCTGATAAATGCGTTTTTCGAGAATGCACAGTACTGCCTGGATCCATAGCTATCCTCTACCTTCATGAGATGACCGAACTCCGCACACACTTCCGTAAGTTCTGTGACTAACTCAACTCTCAGCTCTTCAATGGTCCTATTTTCCAGAAGTTGTGGAGGAATCAATATCACTACCCTGGCATCATCACCCTTTACGAGAAGTTGAAAGGGAAATCCGGATCTGCTCAGCACTGTTTTTTAAGTGGGAGATATAGGCTTGGACCCAGATTTATTGGTCTTGTACTTCTATTCCTCCTGACTGGCCCTCCCAGTAGTGTACACTGAAAGATATATATAGTAGAAACAACCAGAATATTGTTAACCCAACCAGAAAATATTGTTAAAAAAGTGACAACCATACTGTATAGTTAAAACAACAGTCCTGATATAGTTAATCGAATATAGTTAAATGTACTATAAATTATTGTTGAATTTACTATACAGTATTGTGTACTATACATTATTGTTGAATTTACTATACAGTATCGTTAAATGTACTATAAAGTATTGTTAAATTTACTATACAGTATTGTTGAATGTACGATACAGTATAGTTGGATCAACCATAATTGTGAATTTAACCATACAGTATTGTTGTCACCTTTTTAACTATACTTTCTGGTTGGAATAACCATTTTCTGTTTTTGAAACAATTAAATTTAAAATAAACCTTTATAACACAAAGCAATGTAATATGAAATAAAACTGAAGTAACATAAATCTTAATTTCTTTAACATAAATCACTTGAAGAGGTTATTTCTTACACAAATCCAGCAGAGCTTACAGATGACTGAAGTATAATCTTTAATACTTTGTAGCCTATCACATAGGCTACATCAAATAGTGTTTGTAGATACAAAAAAGTACTATATAATACTTAGCACATTTTAGATTTAAATTAATATATTGTATTCAATTAAATGTACAGGTTTTGACTCCTTTATTAGTTTTTGACATCAAATTATTCTTATCACAAGTTTTTCATAATGTGAATTATTAAATATGCAAGCTTAAAGTTGGATTGATAAACAAAGGTTATGTTAAATAGTTAATGAAACCGTTGTGTGTTAATAATATTAAAAAAGTTAATATGAAATACTGTTAATCTTATAGTTAATATGCTCATAAAAGGAGAAATGACAATCAAAAAATAATTCACAATAATTTATTATTACATTAATCAAACATATAAAACTAATACAGAAACAAATGTATGATTGTATTACACGGGGACTCTTACTGTTATCTACATTTTCCCACTAGACACAGTGTTAATATTGTTGGGAATGTAACTAACTTTTCTTGAACAATATAAGAATACTCATTAGTTAACTGTACCTCAAAGCATGAACATGATCACAAAACCCTAAGTTCTTATAGTGTCAGAAATGACTCGTTTGTCAGATCCTGCAGCTGAGGCAGTTGTTCCCCCTATTGGTCACTTGGCAGAATGATCTGATTTTTTGATTCATCTTAAGTTTCAATAGTTGCTTTTTGAAAAAGAAATCGAAAGCTAATTTTAGCCTGTAAAAGATAAATATATATACTTATTGATTTTGAAAGGCAATGTATTGCTTTTTAATGTATTATATCATCCAAATCCCATTACACTATTTACAATTACCAACAATATATTGCTGGCGGCAAATTCTCGCTAAAAAAAAACTAAAAACTCGAGAATAATATTGGCACTACTCGACTTAATCCACACCATTAACTATTTGTTATGAAATGCCATATGTTTTGCAGTAATTTAAATATGCAATAATTAACAGATGCCAGTTGAACTCGGTAGTTTTGCATTGGTAAAATACAATTTTCTTTAACTGATGCTAAAACAGAATTCAGTTTTATCGCCCGTTAATTGAACTAGCGTTAATGAAAGTTTGTTGGATTCCGGCCTAAACGACCAGCTGCTATATAAAATAAACACACGCATTTCATTTTTTATATTTTTATATTTTCTTAGTACTAAAGAAGTTTGCATAATGGTACTAGAGCAGGAGTGTGACTCACTGCGCCACCTGTGCGACCAACCCCAAGCTCACAAAATAGACCCGAGAGGGAGACTTATTAGCACGGTCAACTGGTTTCCACTTCTCTCCGACCTGAATTTTAGTAGCTGTCTAGCAAATTATATGTGTATCTGTAAAACTGGCTTCTTACACCCTTAGTTTTGGTTAGTTTTAAATCTTGAATAAAAAATATTAGATACAAACATTATATCTTAAAATAATTACAATTTTAAGGAAATAAATTTAGGTAACCCTTGACGTAAATCTTGAAAATACATAAACCAATTTTTGAGCATTTAAGATTGGCTAGTGTAAAATTCAAAATACCTCTAAAACGGTACTTCAAAGGGAGGAATAACCAATATAACGGAAATTTGTTGTATGTGTGTTTACGATTTGTATAATCGTAATAAACAAAAATCAGTGGTAGAAAAATTGGACTGTACTGCCCATGACGGCACATTAAGTAGGTTTACCCCATGTAAATTTTTTTAGTTCCATCCCCCAAGATCAGAGCGGGAACTAGCGCGGATTGTTACTTGTACTTCTCCTCAGCCCCCTTGTATGCGCTATTGCATACATCTTAAACGTCAATATGAGTTTGTTTGTAAACAACAAATATTAACTGAGTTTACGTTGTATTTGTAATAATTATCTTTCTATCTAGATCTGTAAATTTATTTTCCATTAGTTACATTATGATATTGTATCCATATTTGGTAACTATTATAAAATGATTCCCTTGATAGTGATACATTTTATGTGTCTTTCAGAAAAATGTATAACCCAAAAAGGTTATAGCCTGATTGTGGTTGAATTCTTAACATTTAAACTTCCTGTATCATTATCGTTTGCAATTTTTCCGTAACAAATTAATAGAATGGATAAAACGGATTTTAAATTATAGGAAAACTATGAAGAATTCCAAATTCAGAACAACTTATGCAGTTAAAAAAATTATAAAAAGAAACTACTGTCTTGAATGAAACTGAATGAATGAAGATTTTGTTTTGCAGTGTTTCTTTTTGTCATTTTATTTTCAATACTTCAATCTGTAGACATAACCCTAATCATTTCAGAATTTTATTTTACTCTATAATACGTAAAAACATTAAATTTCTCCTAACAATGTTAACGTTTAATTCGTAAGCAGAAATATTTTCAAACAAACAAAACAAATATAAGTAACTGTGAAATCATTTCAGCCAGCTTTTTGAACTGGGAACTATTTTTTTATCAGTAAAGTGCTAACAATGTACCTATTGGGCTAAAAAAGATAGTGTACCTGTGTTTGGGGGCCGGCTTTCCCACTAAAAATCGTGTTTCCATAAGCATGTGCCTACTTATCCCACTAATATTATAAAAGTGAATGTTTGGATACATCAAAACATGTATGTATGAATATTCGGAGTTCCACCACGCATAAACTACGTGACCGATTCAGCTAAAATGTTGCATGTACATAGCTTACATATCACAATAATAAATAGACCTGATAAATTCCACATTCTAGCTTAGGGCTCCACCCCCACGGGTCCTGTAAGTTCCAATGCAAATCTTATGGGAGGATATAATTTATAAAATTACCAGCTGTAGTTGTTTGTCAGTAAGGCCAAAGAAAGTCAGATGTTACTACCAAACACAGGTTATTTTCTAGTGCTGTTAGGTTAATATTTTTATCATGTAATTTTTTTCGCAAGCGAATCCGCGGGTAACAGCTAGTAGGGTGATATATACAATGCCATCACTTTTAGTTTCTTGATTGCCTCATGGTAGCCAGGGTTTAGCGAAGAGATCAACATGAGGTGTACAATATAAGATGATCAACAAAGGTTAAAAAATGTTACAAATAAATTGATTGCACTCGTATTAGAACATGCCGTTCAAAACTCTTCTTAAAAATAACTTAATATAAACTTAATCACATTTCTTTAAACATAGGAGGAATATATAGGTGTTTTATACCAATCAACAATCCTAATGTACACAAAGATTAACTATTGAGGGGATTCTTGTATATAAAGAGATTAGTGAAGAGATCAACATGAGGTGTACAATTTAACATGATCAACGATAGTTAAACATTGTTACTAATTAATTTAGTGTCTGCATATTAGAATATGCCGTTCAATTTTTGTCTTAAACTTGACATAATATCTACTTCATCACATTTTTTCAACTATAGGAGGTATATATAAGGTGTTTTACACCGATAAACAATCCCGATGTATAAACAATGATCAACCATTGAGGTGAATTCATGTACATGTCAACAAAAGTTATAACATTGTTACTAATGAATTTAGTGCATGTATATAAGAATATATCGTTCAAAACTCTTCTTAAACATAACCTAATGACAACTTCATCACATTTCATTAAACATAGGAGGAATTTATAGATATTTCATAGTGATCAACAATCCTGATGTATAAACAACGATCAACCATTGAGGGGAACTCATATATATACATACTGTATATATACAGTTTCGAACGAATGGTGTTTTTGGGGTCTGGGGACCTCAAAACGAAAAGTTACCATGGTCCGGGTTCTTGGTCTTACCATGCCGACTACGGTAATAGCTTCTTCCCTGTAGGGGAAATTCGCTAAAATTATATGTAACAAAGTATTTGAACAGCTAAAATTTAGTTCATGTTAATTTGAAATGTCAAGAATATGTTTGTAACTAAAAGAGTAATAACTACTTTTAATGGTTATGTTTAAGGTTAAAAATAAATATTTAAACACGATGGTGACGCGTAACGGAGGTATACATGTAAGTAGGGGTGGCTAAGATATAGCAAGCCAATTAGAAGCCAGCATTTTGGTCACGTGACTTGTGACGTCATTCCAAGATGGCGGCGCCCATGGTGGCTTCACTTTTTTCCCGCCAAATTCCCTAACCTCACTTTTTTCCCCGCCAAATTCCCTAACCTCACTTTTCTCCCTCCAGATTGTGCAGTGTTGCCAACCTATGGCTATTATATGCTCTATGGTATTATACTCTATAGGGATACGCTACCAACCTAACGGAGCTAAATAAGATAAGTAAAAAGTCAGTTTGTTATACAATAAGTTTAATATATAAAAAGAATAGGATTATACATGATTATATATATATAAAAAAAGAATATGATTGTACATGATTATATATATATATATATATATATATATATATATATATATATATATAAAAGAATATGATTATACATGATTGTATATATAAAAAGAATATGATAATTTAAAAAACAAAGAGTATATATATATATATAAAGAAGTTAAAAAGGGTAACAATAACTAATATAAATGATTATATATAAAAAACTAGCCGTCAAAGTAAAGCCGCTTGCGGCCGACGACCGTTGAGCGGCAGAACGGGCATACGTGGAGGCGAACTGCACACGCGGGACAGAGGGTGTGTTGACACGGTGACAGCACCACCGTAGGCAGTGTGTCTAGGCAGACCCTGCACATCAGGGCCCTAGGAGGTTCTGAAGCAGGCGGTGGACGTCCCCGGAAGATTTCCTGGTCCATATGGCTCCCCGTCTGAGTGAGGATGCTCTCCAGCGTAGTCTGGATCTCAGTCCAGACGACTGGGGCGACTTCCAACATCTCCTGACGGGTTGCGTTCTCCAGGACGGTCTCGGAGAGATGGAGAACCTCCCTGAGCTCTGACCTAGCAGTGGTAAGGTGGCATACAGCCTGCCAAGACGCACGGTCAACACCCTCCTGTCGTACCTCGATCTGAAATCATAAACAAGTCTTAAAATCATAAAATATACCTATATAAACCCTGAAATCATAAACACAGTTTAATTTATGAATCACACTAAGTTATTATTATAATATGCTCACCCTCTCAAAAGCGTCATGCCTCAGCTCATGCAGCCTTTCCTCACGACGGCAGTGGGGACAGGGCTGCTGTGGTGGTGGTGGTGGTGGATTCTCGGGCTGTGGTGGAGGCGGGTTCTCGGGCTGAGGTGACGGCAGGTTCTCGGGCTGAGGTGGAGGCAGGTTCTCGGGCCCCTGTGCCTGCGACGGATCAACATACACACGCTGGAACACAATACACTGGTTAATTGCATATACTCATTAAAAACAATAGCCCTAAGGGTTGTATTCAACTTACCACAGGTTCAACTCTCCTGGAAGGCCCCGCGGAGGTGTCTGCACTCGTAATTGGATGTCGCGACATCCTCAGCCCTAGTAAATCGTCTTCAAACTAAAATAAAGAAAACCGACTGTTACTGTCTGAAAACAAAATACTATTTAATTTTGAAACATGATTTATATAAATTAAAAAAAACAGAATAATAATATAATTACCCCTAGACGCGTACGAAGTTCCGCGGCTTGTCGGTGAACGTAATAGACGCCGCCACAAACCCGACGAGCCCCGAGGGTACACCTTTCTAGCGGCTGGTCTTCCCTCTACAAAAGATTTGTGAGTAAGTATCTGTACCCTGGTGAGAAAGTGAAAGTTCGTTAGCAAATTGACCTACGTACCCTGAACTGAATTATAGTCCAGCGATCCCTGGCCCAGTAGGTTGATTCAGTGAGGACGTACACATGGGACTGCCTCGAAGGCCACGCAAGCGCCTCCATCTCCCTCAAACGGGTTTCAACACTCGCCTGTAAACGTTTAAATCAGTAATCAAGAATAAAACAGTCTAGTAATGTATGTACGTTAGTTATTATTATATTATACTACGTTACTTACAAAGCTAACTCGGCGAAATCCTCTAGGAGCTGATGGGGCAGGATTCTCTTCATAAATGAGGATGTCCTCCTCTTCATTCATGAAGTGTATGTCATCCTCCATGACATATGCTGGCTGAAAAACAAACAATTATTAGATTCTTCAAAGTATTTTCGGCTTTTAAAACGTTTATTCGATCGATATCTTCCCACAAGAGCTTGGAGCTGTCTGAGCTGAACAGCATCGCGGAGGGATTCGGAATGCTCTCTCACATACCGGGTTCCATTGCGCGTTCTACAGCAAGTGGGTCGTGACCGTAGTTCTATTTCATAGGCCCACGGAACGCGTTCACAACCCCTCTGAAAATTAAAACCGATAAGTACAGGCCACGCCATTACCTTAATTCTTAATCTAATGTTATATATAATCCTAAAAACTACTAACCATCCAAGAAGAACGTATCCATAAAATACCGTCGACTACACAGGTCTCCTCATAGATATATGCTCCAGTCTCCACAGTAGGGCTTGAAAATAGTCTCCAATCCGATAAGCGATCGTAAGCATCATCCTTTAAAAAACAAAAAGAATATAAATATATTTCAGCAGAATATATAAGCTAGTGATCAATTTTACACTTTCGTTATTTTACTTACCCAATGTATCGGGTGAAACCCTTCAAGAGGCGCCAGGGTCATGTCAGTATCTCCATCGGGCATGGAGTATGAGAGGATGTCCCTGCGCCGATTTATGAAGAACACATCACCTGTGTCGCTCCGGCTATACTCGTCAAATAGGCAATCAGTTCCCACTAAAACAAAAAATTATTATAAGGACGGTAGTAAGTTGACTAAATTAATTATTTTTATATGATAAAAAATACTTACACTAGCCATTATCTCGGTTATTCGCATAATTGTCGCTCGGGTCCGACGCCGATATCCGTTAAGAGGCTGATCTAAGTCAGTCGAATCACTCTGAAAATATAAAAAATTACATTACTATAAGAAAACGTAATAATATTAATTTTAAAATGTTGGAATTAATTACTCTATACACTTACGTCAGAGTCTTCATCGGCAAAACTGTCAGGGCTCGAAGGTCTGGGACCCTGTAAATAAATTAACAAAACGTTACATTTAAGAAACTACTTAATTAACAACAGCAACTAAATTAACTACACTGAATTAACTACATACCCCGGGTTGAAGTGGTGGGTTCTCGCCGTCACTGTCCCCAAAGGACAAGCGAAGAATCGTCACAATAATCAGTAGATGGAACATTACTACAGAATGCATGGAATACTGTAATCGAGAGACAGCAAACGCTCATATTTATACTCTATCCCCACCCTCAACCTTAGTCACCAGGGACCTTATCTTAGATATTAAATAAATTACATATTAAAAGATCCCTAGGCTATCAAGATTGTTTAGTTGACCCTATCCCTGAGTTGACTCTTTTTAGTTTATCCATCGAACACACAACGCATTATAACTTACATGTTGCTGACTGGACAGTCTTTGCAAATAAATTGCAGTCTTTGGTGGTTATTTCTCAGACGTAGATAAAAGTTATATACCAGAACTTAAAAATTGTTGTTTTTTACTAACATAACAAATTTTCAAAAATAAATATGCTAACAAATGTGTCATCTTTATTCAAAATTTCACGTTACATCCTACCGTACTTATATTTAGAATCTAAAATGTAAACTAAATTGAATTTGAAACGATACAATGTTTAACACAATCTATTGTATTAAAAGAATGTAAACATAACACTAAAAACAAAAGTAATTGATTGCAGCATTTAACTTATTTATTTGCCATGATGTTTCTTTAATTATAACCCATACAAATCTACTTAAACCATTATTTGAGTCTCTGGTGACTTTGGATAGAATTCTGCCTTAAGTTCAACAGACTCCAGTTTCTTTGCTCTTGAGATTGACACTACTAACCATAATACCCCCGTCGCAACAGACCTGTAACTCAGCGAATTACCGAAATAATTTGATTATTTACCATTTTTCCATAAAATAACCATGGATTTAAGTGGCTGGAATTAGTTATACGAGGGTGTCTTACGTAAATATTAGTAAACCCCATTCAGGTGAAGGTACATACATACAAATTGTTATAATGTACTCATAAACACAAAAGATAAACATTTTGAAGATTCTCTAATGTTAACATGGAATACCGTTCGAACGAGATCTAGAACACTTAGGTGTAATGGGTGCTGATCCTTTTCCACTTCAGGATAAAGTGGCTTATCAGCTGTTTGGAGTAAAGCGCCGCTGGGAATGAGCGCGTCGGGGTTGAGCAGATGAGTCATCGCTCGGTTTGGCTTTTATTTATGACCTGTCAAGATCGACGCATCCAGTCCACCCCGTCCGCCGCACACCGAACCTTCACTTCGGCAGTCGCTCGAGGCATTCAGCCGTGCAAGCCACACACACACACACAAACACCTGTGCAAGGGGTTGCTGCAGTGATATGAGATCGATACTTCATAGAGTATAGAAGCCGTAATTAGCCTTATTTAAGTTACTGCATATCTTTCTGTCTGCCTGTTTGTCGGTAACGCTCGAGAAACGGATTACCACCCTATGTTAAAAAAATTGCCCTCTTTGTGTCATTTTCACGCAAAAACGGCAATACTCAGAGTTTGAGTCTCGCTGACAGGCCTCAAGTAAAAGAATACACGTATTAACACCACATAATATATACTTTAGTTTTTATTTCAATGTACATCGCGCACACACAACCCCCTTACGAAGTTACCAAATTGATTTTTAATGGCAATCAATTTGTGTCTTAATTAGAAAACGTCAAATGCGTGCTGCATTCTCTGGGCAATTTGTAAAACTATCTCAAACAAACGACATTCATAAGGTTTATATATATATATATATATATATATATGTTTTTTAGGGAACCCAAAGCTTATTGGTCTATCGCCAAGTAGGCTTTAAAAGACAAAAGAATCTGCGAGGAACATTTTCGAAAAGAAGACATCATGCCTAGTGGTCGATTGGCAGCAGGATCAATTCCTTTACCATATAAACCTTGTTCAGGTAATGATAGTAACAGTGACCAAGAAGAAATACTTACCAGAACAGTAGAGGTAGGCAAAATCAGCACATATGGGGAGAATACAATGCCAGGATTTAAACCCCTTTCTTCCCCGGAGAATAAGTTATTAGCATCCCCTGCGGTTAGCACGTCATCAGCTACATTTACAATAGAAAAGTCACCATCGGCTAGGCAGTGGATTGATACAGTGTCTCCAGCCAGCCATGTAAACCGGGAAAGATTCATTGGGGTAAAAAGGAAGCTTTTTTCTAGCACTTCAGCAATACAAAATATTGAAGCAAAATTCAAATAGTGTAAGTTAAAGTTGGCTGCAAAAAGAGTAGCAGTAAATAGGCTAAAAAATCAAATTCTGAAGAGTAAATCTACAAATCAACCATTGGCAAGACATCAGTTTAAAAGTAAGGATGCTGCTGTGTTGTGTAACATGCAGTTTCACAAAACAAGACAATCATGTACCAAAGAAGAAAGAAAATTCAGCACCACTCTTTATTTAAAATCACCATCTACAATATAAGTACTTATACAGACGCATTGTTCTACCGGGCCAGTCAACGGTTCAGCGGTGGCTAAGATGCAAAGAAGTATTTCGACCTGGCTTTAATAAGTCACTCTTCAATCAGATAGAACTAAAAGCTTCTACAATGAATGATTTGGAAAAATGTGTGGTATTGATGATTGACGAAATGTCTGTTAAGAAGAGTCTCGAATATTCACAGAAACACGATTTCATTGAAGGTTTCAACGACACAGGTCATTTCGGACGTGGCCCAGAAATTGCGAAACAGTTGTTTTCATGGTGCGCGGTCTGTACTATCAGTGGAAGCTACCTGTTGCGTACTTTGTTTCAGAGAGAGGTTTGACGGGAGAAGAAACAAAGGAAATTCTGAAAGAAACTGTTGAGAAACTAAAAAAGGCTGGATTAAAAGTTAAGGCTGTTGTATGTGACCAGTGCACCACCAACGTTTCAGCCTACCAAAAATTGCAAGTCACTGAAGTGAAACCATTTTTTCTAAACAGCTGTGGAGAAAAGGTATTTGCCCCATACGACACTCCGCATCTATTAAAATCACTAAGAAACAACCTCATCACCCACAATTTCATGTTTGATAATAAAACAATTTCATTTTCCGATGTGAGAGAGCTGCTCAAAATTGAGAGTCAAAGTGGTACTACGAGAGCAGCTCATCAGTTGTCTGCAGCACATATCTGGCCAAACAGTTTCCAAAAACTTTCCGTCTCCCTCGCAGCACAAATTTTTAGCCATACAACCAGTGCAGCTTTGAAAACCGCTTTTGCGACTGGAGAGATGACATCGTCAACCGCCTTAAATACGGCCAACTTTTTGCAAGAAATCAATGATCTGTACGATTCTATGAATAGTAAGAAACGTAAAACACCAAATCCTGCCAGTTGTGCTCTCAGCAAGACAAACAACTGTGTCAAAGATATTTTGGAAAAGAACTAAACAAGTTTAAAGTAATGAAAAAAGTAAATGCTAAATATCCTGAACCGCCATGTTTCCGAGGGTTTAGATTGACGATTAGTGCCACTCTCAAGCTGTTAGAATCTGAGGGATGTGACTATCTCCTGACATCACGCCTAAACCAAGATCCGCTGGAAAACCTGTTTTCTAGCATTAGACAAAGAGGAGGCTTTAACAGGAACCCTAATGTGCGAGTGTTTAGGGGATCAATCAGGATAAGCACATTAAAGCAAATGTTGGAACCACCGAGAAGCACTTCGTATGACCCTGATTTAGACGACCTTCTCGACATTAATGACATGCCTCAAAGCCAACCAGTCACCAATGAAGGTAACTAAATACTATCAATTATACCTGATGATTAATAAATATTTAAAATTTATTTGTTGAAGAATAGTGCCAAACCGGAATTATACAATACAGGTAGACCGTTCGTTTTTGTCATGAATTCAAACCCTTGCTTCCTTTTTTCTGCTTGCTTGGACATTTATCTCGTAAGCGGATATAAAAAGGCTAATAGTATTTTCTTGATTTAAAATACAGTTTGAAAATATAAATTGTTAAATCAAAATATAAGTTGCCCTAGCAAATTCTTGGTATTTCATTCATTCATTAATTTGTTTAATTAATATATATATCCTCCAATTCTTGTTGCATACGACGGGAAACGAGAAAGCGAGCGCCACTGCCACACGTTTATAATCAGATCAGTGTGCCGTGGCCCTGGCCGAAGTGACCAAGCTTGTACCCTGCGGGAATTTGGGAATCCCGCGCTGCCCGACTTGGCAACTAGGCACCGCTAACTCAGACTTGAACGACGCGTCAGCGCCTGCATTTCCATGATACCCCTGTACGCTTATTCCCTATTTCGTGACACTTCTGTACCTGGTTTATTTTTCTATGCTCATAGCAAGACAGATCATCTTTCATACTTAGAATTGCCAGTGAAGACTGGGAAGCAATGCTTGACCTATTAGTAGTGCGACTGGTTCCTAAAGAGAAGGAACACAAAGTAAAGGCAAGATGTTTTGGATGCAAGCCAACGAAAGAGCGAGCAAGGACTATAGTACTAGGCTGCAATGCCTCGAACTTCCTACATAAGTACTCGGATTCTGAAGCGATGACCCTATCAGAACTTACTTTGACCCGTAAACTCCACTCTTTTCGAAATATCTATAAGGCATTTAAGAATTATGAACAGATAATCATATGTCTAGATGCATCTAGCTGGAATTCTCCCTTGAGGAACGTTGCCTTAGAACCTATCTCAGAAGCAGTCTTAGATGGAGTGTCTGGTACAAACAAATTTCGTCAATACCATCGCACATACGAGCACATGTTTTTCTATCTTCCTGACGTGCAGGAAGTACACTTTCCAGCCTTTTTTAGTTTCTCAACAGTTTCTTTCAGAATTTCCTTTGTTTCTTCTCCCGTCAAACCTCTCTCTGAAACAAAGTACGCAACAGGTAGCTTCCACTGATAGTACAGACCGCGCACCATGAAAACAGCTGTTTCGCAATTTCTGGGCCACGTCCGAAATGACCTGTGTCGTTGAAACCTTCAATGAAATCGTGTTTCTGTGAATATTCGAGACTCTTCTTAACAGACATTTCGTCAATCATCAATACCACACATTTTTCCAAATCATTCATTGTAGAAGCTTTTAGTTCTATCTGATTGAAGAGTGACTTATTAAAGCCAGGTCGAAATACTTCTTTGCATCTTAGCCACCGCTGAACCGTTGACTGGCCCGGTAGAACAATGCGTCTGTATAAGTACTTATATTGTAGATGGTGATTTTAAATAAAGAGCGGTGCTGAATTTTCTTTATTCTTTGGTCCATGATTGTCTTGTTTTGTGAAACTGCATGTTACACAACACAGCAGCATCCTTACTTTTAAACTGATGTCTTGCCAATGGTTGATTTGTAGATTTACTCTTCAGAATTTGATTTTTTAGCCTATTTACTGCTACTCTTTTTGCAGCCAACTTTAACTTACACTGTTTGAATTTTGCTTCAATATTTTGTATTGCTGAAGTGCTAGAAAAAAGCTTCCTTTTTACCCCAATGAATCTTTCCCGGTTTACTTGGCTGGCTGGAGACACTGTATCAATCCACTGCCTAGCCGATGGTGACTTTTCTATTGTAAATGTAGCTGATGACGTGCTAACCGCAGGGGATGCTAATAACTTATTCTCCGGGGAAGAAAGGGGTTTAAATCCTGGCATTGTATTCTCCCCATATGTGCTGATTTTGCCTACCTCTACTGTTCTGGTAAGTATTTCTTCTTGGTCACTGTTACTATCATTACCTGAACAAGGTTTATATGGTAAAAGAATTGATCCTGCTGCCAATCGACCACTAGGCATGATGTCTTCTTTTCGAAAATGTTCCTCGCAGATTCTTTTGTTTTTGTAAAGCCTACTTGGCGATAGACCAATAAGCTTTGTGTTCCCTAAAAAACATATATATATATATATATATATATATAAACCTTATGAATGTCGTTTGTTTAAAATAGTTTTACAAATTGTCCAGAAAATACAGCACGCATTTGACGTTTTCTAATTAAGACACAAATTGATTGCCATTAAAAATCAATTTGGTAACTTCGTAAGGGGGTTGTGTGTGCGCGATGTACATTGAAATAAAAACTAAAGTATATATTATGTGGTGTTAATACGTGTATTCTTTTACTTGAGGCCTGTCAGCGAGACTCAAACTCTGAGTATTGCCGTTTTTGCGTGAAAATGACACAAAGAGGGCAATTTTTTAACATAGGGTGGTAATCCGTTTCTCGAGCGTTACCGACAAACAGGCAGACAGAAAGATATGCAGTAACTTAAATAAGGCTAATTACGGCTTCTGTACGAGACGAGACGAGACGAACAGGAAAATGAAAAAAATCATTACAATCACGCTAACAGTAAGGGAGTTATGGTGAAATATCTGTTGGGAGAGATAATTCGATGGTTGGTGGTGGTCCGCCAGTGGCGTCTTCCGCTAACAGCGCGTCGGTCGTGTCATTCGTCAGTATGGTCAGTGATTCGGATAAGAGAAGATTGGGCGCCGCTTCTTTGCTCAAGAACGACGCAGTTTGCGCGATAGACTCTCAATCAAGAGTGTGCTTGATCGAGTGAGAGACGAATTTGTTGAGCCTACATTTTATAAGAAAAGACCTTATAATGAAGAAAGCAACGATAGCGAACACCACAACAAAGAATATAACTATGAAGAAATCAAAGAAGACTGTTAAATTTAACGAGGAGCAAAATACACGCTATTCATACGAACCCTTCGAGGATGTGCAAGAGTTGACGTGGATGCAAATTGCGATTGATGAAATGCGATTTCGTAGACCGTTGGTGAGGTTGTTGGAGGAGAAAATGAAACACCTGGTCTGTTGCAACAAGTCGTGTCACGAGACGTGCGTTGCGCGGTTAAATTCAAGCGAGATTTGTGAATTTAAATTCAAGTCAGTAGTGTGAGGTCAGCCACGCGGTGAGGACGTGACCATGAACGCTTTCAGTGCAGCGGACGATTATATAAAATCGTTTATCGACGAGCTCGAGACGATGACCGATAATGCAGTTTCTCCTTCTCCACAACCGCAACCAACATCACCGGCACCAACGATCAAGTCCACATCCAACTCAACCTCAAGTTAGAAGAGAAAGAGACCGTCTACAATCGATTTGGAAACCAAGAAACCAGGGTGGGAGCCTAAACCTGCTACGGATTGTCCGTTAGTGTCGTGGGTGGATAATGGAAACGTGTTTGCGGTTCAGAATCCAGCAAACGCCGGCAGGTCTTTACTAAAAATGCATCTGTACAACGGACAACAAATGATTTATATGTGTGGGTTATTTCTGGACAATAACAGCGGTGAGTATGCAAGTATTGTGGACTTAATCGATAAATTGGAAAACTTGTGGGTGGATAAATCAAAAAATCGACCGGTGTTCCAAAAATCGTGGGTTTGACTAAAACAGTAGCGCCAAGCAGTAACGATTGCACAACACCATCGCAGAAAAAGCGTGTGAAAAGTTCCCGCCAAAAACCCTAGAACCAAGTTTCGAGAAATGGAACATTAGCTCGACGCGTCGAGACCTGTCTGGGAATGCGGATGCGCTAATTGACTGTTGACCTATAAGCATGACCTATAGGTCAAAGCTTTGCCTTTTAACAACTCTGGGATGGCTATTAACAAATTATGCTCCGAGAATTTGTACGCGGTTTTTAGTTCAATTAATCTTTCAATGAACCCTTCCACACCTTCGACTCCATCAAATTCTAAGCCCCATTTTTGCACCAGGTCACACGTCTGTCCGGCGTTGGTTTGAGGCACACGTGGCTGTTGATCTAGCTGCTCATGTTTATCCAGCAGGTGTGGCGATTTGTGACGGGAATGCCCGCCAAACGATTGGGATGTACCCGTCTTTTCCTTTCGAGAGTTTGAATCCGGGTGCTCCCGTAAATATTCTACCAGTCTAGCACGCATTTCGGCAGCATTACCTTTTGTATTTAGGCCCCTACTTGCTAGTTTGCCAATTAGAGGTCGTTTTTGCAACTTGTAGACCCAGTTAAGAGGCTTTGAACGAGGCATATTTTCGTCTTCGCTATCACTCGGCATTTCGTCCTTAAAAAAAATATACTTGACAAAAAGTTTTGCTCCTACATGTATCCTGTGCACTTGTATAAGCTAACTAAATTTGTTAGCGTATCTAATTGAATTTTGTTCGTAATCTAATTTTGTTCGGGCGCCATTTTGTAACGGGGGATTCGGTATTAAATTTAATTAGACTTCCCTTACCTTTAATTGTGCCTAAACTTAATCCCCGTACTAACGATATTATTAGTTTAACCTGGATAATTCAGAGGAGAAACCCAGTGGGTTCACCTTGACTAACGACCGTACTTGTGACATCACTTATTTATTATATTTCGACACAGGATACCTATTTACATCTAAATTTGGATGGGGTAATCAGCGAATATACTGGTGTTGAATAAAATATTGGTGTTTATTACATATTATAATTAAATCGCCCCAGAACATAAATCATATAGCTTCTATAATTCAGTAGTTCATTATTTATTTTCAGACGAAAGTTTTGACAGGTTAGTCTTTGCATGTGCCGGTGTTCGAGACGCGCAGAAGATCGAGGTCAACCTTATCAGCGTTGGCCGTCCGTCTGTGTTTAGTAGTTTTTTTAACCAAATCACATTATCACTAATAAATTCACTGTTACTGTTATACTCCGGGAAACTTTATGAGCCCAACGCCCCCCCCAAAGTACACTTACTGTCAATAGTAGGTATTAGCTAAATGGAATATTAACTGACTTGGTAAAACTATCTTGACTACTGACCTCTTGATTTTATTATTTTTGAGAGGCAATCGCCCCGCAAACTGAGTTAATGGACACTTGATCAATAAAGTATTTATTGTTTTAGCATTGAATTTAGTTATGAAACAGTGATCAGTATTCTTTATCTGTGAGACAAACGCCCCGCAAAATATAATTACGAACACAAACCCAGTAGCCAGGTATTCTGGACCAGTGGTTAAATCTGTACTTAACAATTTATTTGTGAGACAAACGCCCCGCAAACGGAATTAACGGCACATACTGTTTTGGGAATTAATTACTGTTTTGACATAGAATTTAATTATAAAGTTAAACAGATATTAGAAGTCTTGTTATGTGAAACAAACGCCCCGCAAAATATAATTACGAACACAGCCCTAACTATTAATTAATTAATTAACTAACCCCGACGATTCGAAATTAATAGTAGAAGCTTACGCGGACGCTACGCGTAACCCACACGGCTACCTGCTGATAGACTTGAAACAGTCAACGTCCGAGGAGATGCGCGTTCACACGTGCATATTTCCAAACGATCGTGTGAATTAGGTTTACATACCGAAGCGTAAAAAGGGTGTATTTTAGTTATTGTTGCGATAGTATACGCATCAGTAGTGGCCATGTCGTTCTTGAGGAAGGACGCAGGTCTACTTACCGCTCTGATACACGCAACACCCAAGGAGCGTAAAGCGCTGTTAAAAGTTTGTGAGAACAGGCGTATTCGCTCAGTGTGTGAGTGTGCTTATAACGTGTTGCGAGGCAACGTGTGTCTGTCCAACAAGAGCAAACGAAGCTTGAGAAAACACAAGGAGGCCCTGAGACAATTGGTGAAGCGCGGTGAGGGTTTTGATGGGACAAACGACTGATTTTAATCATCCGATGAATCATCCGATGGTTTTTCCATTCATCCAATCCTTTCAGATGGATGATTCATCGGATGGTTTCTCATTGGTAGTGAGGGTACTGCCGATGGCCGAGCTTCCCGCGCTGAGGTTCGGAGGATTCTTATGTTCAGTGGACGGACAGATGAAACATCCAAACGCGGGATTCAGATGTTTCGCCTGATTCATTGGATGGTTTCACAATGGTAGTGGGGGAGCTGCCTGCGCTGCTGTGCGGAGAATTCATCTGTTTAACGGATGGATAGGTGAAACATCCGTACATGGGTGTTTTAGATGTTTCGCATGAATGACTAGTTGTTTGTTTGATTGATGGCTTCGGCATATTATGTAATATACTCCCGATTAAACCGTTTTAATTCCTTTAATATTTATTTATTTTGTAAACAATTTTAATTAATTCACATACAATCTTGCAATATATTTCATAACTTTATAAAAAATAAAACAATGAAATATTTTAATTCTTATGTATTTTAAATACGTTTGTATACAGAGATCACATATAAAAAGGTCAAAGTTATTGCTTTACATTTTAAAACAAAATGTTTAAAATCTTCTAAAATTAAAACAGTTTGACGTATTTATTAATTTATACAAATATTTGAAATTTAAAAATTAAAAAAAGAATCATTTATAACTAAATAGTTCAAGTTTCTTACGTACCCATTTCTCCAGGGGTGCACTGTGATCCCGGTTAAAACAAGACAAGACTGCTGAAATCTCATTCTCAGCTTATATACTATGCAACTAAGCTCCTCCTACAATGACCTATGATTTGTTGAAACTTGAACTATCTAGTAAGAATTTCTGTCCTGCTTATACAATCTCTAACATGTGTTAAATACTCCTGTGGCTTCTATTCTTAATATTTTATGATTTTTATAATTTGTTTATATAATTACAAAATTGCTACAGCCTTAGAGGGTGAAGCGTCGAACGCTAAGTCCAAAGGCAAGAGTGTGGTGCGGGCTCCTAGGCAAAAGGCCAAGAGTGTGTAGGTGGATGGGGATGGGGGATAGTGGATGGGGGGATGCTCCTCCTGATAGATGCACAAAAAGATTTCCATATTAATTAGGGTAATTAAAAAACAAAGATGGGGGATGGGGGATGCTCCTCCGGACAGATGCACAAAAATTTGCATATTAATTAGGGCACATAAAAATTTTGCTTATTAATTGGGGGGGATGCTCCACTGCCCCGCCTGATACAGTAGTCTCCAGCCATCCCTACTCATAGTAATTAATATCTAAACATACCGGAAAAGCTTAGGCTTTCCGACTTTTATCAGGGATTGAGAAGCATATTTTTGATAGTGTAAATATTTCTTAATAAAATGTAAATTAATAACGTTGTAAAACTGCACTAAAAATCCATCTGAAAGAACACAGAACGGAATTTTCAAGACAAGTTCAGGACTTTGGATTTTCATAGTTTACACGTTTGGTGCCACAACATATTTTAAGTACTGGGAGAATATATATATATATATATATATATGTATATATATATATATGTATATATATATATATATGTATATATATATATATTACACTATTATAGCATTAAGAAAAAAATGAGTATTTTTTGACACTATAATGATCTAATTTCAATGACATTGGAATTTGTTATGATTATTTTGCTTCAAATAGAAAACAAGTTATTTTAAACAAATGACAAAGCTAAGGCCTTCTGATTTTTATTCGGAATTGAAAAGCAAATGTTTATGCTGCTGTATATTTTTTGTAAGACAATTATAATTAATAACGTTGTAAAACTGCACTAAAATCCCATCTTAAAGTCCACAGAATGGGATTTCCAGGAACAATTCAGAACTTTGGATTTTCATTGTTGACAGGTTTTATCAAAACATATTTTATATACTTAAAAAAAAACAAAAAAATTGTATATTACAGTTTCTTAGCGTTTAGAATGAAACACGTATTTTTAGGTCACTATAATGAGCTCTTTCATTGATATTAGAATTTGTTATAGTTATTTATATTAAAATATAAATATAATCATCATGACCATACCGGAGAAGCTAAGGCTTTCTGATTTTTATGAGAAATTAAGAAGTATTGTTTTTTGATACTGTATATTTTTCGTATGAAATTTTAATTAATGAGGTTTTAAATCTGCACTAAAATCCCATTTGAAAGTACAGAGAACGGGATATGCAGTACAAATTTACAACTTTGGAATTTTGACCTTCACAAGTTTGACATCTAAATATATTTTTAAAACTGAAAAACCTACACTATCATAGCATTTTATATTATAAAATAACAAACATATTCCAAGTTGTTTAAATACATAAACATTCACATTAATATAATACTAGTTTGAATGGTTTAGACATGGCAGACTAACTGTACGATCACTGATAAGGTGGAATTACTGCTGTCGTAATTTTTCTGATTACATACGACAAGTATCTAACTGCATCGTACAATAGCAGTGCGTACCTTTGGCAACAGTTTATCTACATACAGGTAATAAATCAAACACATCGTACCTTATACAAAGAAATTTATTTACTTATATTTTTTAAGTCCTTCTTTTCAGTTCCTATAACATACATATTGTTGTGAACAAATAACTTTTTAACGCACTTATAAAAATCGTCCAAGTCAATTTCACCATGTTCCCAAGGAATACCGTGGTGGTTTCCAAGGACTCACGCCACCTGCCTCTACATGGTCGGCTTCAATACATCCAGTCCGTGTGGCGATTTCACTATCCAATGTTGACAACTCGAGCCGTCCGGTGTGGCGGCTGCAATCTCCTTAATGACGTATTCATTGTTGTCATTGCGGTGGGACTGTAATTATACGTACAAATCGGTTTCTACATGTACAATATTTCTTCTTTAGAATGCTGTCATTTTGTTAATCAAATAACTTTACTTCCACAAAACTTTGTTAGAACGACCGCAGTGGTTAGTTAAACTGCGAGAGGAAGATCTATGTATTGGTTCAGCTGCGGCAGAACGACCGCAGTGGTTTGTTCAGCTGGTGAAGGACGACCGCAGTGTTTTTTTTCAGCTGTGGCAGGACGACCGTAGTGTTTTTTGCAGCTGCGGTAGGACGATCGCAGTGATTTGTTCAGCTGCGGTAGGACGAACGCAGTGTTTTTTTCAGTTGTGACAGGACGAACGCAGTGGTTTGTCCAGCTGTGGCATGACGACTGCAGTGGTTTGTTCAGCTGTGGCAGGACGACCGTAGTGGTTTTTCAGCAGCAGTAAGACGACCGCAGTGGTTATAGCTTCCAGCTTGTAAGGAGAAAAAATAAATATATATACTCCTTACAAATTCTTGGTTACCCCGGGGTTTGAGAATAATGTCTGGGCACACCACATCTCGCAGCAGGAATACGCAGTGGAAGCCTTGATGTTTTAAATGTTGGCGTGGACCCTGGAGACGAGAGCAATATACCCAGAGGCACTTGGGGATCTGGGGGAAATGTTTGGCGGATACACAACCCCTATCAACACTAAACTAGGCACTGAGTTTACTTATATATTTTCTATGGTTGGCAGCAATTTCGAAATGGCATGTCATAAAACTGAATGAACTGCGAACAACTACTCTAATTACTTACTGGTTTTATTTTATATATGAAAGGTGAAATGTAACATGAGAAATTATGCCACTGACAAATACATTCTGCTGTAACTAAATGAATGTACTAGAATGAGTTATCTCCAAGAAATCTTTAAATATATGGAAATCGTTGCAAATAATATATTACTGACTAATATCTGGGCAGCAAATATTAATACAATTTAAATTAACTTAATAAACCAGTATCAAATGAGCTGTTACTTTACAGTTACTAAAGATCAATTAAAATGCCATCTCTTGTAAAAAAATTGTGTTCTTGAACGGTCGTAATATACGGGCAAATAAAGACAACAATGTATTGCGAATGAACTGTATTGAGCTTCAAATATGATATATGAAAGGCGTTTTGTTACACATAAGACAGGCTACCACTGGGTTTAAGAACGGTTTGACAATATTGCTATGGTGTTAGTGGCTGAATATATGAACTTTACTTTAAATACAACTCAACTAATAAAATGGGGCGGAGGCCTTGTCCAACGGAGTATCTCCTAACTCTTGAATGTAATGTGGTTATTGATCTATTATTTTTAAGGCTACCAAGCGTCAAACATCAGCATAGATTCGACTGGCCAGTCGGTTAAGTGGGCAACTGGGTGACTGTGAGGCGGTGGTAATAATCACACCTTATTATTGCCTGTATATACAGTAAGGACCGACTCTGAGCCAAGCCTGTTTGGGATATAGGTTTATTTAAACTACTATTATGACTCTAAGGCTCTTATCCTTGTATCCTATAAAGTAAATAGCTCTCTGCACTTATTCGATTTAACTCCTGGATGTTAAGGCGTTTGGCCACCCCAACTTTATCTCAATACAAAATATATATATTCAAAATATATTCACCCTTTTAGAAAAATGCAATTGCTTATGGAAATGATACAGTGGTTATTTACAAATACCCCGTCGCAGCAAACCTGCGTACTCAGCGAATTTCCAATGCATAATATATGTCTTAATACCTCATAAAGCCGCAAACCAAGTTTCTTAAAAATATATTCACATATAAGCGATTTTAATTACCCTCCATAAGAATAACATTGGTAATGAGTATGTAGGTTTGCTGAAACAAGGAACAGAAACAATTGGTTTTTATGCAAAAATAAATAGAATTTAACTAGGCGAAGCCACATACTAAGTTTCATCAATATTCAATCATAAATAAGCGCTATATAACATTCTAATTATTCTCCATAAGAATAACATGGGGGCTGAGTACGCAGGTTTGCTGCTACGGTAATAACAAAAAATCAATTTGTTGTGCAAATATATACCAGCACTACGTGAAGCCACACACCAAGTTTCATCAACATACATTCATAAATAATCGAGATATCAAATTTTATTTATTCTCTATAAGGATAACATTGGACAACGTTCTGTGTTTAGCACTTTGAATATCTCTTCAACGGTCGGGCGTAGAATCACAATTTAAACACCAAAATGATTGTTTTATGGAACTGAACAGATTGGTAAAAGCAGATGTGAAGTTTACATTAAAATAAACTGAGGAAAAGCCAAAAACCATTTTAATTTAATTTAATGTTTAACCATCCCTGTAACAGTGCTCTAACCTATTTGTGGCACGTGAACGATATAATTTCCGAGAAGTTAAGTCCGGAAGAAAGAAAGCGAAATTTAGAAAAAGCTATAAATAATGTAAGACGGAGTATTGTCAAAAATCAAAGACGGGAAAGATACCAGTTTCCTCGGAGGAATCATCCTTTTAAAATAAACATGCAAGTTTACGTCAAGACTCGTTACTTAAGCAAAGCTGTAAATAAATTCTCGAAAAAGTTGGTGCCAAGATACATGGGACCTTATGTGATTCGTTATTTCTTGAGTGACTCTACAGTACTAGTTCAAAATCCGGCAAATCTTGAAGACATGAAGAAGGACCATATAATTGACTTAAAGAAGAGCTGAAGACGATTGGAAGAAAATAAATAACGACCTAATGAAGGAAGAGATAAGCGAGATTACGAGCGAGATAAGACCGACTACGGAAGCGAAATGAACTTTATAATTGTTATGTATATTCTCAAGAGATATTTTGTTGTATTTTAAAAAGTATTTAAGTTATTTTAGGATTGTAGTTGTTTCAAAAAAATTGTGGGTTTCAAATTGTTAGGTAATTTTGTTCGTTGTTCTGTAAGTCAAGGGAACTTGTTTAGACAGGGTGTTTTTTTATTTAGTGAGTAAAGGTGGGAATTTGTAGGTTTCTGAAGTTTTGTATAATTGAGTGAGCGAATGTGTTATGAGTAGGTGAGTCTGTGAGTATTTGTGGCAACGAAAGGTGGCGTAATTCTGTATGTAAGTAAAATGAGTGTGTGGATGTTAGGGACAAAAAGGTACCGACGCACAAGGAACACAACAATTTTCACTTTTTACACACTTTCACACGAACACGAACACTGATCACAATAAAATCTAAACACGACACACAGGGGGAAGACATTTAAAACACGGGGGTAAATTAAAACACTGGAGATTAGTAAAACAGGGGGAAAACACGGAGGACACAACACGCTACATGCACTTAGAAACTAGGTCAAAACCCAAAATGGCTAAAGGGAAAGTTTTTGGGGGAGTTAGCCACTGGTCTAGTTGTTGACAGAGGGGCGGAAGTTTCCGGAGTCAAAATGAGGTTACGTATTCAATCCTAAGATGACTTAAATAGTAGAATATTTTGTTTGATGATATATTTAAATGTTTTATGCTTTAGAAATATAGAATTTGTAGATTAAGATTGTTTATCTGATAGGAGAAATGATTAGTTGTTTTTGTTTGCAAATCGGAAGTTATAATTTGACTGTTATTCATTGAGTGCTGATCTGATGGTTTGCCCTTTCTGCAGATAATCTGACTTTAGATACTCTTTGAAGCTTATCTGCTCATCAGGGTCTTCCCCTTCACAGATCTTGTCATTCATTGCTGCTATATAGTCAAGCATGGAGCATATCTCAAAGAACACATGAATATGCACAAAATTCCTAAGTTGTGTTCCTGCTTGACTTTCTGTGAAAGAGAACCAATTGTATTGGAACCCAGATCTTATTAGGTTCTTTTAGGGATACAGATCTGAATTTGAATCAAGCACCACCTTGAATATTAAAGGAGAGATGTCTATTCTTGGATCAGCATTACCCATTCCGATTGCTGAGTTTGTCCTGTTGTGAGCTTCCAAGTGCAATGTGGCAAAAAATCTATTTCTAGTTAGATCGGTCTTGCCTATGTTATCTGAATTGTTGTCAATGTTTAGCACAAATTATTTAAATGCAATTTTAAGCTTTCCTGCTTCTCTGGCTTTTTTTATTTCATCATTCAACTTTTTTCCACAAATTATCATCCTACTTATCTGTGCTGCATCTAATGCTTTCAATTTTGATTGATATCTATTGTACAGAGTCAATATATTCACTGGTTCTCTATCTCCAGCATTTTGAGCATCACCAAAGATACTGAAATCATGTACATCAGACATAGTTTTTCTTGGTGAATGCTGTACAACGTCTTCTTGAATGTATTCGCTTGAATCGTCGTCACCTTCAGGATCCACTTCAAATTCTGAGTCTGAGTTCATTCCTTCTAGATCTATCTCAATATTTTCTTGCTCGTCAACTCCCTGTAGATTGCCCTCAGATAGCTTAATTGCTTTAAATGATCAGAGGGTTCTTCTGAATCGCTTTCTCTTTTCATTGAATCCTTTCCTAGCTTAATTGATTTTCGTATCGTTGCTCTTTTCAACAAACTTGCCTCAGCTGTGATCATGCTTAGACTCTTTAATATTGAGGGAGAATTTGAAATGGAGGCTGAAGATTTTCTAGCTCTCGCTAACTTATTCTTTTCAGAGATGTCAACCTTGATAGGACTATATCTCTTAGATATCCCCGGGCTTTTAGGAAGATGTTCTGACTTTTCAGTCTTTCTGAAACTTTTCTTATCAATAGGCATTTATTTGAAATCGGAAAATAATAGTGAATTTGTACTTTTCAACAAGTGATTGAAATGATCACTACGGGGAGCGCTAGGGTCGAGCGCGGTTTGTTTAAAAGGTGTTTAAATTCGGAAATGTTGTAAATTTTTAGTCATAATTGTGGAATTAAGTAATTTCGTGATATTTGTATGTAAAAATGTTAAGTACTGATTTCTTATAATTTTGTTTATGTAATTTCAAGATAGGGAGGGGAAATTCTGTACCCATGTAAAATAGATTTTAATTTGAAATCACACAAAGCAAAATTATACACTTTCTGTTATAGTGAAATAATTAAACTTGTCTTTAAAAGTAGGGGAATTTACCTTTTGTGGAGTGGTAGAACTGCAGCTGGTATTAAGTTCAAATAAGCTGTTGTCAGATTCTGGTTACTGGAAAAAGTGGACTTGAAATAAGTGGTTGCTGTAGAAATTACAGAAATCAACCACACTTACGATAGTCCAGAAAAACCAGTCAAATCTGTACAGTAAGACCAAACCTTAATATAACTTTGGTGAAGGGTTATATATGTATTAGTATAAAGTATATAACCAGGTTATATATATATATATATATATTTCTGTAAATTTGTTTGAAAGTTTTATAATTTTAATACACAGCAAAGTTAAATTTCATTATCTGGCTGTATGATTTTCCTCACTCTACCAGCTATATATAAAACCCCCTAAATTTCTCAATATGTTATCCTCTATACATATTAAAATATATCCTCTATATGCAATCAAAATGCTGGCACACGATTGCAAATATTTGAAGACTCAGGAGGTTTTGACAAATTGTATTAAAGGTATTTCATCCTCAGATACGTCAATATCAACTTTCCCTACAGTAATGTTAACATTCCTGTCTTGATTGAGTGAGTTTGAGGTAGGGTGATCGACACAAAATGAAGGAACAGGAGAAATCAGAGGTTCAAGAGGGGTATTCATTCATCTTGGGACCAGAACATTTCAATCGAATATGGGCCGACCACGTACATACTCATCGGGCTGTGTGATTATAACATCATAACGATACCCCACCAGATGGTAAAACATCATAACGATACCCCACCAGATGGTAAGGGGGAATTTCAGTAGTAGGCCGGATTGCGTAAGGAGTTGCGTATGTATACGGAAGTGACATGAGAGCCTGATACTGGGTAATGTTGCTGTCAATATTGCCGCACAGATTGCCAGTGTTGTCTTTAAACCGCTGTCAGTTATTACAAACATGTTCCACCAAACTTGTAGGCAGATGAGATGCTCGTGTGATAACACGTGAGATGCCGTACGTAGGGTAAGAAGTGGAATAGAAAAACATTACCCATCTCCCAGCACAGACACATAACATGGGGACTTGCGAACCCGTGGGCGGAGCCCTGAAGGAATTCCTCAAAACTCATCCTTATTGTGCATCCACAACACAACATATGCAACCATAATGCTAAATTTCAGCTTTAGATTCATTGAGGGTTTTTATGTTATAAGAGAGTGTTATTTGGCTTATATAACTATAGATAAAAGTAATAGCAATATAATTTGATACAGAATAGCAAATTAGTCCCGGAATGGCTTAATAAATAGTATTTTAATACAGATAAAGTTGTAAATCTTGACAAGTTTATCAATTTTAAACATGACATTTAGACTTTGAAGTGGCTGAAAATATTTCATCACCTCAGGGGGCGTACCGCTAGGAGTCGGAATAAAATCTTAAACAGAAACATAGGTCTAACTGTCCACCTAATTTAGTAAATCTGTTGATATAATTCAGTACTTCAAACTCGGCTCCAATCATTAAACTGAGGCCAAAATGAATTCCGATCATCAATACATTCCTAGAAATGTAATGATCTGAACTTTCGTCCCATGCAATTTCTGACCTAATCGTTCTTTAAAGTTTCAGCGATGAGGTATACCTTTAGGTGATGTACAGTTTTACTTCTTTTAAGATTTACTTCTAATTCGCGCCGTCCTGTGGAGTTCAAAATAGTCCATGTCTCCACTTGTACCGGAAGTGGCCCAGTCGCGATCATTCACTTTCGAGGCGAAGTCGTGCACGTCATGTAATTACGAAGAAATTGTGGTCGGAAAGACAATCCAAGCTTTATCTTTAACGGCAAAATAAATATTAACCGGTATTGGAACTTGATAGACCTGCGTTAAAATATATTTGATTTATGTTTTACTTTCCAATAAAATAAAAACAAGATTTTGTCTGATCAAAAGTGAAAATTTTATAAAATAGATATATGAAGAAATTTATATTTACCGCGACGTTTAAATTAAATCCACCAGTTGAATAAATCAACAGTATCTATTTGAATAGATTTGTTTTTATACTGCTATTAAATCATTATATGAATTGATTAAGGTTAGAACGCGATGTAGTTATGCTTAATTGGAACACTTCATGCTATTGGCAGATTACATAAATTTACCTTAAGCACATGTTGTTTTTAAAATTCCTCATCCGTGTTAATTATTGATGCATAATGTCATCTACTGTAATAAAGCTAATTGTGCCCTCGTTGTAGTGAATGTGCTGTCCTCTTTTGTTATAGGCACAATCGACTGAGGACATAATTGACGTTTTACACATTTTTAATATATTATAAAACAATGTTACATTTCGTTTACCTAATGAAAATAAAAACAAAATCACGCCTTAAAAGGTCAATAAAACCTTAATTGGACTAACTGGCTTTCAAACTCTCAAAATGCTACAAATTGAGGCTAATTTGAGTAACAGAGTTTTGTCTATTTAACTCTTGTTTTATTTTTTCAGTTAACATTCCAACAATGATAACTGATATATATATATATATATATATATATATCAGTTGTTATATATATATATATATATATATAAACTTGGCAGCAATACCTAATACACAATCGTATTTATTTTTTCTTTTAATATTTTTACATAGTAGGCGCTGGAATATGAGGTAAAGATGAAACATCGGCATTAGATTTGGAAAAGTATCATAAATATCATTTCGGAATTCTATTGCTACCCCGTCTGGGTTTTCCTAGGCGCGGAACTTTTCGGCAGCGGAGCGTGGAACGCGGAGATTCTCCGTTTGTAGTTTCAGCTCAGCGGAATTTTATTTTCCTAGACGCGGACTTTTTCGGGACCGAAAGCGGAATAACCTAGCTCATTTTGGTTGTGATTGTTGAGGGGATAACACCAAGGGCAATAAAATAAAATAACGTGTTCTTAAACGTGGTGCTGTTTCAACGCACAACGAACTGTGTTTAGCATTTTCAATATCTCCTCAAAACCAATAATTGTCGTATAGCAATAATATGTAAAAGAACACAATGAGTAGACCTAGTGTTACTTTAACCCAGGCCTCTGATGGGTCGAGAGCTGACCACGTGACCAAAATTCTGACCTCTGATTGGTCGAGAGCTGACCAGAGCCCCGCCCCCCTCCAAAATGGCGGGAAATTCAAATTAGGGTTTTTCCAAGATGGCGGCCATGACTTCCTAACCTCACTTTTTGACAGGGAGTAAGAAATACTCGGTAATTCGTTTACATATATTTACATCACTAAGTTCACTGTGGATTTCAAATTCACTCAGAGCCGCGGCAGACAACACAGGCTGGGATTCTGCGCCCACACAGGATAACAACTGTTTGGATCACAACCTACAATTATCTCGCGCACGCGTCGACCTCGATTACGAGCCATACCAATTTAATGAAAGGGCAAATTCCTTACTATTATTAAATTTTGCCAAAAACTTTACCCTGTATTTATATTTATTCCTCTGCCAATTTACGCGGGTTACTCTGTCCGCCAACCTGGGATACCTACTATCATCTTTAACCTTTGGTTGCTTACATCTAGGTCTTGACCTACCCGGTTCTACTTGAGAACCTACCAATTTATTATTATATTTCAGCAACAACTGTACTCGGTAATTTTTTGCCAATTTATCTGTATCGCACTATACAATTAGGGTCTTAAGTGTCCACTCAGCACAGATTAGGTAATTAACTATATTCCGTCAAACACTGTTCCCTGCAATTATCGTGATTCTGTTACCTTCATCACCCCGTCAACTGTCTAGTATCAGCACAGGTATAAATGATCCTGCCGCCTGGTAGTCACATCAGTTAGACCTCAGCTCAGGAGCTCAACCTACTGTGAGTCTAGTGAGCAAGTGCTGCAGTGCTGACCCAGGTTAGTAATAATACTTTACATACCTAAAACAATTTTTATTTTGCAAAACTATACATACTGTTGAATATTTTAGAAGAATTCTTTTTCAGCTATTTATTTATCTATGTATTATTTAACTTTGGACTTGTACTTAATTGTCTTCACTGTGTATTTGCTGTAACAAAGAGATATTATTAGAATTATTATAGGGACTACATCCGACTTCACTTCCCCTCTGACAAAATCACCCAAAGTAAATAGCTCACCCTTATCCGGTACTGAAATAATACAGACACCACACGTGCGCTCCCCTAATACCGAATTAGCTATACATCCTGTAATTATTTTAAAGATATAGTCAGAATAAGAATGCACGCTTTAGGTTAATATTTTTAAGATGCACTCTATTGGTCAATAATTTTAAGATGCGACCTGATTGGTGGATTCGTTTACCTCATGAAACATCGACTCACAAAATTCAGTATGCTTTCAGCGCTGGCCCGAGCTCATCTTCTCTGCTCTGCCCGTGCTCCCGACATTGCGTAATATTTGTAACTTGTTATATTTGTGTGTCTTAGATATTTTATATTTTACTTGCATGTTTGCAGCTTTGTCCAGGGTATTGTAAATATTTTCCTACTACTACTACTAAGTATGTCTTAGATATTATATAGTTTGTTTATGATTATTGTACCGTATATGTGAGTTTGGTTACATAGAGGAATAATGAAACGTCAACCGGTTGAATTCATTAGTAAGGATGAATCCTACGTTACAAAGTTCCGACTTTACGGTACCAAAACTGTCTTTAAATTCTCAAACCCCCACCCGAAACAAACGAGATTGACTGGCTCAGACAAGGTTTCGCAAATATTGTTAACGATATGAAAGAAAAGTGTTCTGAAAATGACCAACTGGGGTTTACTCTGCAATCACTAAATTTAAAAATTAAAAACCCTGGATATATTTCTTTCCGTTACGCCAAGGATATAGATGAGGATATATTATGGCAGATTTTTGGGGGAATCGTTCAAAGCAATTCTGAATCTATTAAATCCACCGACACTTTTAAAGTGGAATGCACCCTCGTAAACTTACCTGTAGGTAAAGGGAAAGTACGCCCGGGGATGTTTAATTTTAATGAGGAATGTAAAACTAGGAAGGGGATAGTAGTAATAAATAATAAAGACAACTTATGTCTCCCTCGAGCTCTAGTGGTGGCCATGGCTAAAGTGAAAAATGACCGCGAGTATAAAGCAATACGTCAGGACAGGGGGAAACGGCAGACTGTTAGAGCGCAAATACTGATGCAAAAGGCGAGGGTAGAGATCCCCGAGGAAGGAGCAGGCATTTCCGAACTCGAAAAATTTCAAGAATTGTTAAAATATTTTAAAATCACAGTTTACAATTACAACACCAAAGGCCGTGAAGTATATTTTGACGGCTGTGTAGAAAACGCTAAATTTAAAATAAACCTTCTCTTTAACAACGGTCACTACAATGTAATAATCAGTCTTACTGCAGCGTTTGCTTGTGTTTACTTTTGCGAGGCCTGTCATGTACCGTACGATCACAAGTCACGTCACAGATGTTCCAATATATGCCCAGCGTGTCAAACTATTTCACCACCTTGCGAAGTGGAAAATGGAGGCATCCTTTGTCCTAAATGTAATTTAACGTACAAGAATAGACTGTGCTTTACTGCACACCAAAGCGAGCGGTGTAAGAGCGTCAAGAAATGTCCCGACTGCGCAAAATTAATTCTTCTCACTGATAGGAGGTCGGAGCATGTTTGTGGAGAAGTATTCTGTAAAATTTGTAACAGCTATAAACACCCGAACCATTAATGCTACATGAAACCCAACACGAAAATACCCCCAAAAGACGACTTTATTTTCATATTTTTTGATTTAGAAACGCGCCAGGATGAGTCCCACCCAACAAAACCTGAAAAGCAAGTGCACAAAGTAAACTTATGCGTTTCGAAAACGTTGTGCTGGAAATGTGTAGAAAATCACCCGTGCGATAAATGTAAACATCCTATGCGAGTTTTCAAAAATAATCCGGTAAACATTTTTATGAGTTATGTTATGGAGGTGCGCAAAACATTTTCACAAGTCTGCGTAATCGCTCACAATGGTCAGGGCTTTGACTTTTAATTTCTCTTAAAATATATAATGGAGGAAACAAAATTCACGCCTGAACTAATCATGAGAGGAACAAAGGTTATATTAATGGAAATTGATAATGTTAGATTTATTGATTCCCTCAGCTACTTTCCAATGCCGCTTTCCGATTTGCCTAAATCTTTTGACTTACCTCCGGAGAGAAAGAAGGGTTACTTTCCACACCTTTTCAATACTCTGGCCAATCAAAATTATATAGGTCCAGTGCCTGCTAAGGAGTACTACTGTTCCGAAAGTATGTTTAAAGAGTCTTTCAAAGAGTTTGAAGAATCGTACGACGAACAATTACGTGTTTGACTTTCAAAAGGAATTACTGGAATATTGTATCTCTGACGTAGAGATTTTAGCTCAGGCTTGTGTCAAATTTAGAACTATGTTTCTCCAGGAATGTAATGTAGACCCTTTCTTGGAGGCTGTTACAATTGCGAGCGCGTGTAATTTGGCATTCAGACGTATTTTTTAAAACCGAGAACGATTGGTCTTATACCAAAAGCAGGTTACCGTATGGTAAATGTGCAACCAGCTATCGCGCTTCAATGGCTAAGCTGGGAGGAAGAGAAGCGAGATATAAGGATTGAACATGCCAGCAGGGGTAAAGAAGTCAAAATTAAAGGAATGAAAGTTGATGGGTTTGACGGTGAGACAATTTACGAATTCCACGGTTGTTATTGGCACGGATGCCCTAAATGTTTTCCCTTTAATAGAGAGGAACCTCTGAAGGAGGATCCCTCAGATACCTTACATTTACGATATGAGAGAACAAAATCCAAAATTGAAAGACTCTCGCGCACACGGTTTGATATTGTACAGATGTGGGAATGCGAATTCAGGAAAATTAAAAAAGATCAAAATCTCTCACACCTAAACTCGCATCCTATACTTGATACGCTCCCTCTTGACCCTAGGCAAGCGTTTTTTGGAGGTAGAACAGGTAATGCTAAAACTTATCACAAGTGTGAAGGTGACGAAATTATTCAGTATGTCGACGTATGTTCCCTCTATCCATTTGTTTGTAAATACGGTAAGTATCCTTTGGGACATCCAAACATTTATGTAGGAGACAAGGAGTGTCGGCAGAGGGGGTTGAATGTAGAGGGGTTATTAAAATGTAAAATATTACCTCCACGGGACTTGTACCACCCGGTTCTCCCTACAAAAATGAACGATAAACTAATGTTTATTCTCTGTAAATCGTGCGGGGAAACGCTGAATCAGAGGGATTGCGATCACGATAGCGAGAATAGAGCCCTCACAGGTACTTGGACTATGGATGAGATCAGGAAAGCGGTGGACAAAGGATACATTATCCTCGACATGTACGAACTCTGGGAATACAAAGTTGCTACATTCCAGAACGGTGGTCTTTTTACAGATTTTATAAACAAATTTCTAAAGTTAAAACAGGAGGCATCGGGCTACCCTGAATGGTGTAAAAATGATCTTGATCGAGATAAATACATTCAGGATTATTTCAAACACGAAGGTGTAATGCTGGATAAAGATAAAATTTCCAAGAATAGCGGGTTGAGATCACTGGGTAAATTAATGTTAAACTTCTTTTGGGGTAAATTCGGTCACCGTGAAAACCAAACAAAAGCAGCAATTATCAGGGACCCTAGCTCGCTTTTTAAAATGTTGACAAATCCCGAGATACAGGTTAACAGAATCCAAGAAGTAAATGAAGAGGTCTTGGTAGTTAACTGGGAGCACATAGAGGAAGTAGGCGAACCTCTAAGAAACGTTAACGTTGTTATCGCGGCTTACACCACGGCTCAGGCCCGATTTAAGCTTTACGAGTATCAAGAGTCCCTCGGGGGTCAAGTTTTGTATTATGATACAGATTCTGTTATTTACATTTATAAGGGAGGTTTGTACAAGGTACCTACAGGGGATTACATGGGGGAAATGACCAATGAGCTGACAGAGTACGGGCTGGGCTCTTATATCGTAGAGTTTGTTTCTGGAGGACCTAAGACTTACGCGTATCTTGTATGGTCCACAAAAAAGCAGAAAAACGTACAGGTATGTAAAATAAAAGGCCTCACCCTTAACATGAAAACCTCTAAAAAAATTAGTTTTGAAACTTAAAAAAAATGGTACTAGGCGAGTCTGCAGAAACTATGGCAATCGAAGAAACTAGAATCAGACGTACAAACGATAGAGACATCGTACACTTCGTGAAACAAAGAAATTTAAAATAACTGGCCCTAAAAGAAAAATTAACAACAACTATGATACACTACCTTACGGATACAAAATTCAAAAACTTACCTAAACCCCCCATTCCTCCCATCCAGCGTCACTAATCCCTGAATCGTTACTTTCACTTTCACCCCCTCCCAAACGGAACTCCCACTCAGAATCGCTGTCCGAATCGTAAAAATTTAGGTTAAGTAAAGACCTAACACGTTCACATAAATAATTTGACACAAAATCGTTCACAACCACGAGCAGCGAGAGCATCATTGCGACTGACTGACTGACTGAATGACACATGTGAACACACACATGTGGCCCCCTGGAGCGGAAGCCCCCACTACTCAGCGCGCGCGTCCCCATCGCTCACAGTTTCTTTCCCACGGTCTAATATTCAAATATTTTAATTACGGACCCCGAGGGTCTAATATTCAAAGATTTTAAAATATTACTTACGGTTATGTTCCAGCTCAATATAGACAGGGTTGTTTCTCGGTAGAGGTGGTGGCGGAGCCAAAGGTCGTGGCTGCAGTTTCTCATACAGGTGCACGGGACTCCTGAAAACTCGTTCAGCACGCTGAGGCGGCTGCACTGGGTTCCGGGGTTCGAAAGTGCAACAGCAATTGAAACATAGAAAACAGCTAAACCCGCAGTTCATCTTGGACTGATCGATGGAGTAGTAAAAATGGATTGCTGCACGCGCGTGTGGGAATATATGTTTCCCCCTCCCTTCTAATTATTTTTGGACATTTTACTCCCTCTCAATACAATCATGGAGCAACCACTACCATTGTATAATTTATCAGCCTACGTGACTGTAGATTGTGTAAAGACCGTTGGAGATTTGAAGTCGTTGAATCTCCCTGAAATTATAACTAATGATTTGATACAAAAATTCAAGTTAAAAGATATTAGAGATTTATACTTTGCGTTACGCCCCATCATACGAGCGTCTCGTGAACGTAAACCTATAGTGTACCTCGATTCCGATGATAGTGATTAAAATACACTGAGAAATGGCTTAGTAAATTGAGTGGTCTGAACCCGAGGAGGGCTTAGACCATTCCTTGGAACGGCCCATGTGTGAATGGAAGATAAAGGACTTTGTACATTGAGGAGCATGGGTAACACCCCTACTACTCCTTGGAGCAGTCCAGAGTGAGTGATGGTCACTGGCGCGGCCCTAAAAAGCCCGTAAACCATGAATGGTTCATTGTTTAAAATTAAATATGAAGTTGAATCACTGAGAGGGTCTTCCATAACAGTCGTAGTGGTGGTGGTGGTGGTGGGGGAGAGCATATGGCCCACACGTTGCAGTGCAGCCCAGCATTCTCACAATGTCAACCTTGTTTGAGATCGCAGCCAGAAAAATTTGCGGGGATATTTTTCTTTTATCACGTGTAACGAGGTACACCGAAATACCTCCATCAATAAAAGAACACCTTCACAATTACCATAGCAAAAATTGTGGTGTATTGGAATGGTATATTTTCTTTCTCGATGATGGTTCGACCCTTTGTTTTGATTGCAAAAAAACAGCTGGTGGTATCGGTGATTGTAGCATAGGAAGTCAGGTTTTGTTTCCTAAATTTAAAGTTCCGCGAGATAGATGTACCATCTGTGCAGTCCCTCTACACACGTGGAGAGAAAGATTAACTACTTGCTCCTGCAGGTCCAAAGGTTACTATTGACCCTAATACAGAGTGCTGTAGGAGTGGTGGGGGGAGCATATGTCACACGTGTTGTAGCGCAGCGTAACAGCTCATTACGATGACGACCCTGTTTGAACTAGCCACTAGAAAAATCTGTGAATCTCCCCTTATTTTATCCCAGATTCATCAACAAATTTACCGGTTATAATAAAAACGCTTATTATAAATTACCATAGAGAAAATTGCGGGTACTTGGAAATTGACTACTGGGATCTCGGACACAGTACAAAATTTTGTTTAGCTTGTGGGCAAGCGGCTAATCTTAACAGTAATAACCGTTGGCGTGGAACGCAAGGTATGTTTCTAAAATTCAATTTTCCAAAAGATAGATGCACCATCTGTGCAGCTCATCTATACAAATGATATAGACGATCTTGTGTTTGTAGTTCTTACTGAAACAAAAAAAAAATGGAATTCCCCGATTCTGAGGTAACGATCACTACATCTATAGTGATCGTAGCCTCAAGGTTGGAAGGGAGGTAAGGGGCCTTCAGTCCGCTTACCACGGCGTACAGCGAGGCTGGTGCTGTACGGGTATTCTGTAGAGTAGAAAAAAACGGGTCGTAGGCCACGATGGTAGCTTACGGCCCCTGCAGAATACCAGGGGGGCGGAGGTGACAACTAGTTTGTTTTTGGTGGTCACCACGCTATCCGCTGCGGTGGAGGGGCAGCGGAATCAGGGGGTATAAAATAAAAGACCTGTCAGACAAACGTTAATTTAAAAATGAATGTCAGGCGTGCTATAGCTAATGAGCTACATAAACCGGCTCGGAAAAAGTACTCCAGGCGTAGAGTGACTCTTAAGGGCATAGCGGATCTTTATCAAGCCGATTTAGTTGAGATGAAACCTTATGCAAAAATCAACAAAGGATACAAGTACATACTGACTATGATAAACTGCTTATCCAAAGTAGCATTTGCGGTACCGTTGAAAAACAAGTCTGGACCTGAAGTGGCCAGGGCATTAGAACCCATACTAGCAAAACATAAAATGAAACATTTCCAGACCGATCAAGGGACAGAATGGTTTAATAAGCATATAAACGCTTTAATGAAAAAGTACAATATTAATCATTATCATACGTACTCTGAACTTAAAGCTAGTATAGTAGAGAGATTAAACAGGACGCTTAAACAACAAATGTGGAAAGAGTTCACCGCGAGAGGAACTTACGAATGGTTAACCATACTCCCTAATATTGTTAACAAATATAATAATTCAGTGCACGGGGCAATCCGTATGAAACCGAGGGATGTAAGAAATAAACATGTCAAAGCTATTTTAAAGAGATTAAAAGCCAAATATAAAAATAAAACCTTTAAAAAAAATTTAAATTGGGAGATTACGTTAGGGTAAGTAAATATAAAAAGGTTTTCGCTAAATCGTACCTTCCCAGTTGGACAAATGAAACGTTTAAAATAATTGCAACCAAACGAACAATACCTGTAACATATATATTACAGGATCATAATGGTCATATACTAAAAGGTGGATTTTATGCTGAAGAAATTAGCAAGTCAAAAACAGGTGACGTTTATTTAGTTGAAAAAAATTCTACAGCGGAAAGGAGTAGTGTGGGTTTGCGGGTTTTGCGCCGGAAGTGACGTCATCCGGTCACGTGACCGGATGCGCTGAGTCATGAAAGACGTCATCTGGGGCTGAGCCAGTGACGTAGGCGGTTTTGTGACGAAATGAGTTAAAGTTCAAAGTTCAAGGTCACGGGGAGGTAATTTTAAAAAAGTACTACCTCGCACGCGTAAAATCCGATTGTGATTCGATAGTTTTAATTCGATAAAATATCGAATGAAAATTATCGAATGAAGCAATCGAATGATACGAGTGCGAGGTAGTACTAATACAAATATTACTTTATTTTTATTTACAATAAGTTATGTTTACAATAATTCATGTTTACAATAGTTCCCCGTTGTTGGTTGTCATCGATGTTGTTGATCCGGACGAGTTGCGGCCATCACTTCGCTTTCTGAAGAAAGACGGTATATACTTCGATTCCTGCGCAGAGTCCATGTTGTTTTTTGATGCGTAAAGTTCCAAAGATAAATCGTAACCGGACGCAATGAGAAGTCTTAACTCTTCATTAAAAACCTCGAGGTCTTGGAAAGTCGCCAGATGAATAGAGTCATAATGAATACACCTAATTTTAATGGACATTTTAATACAATGTTTTACGTTTGTGAAGAGCACTCGATGTTCACCAGTCGAGAGCCGGAGGTGTACTGACTATTCGCTAGCTAGCGTTCTGGTATCAAACAAAATGGTGGGGCGGAGAAGATGGCGGACAGCAGATGGCAGGCGGCAGGTGGCAGCTGGTTGCTACTACATTCGCCGCCACAGTAATGCAATCCTTCGGCGTAATTCTTGTAGTTTATCTTGTCGGTTCATTTGATACGTTTTACATCTACATATGCAATAGCTGAAACACTTGCACTTACGACAAGCTTTCCCGTCAACTTGATCGCCTGGTATTTTAAAACATTGTAACTCGCAACAATATGTCTTCAAATTGTTATCGAAAAATAAATTTTTCATAGGTGACACCGACATGTTAGCTGCAGCGTGTGTTAGACAAGACTGAGACTAACTTCACTGCTCCCTCTCTTTTATACCTCTTCATAAGTTAACCCTGAATGAAAGTTCAAGGTCATCCATTTGAATTTTAAAAAAAGCAACACAGCAGTATATAAAATAATATACTGCTGTGTTGCTGTTTTTATTTTTTTTTTATTTTTTTTATTTTTTTTTTTTATTTTCTTTATTAAACAAACATCTTACAATACAATAAACTTAAGTTTAACATTGATAACTAGAAATACAAACAATAAAATACAAACAGAGACATTATGTACAAGGATGCGTGATGTGCAGAGTGAGTTCCGTCGAGTTGTTGCCGCTTACACCGTGTGATACCAAATACAACGTCCCCGGTTGAATATCTCGCAAATCTTCATTTTGTAGCAGTTGAACAAATCGTTTCGGAAGAAATACTTGAAACTTCGGCTCATCTCCTGGAGAGAAAGGTCCTTCGCTCAATGAAACTAGAATTGCTTCTCCATGTGTGGTTTCCACTTTCTTGATGTTATGAATAATGTAGTGTTTTTGTTCTTTTAGTTCTGAACACTTTTTAGTTAGCAGAAGGTCGGATTTTGAATGAGTGTTGAATTGATCAACCAGTGTTTGTAGAAACTGTTGTGATGTCATCTTCGTCAGTGGTGGTTGTGGTGTCTTCTGTGATGTTGCCTCTTCGGAGTCTCGAATAATACTCGTGCCGGAGCGGTGTTGGCTCCTCGTATTTATAGGCCCCGCTACCCCCACCACATTCCGGTTCTTTGCTACCCCCACCACATTTCTGCGTTTGTTCCAAGTAAGCAGCCAAACGATATGCGTTGTGCAATGCGCAGTTTAATTGTCCGTGTTTAGGATCTTTTGCAGCAACACAAATATTACCGAGATTAATGTTAAAGTCCTTACCGATGGTTATATCGAAAACATCACCGTGCGTGTACTTTTGTATCCAGTTCCTTTTTTCTAATCCTCTTGTGTATATATGTGAATATTGTTTGCAAAAGTTAAACATAATACTGTGCAGATTACTGTAGCTTATAAATCCTTCATACCAATGTATGTGATGAAAGTAGTTTGTTATCCATTTGTTTGTACTTTTTGCTTTGGCGTTAAGGTTGTTAAAAGAAAAAGGAGCTTCAAACGTGAATGGGTAAACTACAAATGTAAGCAAGTCTAAAATTACTAATTCCTTGATAATAAACCTATCATCATTATTTCGAAATGCTTGAAATTCTATTACACAAGGCTTTACACTCACTTCTTCATCCCCTCCGCTCATCATGGCACCTAGCGATCAACTAAACTGTTTTCCACACCACGGTAGGTTAAATACCAGGCCGTACAGTTGCAGGCGCGTTGGTGTATATTTAACGTGGGCACCGTCCCCAATAGGCCTACCCCACGTGTGTTCTTCTTTACTAAGTCAAACTTTAGTCTTTTTTAACTTCTTCTTCTTGTGTTTCGTTTTCTTCTTCTTCTTGTTTCTCCGTTTCTTCTTCCTGTGTTGTTTCTTCTGTAGCTTCTGTAGCGATTTCTACAAGTGGTTCAAAATCCTTTAACTTTCTCCACATGCAAACTTCATGAGGTATTCTATTAAAAATAGATGTATCCACAGGTCCGTACACGATGGTGCTATCAGGTTGTTTTTCCAAAGTATCGACCAAATATTCTTTAATAATAGCGCTTGCAAATACCAACTGTCTCATGTACCTTGTAATAGGTTCTGTTGCGTAGTTTAAAACGTAGAATTCTTCACGTGACAGTAGAATCTTATTTTCATGTTGAGTCAAGTCTCTAATTCGCACTTGTAGTTGTCCACGATGTTTAACAATATCGATTTCATTGTCACAATCCAAAAGTCGAATATGTGTTTTCCTTCCACACAAACTGTTAGTTAAATAACATTCTATTAAATGTACATGTTTCAAAAATGACTCCCAAGCATTTTGCGAAAATAAAACCTTTTTTGTTCCATGGTGTAGTATTACTGTAGGGGAATAATCCAATGACTTCATCAATCCAACTGATACACTTTTACTGATGCATGCTGAGATGGGGTAAAAGATTCGCAAAAAAACTTCAGTTAAAATGTGAGGAGGAATATTTTCTTCAACTTTCTTCTTCCTCTTTGGTACTACCTTTGATGGGTCTGCATTACTTTCCTCCTCTCTATCTCTTTTACCAAACTTTAAAAATGCAGTTATTTCCTTGATGATTTCTTCTTCACTAGTATTATCACGTTCCAATAACGGTGCTACCTCTGCATCACCTTGTACAACAGATGGAGAACTCATTTTGTAGAAGATGTTGCCCATGCGACGATAGACGATCAACTGAAGACCTGCATTGTTGCTCCGCTATTTATAGGTTAGCGACAGTGGCGGTGCCGGTGGTGGTACAACGTTTTACAATACCGTCTTTACGATACCAGTCAACGGTGTGTATGTAACAATTTTATCGTGCAAAATTAAACAATACGCAGATGTATTTGCAGGTACGTTTTCTTGAAATTCCATTTCTATTTTTATATCAACACTAGACGATTTTACAGATTCGTTTTGTTTGGAGCAATCAATTACAACAATCGGAGCTTTCGATTCAAACTGTACGGGAGATAGTAGAGGTGTGTTTGTTTTGCCGTAATATGAATTTTGGAACCTAGCGTACATATCGTATAAAACACTGTACCTTTTTTTATCAAAAGAGATATTAAAGTTGTCGTAGGGAAAGAATTGTGAATTCAGGAACACTTTACAGTTTGTTAATTTACAATGGTCAAATTCACCAGCATTTTCAGTTAATATACTTTTTTTCTTTGTTTGTAATCCAAAGATTACATATCTCGCTTTTTCCAAATGAGTAGAAGTTTTTACAGTCCATGTATGCCGTTGTGTTGAAGGTAAAACGGGGTATTCATGAAACTCCCAGCTTCTGAATGGTATTACAATGTCTCGATCTGATTTTAACTTTCTTAATAATGTAATCCTGTGTTCATCATTTAGTCGCACATGTGGTACTCTCCAAACAATCTTGTCTAATGTTAGTTTCCAGTCTAAATTGGCTTCAGTTGTTCCAGCAGATGCTTTAATAATATCATTATCGTTTGATGACCTTAATAAAACTAGTTCTTGTTTTACATTTATTATTATTCTTCTGTAATCTTCAGCAAATCCTAAAAGTAATCTTAAAGGTACGTAAAAATCAAAGTTTCCCGAAGCGTCAGGAGTAATTATACTTTTGTCTGGTGCAACCCATCCTGCAACAGCTAACAGATTCTTCTCATTTGGTGTTAAAGACGCTAATCCTTTTAATGTACTGGAAATTCCAACCTTTTTTGTTGAATCGACTGTAACTCCTGAAATTTCATATCTAATCTCGTCAAACAAAAATGCCATAGGATTATTTATGAACGGAACAGTGGTTCCAACAGTACCGTCAGCTTTTGTTACTTTTCCTTCAATATATAAATAACTTTCGCATGGAAGAGTATAAATGTCTTGTTGTTGTATAGGAATCCTAATTTCATCGTTATTGTTTAATTTGGACGAAGCGTAAGGGTTGTGCGTGTGATATTCCTTTTCCCATAAGGTCTCGTCGAATGTTGGGCCCTGCGCTATATCCAGTATATCCATTGTTAATGACCTTTAATCCAATTTCTTCTAGAAAACGAATGTTGTCACTTGTTAATCCTTCTACAGCTGATGAGCTACTGACCTCTTTGCTGGTTGGCTCTCTCTTTTTAAATGATAACCCCATTATCTAAGCGGATGATTTTATATGTATTCTTACAGTAATAGCTTCTCCTCGAAAGTCAATAAGGTTTCCGTCTTGATCCACTATGTTCAGCACGATGTCTGAAATGAAACTGGTGTTTAACGGTAGGTACACAAGGTTTTGAGGCTTTTCTACTATCTTGAAACCCGGTGCGACTGATGGGTAGAATGTGTGTAATATATGCCGATTTTCTCCATCTCTGTAGGATCCTTGTATAATGTTACATGTAATGTCTATGCTGTTTACTTTGATGATCGTCACAGTTCTATTCCCAGAATGAGTTGTATTAGGTTCTAATACCTTTGTTTCCTTAGAAAACCCCAATAAACTACCAATTGAACGTTCTTGGCCAAAATCAATATAATACTTAGAAGTAATTTCGGCTTTCATTGTATTGTTATTGCCTTTTATCGTTATATTTTCTTTTCCCATATGTTTTTGTATAACTTCATTTATATTATCAATTTCATAAGCTCCTGTTGGTAAACTGAATTCTTCCAAAGCTGAATATTTTCCTTTATTATCTTTTGTCTTGTAATAATGTATTTTGTTATTAATTCCTTCACTAACGTTTGGAATAGAGTTATATGTTGTTAAATCCAATAATGCGGCTTCCCATAGTCTTCCTTTTTGCAAACGTAGCGCTGGAAACAGAATACTGCGCAAAGTACATGAGTTACCGGTTAATGACACTGTATACGAAGACATCTTAAAGTTGACTAACACTTTTAGCTAAAAAGTCTAAACATAAATGACCGCAAATGGATGTATCATCAGGTTGTTTTCTTGTATAATTGTAAAAGACATTTTCTGCCGCACGAAAGTATTGTTGAAGTTCTTTCGGTGGTGGAAGGTTTCCAAAACTGTCGAAATAATAAATCGTTTCACCAAGTTTCTTGTAACACACCCAATGAGTGCCCAATCCTTCACTATTATCCAAATTTACTATACCAGTCTCATTTTTCCACATTTTAACCGGTAATTCATCTTTCATAAATACTCCTCTAAAAAATGGGATTTTCAAACAAGAAGCATATGTAATCAGTTCTTCATTGGTTAATTCTTTGTTTTTAATTATTAATTGCTCTTTCTTATTTAATACACACGATACGGTCTTAGGTATAGTCCTCCTCCCTTTTTTATCATTGACCATATTGTTGGTTTCTTTTTACCTTTACCACTAGTAGATCGACGTTTTCTTCTGATATTACCTCCTTGTTTCTTAGCGGGTCTTTTCCCACGCCTTCTTCTCTTTCCTCCTCCAAACGTAGTTTTTGCTTTCATTGCTGCTGTTACTGCTAAAGACGATGCTTTTTCACCAATACTCGCGTCACTAGATTTTACTCTTTGCCAAGCTTTCTCAGAAAGTGCTCTATCTGCTATTGATCTATTTTTTGTATCACCAAATTTGGAATACGCTATATCGTGCTGTTTACAAGCCTGATCAAGCTTATTTATTCCAGGATCTCCTCTAGCAAGCCGTTTCTCTAATTTGGTTCCAGGACCACAATATTGATATCCTCCAGGTAAATGTAATTCCACAGGTAATAAATCAATCGCCTTGTTAACTATAGCTCCAACCGGTTTACTTAATAGAGAAAATGCTGTTGATGCTATTCCCCTTCCTCTCTGTAATCTCTCTCGATTATGACTGATGCGTTTAGCCCTCGGCATGACTATTTATAGCCAAACTTACAGTCAGTAGGTGCACTCTATAAATGTTTTACAATGAATGTAATATTAGTCTTGGCTTCTTGTATTATATATACTGTTTAAAATCCATTTATTATATAGAAATGGATTAATTAATTAAATGTAGACATAATAAATAAAAGTAGTAAAAATAGAAATAAGGTGTAATTGAAGATGTTTCAAATGTTTCTCCGCTGGTGATGGTATCGTTGTTTTCGGTAAAATGAATAAAATCTAAATAGTTGTCACGTTCCCTTAGAAACTTGCCACTTAATCGTTGGTAATTAAATAACACATTCCAGTCTAGTTTATCTTTAAAATTGTCAATGTAATTTTCAGAGAGATTTTGATATTTACTTATTACTTCCCAACAGTTATTAAAATTTGATGTCATCTCTACAAGGAAGTTTTCTGAAAACTGTTGTCTTTGTAAAATATGAATCCAGTTAACTCTGTGAAAATAAATTCTTAACATAGTCATTGTGAAGAGGTAGTGTATGGAAAGTTGTTCCCAATCCATATATCTATCAAACCGTTGAACAAAACCATCTGTCAGCACTCCTTGGGGAAATCTCGGCTCTTGAGATATTAAACTCCACGCAGTAATATTGGATTCCATCATCCTCTCTGTATCATCTCTCGAATATAACTGATGCTTTATCCCTTATCATGGGTATTTAAATTCTTTTTTCTCTTATATAATCTTCATCGTTTTCTGTTGGTTCATTAATCACATTCACTTTATCCCCCTTTCCTAATGTCTTGACTTTAGAAGGCTCAGACGGTTTATCTAATTGATTAGGTTTTTCTGGATTGTGTATCTTTTTCCAGTCTAAATAATTGTGGCTGTCAACATCTGAAGCTACAGCTCTTCCTGAAGCCCGATGGATATAATTAAATAAAGCTGCACCAAACCTTTCCATATGTTTTTCATATTCTGTAGTCCATTTCTTGTGTACTATATCAAATATTTTCTTATTTACAGCGTCTCCATCCTGCTCACAATCACCTACATTTGACAATTTTAATTTTTTTACATCATAGCTTGTATCAGTTTCATTCTTTTTGTAAATCGTTAACAATTTTAAAGTCGCTAAATTTACTGCTTCACCATCATAAATGGGATGTTTTATATTGCTTAACCTTTTACCGGAAAATCCCCAATGGTCTTCGTGTACAATTGGGGTTCTTTTATCCATGTATTGTACCGTAACCGCATCAGAAGACAAAAGCGGATCACCAACATTTTGAATTACTTTTCCTTCAAAATTATAATTACCATCAGGTGTTAACGGAAACCCAGCTCTTTTTTCACTATATCCAGATTTTACTCCAAACTCGGAATACCGTCCAAACTTGTCCACACTCATGATGTAACTGAATCGCTATCGTTTAGGTTCTTACTATATATATATATATATATATATACGTCTACTGAACAATTATTTCTCGTTTTCGCAGTTCATCAACCAAAGCTACCCATTCGTTTTCTAAACCAGTGTGCCCGGCTTCCATAGCTTCATGTAATAACCTCATTCGATCAACTAACTTATTTATATCGTTGTAATATATTATATTGGTTTTATACAAATTTTTTAATAATCCCCTTCCAGATGTAGTAGGATCAGTTGTTTTTCTTTTTTTATGCAAAACATTTAATTCAGCAGAAGATAAAGCTCTTCTTTTAATTGGAGCTTTATTTGATTTCGAGGGGAAAAGACTAGATATAATGTTTGTGTATTTTATTGACCTGTTTCTATGAATAGGTAGTTCTTTGGAATATTTTTTTCTATGTGCATTTGTATACTCTAGTATATTTTTAAACAATTGTAAATCCTTTTTAGTATATTTACCAGGATTATTTTTAAAGATGAGTTCAAACAAACCTGTTGTACCTTTATATTTCTTATCACCAATAACTATATCATCATTTTCGTTTATATCTAACTTTCTATCTCCAATCATTAATCCTTTATCCTCTATTCTAGCTCCATATGTATGATAATTTCGATTAGCATGTGTGCCATGTAACATTTTTAATGTATATTTTCTTCCAAGTGTTCCTTTAAACATAATATCTGTGCCTAATTTGCTTAAGTTGGATGGGTTGATATCCTCTTCTTCTGCTCTTGTATCTTCCGCACTTGTATCTTCTGTACTTGTATCTCCTGCAATGTTCTTTTCCCTTAAATCTCCTATATCTCCGCTTTCTTCATACTCGTCGCTTTCTTCAGATGTTTGTAACTGGTCAGAACTTTCATCATTCTGAAATTCTTCTTCATATTTGGAAATTGGTAGCATTTTGTCTCCTTCGAAGCGAATTGAAGGTCTTTCCATATTTTGTGCTAATCGCTTTAAAGGTTCAGTAACAGGTTTGAATGTTGTTTCTAAAAATTGCTCTCTTTCATTTATACCTGATTTTAAAGCTCGGTTTTTTTGTCTAATAGAATCACTAAGTGATTTTATTTCCTTTAATAGCTTTTCCTGGTTAACCATCTTCACACCTTGACGACTTGTACAGTAATACCGCTAATCAGTGTATTAAAACGAATTTATCAAAACCTATTCTATAACGACCATCTTTTATAGCTTGATCTTTCATAATAACCAAAAATCCATACTTTTCCGCCCATGCTTTTCCGCAAAGCTCTTTAAACTTTTCAAATGGCATATCCGCATTCACATGATCGTTATATATATGTTTTAGGTTAGTATCATCTTGTTTGAATACAATTAGAATATTTGTATTATCTCTGATAAGTTGTTTTGGGATTTTGCTATAAGTTTGTCCTATATATATGCTGTCGATGTTACTATGTCTTCCCATGGCAAAGTAGTTTCTAATAGTATCCTGATTTTCACAAGATACATCGTCAAATATAAATACAGAATACGGTTTCGCTTCGTTTGGTTGCATAATGCTATCACTAGCGTTAAATTTGTAAAAATTAACATCAGACACATCAGATAGGATTTTATCCAGCAATTGATACTTTGGTTGATGTAGAGACTTTGAAAAAATATATAGGTTACTAAACCTTAATCCCTGCGGATTAGTGATCAAATTAAAGACAACATTGGTCTTTCCACAGTTTGAGGGGCCACTTACTATACATCGAACAGTGTTTGGAAGTAAACTACCGTGTTTACCATTGTTGATTTTAACGTTATCCACAGTTAAATCATCTATGTTATTAATATTGAATCGATCTTTATGGTGAATAATCTCCATCCTGCTCAAAGGTTAACGATGAAATGAGTTGCTTGTATTAAACCAAGTCCTTTATAGGTATCCATGAATCCTCAGTTTTGTTAAACCCTAACCACCGCACTTTAACTGCGTCCTTTTTTCTTTGTAACACTTTTTCAACAAGATATACATCACCTACTGTTGACTTTAACATTTCATGTCCATAAAATGCACCTTGCAACAAATCTCCTTTGTTATCTTTTAGGATATACGTTTCAGGTACAGTCGGTTGCACTTTATACACTGTAAAAACTTCATTCGTCCAATTGGGAAGGTATTTTTTGGTAAACACTCCCTTATATTTACTAATCCGTACTTTATCACTTACATTAAATTTTCTTGGCTGCATTTTTTCTACTTTAGGCTTTGTATTTTTCTTTATGCGTTTTAATACATCTTTTGCATTTCTTCTATTTACTTTGTTAGGTTTCATACCAATAGTTCTATGAAACCTGTTGTTATAATCATTTATTAATTGTGGTAAAACATCATACCATACGTAAGAACCTCTTTTTGAAAATTGTTTATACAGTGCTCCTTTCAAGGTTCTATTGAATCTTTCTACAATAGCTGCTTTTTTCTCTGAATTTGTAGAATAATGATTTATTTTATATTTATTCATTAACTGTGCAAAGTTTGTATTAAAGTATTCTGTTCCATCATCAGTTTGTAAATGTTTAATTTTGTTTTTATCTCTTTTTATGGCTATTTCCATGGCTTCTGTTACGCTTTTACCAGTCTTGTCCTTTAGAGGCAAAGCGTCTGCAACTTTTGTAAAACAATTAATAATTGTGAGTATATATTTAAATCCTTTGTTTATTCTGCTATGCGGTCGCATTTCAATTAGATCCGCTTGATATAGATCATTTATCCCTTTTATAACAGTATTTCTTCTTGGAAACTTTATTCTTGCAGGTTTGTGTAGTTCATTAATAATCTTCTCCTTCAGGTCTGACATGATGGTTTCACGAAGGCAGCTGATATGGTATTAAATATTCTTTGGTATAAATCTGCTTATATATATATATATATATATACATATAGTTCAAGGTCATTTAAAACTTGTGTAAAAAAAGGGGAAACACAGCTTAACATTGCTGTGTTTCCCCTTTTTTTACGGAAAGGAAAAGGATAAAGGATCTAGGACGATGAAAAGGTTACTCGTCAATAGGGTTGAGGGAGTAGTGGCCGAATGGTAATGTGTTGATTTTGTCTGGAAGTGTTTGTCTTTTGTCGTCATTACAGGATAGCGCCTTTTTAACTTCAGTCACGCTGTACAGCTGATGGTTAAAACTTCTGATGGTGTTGAATTTAGCTGTAATGATGTTATCATCAAATAAGCATTGCTTGTAGTGTTCAAAATGCACTTTCTTCTTTAAATATAAACTCTTTACACCTTTAGCTTTCTTAATATAGCTATTCTTCTTTTCTTCTTCTTCTTCTTTTTCATTATAGAGTTTCAAAGAATATAGTTTAGACATCAATGCAACAATCTCTTCAAGCAGAACACCATTAGCCTCATCCTTGAATTTGCCTAGTACTTTTTTGTGTCTGTCATTGTCGTAGTTTGGATGATCTTTTGGATAATCGGAGACATCAAAGTCGTTCTTGTAAATAAATGTACGCAAATCTTTATACATGTCCAATGTTACTATGCGATATATGAAAGCGTCAGTGTCCATATATGTAATAGATATATTTTCTCTTCCGTAGAACGCCACCATTTTGTTGTAGTGAAAATCGTACATGTGTGTTTTTGAGATTTCCAAGATTGACATGCCTATATACAAAGGACGATCCATCTTCACACTCGTCTTCTTCATGGACACTGCTACAAGTTTTTCATTAATAATTATAGATGTTCCAAAATTTGGCTGCTGTACTAGTTTCTGTAATTTTTTTGCGTCGGTAACAAGTTTAACATTTTTGTGTCTTCTTTTGTTTTCCAATGTTTTTCCAAATATCGCATTATTCATTAATTTAAAGAAATCTTTTTGAAAGTCTGATGTAGCTGCTGCTCTTCTGATGGTATTTGAATCAATGTAGGGTTTCAACCAGCATGATTTAGAAAATTCCAAAACTCTATTAATTTTTGTTAGACGTAGTCCTAATTCGATAGCTTGTTGAACCACCCAAAAGTGAGCCACGTAGCGTTGTTTATTATTTAATGTCATCATTAATTTGGGGTGTTTTCCAATTGGTGAAATTTCTGTTTTAGCAAGAAGTGGAAGGTCATAATGAAGATCATGTAAATTTTCTGGGTATTCAAAATCGCAATCCAAAATATATCCAGTGTCACCATGTTTCGGAATTTGTAAAATATCGCCAATAGAGTCGGGATTAATCCATTTAAAGTTATCAAAAGGAAGTGGGTTTGACATTGCCCATCCGTACAGGTTATTTGCATCGAAATATCCTAAATAGGTTGACGGTTTGGTTTCATCGTAATCGGGTAGGTATTTGTTGTTGGCTTTGACATGTCTGGTAACACTTTGGGTCAATCCGCCTCTTACTCCAGCTTCAACCATTAAAACCATGTCAATGTCTGTTAAAAGTTGGAGTTTGCATTTTGTTTCTTTTAACATGGCTTGCCAAGCTAATCCTGGTGAAGTATACGAATGTAGAGGGTCCAAACCGTATGCAGCAAAACAGGTGTTTCGGAATTCTTCCATTACATCACAAAGAAGAGTTACATCTAGTTTGACATAAAAGTCCGAGTAATCTCCTAAGGTCTTCATATCTAACTCGTTCCATACTCGACGTGCGTGTTGATAGTCCTCAAGTGATATTTCCGAATCATTAAGTTTGTTTTTGAAGTGTTCTGGTGAAGGTAGTGATGTTTCATCAAATCTATGCAGTCCATCGATGTAATCATAGGGGAAGACTCCTTTTCGAAGAACCAAATCCATTTTACTATTGGGTACAATTGTGCTTGTTTCTATCAAATCTGTTCTTCTTAGATTTTCAGATAATTTCATGAGGCTTGAAGGCATAAATCTAAATGAATCAACAAACCTTAATTTAATTTTACCCACCTTTTTTGAAAAGCTTATAAATTTTTCCATTGTAGTAGCCAAAACGTCTATTGCTCCATTATCTCTTCCTAGTTCGGGGATTATGAAGTGCGAATCATAACCACTCAGATTGTGCAGAACTACGGGGATAAAATATGGTAGTTTGTAGTTCAAGTTGCAAGCGTTACAGGCTGCACCTCTGTACGCTCCCGTAAGATGATCGTGGTCACGAACTTTAACGTTATCCAGTGTAAAGGTGTTATTACACAAATAACACGTTGTTGTTGAATCATAATGTTGAAGTTCTTCTTCTTCCATAGGTGACATGGGTACCTTTGTTCCATACAGTTCTTCTACCTTTGCAGCTATGTCATACAAATCATCGACAAAGTATTTGGCTGCTTCTTCACCGCGATAAATCTTTGGAGAAGATGATAGTCCATATTTTTGAAGATGGTCTTCAGTCAACGTGGATTTAATTAGTATGCAATAACTGTTTGGTGAATGAAGTTGGTATTTGCTTCTTCTTGTAACGTCCTCTTCTTGTTGTTCAAGCGGATGTAAAGAAGACTCGAAATCAGCGTAAACAACAACAGGTACACGGTATTGTTGTATTACTTTGTCAAATTTTATCTGCGCTCTGCTAGGATGCGGCAATTTAATTCTTACTTCATAGTTTCCATTACATAACCGCTGGTGTTCTACTAACCAATCAGACCCTCCCCTTCTTAGTTCTTTGTTCACGTGACAAAAACATCTTTTGCAAATTGTCATCTTTCTTTTATGCTTAGATAATTGATTAGAAACAAGACTTTCAAATTTTTTGATATACACAAAGTGTGAAATATCACCTTTAGTAATTAATAACAAATCGGTATGATCTCTGCGCTCATTTGGTGTTATACGCAAGGGGTACAAATTGTTTGTCGAATCCAATCCGAAGAGGTTGACAGAAGCTGAAGGATTTTGTTTTTCAAATTTTGAAACGTCTGTTATAGCAACAGGGTAAGTCATCCCTTGGAAATTATATCTATGTTGTACTTCTTCATAATAGTGACTTGGTCTTTCCGGATGAATTGTTACATATTTGGCCAACATAGCATATTTAAAACACTCAGTATCTTGATTTTGTACGTTGACGCAGGATAAGGTATTTCTAATCTTTGTTGGTAGAGGAATGTAGCTACTTCCTCGAATTCCATAGCCGTGTTTGTGTACTCTTAAGTCTAGCCCTGTGATGCTTAACAAATTCCATCCAGAGCCTCTTCCTTCATGTTCTTGTATTTTAGTCATTAGCTCTTCAAAACATTCAGATACGATTGAATCAATATCTGACGTAAACATAATAGTTCGGTTTTTTGTTAAAAACCCTCTCGGTGAAGTTTCATTTTGAATGTTTGTAAATAAAGCATCCATTAATAGTCCAAATTTAATAAAATTTAATCTTTTTAATTCATTTTGCAAAGTGTTGCTTACCAATCCTTTTGCGTTATTTAAAAACTCTTCGAGTTGTAATTTTGCATTGTCAATTTTGAAGTGGGTTACTACATTACCCGGAAGTGCTCGGGCATGTAGTTCTACATTTACTGCTGTTGATGCTGAAGGACGGTGAAGTGTAGACAGAGCATGCGTAGAAGTCGATGCAGCTGATGATGTTGAAGGATGATGAAGTGTAGACAGAACAGGCGTAGAAGTCGATGCAGATGATGATGATGATGTTGAAGGACGGTGAAGTGTAGACATAGCAGAGGTAGAAGGCGATGTTGATGGTGCATATTGAATAACACTAGGTCTGGAATTTTGGTGTTGAGCTAACATTTGATCTATTTCTTTCAATTCTTTTTCTTCATATTCTTCATTTTGGTTTTTGTTATGTTTCAGTTCTTTATGTATCATTAAAATAAATTCATCCTTAAATGAAGACTTGCAAATATCGCAGCGATGCATAATGTAGGTGCGATCTCCACAAGGGTCAAGGCAATAATGAACAACACTGCAAATACCCCTCTATTTATACCCTAGCAAAAGTAATGGGGGTACGTATTACGTGAAGTTTACTATTTTTTTTTTTTTTTTTGCATTTTATATTTACTATTGTAGCTGGAGGCTACAAATTTCTGTATTTAGGTCAAGGTCATTGAACAAATTTACCAAAACGGGGAATAGAGCAGTAAATGATTTTATATTAAACCATAAACTGATCTATTCCCCGCTCTGTATTTAACTAAGACAATTTTCTCCAACAGAAACATTTGATAAATTTTAAACTCGGATGTGAAGTTGGATTGTACACATTGCATCTTGATCAACTAAAAATTTCATAAAACAATAGGGATCTTCAGTTGTAGATTCATCTTTAACATATTCAATAGTTAACATTGCCGAACGAAGATCTTGTGGAATTACGTCGACTTTTATGAGTCGCCTTTCGAGTTCGAACCGTTTTGTTATTGATGTAAGTTTTATCACATCATCGATATCGATGAGGGGAAAGCTGTAGCAAACGGAGTTTCCTGGTGGGTTCATCATGTCTATATGATAAATATACACTGTTGCATCGTCTTTAAATAGACGTTCCCCCACCATTAAATGTATAAGTTACCCCACTTTTTTAATCATGTAAATGGGTCAAGGTCATACAACGATATTACCAAAACGGGGAATAGAGCAGTAAGTGATTCTCACTATAACCACAAACTGATCTATTCCCCGCTTTGTATTTAAAGTAAACTATTTGAAGACAACAAAAACTTATTCAGATTCTTCCGATGATAATGATGATGATGAGCTCATATCACTAAATAAGCGACGACGAACACAAAAGTTCCTTGTGACTGGATCTAGAACTACATCATCGATATTAATACTGCTTGGAGGGGTTTCACTATCAACAAGGTCCATTTCCTCCAAGCAAAGCAACTGATGATGAAATTCCGGTTCATTATTATCGACATCGTCGTCGTCAGTCAACAGCTTCAACAGCTCCATCTCTCCAAGATATGGTTCACTGCTAGCAAACTCACTCAGTAGTTCAAGATCACTAAATAGTTCACCTTCCATCTCTGAATCGTCTTCGTCTTCATCTTCGTTTAAATTTAATGGAATATTTTTAATCAATTCTAGTATAGTCTTCTTAGAAGGGAAAATGTTATCTCTGGGCGACATGATTCCAAGTAGCAGACTGATTTACCACTAATACTAAACCACCTTTTATACATGATTTCGGTGGTGGTGGGGGTAAGTGTTGAAAGTGCAAGTGGTAGGGAAAAGTGATAGGGAAGAGGTATTATTGTAACACAAATGATTAAGTCCTGTAAGTGGGTCAAGGTCACCTTATCCTATTACCAGAACGGGGAATAGAGCAGTAAGAGATTCTTATTCAAACCTCAAACTGATCTATTCCCCGTTCTGTATTCCCCCCCCCCTTTGGCGTTTTATTTAGTTTATGAGGTTGTGTAATAAAGGCACAGTGTGTAGCCTTCTTGTAATAATTGGACAATTTTTTTCTTCAAAGGGATTGGTTTTACATCTATTTTTACTTCTTCTGTTCCACGAATACCCAATCCTTTGACCTGAACATGTTGGTACTCCGTTAACAGTTGGTAAACACGCTGGATAAAAGTATCCGCTTTAGCAGTAGAGTCAATATAGTGGAGGTATACCATGGTAGGTGCTCTCTTGACGCAATTCAGAACCAAAGTGATAATTGTCTCTGTAACATCGGGCTTATATACCCATCGTTTTTTTTTGCTTTAATTACAGGTTTGGAACAATATAATATGTTATATTAATGTTCCATCCTTTATCGACTAACCTTACCATATTACCAAAGATTTTATATAACTTTCTACTGTAGTTTGTTTCAAATGCTTCATTTTCACTACTATAAACTTCACCTGTTGGTCTCCACATGTACAATTGACAACTAACCTCTATATCAAGATACCGTAGCAGTAATCTCCTTACAGCAAGCACCTGATCAATGTTTTCGACCCGTCTGCTAACTATTATAGTTGCTGCAGAGATAGAAGTAGTGGATGCATTCATTTTCAGCAGAGTACTAATTTTTACCAGCGATGGAGAACCTCCTTTATACTTAGTTTAGGTAGTGGTGGGGGTTAGGAAAAGATATTGTTGTAAGAAATAAGAAGATCTTTCATTATTTTTTATCAAACGAATATTTTCTAAGTCCCAAGGTCATTTACACCAGTTGCCAGAACGGGGAATAGAGCAGTAAGTGGTTCTCACTTGGACCGCAAACTGATCTATTCCCCGCTCTGTATTTTAAAGTAAACAATAACTCTTCTCACTATTGAGCAGCCTTTGTTCTTTGAAGCTCAAGTTCTAAGTCTGCAACCAGGCGAAAGTCTGCATCATGCTCCTCCCATTGTTCAGGAGAACGCGGTTGACCACACCACTTAGTAAAGGCGTACCTCATCGCCTCATTGTACTCCTCCAGGATAACATGATAGGGTCTTGGTTGTTGCGTTGTAGACTGCATCGGTGATGTAGTTTGTTGCGGTTGAGACTGAGCACCATTTTCTGCAACCTTATTAATTTTATAAACCTCAGTCATTTCAGCAGCCTCAACAATCGCGTACAACTCCTCTTCGCTAATTTCCTTTCCCCATGTGTTGCTGTTGACGCTCATGACGATACAACTAATAATTATATTCCGAATCTCTCGCTTAAATACCCGCTTACCCCCTCCCCTCTTTACTGTTGAATAATGTCTTTAATATAATATTTCTCCTTTTTCCATTTAAGTTTTATCTTTAACTTAGTGCAATATATCTAAGTCCGTTATTTAGGTCAAGGTCGTTGTAGCATTGTAAAAAAAAAGGTGTGGACAACCTATTTACACTCTGCAGCATATGCTACAAATTGTAAATAGGTTGTCCACACTTTTTTTTTTAATTTGAAAAAGACTATTTTTAATTTGGAATACACTTTTTAATCTTTTTTTATTTTAAATGTTTTCCACACACTGAAACCTGTATCATTTCGAATTAAATAGTTCTGTTTGCTAAGTTCTTTGACGTGGAGGTCCATGCCTCTAGGCAACTCTACATAGTACAATTTACCTTCACATTGAACCACCACCTTTGCAAAGCCCTTTGATTTAACAAAAAAGTATCGTTTATTTCTACAAAGCCTATTAATTCGAATTTTGGTTGGTCTCACTGTTGGATGGGGTGTAGAAAGAGAAACGGTGCCCTTGTGATTTTGTTTTAAATGTGATCTGCATACTTCTTCATTTAAAACACAAGACTTAGCACAACGTTCCCCTTTCCTTGCACCTTTTTTAAAACTGTAGCTGTATCTTGGTGCAGGAAGTATAGACTGCCTTCTCAAGGTTTTTAATTGTTGAAATTTCTCTGAAGGAGATTCGTTGTTAATACAGATCACTGAAGGACGGGAAAGGACACTTACAGAAGGTGTAGAAGGTTTGGTAGGAGAAGAAGAATGTAGACTTGCAGATGGTGTTGAAGAGCCTGGTGTAGAAGGTGGAAGAATGCTTGCCAGCGCCTGCTGAAGAAGCGAAGGAGCTGGTGAAGCCAAAGATGGTGCAGTTGTTTGCTCATCCTTCCTCGGTGATGGAGAAGGTGAGCGAGAAGTAGCCGAAGAAGATGAAGACGACGAAGACGATGAAGAAGATGAAGAAGATGAAGAAGCGGACGGGGGAGCAACGAGGTTTTCTTGAAGTGGTTGCGGTCGTGGTGCAGGCTCCTCAGGAACAATGCATGATAATATTAACGCCTGCCGAAGGATGGAAGGAGCTGGCGGAGCAGATGACGGAGCAGGTGAAGAGTGCTCAACCTTCCTCGGCAAAAGTTGCTTCCTACGGTCAGACATCTCGGGAACTGAACTGCACTCGTGATGTGTAAGCAGCAGAATGATTTTACCACTGGTGAAAACCCTCCTTTTATACCCAGTTGTAGGGGGGGGGGGCTTTAGAGGTTAGGGAAGGAATATTGTTGTAATGTTTTACTAAACGAAAATTTTCTAAGTCCCGAAGTGGGTCAAGGTCATCTGAACATGTTGCCAAAACGGGGAATAGAGCAGTAAGTGATTCTCACTTGGACCACAAACTGCTCTATTCCCCGCTCTGTATTAGGAGAAGAGGACTAGCTTAAAGCTCGCAATTATAGGCAAATAAACCTGATAACGGAACACTAACCTCTCCCCCGAAAAATTATTCACCCAACACACAAACGATATAGTCAGTTAACAACAGTCGCGCACTCTGAAACCGCAAGGACGTTCATCACTGTGTAGGCGTCAGAGTACTACGAACCGAAGTACAATAATACCTGACCAAGGTCCCCTTAAGTTTATTTCCCCGATGATGTATCCTCCAAGATAAGCAAAATGGTCAGTTAACAACAGTCGCGCACTCTGAAACCGCAAGGACGTTCATCACTGTGTAGGCGTCAGAGTTTTACGAACCGAAGTACAATAATTACCTGACCAAGGTCCCCTTAAATTTAACCAAAAATAAGCAAACTGACTGAATCTGTTTCTCGTGAGTAAGGGTTAAGATAGGTAAAGTCATCCGGTTTGCGCGCCGTAATGACTTAAGGTCGGTTTTCGTGCCATACCTTTTTGTAAGGGGTTAGGAAAGGTGTTTATTTGAGAAACATAATCCCCCCTGAGATATTTAAAGACATAAGGTCGGTTTTCGTGCCATACCTTTTTGAATGGGAGCGTGAAAGAAAAGTACATATTTCATTAGTAAATAAAAAACACTTCAAAAACACTTTAAAACCAACACCAAACTAACTACAGTTAAACTAACTACATTTACTAGCAGCAAACTACAAGCGTTATTCTAACATGCTTAATAATACACAGACATGCCTTAAGCTAAGGTAGCATCTCTAATATATAGTGGTACCAACTCTATACTAGAGATACTATTGCGGACAGCGCGGGCAAACAGCTAGCTAGGCTGTCGGCCTGCGACTGCGAACCCTCTGCGGGCTGCTCCCGCTTTTATAGGAATATATCGGGGGGGGGGGGCTTCGACAGTAGTTTGTTCTAACGCTGTATAGCACACTTTGAATTGCTCCAAGTCCGGTAACTGGGTCAAGGACACGTTAAAATATAGAAATCTGTACTACGTTTAAACAAGGGAGACTGTTATCCGTTTTACGCAAAACTCCTTGCACGATCTTTTGATAAAATGGAAAAGATTAATGCCGGAGGGCGATTCCCATTCCACCAAAATACAATGCATATCATTTCTATGCAACGGTCTCAGCTCTATTTTTACTTTTAATTTAATGCCTCGAAACTCATAAGTAAGGATGGACAGAAAGGCTTCTGAAATAGCAAGCTCGGAAGGAACAAGCCAAGTGTTTACACCTACAGCTTCCATAGCGATATGATGATTTTTACCACGCTGTTGCAGTATATATTAAATTTCCCCTTCCATAAATTTTGTGCTAAAACGTGGTTGTGTACATTGAATGTTTCTTGAATATTTTCTAAGTCCTAATCTAGGTCAAGGACACGTTGAAGATAAAAGCATTAAGTGTTAAGCAAACTACAAAACATTCCATCTACAATGTTATTATAAAGCATCAAAATATGGTCAGTTTACAACAGTCGTGCACTCTGAAACCGCAAGGACGTTCATCACTGTGTAGGCTTCAGAATACTACGAACCGAAGTACAATAATCCCCTGACCAAGATCCCCTTAAATATATTTAACTACACATGCAAATGCGCATGGTCTCTCAATTGCGCGTTGGGCCCACACACACTCAAGAGACCTACGCTGCAGCAGGCACTGCAACCCAGTGGGACGTTCATCCTAAAGGGCGGCAGGCTACTGCGCGGAGACGCTTGAAATCTCGGCTTATATAGACGAAAAATGGGAAATAGGGATATTTAGGGGAAAACGGGATAAGGGATAACCCTACTTCGTTGCGGGATTTTGTCGGGAATTTGTCCCTTTCTGCTAAAAAGTTTATCCCTCGACCTTGACCTTGAACTTGACCCAAAAGGGGGGGGGGCGGCTTGAACTTGGCCGGGGGGGGGGCTTGAACTTGGCCGGGGGGGGGGCCGGATGTAAACCGGTTCTAATTAGTACCCAGCTTTCTATCTATATATTGATAGGGCAAGGTTATCCTTTGCGACCTGCTTTACTTTGTCTGGCACCTCATTCCAGCTTTGGTTCTCAGCCAGTATACACGTGGTCTATTCATTTTCCCTTCCATCCAACAACACCATGTCTTCTCCTCTGACTCCCGAAAAACTTCAACGTTTGAAGGAGTCCTTGAAGAAGTCGACGGAAAGAAGAAGCGGATTTAAGAAACCTTCAGCTTTTAAGTCTGCTCTTAGACGTGATTTTCGGTGTCACCCATTATATTTTCATCAGCGACCCTCAACTCAGCCTCAGCCTTCTACGTCCACAGCTCGACCTTCAACTCCACCACTAACTGTAGATGAGGTGATGGAGCGGACAAGAGTGATGGGGATCAATGATTTGGTGACGCCGATCGACACCTCCAAGGCCGAGTTCCGGAATCTGAAGCGGATGACGGAGTACAAGTTTGTGGCTAGGAACGGGGACCACGTGTTCCTCTTCCAACACACCGACCACTACGTCGAGGTGCGTCTGCCGCAGACTTGTCCACCACCACCCCCTCTGATAAACGACACCCAGGAGTTGTACTTCATGAGACAAGATGGGAGGGTAAAGTGGGTTTTAAAAAATAAAGTTTAAATTAAGCAGCGATCCCTAGACCAACCATTCCTAACCAAACCATCCCTCAGCACGCAAACGGTCCTTTTCAGGACCACCCTAAGCATTTCAAGTTAGGGACTTGGCCTGTACATAGGCAGGAGACTGTTAGTCTTATGTTTGTGTGCAGCCCACTTTGTGAAAATTTCTAAGTCCCAAGGTCCTTGAACATGACCCAAATAAAGGGGGGGGGGTACAAAGTTTGTGCAAAGTATGTCATGTGGGTACTCAAATTAAACGGATTGATCAGACGAACAAGTTGGTGCAAACAGAATTCAGATCCGACCAAGGGTGTAGTAGCAACAGCGAAAAAACAACTATTTTCAAGGACAAACCTAAATAACTTCTTTATTTACGGTTTAAAGTATATTAAGTGGGTACTCAAATTACGCGGATTGATCAGACGAACAAGTTAGTGCAAACAGAATTCAGATCTGACAACGGGTATAGCAGCAACAGCGAAAAAACACCTATTTTCAAGGACAAACCTAAATAACTTCTTTGTTTTTAGTTCAAAGTATAACATGTGGGTACTTCAATTACGCGGCTTGCCAAGACAAACAAGAAGGTGCAATCTAAATTTAAATCTAACCAACAGTATTGCATCTGTAGCGTAAAACGATGGTTTGAAGGACAAGGTAACGTTGTGGTGAGGGTTAGGTGCCTATCATACACGATAACGCTCCATCATTATTCTTCCAGCTCTTGACGGATGAACATCTACCTAGAGGATCTGAAAAATGTCGCAGTTTTACAGGAACATGAGGAAGGTGACCTTCAGTAGTCCCCTTGACACTACTTTCTACTTCCCTGACAATGAAGACAGAAGGTCTACACTTTTAGTGGACAATGAGCGGTTTCGTCGAAGAATAATCGAGGTTGAAACACTTTTAGCTAGTTGTTTGCTTCGCAAAAAGAACCATATGAATACATGCACCGGTTTAGATCATAGTAGCTGTTATACTTATACAGCGTTGAAGCGCAAACATTATTGAAGTTTTTAGTTACGGAGCTAAGGTCTTGACAGTCTAAGAGCTAAACCCTAACTAACACATGTAAACTAGTTATTGTGCGATGTAAAACTTGGTGGGGAGACTGGTGTAGTGGGGGGACTGGTGTAGTGGGGGGACTACCATATGCCGCACACTTGCCACCTGCCGCCTGCCACCTCCCACCAACCATCTGCTTCGTTCTACTACACTTTTACCCCCACCATTTTGTTTGATACCAGAACGCTAGCTAGCGAATAGTCAATACACCTCCGGCTCTCGACCGGTGAACATCGAGCTCTCCGAGACGCTCTTCACAAAATAACAATATCATTTCACTCAAGGTCTGATAGATGTTTCTATTTCATTGCCGTCACGTATTATTTCCTCCTGACAGCAATGAAATGCAAACACCTAACAGAACAGATAGGTGTCAAAAACACAACATGGACTCTGCGCAGGGATCGAAGTATCTACCGTCTTTCTTCAGAAAGCAAAGTGATGGCCGCAACTCGTCCGGATCAACAACATCGATGACAACCAACAACGGGGAACTATTGTAAACATGAATTATTGTAAATAAAGTAATATTTGTAATATGAATTATTGTAAATAAAATAAAGTAATATTTGTATTAGTACTACCTCGCACTCGTATCATTCGATTGCTTCATTCGATAATTTTCATTCGATATTTTATCGAATTAAAACTATCGAATCACAATCGGATTTTACGCGTGCGAGGTAGTACTTTTTTAAAATTACCTCCCCGTGACCTTGAACTTTGAACTTTAACTCATTTCGTCACAAAACCGCCTACGTCACTGGCTCAGCCCCAGATGACGTCTTTCATGACTCAGCGCATCCGGTCACGTGACCGGATGACGTCACTTCCGGCGCAAAACCCGCAAACCCACACTACTGAAAGGAGACAAGGTTAAAGTTAGATGGCTGGGCTTTGATCGGGAACATGACAGTTGGCTCGATAAAAACGATGTTTTAATTTAAGTAGCAGCACGGCATGAGGCTGCCGCGAGGGCCGATGCGAGGGTGATGCTATTAATATACGCGCCAACATATGCGCCAGATCCAGTAGGCCTTAAACGATGCATGTGGCAGCACAGAGTCCGCCACTTGTTATAAAAAACTTTGACGAATATATTGGTTCCGGTATGACTCCTATTTATAAACATGGACCATTACTACCAGACTCTATTCTTTGCATAGTTTCGGGACCTTCAAAATCCGGTAAAACTAACGTTTTATTTAATTTACTGTTTGATCCTAATGGACTAAGGTTTGAAAATATCTACGTTTTTTACAAATCTCTATACCAGCCAAAGTATCAGTTCCTGAAAAAGATTTTACCTAAGGAAATTGGTTACTTTAGCTTTGATGACAACAGTCAAGTAATCCACCCAAATAACGCTAAAGAAAACTCCATTATGATATTCGACGATATATCGTGCGAAAAACACAATAGTATACGTAGTTATTTTATCATGGGAAGACATAGAAATATCGATATTTTTTATTTAGGACAAACATATAGCGCTATACCTAAGCAGTTGGTGAGGGATAATAGTAATTTTGTTATTCTATTCAAACAAGATGACAAGAACCTTAGGCATATATATAATGATCATGTTACTACTGATATGAGTTTTGATAAATTCAAAGAACTGTGCGCTCGAGCTTGGAAAGACAACCACGGGTTCCTGGTGATTGACAAGACCCGTGACCCTGATAAAGGTAGGTATAGGGTAAAATTTGATAGTTTTGTAACTGAGTTGTAATGGTGCGCATCTACGCTTACAACGATCTCCGAGGTTACAACACTAAACAGCACAATGTAAAGTCAAACTTATGCTCGTATTACTATAAAGATAAGAAACTGTTCTGTGGAAATTACTGCAGTAGGAAATCTCCCCACGGCCGTAGGTTTAACAAACGATGTTGGCGACACGGTAAACCTGAAAGTTCACCAATGACACCACCAGTTATCCTCTTAATGATATCAGATAGTGAAAGGACGTTTAATCGCGAAACTTGGTTGAATTTCATAAACAAGTGCGAAGAGAGGTTCATTCCCTTGGAACTAGTGATTTATCATGAAGATATGTTCAACTGTACAGTGCGAGACCCTCAATACATGATATCTAGATTCAGGCCGTTCCCCGAGTTTTTTGGGCAAGTATTGCCTTTACGTAACCTTCACGGTAGTGTTAATTTTACTCAAATATGTAACGAGATGTTGAAATACGGATGTAAGATCCCATTTGCTTCACGGTGTATACTTCTGACAGAACGCAGTATTCCTATAAGATCGCCTTTAACAGTCTATAAACGATCGATACAGTCTAAATGCCACATCGATATTAGTTATAATATAGGGTACGCAAAAGTACCTGACAGTGTCCCAAGGGGGTATAGAAATAAACCATACAACGGAGTTAATAATCTTTGTCAGGGCTTGTACTCTGTAGAATTTCTCAAAAAAGCTTTACCCACACTTCCGGTACAGTGTGAAAAATTTGGTATAACTCTGAACAACGGTGTTTATAGTGTACCAAACAGAGTACTTTTTGATCAATGGAGAGCCTTTACAGGTGCAAACCCGAGTAAAGTTTTTTGAGCACTTTAATAATGTAACACTAACTCTGGAGGGACGGCAAAAGTACTATTTCGGTTTGAGCAGCGGGGAAGATATTAAAGTTGTAAATGTATTTGGGAAACAACACGTTTTCCTTTACGATGGGGAACATACTTTAGCACTAAACAGCGGCGAGTGGACTCAGTTCATCAGCAGTCTCCCTGCGATTTACATGCATCTCGGAGAGCTAGCGCTTTTTGAAAGTGTAATTAAAGAAAATGTTCAAAGAATATTAAACTCTGAGGAGGGAGTAATCGAGAATTGGTTCGGCAAACGTTTGCTCGAGGACGTCTTGCTGTACAAACGCCACCCTCATGGAGGCGGTAGTTGAGTTTCAAGGTTTTAAAGATAACAATAATAGATTTATCGTAAAAGAGTTGGCTATTGTCGGTGATTCGTTCCAGTCTCAACTGATATTTAAACCTCCTTACGCCTATGAACGGCTAAATGATAAAATGCGTAGAACAGCGCGATGGTTAAGTCGTTATTTTCACCATATCCGTTGGTATGAGGGTACCTTTCCTTATAATGAGAACCTGATTCGGACATTGTGTAAACCGTTTAACGTTATTTACACAAGAGGGTACGAAAAAGCCAGATTTTTTCAACATTTTCATCCCGATGTTAGAGATTTATCGTTGAACGTTAGATCAATAGTAGTGTCCGGTGCCTGCTTCCTGCGCATGGAATCACCCATGACAAGTGCGCTCTGCGTAGGGCGTGTACCATGTTTGAATGTATAAAAAAGGGGAAGACGTCTAGTTCAGTCAGTATTGGTAATGGAGAACATCTGGACTATTCTCTCGCGTGAACCCAAGTCGCCCCACGGGGTTCTGACTGATCGGTTCATTATGAAATTCGATAAGTACTTGGATTGGAATCTCATGTCTGAGCATTACGATTTCAGTTTGGACATGTTGAGGATTTACTTTCACAGAGTTAATTGGTGTCGCATCCTGAAACGTATCCGCTTTACAGAAGAGTTTCTAAGAGAGATGGCTCCCAATTTTGAAGGGTGTTGGGGTACATTATGTAAATACCAAACATTATCCGAAGTGTTTATTCATGATTTTGCTAGTAAAGTAGATTGGAATTTTATAGTTTTGTATCAGAATGTAAGTAGTAGATTCTTAGATGAACATAAAACGTACATCGATAAAGATAATTATTATTAGAAAATTCTCGCTGGTTTCGGAAAGTGCTCGTCACTTGCGTGTGTGTGTGTGTGTGTGTGTGTGTGTGTGTGAATGAAGGTCACTGGCGTGGGTGACGAAAAGCCCCGTAAACCTGAAAAGGGGTTTAGTAGATTGAGGCGCTGGGTTAACAAACCTGCTACTCCTTCGAACAACCCATGTGTGAATGGAAGATAAAGGACTTTGTACATTGAGGAGCATGGCTAACACCCCTGCTACTCCTTGGAACAGTCCGTACGGTGGTGAAAAAAAGTATAAAAGTAAAAATAAAATAAAAAATATATAAACAGAGGAGACAACTAGTTTGTTTTTGGAAAGTCTCCACGAGTCATGGCGGTGGAGGGGCCATGACTTTACCAAAAAATAAAAGTAAAATTCTCTGTTTATCTTAGTAAATGTAGAGTTGAAAGCGGTTGAAATGAACTGATTTTGTCTTAGTAAATAAATGACCGCCCTCCTCATACACAATTAATGGATTGACAGAGAATACAAAAAGGAGGCAGCATTTTGTTATGGAGTGGCTACCACAGTGAGAGGCGATGGTTGGGGCCTCTCACCCCAGAGGTTTAGGGCTCCTGGCGATGCTCTGGGTAACCAAAAAGAACGCACTGAGGCTCCTACGGCATAGCTTAACGGCTTACCGTGGTGTGGAAACGTGAGCCATACGTACCTATTTTAATCTCCAAACTACTGGGAGGTATTCACCACATACAAAACACTTGAATTTTTCAAAGTCCAATTCGATAGTTCTCATAAGCGTCCAACCATATTCTTCCTCAACACCACTAATTAACAGTCCGTTACACTTTACACAACACATGAAGTTGAAAAAAATTGGATAGTACCAGAATTTAACTACACACATACTGCGCTCCATCCCAGATCAAGAGTGAATGTAATAATGTGTTTTTTCAGGTGTTTGTAGTGGGAATCACCCTCCTGGAGCTCGAATTAGATTTGGAGAGAATACGTGCCACGAACAGAATGTCTCCCCTCCTAATCCTGTTGATGCTAATGACAGCCGAGGCCACTCCTCCTAAACGACTCCGTATGAACCTTGATGTGAGTATATAGGCGATGATTAATACCAATTTGAATCTTATTCGATTTTATTTTTAATTTATTTCGTTTAATTTTAGGGATCCGGGCCTTCTTATCCCCAGGGTGCAGATAATTCAACTGACACCGAGGTTAGTAGTAGTAGTAGTAGTAGCTTTTGTGTTGTTAGTATACGTATGCTGTGTTTTCTCTTTTCGATATATGATATACAGATAACTTTCCTTACAGGATGATTTGTATGGGGGATTTACTGAAGATGAGGAACACATCGTGACGAGGACTACTTTTATGAACAATTACCGCGCTTCAACGGTTATTTTAGCGGTGGGTATTACTATTTTATTTGAACATTTCTGTTGTTGTAGGTATTTGAGGATTTTTCAGGTGTACATATATATATGTATATATATATGTGTACTGCGTAGGTCGAAGAGGATCGACTTTCACCGCTTGACCTTGCGCTGATAGAAGCGGTTGAGGAGGCGTCTGCGTCCGTTGCAACAGAGGGTGATCGTTCGGTAAGGGTAATTCCACATTTAAGTGTTTTTCTATATTTCACCGGTGTTTTAGTATTTTATTAAATTTTCTCAGCGTGATGTATTGTTAAAACTTTGTTTTTTTTATTTTAGGGGGCTTCCAATCCTGAATATTGGACGGACGGGAGATTTAGAGGCTGTACAAACACCCCCATGAGTGTAAGTTTGTAAGATTTGGTGTGTTTTAAACATTGTTTTACCGTTTTTAATGCCACTTCATAACCATCACCGTTACTATAATCCTGTGGTGTATATTTTTCAGAGCCCTATCGCAATCCCTGGGCGGTGACAATCCAGCACGTCACCCTCAATCATCTCCCCATCACCTCCATCAACCTCCAGGCAGAACTCTGTCTTCAGGCCAATCTCGTCCTCTGTGACGATTTCTCCGGTACACACCCGCACAGAGGAGAGTCGGCGAGCACCTCAACCATCCATCACGGTTACGCCGGTCCGACCCTGCCCAACACCGTCCACTCCGAGACCTAATTCATCAGCCTCGTACGCAGCACAGCCCTCTTCAGAGCCTTCAACATCATCAGGGGTAAGGATACCCTATAACCATATAACATACTATATATATATATATATATATATATATATATATATAACTTTTTACCATATAAATAACTAACTTTTTAACCTACTACTTTGCCAGTACAGATGACGATTATGTTGATAGGTGCGGCATGCGAACCGCTGTGTCCAGTGCCAGATCGAAGTCGGGAGGGAGCGACTTCGTGAACACAGGCTGGATCAGTTTCTCCAGGTAGGTCTAAACGGACACGATTGCTAATTGAATGTTTTATTTTGGTGGTATGGTTTTGCTTACAGAGTTCTCGTGTAATAATGTTTTAGTTGAATAAATAGAATACAATATGTTTACAGTTTCGATATTTATTGCAGAGATGGAGTGGTGTCAAGAGACCCGAACTGGTGGAGGTTCTTCTCATAGCAGAGACCGTCAGATCGGAGCTTCGGGACATCCTGTGGTTGGTGAACCATTTTCTGGAGGACACTTCGATCCTGGATATGGTTCGTATTGCCCCGGCGGTGTTGGATGACGTCAGGGAGTCGCTGGAGACACTCCTTGTTTCGGTCGGAGACGATCTTCAGCGAATCATCGGAGTGGAGGACCCTGAAGACGAGGAAACCATCCCTGCAAGGCTTTTAAGTTGTAGGGTGTGCCTGGAGGGACTCCCCACTGTGGCACTCCTATCATGTGGGCACGTCCTATGTAAATATTGTTCCAGAAGGATTTTTAAATGCCCGTTTTGCAGAAAGGCCATAGTAGGGAAGATGGATTTGTTTATGTAATTATACGTATAACCTAAGCAGTGTTTTTTTTTGTATAACTTTATTGAATATTTGTATAAACTTAGTGATGTAAATATATGTAAACGAATTACCGAGTATTTCTTACTCCCTGTCAAAAAGTGAGGTTAGGAAGTCATGGCCGCCATCTTGGAAAAACCCTAATTTGAATTTCCCGCCATTTTGGAGGGGGTGGGGCTCTGCTCAGCTCTCGACCAATCAGAGGTCAGCATTTTGGTCACGTGGTCAGCTCTCGACCAATCAGAGGCCTGGGTTAAAGTAACGCTAGGTCTACTACAATGAAAAGGTTACAATTTGTTTTTTAAATTGTAAAACATAGAGATTTTACTTTTAAAACACAATAAAACTGCCTATTATTTAAGCTAAAACAACACATTATTATGTACTGTACATAATAATTGTTAAGATATTTTAAAAGTTAAAAGTTAAATTATTTGTTGGTTATTATAACTGTCGTACGCCAGATAACTGGATGGCCTTGTATTCATTCAACAAGTTTCTCGTCATCTGACGCCCTAAGTTTACCCGAACTCATTCTGCATCAACACTAGTTCACAGGTCACCGGTCACCAGTATAACCTCAACACTATTCCGCAGCGGAGAGCAAAAAAAAAAAAAAAAAAAATGCGGCGGTGGTGGACAAAGTTAATCCGCGGCGCGGCGCGCAACAATTCTGCGTCTAAGAAAACAGCGCCATTTGATTACATGATGAGGAGAGACCAGCGTTCTCTGCTCTCCGCGTTCCGCTCTCCACTGCCGAAAAGTTCCGCGCCTAGGAAAACCCAGTTTTAGTTCTTCCTGGTTACACTTGGTGTGGTCAGGAAGGAAACGTTTATGATGAATAATAATGACTACAATTACCCAGGAGCAGAATTGAAACACGGCTTTGAGTTACTTGAACTTGACGCTGTAAGATGGAGCCACCATTATTTCGACAAATAAATAAGTGAAAATTGTCCATTTGTTCCAATTTAATCACCCTTTGTTTTCAATTGTTTGTTTATTTTTCGCATTTAGCGTTAAAGGCATCCTTCAAAATTATGGCTCAATTATTTGTTTTGAAGAGGTCACAAAGCAGTCCAGACACTGAATGACAAATAAATCCTGAAATGCCCTAATATACTGTGCACTAAATGATATTTAATAAATACACAGTTTTCAAAAAGTATTTATTTAACTATTCCTTGATGTTTCATGGGCGATGCCATATGACCTGCCGAAAAATAAATAAAAGAAACACTCTTGGGAAATAATTTATTAGGATGAGGATTGTAATTTCGCCAACAGTAAAAGTAAACCAAGAATATCAATTAAGAATAAAACTGTTGTGTTCGCACCATTAAAAAAAAATAATGGTGTTACACCGAGTGCAATTTGGTTGTCTTTCAATGTGCTATGGAGATACTTATCCCAATCAAATGCGTGTGCTTCATCTTTGTTCTAACTTTCCACGATTTAATAATTTTGTTAGTGTTTTATCGTTTAATTTTGTTGTCACACCCAAGTACTTTCTTTTTATGACATGAAACGTTTATTACAAATATAACGAACTGATTCACCGCCACTCTGCTGATGTCGAAGCCTGCCGGCGGAAAGCTTGTTTTAGCACAAAGACCTGATTCTGAAATTTTGTTTATAAACACTGTCTCTCTGCCCAAACACCTTCCTTAGCTAACCTGAATCCGTCTGGTTCCAATTAAAACTTGATTATAAGTCGCTTCCAATCTTTACACTTATTTATTAGATGTACATTTCAATGAGTTGCAAACACTTTAATATAAGTGCGTTTAGGAAACCACGGTTTCATCTAGACAAAAAGTAACACAAATATTAGCATTAAATAGTTAGCAGCAAATGAGGATGACACTGCAAAAAGGCTGAGGGTCACTAAAACCAAATTGTCGGTTAGAGCAAATTTAAGTTTAGCAACTCTGTTACAAAATCTGTTACCTTTTTATATGCAATACTCTTCCAATTTTATTTTACATAATTATATATACTGCCATTTTGTAATCTTAACCTTACATATTATTTAATTTTTAATAAGAAAAAAAATAAAAATGTCAAAAAACACATGTTTTGTTCTGCAAAATGATGAATGTCTCGGACAATCGGAATGTGTCAATTAAAGTTTAAAAAATTACATGTACATAAGTAAAAAGAGGAATAGGCTACATGAAACTTTACCAATTGTTCATTAATGGTAAGATTAACTTATTCATTTTTTTAGATTGCTTGGGTTTTGCCTTAGACTTTTTCTTATCTTTGGGCCCGAAAGTTAGATTGTCATAGTAACTCCTTGCAGCTGGACCACAAAATTGTTTTAAATGTTGGAGGTCTTTAAATTTTTCTCCGGTAATTGGTTCAGTACCTGAAAAATAAAACATTCTTATTATAGCTAGGTACAACAAAATTTAATTTCTTACCTGAAAATCACTAAATCCCAAAATAAAACATTGTTTTATAATATAGGCTAAGACATTATGTGACACATGCATTATGTGAGTGACAGACACAGATCACTCACTGGACTGACTTACTCAAAAAAATAATCGTCCACCCATAATAGTGACACAAAGTTTTTCAGCAAAGCTAAACTAATACCACAGCTAATCTACAATACTATTAATAAATACAACTAGGCCTATAATAAAGTAAATTTTAGGGTTTTACCTTTTCGGAGAATGTTTAGCAGGACAAATTCCATTCTACAGAATTCTGCTTGTTCGTCAAAAAGTGGGTCAACGCTTATTTTGGACCTGATTGGTGTAGAAGTCCAGTATCCATTAAAAGAGGACCTGTGATCCACTAGCCTACTATGTTCTGACTTAAAAACTATTTCACGTATCGGTCTGGTAGCAATAGGATTTGTCGTCATGTAATATGGGTCAAGAAATGAACTCCAATCCCTAAAGAAAGTGTAATCGATATCAATTACTTGAAAGGGCGAAGGCTTAACTCGAGCATTTTTAATGACATTACCCAATCTTCTGACACCTCGCAAGGTGACTTTTGATTAATTATTGCCATGTTTCTATCACAGTCCATATAAGAATGGCCACGGATTGGAAATGTGATTTTGATCGATTCTAGACACTTTACAATGCTAACCACGGAGTGGCAAAATTTAAGCACTAGATAGTTCTTGTTTTGGCCACTGCATGAGTCACAAAAGATTTCAAGATGCTTCACTTCAGAGTTCAAAATGTAAAAAATAAAGTGGTTTAACATAGATACCACTTCATTTGCACCTTTTGAGCCCATCTCTTCAGGATAACAATAAAAAATAGCGTCTCCTGTGGATAAAATGTTAATGTTAAACATGTATAAGTTTAATTGCCGACGGTAATATACATCATTGGTACTTATGTTCGGCATGCTCAAATTCTTCTGATAATCCATCGTTATCGTTTCTTTATCTATTCTCTTACATGACTCTTCTTGCCTTCTTCTTTCTGGTATAAAACGTTTTAGCTTTTCTCTTATGTACTTCATTTTCCACGTCAAGTTTTCTTAATTCGTCTGTTAATTTAATTTTACTTTCTCCTTCAATTGTTGGTTCTTGCAATTTGGAATTTATAAGTTTAACCTCAGCTCGATACTTATCGCAGGTACTACAGGTATCGCTGCGTGGATATCCGAATCCTACATTAAACTTCGAAACAAATATTTTACGGTAGTACTCGTAAGATACAGGAGGATTTTTACTGGCCGAGTACATGGCATGCATTTTCTTAACGTTCAATGTTTCTGGCAAATATATTTTCCTTGTTTTTTAGGCTGTAATGACTTTTGCGTCCTTTAAATGAGCTTATATGGTTGACTACACACGCTTGAACATCAGGAGATGACCGGCAATGCTTGTGATCATAAATACCCCTTTTATCTACAGGAGCCTTTCCAGTCCTCTTTAGGGCCTTTTGAATATTTTGAACTCTGTTGCCCAATACACCATGAAGGGACAAGAAGGCTTTGTAACAAACAGGTATCTCCTTAACGAGGTTACCTGCATTGATTCTAACTTTGTAGGTATAAACATTGTCATGGAACCTGGCATCATCTTCATTTTTTCTTGGTCTTCGATTTTTAACCTGATGTACACTGATTAGGCCTGCTAAGTACAAAGATTGCTCGTTGTTGGATGACAGCCCATTGAAGTCATTAATAATTTTTGTAATATTATCCTTTGACAGAACTTTAAAACATTTTAAACGTTTACACTCGCAATCGGGTCCTGTTTCATGAGTACATAACCTCAACTTCTTCATTACATCACTTGATTTCCATGGGATTTTCTCTTTTTAGTGCCAGCATTAACCGACTTTTTAACTGACTCACAATCACTATTTTCACTATTAGAACAAATTTCACTGTCACCGCTATCCATTTTCACGCAGAAATCACATAAAAACAACTACTAGTCAACAATATCACATAATAACTCAGAGCAGAACTGCAGGATAAACAAATTAACAAACAACAGAAATCATGTGACTGACAGTGTTGGCAACCACCTGGAATGACTCTCATCCTTTTTGCATTGGTCGATCTGACGTTCATCCTTTTTGTAGATCATTCAATGTTTTAAAGCTTAGTTACGTCTAAACCATAATCTTTTTTGCGTAAAATACCCCCCCCCCCTGCATCTTATAATCGTTTTTAGCATCTTATAATCCATTACCAACATAATCTAAAAAATAATAAAAAATGACTCATCCTTTTTGCAGTGTCATCCTCATATATATATAAATTTCTTAAATGTATATATATATATACATATATATATAAATTTAAACGAATAGTGTTTTTGGCATCTAGGGACCTCAAAACAAAAAGAGTTATCATGGTCTCGGGCTTAAGTCTTACCATGAGACCTACGGTAATAGCTTCTTCCTATAGGGGAAATTCGCTAAAAAAGGAACAAGGGTTCCATTTTACAGTTATTTAAAAAAATACAACAAGTATGAAAACAGTTTTAGTAAAGCTCAATGGGATTCAATTCCTCTCCTTGTTTAAATAATTAATGAGCTCTTAAACTACAGATGATGGTTATTTCCACCCTAACCCTAACAATAATTAATATTCAATAATTTCAGTTTAAGTAATAAATACGTTGATTTCACAAAATAATGCAGTAAATGATAGTGCGAGAGTACTATGTTAAAGATATCTTATAAACAATATGCGGCCTGGCTGACCTTAAACCATAACTAATTTACAAAGTACAAAATCAATAATTATAAACTTACATTTTCGGGTCGACCCATACAACATACACATTCACACAACATATATTGACTAGACTTGGTCGGTGGACCAGCTGCTACTATTCTTTACCGATCGAAAAAATCATCGTTTAACGGTTTTTTGCACGAAACTATCTGTTATCGGTCTGACTTGGCCAAGTTCGCGTATTGCGGCTTGTTTCGCGTATTTCTCAAATATGATAAATCACTCGGATTAGACAATTATCTCCCTGCGGGATATAGTCTAAATATAGCGAATTTATGAATTACAATGAGCATCGACGGAGTTTAGAATGAATTCCGAAACAAAAATTAGCAGCACGCCCTGTCCTCGCAGACTCTTTCCACCGACTGGTGCTATGCCGGAGATTCCTCGTGGCCGTTGAATGATTTGTTCGTGTTTAATCCTTCCGCGACCCCCCCCCCCGTGATCCTTTGCACTGATTGGGCGATTTGAATTTCGGCGGATTTGCGGTTTGGCGGCTGGTTTGAATTTAAATCGGTACAAGCTGTATTGTCTAGGACGGACTCTTCCAATTACGATGTGATCCTAACGAGAGCCCGTATGAGAATGAGGCTCCAGCTCAGACGCTCCGCTTATAAGCGTTACCCCCACTAAGGGGACTCTATGCGATCGCGACACATTGGACAATGCTGGTTCAACTGCGGGAGTACGACAGCAGTGGTTAGTCCAACTGCGGGAGGAAGATTTCAGTAAAACTACTTTCAGCTTTCCTAACAGCGTAACAGCGATAGTATTCCTTTTTCTCAAAAGAAACAGCTACGGATAATTATTCTATTTGTAATTATTTTATTCAATAAACTTTTCTTAGAGGTTTTCTAAAAATGTTATTTTAAATACTACCCTTTTGAACTTTGAAATTTATTATTTTAAGCTGTGCAATCTCGCTATTTTAAAATCTTGACTTGTTAAGCTCAATCTCTTAACCAATAATATTAGGCCCAATGAGATATGCTGGGTAATCGCTTTAATAAATTGGTACCTCGGCTGCCAAAACATTCTTGCATTTGTCTGCACCTGCGGCCTCTCGAAGTAACCTCAATCTATCAGTATTTTGATGTTAAATTAGTGTCTAAGTTTCGTTTAAATGAATTACAACCACGATGTGTTTTATTCATTAAGTGTCGATGCACAGTGAACCGTAATGTCAGTAGTGGGAGTAGCTTTATTCTAATTTATAAATAAATCTTAGAATTTTAGCAATAGAAAACGTAAACTGTTGATTATCGTTAAAAGGACAATCCAGGTAAAATGTTCAACCTGACCCCCCCTTCCATCAATCACTATTAGGCCCCCCAAAAATTTGTAAAAGTCGGCGCCCATGATCGGGCTGTATAGTTATTTAGATTTTTCTTCTAAAAACAATCTTATCTGCAACTCCTTCGCATCTCCTCAAAGGCATTATACTTTCTAGTAACCATGGCTTATGAAATTAGGAAAAGACGACCTTTCCCCTCTTATTTCTACTCTAAAATACCTAGAAGCAATGAAGTTTTCTGAGTTAGACAGTGAGTTGTAAATCTCTCAATCTTTTGTATACTATGCCTTCTATTTAAATTATCTACAAACAGTCGTTCAGTCTCACCGACCCTCTCTCTATTGAAGGTTAGAATATGCAAAATTATTGCCTTTTTAGGTTGTCATATGAGCGTTTGTGGAATTTATGGTTTATTTTTGCTTCGGCCTCTTGTGCTTGCGACTTTAGATATTGGTTTAGTTTCATGATGTATCTGTAAAAGGTCAAAGTTTGGGTTTTGTTCTTTTGGGTTGCATCTTCAAAGGCTGGTTTGCCAGTAGCATTGTAAAACTCATGGTTGTATATTTCTAACCAGTATTTATATTGCTTTAAGCTCTTCGTCTTATGTTTTGATGGCGTAGATACTGAGCCTCAAATTTTCAACCCGTACCTAGTTGAGTAACACGGTGCTCTGAATGATGCATTTTCATATAGATAACCACTTGCTAATCCTACTGATTCCATAAAACTACCAAGGAGTTGAGATTTAAATTACACTTCAAGGGAAGTAATTTCAGGGTTTTTGTCGTTCATAATGTTTACCAAATTTGCTATCTGCCTTAATTTGTTTCTCACATGATTTATCAAATGAACATTATTTGTGTGCTTAGCACATAAATGATAAAGTTATTTATGACCTTATTACAAGTAAATTTGAAATTATACTAAATATTAAACATCATTGTAGTAAGTAAGAGTATATTAACTAAAGGACCGTTCTGCATCCACAAAAGTAACAAGTAACTATTGTTGGTTAACTGATAAACCACCGAACTGAATATAGTGGTAGTAGTAAGGGCGAGAAATTTTGCACCTTTAAGTTATTGTTCTGATATTTTTAGAGAGCAAATTATTAAATGGAGACCAAAATTTTGAAGACGTATTCATATATGGTAGGTGATGGAAAACATACCTTCATAGTTGGTGTCTCCTTATTTTAGTATTGTCCATTCATTTGGAATCATCATTAAGCTCTCATTTCCTCTTCCAGGTGTCGTATTTGCCAGCATTTTTTATCTTCTCATATTTTATTTTATCAGTGTTTTCATATTCATCATTATTCTTCTTATTGCTCACTTTTTCACTCCTTACTTTCCACTAATTCATCACAGCACTCCCCTTCTTTGCGCACATTTGACACTACCTACTCTACTATTCAAGACTTAAACCCTCTAAAAATACATTATACAATTCAAAATATTAACTACAAAATACTCATTTTTTCTTTTTTATATTATATGATCATATTTAAAGGCAGCTTGGTAAGAGAGTGGCAGAGTGTGTTTGAGTTAAATGAAAACCATTCTGATATCATGTTATTTATATTTTGTTCATAGTTATGTTGCAATGAGATATAAGAATATCCTCCTATTCAATTTTCCACCCGAATACTGACAATGAACATTGTCTCAAAATTCTTCTCACCTGCTTTATTCAAAGCACTTATAATCTAAGGGCTTTGGCTAATTTTTTAACATGAGCTCCTACTTGTCTAACAGACTCAGAGGTGAAGTTGTGACTCTACTAATAATTTGTTTGCATAATTTCAAAACCTTTCCATGCCTCGGCTTTTGAAAATTAAATTGGGGACGGGACATGAGACATGCTTAATTTTGGGGACTCATTGATCACTCCTGCTGACAAGAAATAGGTCACCTTTATGGGGCCCTAATGCCATCGTTGCATTGCCAGCACCTTCGCTTCACCTTTCAATAAATCATTGTTGTCAATAGTTTACTTGTTTGCTCATGTCTTACACATGCTGTATGCATAAGAATATGGCAGATACTTAACCTAAAATATATATAAAAAATACATTCACGTTAACCCATTCGTTTTAACCCGAGTTTTAACTAATACTTTATCACCTATTGCAAATTTTACTGCCCTTGTTTTCCTATCAAACTTTGCCTTTCTATTTTGAGCTTTATTCAACAACTTTTCCCTTACTAATGTCACACACTGTACATGACTAAAGTTCCTCTCACTAGGAAATTCTATTATTTCTTCAAGAAAATGGGTATTAGCTTTACCTAACATGACCTATGCGGGTACATGCTCCGTAACTACATGAACTGTGTGAATTAGACAACCTTCTATAAATTCTAGTACATTCGACCAATTAGCATGCTTATTATGTTAATAAATACGGCTCATCTTATTTATTTCTTTATTAATTCTTTCCATCGGATTTGATTGAGGATGATATACTGATGTATGTAATGGTTTTATTCTAGCATTTTTTAAAGTTGTATACCATAGTTCACTCGTGAATTGACTACCGTGATCACTCAAAATTGACTCTATCTCCCCTACTTCAGGTATGTATGTTATAAATCTTAGTTAACAAAGTTCTACTATTTGCTCGTTTTATAGCGTATATCTTAACATATTTTGAAAATACATCTATTAATACAAAAATGTACTTTACTCCACCTGGACCAGTGGGCAATTCTCCTATTAAATCTACTGCTATCAATTGCTTTAGTCTTTCCGGGATTATAGGCTTTAGGCTCCCTATTTGCTTTACATTAACTTGTTTTGCTTTTTGACATAGTAGACATGTTTGTAACTGTTTTTTATGTTCTTTTCCATTGCTGGAAACACACAAAATTCTTTCAAACATATATATATTCCCACCCCCTAAGTGTCCATAATACTTGACTTAATATGCGCTAACTCTAATACATTTTGACCTTAAATTCTCTGGTATACAAACTCTATACTTTTCTTTATTCTTACTTTTTTTAAACAAAATACCATTGTGAGTTACAAAATTCCGAATGATTTTATCATTATCATTAGCATCTAGTTTATCAACTATATCTCTAATTTTTTCATCCTGTCTCTGTTTCTCAGCTATGTTCTTTAACAACTTATTTCCTTCCCTATTTTTTACTCCTAACTTCAGATTGGTATTGTATATATGAACTATATTCATGTCCGCTTTGCTAACAAATTCACCATCAGTAACTCTAGATAACACATCAGCCGGAACATTTTCTTTTCCCTTCACATATTCAATTTCTAGGTTATACTCTTGCAGCACTAAGCTCCATCTCAATAGCCTTGCATGAGTTAATCTACAAGTCTTTAAAAAACACTTAACCTGTTCTAACCTTACTACAACCTTAAAATGCCCTATGATTTATGATCTAAATTTGTTAAATGCAAAAAATACAGCTAATAGTTCTTTTTCAGTAGTTGTATAATATTTGTCTGCATTGGTTAGTGCCCTACTAGCAAAACAAAATACTTCTTCTTCTCCCTTTTTATTATACTCATACAAGATCGCTGCTACATTTATATCTGACGCATCTGTATTGATCTAAAAAGCTTTATTCCAATTTGGATGTTGTAGAATTACTGATTCTATGAATTTAACTATAATCTGTTGAAACATGTTTCTTTCGTTATCAACCCAGACCCACTTACATTTACTGCCTAAAATATGGTTAAACTGAGCTGTAAGAAACGAGTAATTTCTTTGAAATATTCTGTAGTAGTTACATAGGCCTAGAAACCCTTGCAACTTCTTTAGACAATTGGTTCCGGAAAATTCTGTATTTTTCTTATCTTTTCAGGATCCATTCTAACTCCTGCCCTACTTAACACAAAACCCAAAAAATTCACTTCGTCCTTGAAAACTCCGTTTTCTTTAACTTTACTGTTGCACCATATTCCGCCACCCTACTCAAAACTTTATTAATATGAACTAAGCGTTCTTCAAATGTATCTGAGGTAATTAATATATCATCTTCATAGCAAGTTAACAAATCAGAAAACTCAGATCCAAAAATACTATCCATTGCTTTAGTGAAAAGAGCTGTACTAACATTTAATCCAAAAGGGAGTCACTTATACTGATAATCTTTTCCCGCAACAGTGAAAGCTACATATTTTCTGGATTCTTTATCAAGTAATACTTGGTGAAACCCCATTGTTAAATCAAGAACAGTAAAATATTTTACATTCATAAACTTTTGCAATATTTCCTCTGTTGTCTCTGTTGATTGCCTATCATAAGTAAGTACTTAATTTTCTTGAATCCAAACAAGTCCTTATTGTTAGGTCGTTTTTACTACACAAACTAATGGATTTGAAAAGCTAATATTAGATGTTTCTATTATATCCATTTTAATTTGTTTAGTTCTTTTTGAACTGCTTTTCTCTTATGAAATGGTACTGGATATGATATACATATGAATGGAGTTTCAACTTTCAAATTTAGTTTCGCTACATAATCTTTAATGCACCCAGGCTTATCAGAAAAACTTTTTTATTTTTTACTAATACTTCTCGTAACTTATGGGTCTTCACATTGTTGTCCCATTTCCATGATTTTTTTCTCTATTTTTTGTTCAATAGTAAAATCTACTGGATCCCTATTAAGTGTATGTATCTTATTTTCATAAGAAATTACTTCATTTAACTGATTCTGAAACTCATCTTCCCTATCATAGGCTATCTGGTTTAGGAAATTTACCCTATCAATTTTTATACTCCCTACAACTTGACTATCATTACTTTCCCATAGGTTAACTCTGTAATATTTACTTTCATAAACTATGTTTAGTTTTCTTTCTTTAAAGTCAGTGACGGCATTGTGCTTCATTAAAAAGTCACAACCTATCAAGAAAATTAACCTGTATTCCCTTTACTACTAGACTGTCTACTGGTACGATTAAATTTCCAAACTGTACATCTACTTGAACCTGTTTCTCCACCTTTCAAATTCTAGCTCCGGTTATTCCCACTATCGAATTATTTAATACTCTCAATTCCGGTATTTCATAATCTACACTCTTTTTTACTTGAAAATAGAATTCCTCTGACAGGATAGTGGCCTGTGACTCGGTATCAACTATCCCGCCACCTGTCGGTGATCCAATTTTCATTTCTACTTCCGGCAAAAATTGATCAATTTCTTCCCTAGGTCCAGTAGTGAAATTATTTTCGTTCAACAGTTCTTTACTTAGATCTTCTTCACAACATATGTTATTTGTTTGTTTAACCCTAAACCACGCGCGCCCTTTTTTACGCAAGAGCGCGCTCGGGGATCTAGTTGACCCCCAATTAAAATTATGAATAAAAATTAAAAAATTGATATTTTATTTTCAAACTTTTAATATAATATCTCCATTCATTTTTTCATATTTTTATGTAATTTATATGATTTTATCAGGTTTAATCTGTGAATTAAAAATAATAATTTAATTCCCCTGTTTTTTATGACATAATGTAATAACTTCGTAAAAGAGGGGGAAATCAAAGTCAAACGAGTTTTTATTGCAAACAAGTTATATTATTTATTGTATAAAGGTATAATATTTGTAAAAAATCATGGGAAACATACATCTTTTATAAACTATACAATTTCCAGCTGTACAGAAAATACTGAACAAAAAATGAAGAAAAATGAAAGAAAGTCCTTTGAAATTGAAGGTTTGTCACTAAACATCGCCGTCAATCTCTCGATTCATGAGTCCAGTCAAACAAGTTTCACACACATTCATCATGTGTCCTTGGCACATTGCTTTTTTGCAAGTTTCGCATCGAAATTTTGTCTTCACATCCTTTTGTCTCGGACACACGGTTCACCGCGCCTCTGCATTGGGAGGCTGGATCGGTTGATTAGGTGTTTGTGCAGTTCCAGCCAATTTATCTACGGATTCTCTCAGATCTTTTGGCAGACTTTAAATATTTGATCTTCTTGTTATCTAAAGAAAAAAAACATAAGTAATCTACGATAAAAAGTAGTAATCAGCTTTCCATTCCTTTCGTAAGAAAACAACAGATTAGTACTGTAGTCTAAAATAAAAATGACTAAATGAGTAGTAACAATAAGCAGTTATTATGTTTCTATATTATATAAATAAATAATATATATTTTTTTATATTGACATTATGTATAAATACATTTTTATTACCTGAGGTTTTGCGAGGGACAGGCCAATTTCCACCACAAAGTTTCTTCTTATCGTCTTCTCTTCCACATTGTTGAAAGTGTGAATCACTTGAGCATTTATGCCTCCTATATCCAAGAGTCTGTAGAAAAGTACCAAAGGCCACCTCACACATCTTCGTGACGTTGAGTAGGTCCCACACTTTTCATCGATGACGTCGACTCCAGATTTGGTGGAGTTGTAGAATGTTATGATTTCTGGTTTCAATTTGTCTCCAGAAAGTTCATCGATTGATGCATCATTATGCATAGTTGATACCAAGACCACAAATCGATTCTTTTTCGGAGCATATGAAGCAAGAGTAACATTCTCCTGAAAAGCGAAGATGCTGTCGTTCGCTTCTCTCTTCTTCTCAACAAGCTCTGAAGGCAGCTCCCTTTTGTCTTTTCTCACTGTGCCAACATATGTGAGATTTTGTTGAAGCAGTTCTGTTACTAGTGGAATACTAGAAAACCAGTTGTCGGCCGTGATGTTTCTACCTGAACCGGAAATACAACTTGACTGCCGAAGTACCACATCTTTTGGAGAGTGTGATTGTTTGTATGGGCTTTCATCGGCTGGTTGCCAACATAGACTTCCATGTTCTTAAAATAGAATAATTTTGAATCCGTCAGGGTGAAAAATCTTTAAGCCGTACTTGGCTGGTTTGCTTTTCATGAATTGGTGAAAAGAACATCTTCCCCTAAAAGCAACTAGTTGTTTATCTATAGTAGTGCACGAACTCAAAGTAAAACATTTCTTACAGTTTTCCACAAATAACTCAAACACCTGTCGAAAGGATGCAAATTTATCTAACTGCCGTCTGGCATATTGGTCAAACAAATGATCGAATCTCATGCACTGAAGTAGAAAGGTAAATCTTCTCAGGCTTACTGTTGCATAAAAAACTTCTATACCAAACCCATTTCTACTCCATAGGTCTTCAAGATTCTGGTGGCCAGAGCGCATCATTCCTGCTAAAATTAATTTAACTAAGCCAATAACTATTTGATTTCTGTTTCGTCAGTCGGCTTGCCATCTCTTTCTCGTGTTAGGTTTGCCGATTTTATCTCTATGTAACGATTGGTATTAGTAACAATATTTTCAATTATATTGTCACTGATCATTAGTTGAAAACATTCCAAAGTGATTTGGCTTCTTTTGCCTCATTTATTGGTCCCGGCAATTTCCTAACCAGATTTACTGATCGCGTGCGAACATTGGGACGGGGAAATGATTTACTTCTTCCATCGGGCAATTTTATCCTTACCAAGAAACTCGTTTCGGCTTGTTTGAATAACACCGCCTGCTCCAGCTACAACTTCATTTATAACTTCAAGTACAGTGTCAGTCTCAGTATTATTTACAATGTTATTACCAATTGATTCAACATTCAACACAATCTTGATTGTATCTTGATTGTTTATTTCAGCCACATTGGTTTCACAATTGTTAGATATAGTGTTACTCAAAATCTGATTGTTTATTTCAGTCACGTTGGTTCCACAATTATGGTTCGATGTAGTGTTACTCAAAATTTGATGGCTTATTTCAGCATTGACATTAGGTGAATTCTCTTGTAGGACTACTTCATGTGTAATGGTGGCAGGTTTATTAAGACATCGAAAAATGATAGATTCTCTAAAATCTTCTTCATCACTGGGGGGAATGATATCCGGGTCATCGTAAATGTCTATTTCCGTTTCATTTGATATTTGGTTTGACGAAACAAAGTTTCCCTGCACGACATCTTCTATAACTTTGTCTACAGAATTTGTTTTCCGCCTTTTACAGACTTGTCTAGTTGAATTTTGAATGATTTCATCATCAGGATCTTCAGGCTCCTCTTCACCGGGTGAGTAGTTAGGATCCGCATCGGTATCATCTACATCTGTGGCAGTATTGTGATCTGATCCGCTTAGGTGATCCTCTTCGTCGTGGTCAGATTCATCATTTCCCGGACGTCGTTCTTCACTTAATTCCTCTAACAAATAACCTCGTTAAACAAATAATTTGTTTCTCAATGTCTTCTAATCTTGCCATACTTTAAATAATTTACTTTCCACTGCACATACCCTTATAGTAAAATAACGTGGTAAAACAACTAATGTACCTACGCGCACGGGAGTTCACGGTATCCCCTATGATAAAAAAACACTAACACTACTATGCGCACGGGGGTACACTACTTCCCCAATGTTTACAGCACCGGTAACACGAGCGCGCGCGCGGGGGTATGACAGCACCCAGGGTGGTGTTTACAGGTCAAAGATTCGGTGAAGACTGTTGACTACGTGACCGGGGAATGACGCATAATATCTTAGGCAGCTACTGTGACGCTCGCCAGGGCTGCCACCATACACGTTGAATTATGACAAAATTATCGTACCCGGGGGTATGTCATACCCCCGCACGCGCGTTTAAGGGTTTAGCCCCACCATACATTTTAGTTTCTTTTCTTTTCTTTATTTTATTAACGCTTCTACTTTACTTTTTAATCACTTTAAATCCCTCGATATTTAAATGGACAAAATCATCTCTCCTATTCCCTTTACTATAAATAGTTCTTTTATAATATTCCATCTTAGTTCCCGTTTTTTCATTCACTACTTATGACTAGAATCTCAACTTCTTCTTTTCACTCAATATTTTAATAGAATTGTTAATTGATTCTAACTTGTCAAAATGATGCGGGTCATTCAAGGCTAGTTTAGGTATAGGTGGCAGAGTACAAACTACTATCTCCTCACTATTCTCTTCTAAGATTTCAATTAACTCATTTAAATCTTTAAATATTTCCTCTACCCCCTTTTTTTCTCAAAAGATCATTGGTACCTATTAATACTATTACTTTTTTGCCCAATGTCAACTTATTATCTTGTACTAAACCTTTTAAGTCCCTAACTGTTTGACCTCCTACACACAGGCCAACACACCAACGTCCACATACTGATTTTGCTTCACATTTAATATTTGTCTATAAAACCTTACCATTTGCGAATCCCCCAATAACTCATAACCCCCCAATTTCCTCAACTCATTCTCTCCCTGGCTAGTCTCAGTATGTGGTGCGTTTTGTCAGTACTGATTCCTTCTGAAGTAATTATTCTGACCCCTAAAACTACCTCTTCCCCTTGAGTTCCCCCGAAAATTCTGGTTACCCCGTTTCCTATCTTCATTCTGTCTTTCCTACAAATTATGACAATGAGCTTTACAATTGAGTTTATCAAAGTACAATAAAGACTATTATAATACTACTAATAATAGAACAAGTTGAATAACAAAATGCATGCTAATTTTTATAAACAACAGATAACAAATTGTGCACAGTTAAATTAAACAGGTAAATATAATAATACATACAAATTATGACAATGAGTTTTACAATGGGGTATATGAAAGTACAATGTAAACTATTATAATACTATTAATAACAAAACAAGTTGGATTCAATAAAATAAAAACTATAAACAACATTATATATTTGTTAACATTTGTGTTTTAATACAGAAAAGTGGAATTGAAACTGAATAACCATACTATTATTTTAAAGTAGCAATAAAATTTGTAGTTTGACTAAAATATGAGAACATTTATCTAAGCAATGATCAAAATAAACGTCTGCTTTAACTGACTTACTTGATATTTTTTTCATTTAATATATGCGTAATCTAAGGGAAAATCATACAAAATAAAATAAATAGAATAGGTTTTGTTGTTAAATTGTTGTCCAGTTTAATTACACACGAATGTTAATACTGAAATAATTATACACTCTTAAAATTAAAAAAGTATTTTGTCCCGTTTGCCAGAAGTGAAATATTTTACCAAATATGGAGGGATAACGCCACGGACTAGCACCAGTTTGCAACATACCGTTACACTGACTGAGGCACCCCTTAAATAAGTTATAACCAAGTAACTCAGTTTAAGTTATTGCTGGCCAGCCTTTTTTTCTTAGTTGGTTACTCAACCAAGCTTTCATCACCTCAACTGATCTTCTGTTTAAGGCTTTCACTCTTTGTCGGATACTACTGCATTCATGTCTAGTAGGCAATGTTCCTAAGGCCAGATTTCTACCAAATGTCGCCTCATTTCCGTCCTTTCAGGGGTTGACCACTTGATTCTTCGTTTTTTTTTGAATTGGTGTTGACGCAACATGTCTAGTCCTTTCTGGAGTTCTTGGCGTTTCTGGTGCTGATTGCGCTATTCTGGGGGAGGCTTCTTCTTCCAATTCCTGTTGTTGACGATCAGGGTTGTTTGGGTCATCCTCCACATCTTCTCCCACTAATGCATTTACATAAATTTCCTCAGTGGTTTTTCCACGGAATTTATGAATCTTCCCTGAATCCAAGGCGCTGAGGACTCTGGACAAACGAGCTGTGTGCGCAGCATCATTTGGCATCCGATAAAAATCTAAGTGAGTTTGTTTTGTGTGCCCTAAAAACCCACATAACACTTTGAAGTCATCGGTCAGATTAAGAGCTTGAGTGACAGTACCTATGTAAGGTCTCCAGGTTTTTGAGCTCCACAATCATCAGCAAACCTTCTTAAAACATCGTTAGTAATGAAGCTACTATCACCTTGCTTAGCAAAAAGTAAAGCGTTTGTATCAGTTACTCCCGCTTCTGTCCGATACTTCAACAGCACATCTATTGATTCTGATAATTTTTCACTAATCAGAAGATTAACCGGCCGTGACAGTTTGCCCCGTATTGTAAGGTGAAAGTACTGGTTTGCAAACTTTTTTTCTGTCTCTGAAAGGGACTTGTATATGTCCATGTCTGGACACCGTTTTTTTTTTGTAAAATCCTCAACAGTTTTGGTGTCGATTTCTCCTACTCTCTTCGTGTTGAACAGCAACAGCAAAATCATAATGGATTTGCTCATGTCTTCCCATGAGGTTAAATCAAATGTCCCGTGAAGTACCAAAGAAGTGTAATGTTTTACTTTCAGGCATTCGTTCAACAAGTGTTTTTTTTTTTGCAATAATTCTTTCCCTCCAGCTCTGGTCCCCAGCACTGAAAGAGGCTGTGCTACAGCCTGGCACAGGTTCTGGGCTGGGGGGACTCAGAATTTCTTCGGGGGGGGGGGGAGAGACACGTGAAAGTCCTCCTCCTCATCACTAAAGACATCTATTTCGTTAGATGAACTCATATCAGTCTCTAAAAGTTTAGATATGAAATCGTCTGACATGATGCTAAAACACACAAAAACATTAGACCTCACTTTCACTTCACCAATTGACTAATTTATCACTTTCCAGTAATATTTATGCATAAATAATGCATAAAGATTACTGTTATAAACACATAACCACTACACTAGCACTATAAACTCCGAATTTAGAACGATTTCCGAAATAATCGCGGATAAAAATTCACTTACAAAAATCTAGGCCACTAGCGAGGTTCAGCACAACTCACTAACTCGGCAAAAAACGATATTTACTTCCGTTGCTGGAGGAAATGAGAATGACCAGTGCTGCCATTTGTCAAAACAAAATTATTCTACGTTTCTTCCCCTACAATGTGACACAACTATTGACTAGTTATAAAACTGCCTACATATATATTTGCAGCGTTTCATAATGGTCGCTAGGCGACTTTTGGCCATTCGTTAGTTTTGGCAAAAACACCTGTTTTATAAAAATCATATGCTCTTTGTTATCAATGTATCGTTCAAATAATAAATACGATAATGTACAGCAACTCGTCTGCTGTCCAGTGGTACCACCCGCTACTCCATGCGACGAAATTTACCCCAGTTATGTTATCTTGTCCCAGGCCATGTTTGACGAATTTCGACGTGTCAGTTGCAGGTATTGATTTGCACTAAAAAAACCATTCACTTTATGTAGTTGTTACGTTCTTATACAACTGCTATACGGTTCATTTATATAATAAAATGAAAGTTCAGAATGTCATCTTTCAAATGGTATATAACTTGTCCACTTTCGAGTTAATTATAAATTACTTTTTAGCATTGGGAAATTGTTGGACCGTAATGGTCGCCCGGCGACTATGGCCATTTCAAGGGTACGATTTCGAACGTCGCCGGGCGACGTTTGGCCACGGCTAGGGTTAATAACATCGCTTGCTAGGGGTAACCATTTCTTGTTAGATTTACACTTCTTTTTGGCAACAAGTTTTGAAGCCATCCATATATTGATGACGTGATTAAGTTTCTCTCCTTCTTCAGTCAAAGGGCAGCGTGCTTTGATACTTTTTGCAACTTTTATGAAAAACAGTCCCACGTGTCGGATATAAGAGGGTGATTTTTCACATAAATCCGCTTTATCGAGTTTGGCAAAATTTTGAACGACCTTTATGAAGGTATCCCATTTTTCAGGATGAAAAATGTCAACCAACTTTTCAATCTCCTGGTCCATCGCTGACATTGTCAGTTTAATTCTGGCCAGTGTCCATAGATGATTCCTTATGGTTGGTGCATGTCTGGCCAGGTTATCTCCAAATCGGATGCAACTACTGTTTCCATATTCTATAATATGTTTATCCTTTTTAATGCTATCGTTAATTGTTTGGGGATTAATTAATATCAAATTAAATGATTGAGAGATTGATAAAATTGAGTGACTAATTAGCTGCCGGAAATATTGGGTCCCCCGTCTAAAATTGAAAGTTTATAGAGTATTAGAGTTCACTAATTATCACACTAGTGAATTGTTCACTCACCAAATCTCCTTAGTCCACTTAACCTTGGGAGGTGTTACTCGAGGAAGGTGGCGCGGCGGCGTCGGCGTTTTCCCAGGGGTGTCCTGAGCCGCGGAAGACAATTCTTTGCGCGGAAGCCCGATTAGCGATCGCAACGTTTCGCATTTCACAGTTCACAATTCTATTCACAGTTCACGAGGTTTTCATGAGGTACGCGGTAGCCACGGTTGCCCCGTATGTTGCCCGGAATCTTGAGGCACAAACACTGACTCTTAACACTATCACAAAACAGTAAATAAAAAAGATGTTTACAATTAACAAAAACTAATGAAAGAAACAACCCAACCATGTGGGAAAAAAATATATAGAGTTAAAACTTATATAGAGTTAAAACTTATAAATATATATAGAGTAATTAAGAGAATCTACAGAATAAGGACGCAATGTCCGATGTCCAAGGCGGCTTACAAGAGACAGCAATCTTTTTATAAAAAATAACGCTTTTCCGAGAGGAGAGGGAAACATTGTCACGTGGTAAAGTGTCCTCCAATAGGGGAAGGCTTCATACCTGTCAGCTGGATCAGGGTGGTAATATTTAAAATTTAAATATTTTTACATTATTACAATCAATATCACTAAATACCGAACAGGTATTGATTAGTTCATCAGATTTTATATTTGGAAGAACTTTTTCTTTTAGGTCAACACTCATTGCGGCTTTGGTAGAAAACCGTTGTTCAATATTCTTTTTTACTGAAACAAATCCTTTTGGCTTTTTGCGGCCACTGCATTTAAGATAGTGTCTGTGTAGGGTGTTTCTGCCAAAGTACCCGCCACAAGCCTCACATTCCACATACTCTACCTTACCTCCTTCCCTTAAAATAACTTTCTCCCCAGCACTCATAAGAACATAGCCCTCCGTACAGAGTTTACTAATAAGTACGCCTCTTCTTGCGTCATTATCATGAAGAGCCGTGATTTCCATTACCCGTGGTTCGTGTGGGTGGCGAGATATCACATGACGAATCACATTGGACATTGCTCTTTTGCAGAAAATGCAGAACTGCTTTCTTCTTTCTTTCTTTGATGTTCCATCTAAAAAAATCCCAATGAACATAAGTTGCTAACTTTAAATTATAATTTGTTGACATTAAATTTAATATGGAGTATAAAAGGGGCTATGATGGGCTCGTATGCTCTAGTAGATTTGAGAGAGACTAAGGGAAGAAATGATGGATAAAATAGTTCCTTGGATTACCACTAGAGTGTGCTGCTCAGTTGGTTATTGTTTCTTGACCTTTTGGTGATTATGAAATCCTGTGTTGGCTTAGTAGATGCGAAAGAGTTTGATTAACTTGGTCCCGAGTTTGAATTTTATTTTGTTAGTTTTATTTTTATGTTTGAAAATATTGCGTTTACGTTACTTATCAATTGTAATATGTTGATTTAGTTGTTATGGAGTTTTATAATCAATTTAAACCCTAAACCAAAGTAAGGTATCTCACTTTCTTATAAAGCTTACCTAACCACACACAATTTAACGAAAATAGGTACTTAACATGTCTTTTACCCCTCATTAGGTTAGGTTTGGTTGGGTTATCATAGCTAAATACGAGTATTCTGGTCCGTCATTTGTCACTTAATTCATAGAAACTTTTGTTATTTTGTTTATGTTCGGTTAGTTTACGATATTCCATCGCTTTCTGGCGGTGATTCAAGAAAATAATATTGCCCACTGTTTCACCCCTGAGTCACAGGACTATATTTTTCATACACATATTTTTTGACAATGAATTTACAAAAGGCGTTAGCCCCCTCAAAACCTCCTTTTTTATTTGGAGGGGGGCTATTCCCCTCTAATTTTCTATTTGTTGTCCACCAAATAAGTTTATAATAACGAATAACGATTCCACTTTTTTTATCAACTCCCCCCCCCCTTTTATGAAATTTGGATGCATATGTTCCATAGTTAACGGTAGTTAACAAAATAAGTGCCAAACAAAATAAGTACAAGCATGAAACCCACTAACCTCCAAAATGTGTTTCATTTTGCTTTTTACCCCTAATTAGTTTAAGTTTAGATAGGTTATTATAGCTTAATTCGAGTATTCTGGTCGATAGTATGTTACTTAATTCATAAAAGCCGTGTGTTCTGTTTGTTTGCGATACAGTTTGTGAAAACATGAATGAATATTATTAGTGGAATGCAATGGTATGGCTATAGAAAAGTTTGTGTTGACTTGGTGTTGAGCAGTGTGGTAAGGGTAAATCTTTCCCTCATACAAGGAGAAAGAAAAAAGTTCATGTGAAGGTATGTCCTAAAAACAGTGAATGTGAAATAAATTTAAATTGAAAAAAAAAAACTGCCAAATAGTATCTGCCAGACTGAAGGCGTTTGTCCTTGTGACGCCCGCGCCTATCATTGCCTTTTGCTGCCTGATTACAAAAATCAAATAACAAATGTGTATCATCAGTAAATTTCCAGATATAGTTATATATTTTTTTGTATAATTTAAGGAGTATTTTTTTAAGGTGTTAATATTTCTTAACTAAATGTTAATAAAATACTTTCCCGATCTTGACTGTGGCTATGTCGCTAAGCCTTGATAAGCCTATAAAATTAATGCTAGTTTTTTTTTAGTGTACTGTCCGTGGCATTGTGTTCTTTTATGAATTATTTATTTAGTATAGATTTTAGAAAATCTTATTAACACAACTTTGCAATCAGATTTTATCCCTATCCTGGTGTTTGAAAATGGGGTAAAGCCAAAGTAAATGTCACACATTTGGATTAGGCTAATATTGGAACGATTGGTATAAAACGCCCAGTTGTAGTCAGATTGACTTTGGAGTCAGTGTTTCGCAGAGCTAATTTTAAGTAAAATGGGAATATATGAAAACCTCACAATGCTCCGACACATTTTTTCCATCGAGTTTACTATCGTCGGAAAGGCAAAGGCCCGAGGTCCCGCGGTGCGCTCCGGACACTCGCTCTTCAATAGAGGTGACGAACGGCTCAAACTAAAGTATGATGTAGGCATTTTATTATCGAAACGATTTTACTATATAGAAACAGTAAATTTGGTAATTATTAAGTATTATTATATTATATTTAGTACTCGTAACACACGTTTTTGTTTACTGAGCCATTTGTTACCAACTTTGCACCAAATTCAATACAACAGCGGATTAAAGTTAATGTTATTTTTGTAAATAAAGCAGACAACTATTCTTAGTTAAATTTAGGTTTTTGATTGAAATTTACTGGCGATAAGTAACACAAATTCTAGGCTGAATGAGAATAGAGTTTAAAATCTTATTATATAATCACCATGTTTTATATTGACCGATGCCCGGATGAAAATGTCTCAGTAACCAGAAGTGCCCCAATTACAAGATTTGAATCATAAATACTTTGTAGGTCGTAGGGGTGCAGGAATATATTTTTAAGTCCATTATATAAGGCCCCTTACAGTAAAATAATAATAATTAAAGTTCGAAATGTCGCCATTAAGAATGACAAGAAACATATATTTGTTAATGGCACTTTCGTTATTTGTAATCAAGGACATCTATTGGTTATACTGGAGACAACACTGATGAACAAAGTTTCGAGCCATTCTTTGGGGAAAAATTTGGGAGGTAAATAACTACTCGCTGGAATCGAATGAGTCGGCATGGTGAATCAAACAAATAGCTATTTATGATTTAAAAATTAATAAATTTGTATTTGTTTATTTTCTCATAATTAATCATATTTAACGACAAGATCAGATACATAAATCAAACGGAAAAATGAATTCGTTACAACATTTATTACTTTTATTCCAGAAATTGTCATGACTAGATTCATTTATAAGAATAAAAAAAAAATCAGGATAGTTAAATGAACGATGGATTTTCCTCACCAGTGTACCAACCTGACATAATCACCGGCTCGCTTTTTGACAAAATAAGTGAAGCAGTATTACCTCCAGTTATACAATAAACCTCCTTGGTTGTAATTAAAAAATACATATATCTATATTAACGAATATATTTTCCGTTAAAAGGAAACAGTTGATCTGCGCAATGAAAAGTTCACAGCAGTAATTTACAACAACCATATTTTTTCAGTTTTTTACTGGCCAGTATGTAATTTCAAATTTTACTATATATTAAGCTGTATGATGATTCTGTAAAATTGAAGCGTATTTAAAAACCGGCTTCAATTAGTTGGTTGACTAAACAGTAGACTATTTATGACAGTTTACAATTAGAACTGCTATTTAAAGACATTTTAAACAAATGTTAACACAATAAGTATTTTTAGTCATTTATAGAATAGTCGCAACTCAATAACTGTAATCCATTTATCCTCATGCAATATATATGAAACGCATGCAATTTTATTTTTGGCAATGCACAATAATTGGCGATATTTTAAATTACTATTTACTTTTTATGTGAGTTTTCAAATATTGATCAACCAGCAAAATAATTGTACAAACAGTTATTTAATTCTATGATTGGGTAAAAAACTAATAATTTAATCATTTGATTAAATACTTTCTTATTTGTAATATATTCATCGCGGCACATATTATTCATTACCACCGATGGAAACTATTAGAAAAATCCTACCAAAGCAAGAAAATAGGGTAACAGTAGTAGTAGTAGCAGTAGATTTTGTTATAATTTTTGACCAAGAATTTTAAAAGGTTTGGGTAAAATTAATTTAAACCAGGACTACTGGCAAATACATATGATTAAAACATATTAAAGAAACACAAATACAAGAAAACTTGTAACATACCAAAACAAACTAAATTATACTTTGACTGACTGTTGATTATTGTTGTTGAAGGTACCGAAGATAAAGGGTGAATACACCCTCCTTCGCTAAAATGACCCTCTGGATATTTTTAGCTGTTATCATGTATGAAGAAAAGTAATTGTTAATAAAGTTTGTTGACTTTTTAGCTGTTATGTAGGGACATCTCTCTGTCTTTTTATTAGATCATTAGATCAATAACCGGGGTTTAGCTTCATGAGTGAATAATTGTAGCTGTTGTGTATGCCTGTAAATTAAGTGTTACTAAAGAATTACTTTGGGAAACCTTCTATGCATTTAATTATTTAGAAATCTCAAAGTACTATTAACATTAACTTAAAGGAGAGAAGAGGCTTGTAAACACCAGCAGAAATGGACAGGCAAGAAACCGATAACCCCACTCCATAGGTCCGGAATCGGGACTCTATTTTAATAAAATAAACTGAAGTTAGTTTGGTCACGTTTTGTGCCCCAACTGTTAAGGAAAATATTAGATCCAAAAAGGGTCGCGAATCGTGATGTCCTGTGATAACATTAATATAGTATGGTATTGGTAGGGTATTGGATTGTATTGGGATGACATGGTAAGGGTATGGTGTGGTATGTTATGGTATTACTTTCAAACCCCACCGTAATGGCAGGGTTAGATTTTTCCTATTAATTTGGTCTTTCAAATATTTTATCCTCGCCCCAAGGGTGAGCAAATCCCACACCCTTTGATAAAATTATACTTGAAGATGGTCTACGGGATAGACCTATCTACACGCAGGGTCATGTGGCCGGAGGTATGGGGAACGAAACGTTCCCGTTGATAAGAATTCTAAGTGTCAGACCCTCCGGGTCCACTGTGTTTGAATTTAAATAAATTTTCCTAGAAAGATACAGATGACAGTAGGGTATTTTGTAAAGTTAAAAAAGTACATAGATTAAAGACCTTGGAGTTCAGATGTGCCTTCTTGTTGTAGTTATGTAGTAGTTGCTTAAAAAACTGTGTTACGATATACTAACAAACAGAATCAATATATAATTCTACTGCATTTTCTAGTCAAATATTGTAACCAACACTAACATCGGAGATTTTGTAGCAAATCATACATCATGGGCAAGAGTATATCTTAAAATACAACAATCGGTGAAATACATTCCTTTGAAGGACACTAATTATACAGTATTTTGTTGTGAATCTTTAAACTTTGTTGGTAATTTGTGTCTAAGTCCTGTAAAACGACGGGTCACCGTACAGTTGAACGTTATAAATTCTCGGTCGGATGTCCCCGAGTCTACTGAAAATACTTTACCATGGGTTGCATTTACAATGACCGCAATGGTTTTAAATTTTTCGGTCAAATGTTTCCAATCTAACAAAATGAAAATGAACCTAGATGACTTGGGGGGATTGGTAATTGATGCAGTGGTAGGGACAGGTCAACCTGTCCCTAGCTTGCTCAAACCCTTACCCGTGTTTCAAGCCACCGGTACCAAACTGATCTACCAAGATGGAAACATTGCTGGGAACCAGAGATGGGGATCTTTTACCTAGACCAGAAAGCAGCGCCAAGCCAACTTTGATTTATTTAATTAACTGAAAAACATTGAACTAACTAACACCTTCCAAAACTGATGTTACAGTATTTGTGGTTAATTAAAAGGGCCTGATAATAGTACAACTGATTTTCAAACTGTTCATAACTGTGATTTAAAACTGCAAGTGACTCTAAAACATCTTCAGGGAGAATCTGTTTATTAGTGAAAACGTGGTTTTAATCCTGACCTGATGGAAGGTCTCCACGAGTCATGGCGGTGGAGGGGCCATAACTTTACTAAAAACATATATTGGATAATTGTAATCATTATCAAAATGGATGGTAAAACAGCTATAGCTAATGAACTACACCGACCTGCCAGAAGAAATTATACCAGGCGTAAAGCCCCCCTTAAGGGGCTAAAAAACCTTTACCAGGCTGACCTTGTCGAAATGCAGCCGTATTCCCGAGTTAGTAAAGGGTACAAGTGCATATTCTCGATGATTAACTGTTTGTCCAAAGTAGCGTTTGCCGTACCGTTAAAAGACAAGTTAGGACCACAAGTAGCTAAAGCTTTAGAACCTATTTTAGCCAAGTATAAAAGGAAAGACCTTCACACAGACCAAGGAACCGACTTTTTTAATAAACATGTAAATACTCTAATGAAAAAATATAAAATCAATCACTATTTTACATTTACTGAACTTAAAGCCAGTACAGTAGAAAGATTAAACAGGACTCTCAAGTCAAAAATGTACAAACTATTTACAGCCCGTGGAAGTTACGAATGGTTAAGTATATTGCCAGAAATTGTAAAGTGGCAACAACACAAAGCACAGGACTACGGGTATGAAACCCAAGGATGTTAAACAAAAACATGTCAAAGATATTTTAAAGAGAATAAATAAAGTAAATAAACCAAAACATAAAATCCTTAAACAAAAATTAAAAGTAGGTGAAAGCGTTAGAAGCAGTGTGGAAACGCGAGCGTTCAAAATTATTTCACCAAGTTTAAGAAACATACCTTATAACGTGTATATAACTCAGTAGGTGGAGAACTCGAACTCACACGCGAGGCATATGTAGTCAAGCTTCCAAGAGTAGACTAAACTAGCGCACAATACTAATTTATTGCAATAGTGGTATGTTAATCTAAAATGCGGGGTAATTTCAACACAGTGTCCGTCGCTACAAAACCCAAATCTAAAAAATGGCTCAAAACTACCACAAAACACTGTGGACTCTGTACACGGTGAATCCATGGCGCAGACTAAAATGACACTAAACAAATACTGTGGGCGGCCGAACCAAGCGTGACTTGGCGATGCGGGTTACGTAAAAACTACATTAGGTATTTTACCGTGACGGTTTAGTAAATTGGGAGCTTTGTACTTACTAAGAGTCGTCGTCGTGGTCGCAGAATTCTTGAGGAGGGTGTCTAGTCCACTCCTCCGGGTCCAGATAAACACACACACAGCACAAATCAAATCCGCGGCCTTTCGTAAATCACTATCATATTACAATAACACAGTTTACCGCAAGAGTCGCACGCGCTGTATACAAGAGGCATCGCGACCGGCGACTGACTGACTATTTCAAGGGGGCGCGCCCTAACCGTCATACCGCCCGCATAACAACCGGCTAAGTGCTTTTCTACAGGACATTTTAACGGACAAGTCTACAGTTGAGATATATTGTACGCACAATTGATTGAAGAGCATCTCAGTCCAATCCTCTTCCGATATGTTTGCTACGGCGTTGAGGCAGCGGCATTGGATGAGTACTGGGTTTATACGTTTCCGCTCCATACAAGTGAGACATCTTTGCAGAGGGGGTCGGGTTTTTTTATATGTAGCCCAAAGACTCCAGCTTCTCATACCTAATTTCTAACGAGTCCTGTAACATAAACACAAGAATAAAACAACAATAATAATTAATAAAGGGTTTGATTGCCTTGTATTACCTATTTACATACCAAGTAGCAGTTCCACAAGTCTCATATAGGTCAAATCTAAAAATACTTCTACGGATAAAGTATTGTTTTAATGTCCAGTATCTATTGTAATGCTCTGAAAATAGTATTTGTTTAATAGGATTTGGAACGTTTAGATTTTGAATTTGGAAAAATCGTGGGCTGGGATACCGTAAAGCATAGACGAGACCATACCCATAAACAACCCCGTATAATCACACTAGTTTATTTCAATCAGATACCAATCGTTAATAATCATGTAGCTCTTCCCCGTGTTACTTGCAAAGGCCGCGTTAACTTTATGTACCATTCTACCGGCTATGTTATTGACATTATACATTGTAATCAAGGACAGTGAAGGGTATCTAAATAAAAACACTTCATTGCCAACCAAAAGAGCGATATCCCCATTCAGCCTCTGGTAAACGGCCGATACTTTAGTAAAGTTTTGTGGTAAGAATTTGAGCCAGTGTGATATTCTTCTTGGTCGTGTTAAATCCTCAGGAATCCTATCTGCAGGGCTTAGACTAATAATCCATACGGGAGATTTGTTGCTGTTTAATATGTAAATTAAGACATAGTGATTAAAGGAATACATGCAATTTATGCTTATGATAGCAGGATTACTTTGGAAAACTTTCAATGCATTTAATTGTTTAGAAACCTCTAATAACTTAAAGGAGAGAAAAGGCTTGTAAAACTAGAAGAAATACACAGACAAGAAAACTATACTCTTACCCCTTTAATAACATACACTTGAAAATGGTATACACGACGGGTCATGTGGTCAGAGGTATGGGGAACGAAACGTTCTCGTTGATAAGAATTCTAAGTCTTAGACCCAGCTACACGCCGTATCACTGGCTTTTAATTAAAACTAATGTGTAATAAAGATACAGGTGACAGTAGGGTGTTTTGTGAAGTTAAAAAAGTACATCGATTAAAGACTTCAGTTAGTTGCTTGAAAAACTCCGTTACGATATACCAGCCAGCCACCAGGATACATACTTTGCTTTTAAATACCCGTAGTTTACATTCACAAGTCAAAAGATTGTAACCATTACCAGAACAACAAATTGTTTGAGGAGACACACCATGGGCAAGAGTACATGTCAACAGAAAATTGAATCATAAAATGCATTATTTATAAAGGCAATAATTATATAGATAATCTAGGAAACTTGAACAGCCGTGTCTCATCGTTAGGTTATGCTGTGCTCTGTCAAGATAAGTTTGTGCATAGAAATAGGAAACATCGTCAGTCGTATCTCGTCGATAGGTTAGGTGATGGTGTGTTAAATTAGGTTGGTTGATGGTTATGCCCCGTTAAGTTAGGTTTGTTGCTGAATACTAAAAAAAAACTGGCGCGCCTTGTTTCATAAAGTCACCTGTCCCTAACGGCATAAATATTTTAAATAAAACAAAAGAGGTAATGAGGAGTTATGGTATGCACATTGACTCTGCCTATAACAACATCCTCACCTCACATAACTTTGTAAATATGTTTGAGCATGTCTCGGATAATGCAAACCTCACTGTATGAATGTGTGAATGGAGGTGTATGGCGCGGGTGACGAAAAGCCTCGTAAACCCGAAAGGGGGTCTAGTAGATTGAGGCATCGGGCTAACACCTAGGTTACTCCTTGGAACGGCCATTGTGTGAATGAGGGATCCAGTAGATTCGAGAAGTCTGGCCAACACCCAGACAACTCCTTCGAACCGAGCTCGGGTGATAGAAGGACTTTGTACATTGAGGAGCCTGGCTAATACCTAGGTCTACTCCTTGTAACGGTCCGGTGGGTGACAAAATAATATAAAAGTAAAAAATTCAAAACAATATAAAAATTCTATCCTTTGTTTGCTCAAAGGGAGAGGACATTAGTCTGTACCGGGCATCAACCAGGTAATTTGGATTGGCTCACGTACGGAATAATGTTTAACCTGGGTGCCCAAACACGAGTAGTCTCAAACCCCACCCAAACAAACAGACACTTACAGGGGGTTTCTCACGACGTGCCCGGGTTCCTAGGTTTCTGAATCAAACAATAATAAAAAAATGTCAGTCATTTTAAACCATATAAACATTTTAAGAAACTACTATAATTCATTGGCAATAAGCGGTGGAGGTTTATCGAAGTACTTTAGTTGTTAAGAATGATACAGAATAGTTTACACTGGGTTTGGGAAACGGTCTGGTAAATACTTGTGTTGGTTATCATTTTTGTTCTTCACCATTCGTTATTGAATTATTTTGTATCTTGAGGGTGCTGTTTCAGGGTATTCAATCAAACTATAGTAAACATCTAACATCCCAAGAGTAAAAAAACACGCTCTTCAACATTCCCAATGAAAGTGAGTAAACGTAACTCCTCTTTGACAAAAAGGATCAATAAATCAGAAACATCTCTGCCAAGTATGAAAAGTAGTCGATTCCATCTAGGTATCCTACGATACCCCCGATGGAAGCTATTAGAAGAATCCTACCAAAGCAAGAGAATACGGATAACAGTAGTAGCAGTATCAGTAGACTTTGTTATAATTTTTGACCAAGAATTTTAAAAGGTTTGGGTAAAAGTAATTTAAACCAGGACTACTGGCAAATACATATGATTAAAACATATTAAACAAACACACATACAAGAAAACTTGTAACATGCCAAAACAAACTAAATTATACTTTGACTGACCGTTGATTATCGTTGTTGATGGTACCTAAGATAAAGGGTGAATACACCCTCCTTCGCTTAAATGACCTTCTGGATATTTTTAGCTGTTATCATGTATGAAGAAAAGTAATTGTTAATAAAGTTTGTTGACTTTTTAGCTGTTATGTAGGGACATCTCTCTGTCTTTTTTTAGATCATTAGATCAATAACCGCGGTTTAGCTTCATGAGTGAATAATTGTAGCTGTTGTGTATGCCTGTAAATTAAGTGTTACTAAAGAATTACTTTGGGAAACCTTCTATGCATTTAATTATTTATAAATCTCTCAAAGTACTATTAACATTAACTTAAAGGAGAGAATAGGCTTGTAAACACCAGCAGAAATGGATAGGCAAGAAACTGATAACCCCACTCCATAGGTCCGGAATCGGGACTCTATTTTAATAAAATAAACTGAAGTTAGTTTGGTCACGTTTTGTGCCCCAACTGTTAAGGAAACATTAGATCCAAAAAGGGTCGCGAATCGTGATGTCCTGTGATAACATTAATATAGTATGGTACTGGTTGGGTATTGTATTGTATTGGGATGACATGGTAAGGGTATGGTGTGGTATGTTATGGTATTACTTTCAAACCCCACCGTAATGGCGGGGTTAGATTTTTCCTATTAATTTGGTCTTTCAAATATTTTATCCTCGCCCCAAGGGTGAGCAAATCCCACACCCTTTGATAAAATTACACTTGAAGATGGTCTACGGGATAGACCTATCTACACGCAGGGTCATGTGGCCGGAGGTATGGGGAACGAAACGTTCCCGTTGATAAGAATTCTAAGTGTCAGACCCTCCGGGTCCACTGTGTTTGAATTTAAATTAATTTCCCTAGAAAGAGACAGATGACAGTAGGGTATTTTGTAAAGTTAAAAAAGTACATAGATTAAAGACCTTGGAGTTCAGATGTGCCTTCTTGTTGTAGTTATGTAGTAGTTGCTTAAAAAACTGTGTTACGATATACTAACAAACAGAATCAATATATAATTCTACTGCATTTTCTAGTCAAATATTGTAACCAACACTAACATCGGAGATTTTGTAGCAAATCATACATCATGGGCAAGAGTATATCTTAAAAGACAACAATCGGTGAAATACATTCCTTTGAAGGACACTAATTATACAGTATTTTATTGTGAATCTTTAAACTTTGTTGGTAATTTGTGTCTAAGTCCTGTAAAACGACGGGTCACCGTACAGTTGAACGTTATAAATTCTCGGTCGGATGTCCCCGAGTCTACTGAAAATACTTTACCATGGGTTGCATTTACAATGACCGCAATGGTTTTAAATTTTTCGGTCAAATGTTTCCAATCTAACAAAATGAAAATGAACCTGGATGACTTGGGGGGATTGGGAATTGATGCAGTGGTAAGGACAGGTCAACCTGTCCCTAGCTTGCTCAAACCCTTACCCGTGTTTCAAGCCACCGGTACCAAACTGATCTACCAAGATGGAAACATTGCTGGGAACCAGAGATGGGGATCTTTTACCTAGACCAGAAAGCAGCGCCAAGCCAACTTTGATTTATTTAATTAACTGAAAAACATTGAACTAACTAACACCTTCCAAAACTGATGTTACAGTATTTGTTGTTAATTAAAAGGGCCTGATAATACTACAACTGATTTTCAAACTGTTCATAACTGTGATTTAAAACTGCAAGTGACTCTAAAACATCTTCAGGGAGAATCTGTTAATTAGTGAAAACGTGGTATTAATCCTGACCTGATGGAAGGTCTCCACGAGTCATGGCGGTGGAGGGGCCATGACTTTAATAAAAAAATATATTGGATAATTGTAATCATTATAAAAATGGATGGTAAAACAGCTACTGTATAGCTAATGAACTACACCGACCTGCCAGGAGAAATAATACCAGGCGTAAAGTCCCCCTTAAGGGGCTAACAAACCTTTACCAGGCTGACCTTGTCGAAATGCAGCCGTATTCCCGAGTTAGTAAAGGGTACAAGTGCATATTCTCGATGATTAACTGTTTGTCCAAAGAAGCGTTTGCCGTACCGTTAAAAGACAAGTCAGGACCACAAGTCGCTAAAGCTTTAGAACCTATTTTTTAGGCTTTAGCTTTAGAACAGACCAAGGAACCGACTTTTTTAATAAACATGTAAATACTCTAATGAAAAATATAAAATCAATCACTATTTTACATTTACTGAACTTAAAGCCAGTACAGTAGAAAGATTAAACAGGACTCTCAAGTCAAAAATGTACAAACTATTTACAGCCCCTGGAAATTACGAATGGTTAGGTATATTGCCAGAAATTGTAAAGTCTTACAACAACACAAAGCACAGGACTACGGGTATGAAACCCAAGGATGTTAAACAAAAACATGTCAAAGATATTTTAAAGAGAATAAATAAAGTAAAGAAACCAAAACATGAAATCATTAAACAAAAATTAAAAGTAGGTGACAGCGTTAGAATCAGTGTGGAAACGCGAGCGTTCAAAATTATTTCACCAAGTTTAAGAAACATACCTTATAACGTGTATATAACTCAGTAGGTGGATAACTCGAACTCACACGCGAGGCATTTGTAGTCAAGCTTCCAAGAGTAGACTAAACTAGTGCACAATACTAATTTATTGCAATAGTGGTATGTTAATCTAAAATGCGGGGTAATTTCAACACAGTGTCCGTCGCTACAAAACCCAAATCTAAAAATGGCTCAAAACTACCACAAAACACTGTGGACTCTGTACACGGTGAATCCATGGTGCAGACTAAAATGACACTAAACAAATACTGTGGGCGGCCGAACCAAGTGTGACTCGGCGATGCGGGTTACGTAAAAACTACATTAGGTATTTTAACGTGACGGTTTAGTAAATGGGGAGCTTTGTACTTACTAAGAGTCGTCGTCGTGGTCGCAGAATTCTTGAGGAGGGTGTCTAGTCCACTCCTCCGGGTCCAGATAAACACACACACAGCACAAATCAAATCCGCGGCCTTTCGTAAATCACTATCATATTACAATAACACAGTTTACCGCAAGAGTCGCACGCGCTGTATACAAGAGGCATCGCGACCGGCGACTGACTGACTAACTCAAGGGGGCGCGCCCTAACCGTCATACCGCTCGCATAACGACCGGCTAAGTGCTTTTCTACAGGACATTTTAACGGACAAGTCTACAGTTGAGATATATTGTACGCACAATTGATTGAAGAGCATCTCAGTCCAATCCTCTTCCGACATGTTTGCTACGGCGTTGAGGCAGCGGCGTTGGATGAGTACTGGGTTTATACGTTTCCGCTCCATACAAGTGAGGCATCTTTGCAGAGGGGGTCGGTTTTTTTTATATGTAGCCCAAGGACTCCAGCTTCTCATACCTCATTTCAAACGAGTCCTGTATCATAAAAACAAGAATAAAACAACAATAATAATTAATAAAGGGTTTGATTGCCTTGTATTACCTATTTACTTACCAAGTAGCAGTTCCACAAGTCTCATATAGGTCAAATCTAAAAATACTTCTACGGATAAAGTATTGTTTTAATGTCCAGCATCTATTGTAATGCTCTGAAAATAGTATTTGTTTAATAGGATTTGGAACGTTTAGATTTTGAATTTGGAAAAATCGTGGGCTGGGATACCGTAAAGCGTAGACGAGACCATACCCATAAACAATCCCGTATAATCACACTCGTTTATTTCAATCAGATACCAATCGTTAATAATCATGTAGCTCTTCCCCGTGTTACTTGCAAAGGCCGCGTTAACTTTATGTACCATTCTACCGGCTATGTTATTGACATTATACATTGTAATCAAGGACAGTGAAGGGTATCTAAATAAAAACACTTCATTGCCAACAAAAAGAGCGATATCCCCATTCGGTCTCTGGTAAACGGCCGATACTTCAGTAAAGTTTTGTGTTAAGAATTTGAGGTGTGATATTCTTCTTGGTCGTGTTAAATCCTCAGGAATCCTATCTGCAGGGCTTAGACTAATAATCCATACGGGAGATTTGTTGCTGTTTAATATGTAAATTAAGACGTAGTGATTAAAGGAATACATGCAATTTATGCTTATGATAACAGGATTACTTTGGAAAACTTTCAATGCATTTAATTGTTTAGAAACCTCTAATAACTTAAATGAGAGAACAGGCTTGTATAAACTAGCGGAAATGCACAGACAAGAAAACTATACTCTTGTCCATTTAATAACATACACTTGAAAATGGTATACACGACGGGTCATGTGGTCAGAGGTATGGGGAACGAAACGTTCCCGTTGATAAGGATTCTAAGTTTTAGACCCAGCTACACGCTGGATCACTGGCTTTTAATTAAATCTAATGTGTAATAAAGAGACAGGTGACAGTAGGGTGTTTTGTGAAGTTAAAAAAGTACATCAGTAGTGGGGGTTTGCGGGTGCTGGCTCACTTGATTTATGGCTTCCGGTCACGTGACCGGAAGCGCTGAGTGATAAAATACGTTATCTGAGGCTGAGCCAGTGACGTAGGCGGTTTTGTGACGAAATGAGTTAAAGTTCAAAGTTCAAGGTTACGGGGAGGTAATTTTAAAAAAGTACTACCTCGCACGCGTAAAATCCGATTGTGATTCGATAGTTTTAATTCGATAAAATATCGAATGAAAATTATCGAATGAAGCAATCGAATGATACGAGTGCGAGGTAGAACAATTACAAATATTACTTTATTTTATTTACAATAATTCATATTACAAATATTACTTTATTTACAATAATTCATGTTTACAATAGTTCTTCGTTGTTGGTTGTCATCGATGTTGTTGATCCGGACGAGTTGCGGCCATCACTTTGTTTTCTGAAGAAAGACGGTAGATACTTCGATCCCTGCGCAGAGTCCATGTTGTGTTTTTGACACCTATCTGTTCTGTTAGGTGTTTGCATTTCATTGCTGTCAGGAGGAAATAATACGTGACGGCAATGAAATAGAAACATCTATCAGACCTTGAGTGAAATGATATTGTTATTTTGTGAAGAGCGTCTCGGAGAGCTCGATGTTCACCGGTCGAGAGCCGGAGGTGTACTGACTATTCGCTAGCTAGCGTTCTGGTATCAAACAAAATGGTGGGGGTAAAAGTGTAGTAGAACGAAGCAGATGGTTGGTGGCAGGTGGCAGGCGGCAGGTGGCAAGTGTGCGGCAGATGGTAGTCCCCCACTACACCAGTCCCCCACTACACCAGTCTCCCCACCAAGTTTTACATCGCACAATAACTAGTTTACATGTGTTAGTTAGGGTTTAGCTCTTAGACTGTCAAGACCTTAGCTCCGTAACTAAAAACTTCAATAATGTTTGCGCTTCAACGCTGTATAAGTATAACAGCTACTATGATCTAAACCGGTGCATGTATTCATATGGTTCTTTTTGCGAAGCAAACAACTAGCTAAAAGTGTTTCAACCTCGATTATTCTTCGACGAAACCGCTCATTGTCCACTAAAAGTGTAGACCTTCTGTCTTCATTGTCAGGGAAGTAGAAAGTAGTGTCAAGGGGACTACTGAAGGTCACCTTCCTCATGTTCCTGTAAAACTGCGACATTTTTCAGACTCTCTAGGTAGATGTTCATCCGTCAAGAGCTGGAAGAATAATGATGGAGCGTTATCATGTATGATAGGCACCTAACCCCCACCACAACGTTACCTTGTCCTTCAAACCATCGTTTTTACGCTACAGATGCTATACTGTTGGTTAGATTTAAATTTAAATTGCACCTTCTTGTTTGTCTTGGCAAGCCGCGTAATTGAAGTATCCACATGTTATACTTTGAACCAAAAACAAAGAAGTTATTTAGGTTTGTCCTTGAAAATAGGTGTTTTTTCGCTGTTGCTGCTATACCCGTTGTCGGATCTGAATTCTGTTTGCACCAACTTGTTCGTCTGATCAATCCGCGTAATTTGAGTACCCACTTAATATACTTTAAACCGTAAATAAAGAAGTTATTTAGGTTTATCCTTGAAAATAGTAGTTTTTTCGCTGTTGCTTCTATACCCTTTGTCGGATCTGAATTCTGTTTGCACCAACTTGTTCGTCCGATCAATCCGCGTAATTTGAGTACCCACATGACATACTTTGCACAAACTTTATACCCCCCCCCCTTGGGTCATGGTCATGGTCAAGGTCAAGGACCTTGGGACTTCGAAATTTTTTCCAAAGTGGGCTGCACACAAACATAAGACTAACAGTCTCCTGCCTATATACAGACCAAGTCCCTAACTTGAAATGCTTAGGGTGGTCCTGAAAAGGACCGTTTTTGATGCCATGAAGAGGAGTCCTGAAGGAGTTGCGGTTAGTCGAGGTGGAGGAAATGGACAAGGGCTGTGACAATTTATTTAATTAACCAATGCGCCTTGCCCTCTTGTCTGACGAAAAACAGTTCCTTTTTGGATGGGATTCTAGGCGGTTGCGGCAGGGAATGAGGCAGTTGGACCTTGAAGTGAAAATCTTCATGTTGTAAAATATAGCTGTTTCCGCTGAGCCTTGCCACAAACTTGTATTTGATATTTGTTTTTAGTTTTCTAAATTTAAGTGATTTGAAGTTTAGAGGAGTGACTAATTCTTCTTCCTTCAACACCCTCGTCCGCTCCATCACCTCATCCACGGTGAGAGGTGGAGTTGAAGGTCGAGGCTGACTTGTAGTCGAAGTCGAAGGTCGATGCTCAGATGACGGATGTTGGTTGAAGTAGAGCGGATGGTTCTTAAAATTTCTTCTTATTGTGGCCTTGAAAGAAGTTGGTCTCTTAAAACCACTTCTTCTCTCAACCGTCTCCTTCAGGGATTCCTTCAGACGTCGCAGTTTCTCAAGGTTCACAGGGGAAGTCATCGTAGCGCTGCTGATCGGCACGTAGTTTTAGTTCGAGAGACAAAGCTGGAATGAGTCCTAATGTCTTGACTTTTGAAGGGTCAGACGGTTTATCTCGTTGATTAGGTTTTTGGAGGCTTGCCAAGTGTAACCTTGACACTTCCATATACGGGTAGAAAGCTAAGAACCGGTTCCCCTTCCCTTCATGTCCCCCCCCCCATTTGGGTCATGTCCCCCCCCCAATTTGGGTCATGCCCCCCCCCATTTGGGTCATGTCCCCCCCCTCCCCCCTCCCCCCCATTTGGGTCATTCCCCCCCCCCTGACGTCACGGGGCGGAGTCACCTCCCACCACTGACCGCCGCCTTTATAAGCGGGAGCAGTCCGCAGTCTCTTCGCAGTAGGCTGCCGCCCGTTCGTGATCTACGTCCGTCCGGGTTGCATTCTGCTGCAGCGTAGGTCTTTTAAGTGTGCGTTGGGCCCGACGCGCAATTAAGAGATCCGCGCCTTTGCATGTGCATGGTAGTTTGTTAAGCATGGTAGTTTGTTTGTTAGATTATTGCTTGTAGATTGCTGCTAATTAATGTAGTTAGTTTAATGAATGTTGGTGTTGGTTTTAAGTGTTTTATTTAATGATGAAATATGTACCTTTCTTACAGATCCTTATCCCTGGGTAAAGTCTTTATATCCGTGGGGTTTGTTATCAAAGTAATTTAAATGCCGGTCTTTGTAAATATTTAATGATGAAATATGTACCTTTCTTACAGATCCTTATCCTTGGGTAAAGTCTTTATATCCGTGGGGTTTGTTATCAAAGTAATTTAAATGCCGGTCTTTGTAAATATTTAATGATGAAATATGTACCTTTCTTACAGATCCTTATCCTTGGGTAAAGTCTTTATATCCGTGGGGTTTGTTATCAAAGTAATTTAAATGCCGGTCTTTGTAAACTACCTTGGTCAAAACATTGGTTCGCAGTAGCCTGACGCCCGTTCGTTGATCTACGTCCGTCCGGGTTTCAGTGTTGCTGTTGTGACCTTGTTAAACTGACCGCAGTATCCTGACGCCCGTTCGTGATCTACGTCCGTCCGGGTTTCAGTGATACTGATTGTTCTTTGTAAAATTAACGTTAACTCTAACTGACCAGTTTGTTTCAAAGTAATGTAATTTGTTTCTCATCCCTTTCCTAACCCCCTGACAATAAGTTTCGGCCCTGAAAACCGGACTTGTCAATACGGCCATGTAAACCGGTTGACATTACCTTTCTTAGCCTGAGAAACTGTTGTGATTTTCCTTTTTTTTTGGGGTTTTTTTTCTTTATTTTTTGTTATTAAAATCATTGCTTGTAATTCCCTGTCCCCTAATACAGAGCGGGGAATAGAGCACCAATTTGTGCTCTACCGGACTTGTCAATACGGCCATGTAAACCGGTTGACATTACCTTTCTTAGCCTGAGAAACTGTTGTGATTTTCCTTTTTTTGGGGTTTTTTTTTCTTTATTTTTTGTTATTAAAATCATTGCTTGTAATTCCCTGTCCCCTAATACAGAGCGGGGAATAGAGCACCAATTTGTGCTCTATTCCCCGCTTTGGCAACAAGTTCAGATGACCTTGACCCACTGACAGGACTTATAAAACCTCTGTTTGGTTACATATAGGAAAATTAATATTTTAAACCATAGCCTATCCCCCTTCCCCTTTCCCCTTTCCCCTTCCACTTATATTGGGTATAAAAGAGGCTTCCCATTACTGGTAAGATCATTCTGCTGCTTGTGCTTGCTCAACTCAGAACTATGGAGTCACACCCGATATCACTACCGACTTCTGCATCACCCTCTACTTCTACATCACCCTCGACTTCTGCATCACCCTCGACTTCTGCATCACCCTCGACTTCTGCATCACCCTTGACTTCGGCTGCTGGTTCAATTCTTCGTCAGGCTCTTTTAATGTCTCTTATCATCCCTGAGAAGTCAACTTCACCACCCATTATGGATCGACCAACTTCTCCTTCACCATCATCCTCGAGATCAAGGTTTTCGTCGAGCTCCTCCTCCTCATCATCTACCTCGAGATCAAGGTCTTCTTCGAGCTCCTCATCATCCACCTCAAGATCAAGCTCCACCTCGAGATCAAGCTCTAAAATATCTACAAAACCCCCAATTGAAATTTCACCTTCCACTAGTTCAACCAGACCTTCAGTAATTTGCACAAATATTCAATCTCCTTCAGAGAAATTTAATCAATTAAAGTCATTGCATAGAAGGTGCATACGTCCTGCACAACTATGTAATTATATCTTCAAAAAAGGTGCAAAGAAAGGCGAACGCTGTGCAAAACAGTGTACTTTAAATGAAGAACTGTGCAATCTTCATTTAAAAAATACCGCTTCTCCTTCTTCACCACATCCAACAGTGAAACCGGCTAAGACTCGGATTAATAGGCTAGCTAAAAACAAACAATACGTCTTTGTAAAAATAATGGGATTCCTGAAGGTCATGTTAAAATGTGAAGACCGCCTTTACATTTTAAGATTACCTAAAGGCATGCGTCATCCCAAAAACCCTACAAAAAAGCACTATCTAATCCGAGCCGATTCAGGAACCACTGTGTGGAATAAATTGTAAAAAAAAAAAAAAAAAAAAAAAAAAAAACATTCTTTCCAAATTAAATAAAGTTTTTCCAAATTAAAAAAAAAAAAAGTGTGGACAACCTATTTACAAATTGTAGCATATGCTGCAAAGTGTAAATAGGTTGTCCACACTTTTTTTTACAATGTTACAACGACCTTGACCTAGATAACGGACTTAAGATATTTTACACTAAGACAAAGATAAACGTAAAAGGAAAAAGGAGAAATATTATACTAAAGATATTATTCAACAGTGAAGAAGGGAGGGGGTAAGCGGGTATTTAAGCAAGCGATTCGGAATATAATTATTAGTTGTATCATCATGAGCGTCAACAGCAACACATGGGGAAAGGAAATTAGCGAAGAGGAGTTGTACGCGATTGCTGAGGCTGCTGAAATTACCGAGGTTTCTAAGATTGATAAGGTTGCGGAGAATGATGCCCAGTCACAACCGCAACAAACTACATCATCGATGCGGTCTACAACGCAGCAACCAAGACCCTATCATGTTATCCTGGAGGAGTATAATGAGGCAATGAGGTACGCCTTTACAAAGTGGTGTGGACAACCGCGTTCTCCTGAACAATGGGAGGAGCACGATGCAGACTTTCGCCTGGTTGCAGACTTAGAACTTGAGCTTCAAAGAGCAAAGGCTGCTCAATAGTGTGAAGATTTATTGTTTACTTTAAGAAATACAGAGCGGGGAATAGATCAGTTTGAGGTCCAAGTGAGAACCACTTACTGCTCTATTCCCCGTTTTGGCAATTTGTTCAGATGACCTTGGGACTTAGAAAATTTTGTTTGGTAAAAAAAAAAAAAAAAAAAAATATTGAAATATATATTTCTTACAAAAACATCCCCTCCCTAAAACTTGCACTCCCACCACTTCCATTGGGTATAAAAGAGACACCTTATCGATGGTAAAATTAGTCTGCTGCTTGTATTCGCCCACCTCAGACACCATGGAGCACATCAGAAAACCAACTTCTGACGCCTCTTCTTGTACTGTTTCATCTTCTGCTGCCCCATCGATACTTGTCCAGGCTATGATTCTATCCAACATTTTTCCAGAGACTAGTAATACTTCGCCAAACTTAAACTCGAGATCTCTCAAAACCGAGAGAAACAATGCTAGTTCTCGAAAAATGAGAACAAGGATCGCTGATTGTTATAAAGTATTAAGACGCATATTACCATCTTCCAATCCGTATGATTCTAAATTAACCACTATACAAAAGTCAATAAAATACATTTCAAACCTTCAGTCGCAGCTTCAAGAACCGTCCTTAATTCACAAAGAAGATTTACACAACCCTCCACCTTTTGAAGCTGTTTTTCTTAAAGAGGATGAGTTAGCGGACCAACATTTCTTCGCTGAAGAACCTTCAGCTTACAAACAAATCTTCCTCATGGATGAAGATCAGGACGAGTAACTATCTTAAAAAAACTAAAGTCCTTTGAAATACAAAGCGGGGAATAGATCAGTTTGAGGTCAAAGTGAGAACCTCTTATTGCTCTATTCCCCGTTTTGGCAACTGGTGTAAATGACCTTGGGACTTAGAAAATATTCGTTTGATAAAAAATAATGAAAGATCTTCTTATTTCTCACAACAACAATATTTTTTCCTAACCCCCACCACTACCTAAACTAAGTATAAAGGAGGTTCTCCATCGCTGGTAAAAATTAGTACTCTGCTGAAAATGAATGCATCCACTACTTCTATCTCTGCAGCAACTATAATAGTTAGCAGACGGGTCGAAAACATTGATCAGTTGCTTGCTGTAAGGAGATTACTGCTACGGTATCTTGATATAGAGGTTAGTTGTCAATTGTGCATGTGGAGACCAACAGGTGAAGTTTATAGTAGTGAAAATGAAGCATTTGAAATAAACTACAGTAGAAAGTTATATAAAATCTTTGGTAATATGGTAAGGTTAGTCAATAATGGATGGAACATTAATATAACATTTTATATTGTTCCAAACCTGTAATTAAAGCAAAAAACAAAAAAAACGATGGGTATATAAGCCCGATGTTACAGAGACAATTATCACTTTGGTTCTGAATTGCGTCAAGAGAGCACCTACCATGGTATACCTCCACTATATTGACTCTACTGCTAAAGCGGATACTTTTATCCAGCGTGTTTACCAACTGTTAACGGAGTACCATCATGTTCAGGTCAAAGGATTGGGTATTCGTGGAACAGAAGAAGTAAAAATAGATGTAAAACCAATCCCTTTGAAGAAAAAAATTGACCAATTATTACAAGAAGGCTACACACTGTGCCTTTATTACACAACCTCATAAACTAAATAAAACGCCAAAGGGAGGGGGGGGGGAATACAGAACGGGGAATAGATCAGTTTGAGGTTTGAATAAGAATCTCTTACTGCTCTATTCCCCGTTCTGGTAATAGAATAAGGTGACCTTGACCCACTTACAGGACTTAATCATTTGTGTTACAATAATACCTCTTCCCTATCACTTTTCCCTACCACTTGCACTTTCAACACTTACCCCCACCACCACCGAAATCAGGTATAAAAGGTGGTTTCGTATTAGTAGTAAATCAGTCTGCTACTTGGAATCATGTCGCCCAGAGATAACATTTTCCCTTCTAAGAAGACTATACTAGAATTGATTAAAAATATTCCATTAAATTTAAACGAAGATGAAGACGAAGACGATTCAGAGATGGAAGGTGAACTATTTAGTGAAGGTGAACTATTTAGTGATCTTGAACTACTGAGCGAGTTTGCTAGCAGTGAACCATATCTTGGAGAGATGGAGCTGTTGACTGACGACGACGATGTCGATAATAATGAACCGGAATTTTATCATCAGTTGCTTTGCTTGGAGGAAATGGACCTTGTTGATAGTGAAACCCCTCCAAGCAGTATTAATATCGATGATGTAGTTCTAGATCCAGTCACAGGGAACTTTTGTGTTCGTCGTCGCTTATTTAGTGATACGAGCTCATCATCATTATCATCGGAAGAATCTGAATAAGTTTTTGTTGTCTTCAAATAGTTTACTTTAAATACAAAGCGGGGAATAGATCAGTTTGTGGTTATAGTGAGAATCACTTACTGCTCTATTCCCCGTTTTGATAATATCGTTGTATAACCTTGACCCATTTACATGATTAAAAAAGTGGGGTAACTTATACATTTAATGGTGGGGGAACGTCTATTTAAAGACGATGCAACAGTGTATATTTATCATATAGGCATGATGAACCCACCAGGAAACTCCGTTTGCTACAGCTTTCCCCTCATCGATATCGATGATGTGATAAAACTTACATCAATAACAAAACGGTTTGAACTCGAAAGGCGACTCATAAAAGTCGACGTAATTCCACAAGATCTTCGTTCGGCAATGTTGACTATTGAATATGTTAAAGATGAATCTACAACTGAAGATCCCTATTGTTTTATGAAATTTTTAGTTGATCAAGATGCAATGTGTACAATCCAACTTCACATCCGAGTTTAAAATTTATCAAATGTTTTTGTTGGAGAAAATTGTCTTAGTTAAATACAGAGCGGGGAATAGATCAGTTTATGGTTTAAAATGAAATCATTTACTGCTCTATTCCCCGTTTTGGCAAATATGCTCAATGTCCTTGACCCAAATACAGAATTTTGTAGCCTCCAGCTACAAACTTAAACTTAACCTAAAACGTACCCCCACCACTTTTTCTAGGGTATAAATAGAGGTGCATTTGCAGTGTTTTTTCATTATTGCGTTGAGCCTTGTGAAGAGCACGCCTACATTATGAATCGCTGCGATATTTGTAAAGCTTCTTTCAGAGATTAATGGCTTTTAACCATTCATAAAGAATTGAAACATAACACCAATACAAATACTGAAGAACCAAATGAAGAAGAATTAGATTCAATCAACCAACAATTAGCAAAACATCAAGAAGAACAAAATGAAGAAAAACACAACGAAGAAAAAGAAGAAAATGAAGAAAAAGAAGTTTCAAGACCAAGTGTCATTCATTATGCGCCTGGACCATCAGTAAATGTGGAACTACACGCCCGAGCACTTCCGGGTAATGTTGTAACCCACTTTAAAATTGACAATACAAAATTGAAACTTGAAGAATTTTTAAACAACGCAAAAGGATTGGTTAGCAAAACTCTGAAAAATGAATTAAAAAGATTAAATTTTATTAAATTTGGACTATTACTGGATGCTTTATTTACAAACATTCAAAATGAAACCTCACCGAGAGGTTTCTTAACAAAAACCCGAACTATTATGTTTTCCTCAGATATTGATTCAATCGTATCTGAATGTTTCGAAGAGCTAATGATAAAAATACAAGAACACGAAGGAAGAGGATCTGGATGGAGTTTGTTAAGCATCACAGGGCTAGACTTAAGAGTACACAAACACGGTTATGGAATTCGTGGCAGTAGCTATATCTCTTTACCAAAAAAGATTAGTGATACCAAATCCTGCATCAATGTGCAAAATCAAGATACTGAATGTTTTAAATATGCTATGTTGGTCAAATATGTAACAGACAATCCGATAAGACCAAGTCACAAATATGAAGAAGTACAACATAGATATAATTTTCAAAGGATGACTTACCCTGTTGCTATAACAGACGTTTTGAAATTTGAAAAACAAAATCCTTCAGCTTCTGTCAACCTATTCGGATTGGATTCGTCAAACAATGTGTACCCCTTGCGTATAACACCAAATGAGCGCAGAGATCATACCGATTTGTTATTAATTACTAAAGGTGATATTTCACACTTTGTGTATATCAAAAAATTTGAAAGTCTTGTTTCTAATCAATTATCTAAGCATAAAAGAAAGATGACAATTTGCAAAAGATGTTTTTGTCACGTGAACAAAGAACTAAGAAGGGGAGGGTCAGATTGGCTAGTAGAACACCAACGGCTATGTAATGGAAACTATGAAGTAAGAATTAAATTGCCGCATCCTAGCAGAGCACAGATAAAATTTGATAAAGTAATACAACAATATCGTTTACCTGTTGTTGTGTATGCTGATTTTGAGGCGTCTTTACTTCCGCTCGAACATCAAGAAGAAAACGTAACAAGAAGAAGCAAATACCAGCAGCACACACCAAACAGCTACTGTTTGATGATAAAATCAACACTGTCTGAAGAACATTTGCGAAGATATGAATTAACCACAACACCGAAGATATATCGCGGTGAAGAAGCAGCTCGAAACTTCGTCGATGACTTATATACCATAGCTGCGAAAGTTGAAGAAATGTACAGAAATGTGGTACCGATGATTCCTATGAATGAAAATGAAATTCAACGACACGACTCAGCAACAACATGTTATTTGTGTATTAACACTTTTACACTGACCAACAGTAAAGTGCGAGACCATGACCATCTAACAGGAGCTTACAGAGGTGCAGCCTGTAACTCTTGCAATCTAAACTACAAACTTCCAAACTTTATCCCCGTTGTTTTACATAATCTTAGTGGATACGACTCCCACTTTATAATCCCAGAATTGGGCAGAGATAATGGAGAAATAGATGTATTGGCAACAACCATGGAAAAATTTATAAGCTTCTCTAAAAAAGTTGGTAAAATAAAACTAAGATTTGTTGATTCATTCAGATTTATGCCTTTTAGCCTTGCAAAATTAACTAAAAATTTAAGAAGACAAGATTTGATTGAAACAAGCAAAATTGTGCCTAATGATAAAATGGATTTAGCTCTTCGAAAAGGAGTCTTCCCCTATGATTACATTGACGGACTGCATAGATTTGATGAAACATCACTTCCTACACCAGATAAATTCAAAAACAAACTTAATGATGAAGAAATAAAACCTGAAGATTATCAACATGCACTTCGAGTATGGAACGAGATGAATATGGAGACCTTAGGGGATTACTCAGACTTTTATGTCAAACTAGATGTGACCCTTCTTTGTGATGTGATTGAAGAATTTCGAAACACCTGTTTTGTCGCATATGGATTGGACCCTTTACATTCGTATACTTCTCCAGGATTAGCTTGGCAAGCCATGTTAAAAGAAACAAAATGCAAACTCCAACTTTTAACAGATATTGACATGGTTTTAATGATTGAAGCAGGTGTAAGAGGTGGATTGGTTCAAAGTGTTACCAGGCATGTTAAAGCCAACAACAAATACCTTCCTAATTACGACGAAACTAAACCAACAACCTATTTGGGATATTTCGATGCAAACAACTTATACGGATGGGCTATGTCAAACCCACTTCCATATGATAATTTCAAATGGATTAACCCCGACTCTATTGACGATATTTCACAAATTCCAAAACATGGTGACACTGGATATATTTTAGATTGCGATTTTGAATACCCGGAGCATTTACACGATCTCCATTACGACCTCCCACTCCTCGCTAAAACAGAAGTTTCTCCAACTGGAAAACACCCTAAATTAATGATGACTCTAAATAATAAACAACGCTACGTGGCTCACTTTTGGGTAGTCCAACAAGCCATCGAATTAGGACTACGTATTACAAAAATTAATAGAGTTTTGGAATTTTCTCAGTCATGTTGGTTAAAACCTTACATTGATTCAAACACCACCAGAAGAGCAGCCGCTACATCAGAATTTCAAAAAGACTTTTTTAAATTAATGAATAATGCGATATTTGGAAAAACATTGGAAAACAAAAGAAGACACAAAAATGTTAAACTTGTTACTGACGCAAAAAAGCTACAGAAACTCGTACAGCAGCCAAACTTTGGATCATCTATAATTATTAATGAAAGACTTGTAGCAGTGTCTATGAAGAAGACGAGTGTGAAGATGGATCGTCCTTTATATATAGGCATGTCAATCTTGGACATCTCAAAAACACACATGTACGATTTTCATTATAACAAAATGGTTGCCTTCTATGGAAGAGAGAACATCGGCATTAGCTACATGGATACAGACGCTTTTGTGTATTGGATTATTACAAATGATATGTATCAAGATCTTCGTACATTTGTTCACAAAAATGAATTCGATTTTTCTGACTACCCAAAAACCCATCCTAACTACGATCAAGACAAAAACAAAAAAGTACTGGGCAAATTTAAAGATGAAGCAAATGGAGTTCTACTTGAAGAGATTGTTGCACTTATGTCAAAACTGTATTCTTTGAAACTATATGATGAAAAAGAAGACGAGAAGAATAGCTATATTAAAAAAGCTAAAGGTGTAAAGAAATTATATTTAGAAAAGAAAGTTATTTTTGATCAATACAAGCAATGTTTATTTGAAGATAAAGTCATTACAGCTAAATTCAATACAATTAGAAGTTTTAACCATCAGATATACAGCCTAACAGAAGTTAAAAAAGCACTTTCTTCCAATGACGATAAACGACACATTCTTCCAGACAACATCCACACTTTACCATTCGGCCACTACTCCCTCAACCCTATTGACGAGTAACCTTTTCATCGTCCTAGATCCTTTATCCTTTTCCTTTCCGTAAAAAAGGGGAAACACAGCAATGTTAAGCTGTGTTTCCCCTTTTTTACACAAGGTTTGAATGACCTTGAACTATATGTGTGTGTATATATATATATATATATATATATATATATATATATATATATATATATATATAAGGAGATTTATACCAAAGAATATTTAATACCATATCAGCTGCCTTCGTGAAACCATCATGTCAGACCTGAAGGAGAAGATTATTAATGAACTACACAAACCTGCAAGAATAAAGTTTCCAAGAAGAAGTACTGTTATAAAAGGGATAAATGATCTATATCAAGCGGATTTAATTGAAATGCGACCGCATAGCAGAATAAACAAAGGATTTAAATATATACTCACTATTATTAATTGTTTTACAAAAGTTGCAGACGCTTTACCTCTAAAGGACAAGACTGGTAAAAGCGTAACAGAAGCCATGGAAATAGCCATAAAAAGAGATAAAAACAAAATTAAACATTTACAAACTGATGATGGAACAGAATACTTTAATACAAACTTTGCACAGTTAATGAATAAATATAAAATAAATCATTATTCTACAAATTCAGAGAAAAAAGCAGCTATTATAGAAAGATTCAATAGAACCTTAAAAGGAGCACTATATAAACAATTTTCAAAAAGAGGTTCTTACGTATGGTATGATGTTTTACCACAATTAATAAATGAATATAATAACAGGTTTCATAGAACTATTGGTATGAAACCTAACAAAGTAAATAGAAGAAATGCAAAAGATGTATTAAAACGCATAAAGAAAAATACAAAGCCAAAAGTAGAAAAAATGCAGCCAAGAAAATTTAATGTAAGTGATAAAGTACGGATTAGTAAATATAAGGGAGTGTTTACCAAGAAATACCTTCCCAATTGGACGAATGAAGTTTTTACAGTGTATAAAGTGCAACCGACTGTACCTGAAACGTATATCTTAAAAGATAACAAAGGAGATTTGTTGCAAGGTGCATTTTATGGACATGAAATGTTAAAGTCAACAGTAGGTGATGTATATCTTGTTGAAAAAGTGTTACAAAGAAAAAAGGACGCAGTTAAAGTGCGGTGGTTAGGGTTTAACAAAACTGAGGATTCATGGATACCTATAAAAGATTTGATTTAATGCAAGCAACTCATTTCATCGTTAACCTTTGAGCAGGATGGAGATTATTCACCATAAAGATCGATTCAATATTAATAACATAGATGATTTAACTGTGGATAACGTTAAAATCAACAATGGTAAACACGGTAGTTTACTTCCAAACACTGTTCGATGTATAGTAAGTGGACCCTCAAACTGTGGAAAAACCAATGTTGTCTTTAATTTGATCACTAATCCGCAGGGATTAAGGTTTAATAACCTATATATTTTTTCAAAGTCCCTACAACAACCAAAGTATCAATTGCTAGATAAAATCCTATCTGATGTGCCCGATGTTAATTTTTACAAATTTAACGCTAGTGATAGCATTATACAACCAAACGAAGCGATACCGTATTCTGTATTTATATTTGACGATGTATCTTGTGAAAATCAGGATACTATTAGAAACTACTTTGCCATGGGAAGACATAATAACATCGATAGCATATATATAGGACAAACTTATAGCAAAATCCCGAAACAACTTATCAGAGATAATGCAAATGTTTTAATTGTATTTAAACAAGATGATACTAACCTAAAACATATATATAACGATCATGTGAATGCTGATATGGCATTTGAAAAGTTTAAAGAGCTTTGCGGAAAAGCATGGGCGGAAAAGTATGGATTTCTGGTTATTATGAAAGATCAAGCTATAAAAGACGGCCGTTATAGAATAGGTTTTGATAAATTTGTTTTACTACACTGATTAGCAGTATTACTATACAAGTCGTCAAGGTGTGAAGATGGTTAACCAGGAAAAGCTACTAAAAGAAATAAAATCACTTAGTGATTCTATTAGACAAAAAAACCGAGCTTTAAAATCAGGTATAAATGAAAGAGAGCAATTTTTAGAAACAACATTCAAACCTGTTACTGAACCTTTAAAGCGATTAGCACAAAATATGGAAAAACCTTCAATTCGCTTCGAAGGAGACAAAATGCTACCAATTTCCAAATATGAAGAAGAATTTCAGAATGATGAAAGTTTTGACCAGTTACAAACATCTGAAGAAAGCGACGAGTATGAAGAAAGTGGAGATATAGGAGATTTAAGGGAAAAGAACATTGCAGGAGATACAAGTACAGAAGATACAAGTGCGGAAGATACAAGAGCAGAAGAAGAGGATATCAACCCATCCAACTTAAGCAAATTAGGCACAGATATTATGTTTAAAGGAACACTTGGAAGAAAATATACATTAAAAATGTTACATGGCACACATGCTAATCGAAATTATCATACATATGGAGCTAGAATAGAGGATAAAGGATTAATGATTGGAGATAGAAAGTTAGATATAAACGAAAATGATGATATAGTTATTGGTGATAAGAAATATAAAGGTACAACAGGTTTGTTTGAACTCATCTTTAAAAATAATCCTGGTAAATATACTAAAAAGGATTTACAATTGTTTAAAAATATACTAGAGTATACAAATGCACATAGAAAAAAATATTCCAAAGAAAAACCTATTCATAGAAACAGGTCAATAAAATACACAAACATTATATCTAGTCTTTTCCCCTCGAAATCAAATAAAGCTTCAATTAAAAGAAGAGCTTTATCTTCTGCTGAATTAAATGTTTTGCATAAAAAAAGAAAAACAACTGATCCTACTACATCTGGAAGGGGATTATTAAAAAATTTGTATAAAACCAATATAATATATTACAACGATATAAATAAGTTAGTTGATCGAATGAGGTTATTACATGAAGCTATGGAAGCCGGGCACACTGGTTTAGAAAACGAATGGGTAGCTTTGGTTGATGAACTGCGAAAACGAGAAATAATTGTTCAGTAGACGTATATATATATATATATATATAGTAAGAACCTAAACGATAGCGATTCAGTTACATCATGAGTGTGGACAAGTTCGGACGGTATTCCGAGTTTGGAGTAAAATCTGGATATAGTGAAAAAAGAGCTGGGTTTCCATTAACACCTGATGGTAATTATAATTTTGAAGGAAAAGTAATTCAAAATGTTGGTGATCCGCTTTTGTCTTCTGATGCGGTTACGGTACAATACATGGATAAAAGAACCCCAACTGTACACGAAGATCATTGGGGGTTTTCCGGTAAAAGGTTAAGTAATATACAACATCCCGTTTATGATGGCGAAGCAGTAAATTTAGCTACTCTAAAATTGTTAACGATTTACCAAAGGAATGAAACTGACACAAGCTATGATGTAAAAAAATTAAAATTATCAAATGTAGGTGATTGTGAGCAGGATGGAGACGCTGTAAATAAGAAAATGTTTGATATTGTACACAAGAAATGGACTACGGAATATGAAAAACATTTGGAAAGGTTTGGTGCAGCTCTATTTCATTATATCCATCGGGCTTCAGGAAGAGCTGCAGCTTCAGATGTTGACAGCTACAATTATTTAGACTGGAAAAATATACACAATCCAGAGAAACCTAATCAACGAGATAAACCGTCTGAGCCTTCTAAAGTCAAGACATTAGGAAAGGATGATAAAGTGAATGTGATTAATCAACCAACAGAAAACAATGAAGATTACATAAGAGAAAAAAGAATTTAAAATACCCATGATAAGGGACAAAGCATCAGTCATATTCGAGAGATGATACAGAGAGGATGATGGAATCCAATATTACTGCGTGGACTTTAATATCTCAAGAGCCGAGATTTCCCCAAGGAGTGTTGACAGATGGTTTTGTTCAACGGTTTGATAGATATATGGATTGGGAACAACTTTCCATACACTACCTCTTTACAATGACTATGTTAAGAATTTATTTTCACAGAGTTAACTGGATCCATATTTTACAAAGACAACAGTTTTCAGAAGACTTCCTCGTAGAGATGACATCAAATTTTAATAACTGTTGGGAAGTAATAAGTAAATATCAAAATCTCTCTGAGAATTACATTGACAATTTTAAAGATAAACTAGACTGGGATGTGTTATTCAATTACCAACGATTAAGCGGCAAGTTTCTAAGGGAACATGACAACTATTTAAAGTTTATTCATTTTACCGAAGACAACGATACCATCACCAGCGGAGAAACATCTGGAACATCTTCATTTACACCTTATTTCCATTTTTACTACTTTTATTTAATATGTATACATTTAATTAATAAATCCATTTCTATATAATAAATGGATTTTAAACAGTATATAATACAAGAAACCAAAACTGATATTACATTCATTGTGAAATATTTATAGAGTGCACCTACTGATTGTAGGTTTTGCTATAAATAGTCATGTCGAGGGTTAAACGCATCAGTCATAATCGAGAGAGATTACGGAGAGGAAGGGGAATAGCATCAACAGCATTTTCTCTATTGAGTAAACCGGTTGGAGCTATAGTTAACAAGGCGATTGATTTATTACCTGTGGAATTACATTTACCTGGAGGATATCAATATTGTGGTCCTGGAACCAAATTAAAGAAACGACTTGCTAGAGGAGATCCTGGAATAAATAAGCTCGATCAGGCTTGTAAACAGCACGATATAGCGTATTCCAAATTTGGTGATACTAAAAATAGATCAATAGCGGATAAAGCACTTGCTGAGAAAGCTTGGCAAAGAGTAAAATCTAGTGACGCAGGTATTGGTGAAAAAGCAGCGTCTTTAGCAGTAACAGCAGCAATGAAAGCAAAAACTACGTTTGGAGGAGGAAAGAGAAGAAGGCGTGGGAAAAAACCCGCTAAGAAACAAGGAGGTAATATCAGAAGAAAACGTCGATCTACCAGTGGTAAAGCTAAAAAGAAACCAACAATATGGTCAATGATAAAAAAGGGAGGAGGATTATACCTAAGGCCGTATCGTGTGTATTAAATAAGAAAGAGCAATTAATAATTAAAAACAAAGAATTGACCAATGAAGAACTGATTACATATGCTTCTTGTTTGAAAATCCCATTTTTTAGAGGAGTATTTATGAAAGATGAATTACCGGTTAAAATGTGGAAAAATGAGACTGGTATTGTAAATTTGGATAATAGTGAAGGATTAGGCACTCATTGGGTGTGTTACAAGAAACTTGGTAAAACCATTTATTATTTCGACAGTTTTGGAGACCTTCCACCACCGAAAGAACTTCAACAATACTTTCGTGCGGCAGAAAACGTTTTTTACAATCATACAAGAAAACAACCTGATGATACATCCATTTGCGGTCATTTATGTTTAGACTTTTTAGCTAAAAGTGTTAGTCAACTTTAAGATGTCTTCGTATACAGTGTCATTAACCGGTAACTCATGTACTTTGCGCAGTATTCTGTTTCCAGCGCTACGTTTGCAAAAAGGAAGACTATGGGAAGCCGCATTATTGGATTTAACAACATATAACTCTATTCCAAACGTTAGTGAAGGAATTAATAACAAAATACATTATTACAAGACAAAAGATGATAAAGGAAAGTATTCAGCTTTGGAAGAATTCAGTTTACCAACAGGAGCTTATGAAATTGATAATATAAATGAAGTTATACAAAAACATATGGGAAAAGAAAATATAACGATAAAAGGCAATAACAATACAATGAAAGCCGAAATTACGTCTAAGTATTATATTGATTTTAGTCAAGAACATTCAATTGGTAGTTTATTGGGGTTTTCTAAGGAAACAAAAGTTTTAGAACCTAATAAAACTCATTCTGGGAATAAAACTGTGACGATCATCAAAGTTAATAGCATAGACATTACATGTAACATTATACAAGGATCCTACAGAGATGGAGAAAATCGTCATATATTACACACATTCTACCCATCAGTTGCACCAGGTTTCAAGATAGTAGAAAAGCCTCAAAACCTTGTGTACCTACCGTTAAACACCAGTTTCATTTCAGACATCGTGCTGAACATAGTGGATCAAGACGGAAACCTTATTGACTTTAGAGGAGAAGCTATTACTGTAAGAATACATATAAAATCATCCGCTTAGACAATGGGGTTATCATTTAAAAAGAGAGAGCCATCCAGCAAAGAGGTCAGTAGCTCATCAGCTGTAGAAGGATTAACAAGTGACAACATTCGTTTTCTAGAAGAAATTGGATTAAAGGTCATTAACAATGGATATACTGGATATAGCGCAGGGTCCAACATTCGACGAGACCTTATGGGAAAAGGAATATCACACGCACAACCCTTACGCTTCGTCCAAATTAAACAATAACGATGAAATTAGGATTCCTATACAACAACAAGACATTTATACTCTTCCATGCGAAAGTTATTTATATATTGAAGGAAAAGTAACAAAAACTGATGGTACTGCTGGAACCACTGTTCCGTTCATAAATAATCCTATGGCATTTTTGTTTGACGAGATTAGATATGAAATTTCGGGAGTTACAGTCGATTCAACAAAAAAGGTTGGAATTTCCAGTACATTGAAAGGATTAGCGTCTTTAACACCAAATGAGAAGAATCTGTTAGCTGTTGCAGGATGGGTTGCACCAGACAAAAGTACATTCGCTCCTGACTCTTCGGGAAACTTTGATTTCTACGTACCTTTAAGATTACTCCTAGGATTTGCTGAAGACTACAGAAGAATAATAATAAATGTAAAACAAGAACTAGTTTTATTAAGATCATCAAACGATAATGATATTATTAAAGCAGCTGCTGGAACAACTGATGCCAATTTAGACTGGAAATTAACATTAGACAAGATTGTTTGGAGAGTACCACATGTGCGACTAAATGATGAACACAGGATTACATTATTAAGAAAGTTAAAATCAGATCGAGACATTGTAATGCCATTCAGAAGCTGGGAGTTTCATGAATACCCCGTTTTACCTACAACACAACGGCATACATGGACTGTAAAAACTTCTACTCATTTGGAAAAAGCGAGATATGTAATATTTGGATTACAAACGAAGAAGAAAAGTATAATAACTGAAAATGCTGGTGAATTTGACCATTGTAAATTAACAAACTGTAAAGTGTTCCTGAATTCACAATTCTTTCCCTACGACAACTTTAATATTTCTTTTGATAAAAAAAGATACAGTGTTTTATACGACATGTACGCTAGGTTCCAAAATTCATATTACGGCAAAACAAATACACCTCTACTATCTCCCGTACAGTTTGAATCGAAAGCTCCGATTGTTGTAATTGATTGTTCCAAACAAAATGAATCTGTAAAATCGTCTAGTGTTGATATAAAAATAGAAATGGAATTTCAAGAAAACGTACCTGCAAATACATCTGCGTATTGTTTAATTTTGCACGATAAAATTGTTACATACACACCGTTGACCGGTATTGTAAAGACAGTATTGTAAAACGTTGTACCACCACCGGCACCGCCACTGTCGCTAACCTATAAATAGCGGAGCAACAATGCAGGTCTTCAGTTGATCGTCTATCGTCGCATGGGTAACATCTTCTACAAAATGAGTTCTCCATCTGTTGTACAAGGTGATGCAGAGGTAGCACCGTTATTGGAACGTGATAATACTAGTGAAACAGAAATCATCAAGGAAATAACTGCATTTTTAAAGTTTGGTAAAAGAGATAGAGAGGAGGAAATTAATGCAGACCCATCAAAGGTAGTACCAAAGAGGAAGAAGAAAGTTGAAGAGAATATTCCTCCTCACATTTTAACTGAAGTTTTTCTGCGAATCTTTTACCCCATCTCAGCATGCATCAGTAAAAGTGTATCAGTTGGATTATTCCCCTACAGTAATACTACACCATGGAACAAAAAAGGTTTTAGTTTCGCAAAATGCTTGGGAGTCATTTTTGAAACATGTACATTTAATAGAATGTTATTTAACTAACAGTTTGTGTGGAAGGAAAACACATATTCGACTTTTGGATTGTGACAATGAAATCGATATTGTTAAACATCGTGGACAACTACAAGTGCGAATTAGAGACTTGACTCAACATGAAAATAAGATTCTACTGTCACGTGAAGAATTCTACGTTTTAAACTACGCAACAGAACCTATTACAAGGTACATGAGACAGTTGGTATTTGCAAGCGCTATTATTAAAGAATATTTGGTCGATACTTTGGAAAAACAACCTGATAGCACCATCGTGTACGGACCTGTGGATACATCTATTTTTAATAGAATACCTCATGAAGTTTGCATGTGGAGAAAGTTAAAGGATTTTGAACCACTTGTAGAAATCGTTACAGAAGCTACAGAAGAAACAACACAGGAAGAAGAAACGGAGAAACAAGAAGAAGAAGAAAACGAAACACAAGAAGAAGTTAAAAAAGACTAAAGTTTGACTTTGTAAAGAAGAACACACGTGGGGTAGGCCTATTGGGGACGGTGCCCACGTTAAATATACACCAACGCGCCTGCAACTGTACGGCCTGGTATTTAACCTACCGTGGTGTGGAAAACAGTTTAGTTGATCGCTAGGTCCCATGATGAGCGGAGGGGATGAAGAAGTGAGTGTAAAGCCTTGTGTAATAGAATTTCAAGCATTTCGAAATAATGATGATAGGTTTATTATCAAGGAATTAGTAATTTTAGACTTGCTTACATTTGTAGCCTACCCATTCACGTTTGAAGCTCCTTTTTCTTTTAACAAACTTAACACCAAAGCGAAAAGTACAAACAAATGGATAACAAACTACTTTCATCACATACATTGGTATGAAGGATTTATAAGCTACAGTAATCTGCACAGTATTATGTTTAACTTTTGCAAACAATATTCACATATATACACAAGAGGATTAGAAAAAAAGAACTGGATACAAAAGTACACGCACGGTGATGTTTTCGATATAACTATCAGTAAGGACTTTAACATTAATCTCGGTAATATTTGTGTCGCTGCAAAAGATCTTAAACACGGTCAAACAAACTGTGCATTGTACAACGCATATCGTTTGGCTGCTTATTTGAAACAAACGCAGGAATGTGGTGGGGGTAGCGGAGAACAGAAATGTGGTGGGGGTAGTGGGGCCTATAAATACGAGGAGGCAGCACCGCTCCAGCACGAGTATTATTCGAGACTCCGAAGAGGCAACACCACAACCACCACTGACGAAGATGACATCACAACAGTTTCTACAAACACTGGTTGATCAATTCAACACTCATTCAAAATCCGACCTTCTGCTAACTAAAAAGTGTTCAGAACTAAAAGAACAAAAACACTACATTATTCATAACATCAAGAAAGTGGAAACCACACATGGAGAAGCAATTCTAGTTTCATTGAGCGAAGGACCTTTCACTCCAGGAGATGAGCCGAAGTTTCAAGTATTTCTTCCAAAACGATTTGTTCAACTGCTACAAAATGAAGATTTGCGAGATATTCAACCGGGGACGTTGTATTTGGTATCACACGGTGTAAGCGGCAACAACTCGACGGAACTCACTCTGCACATCACGCATCCTTGTACATAATGTCTTTGTTTGTATTTTTCTGTTTGTATTTCTAGGCATCAATGTTAGACTTAAGCTTATTGTATTGTAAAATGTTTGTTTAATAAAGAAAATATAAAAAAATAAAAAAATAAAAACAGCAACACAGCAGTATATTATTTTATATACTGCTGTGTTGCTTTTTTTTTAAAATTCAAATGGATGACCTTGAACTTTCATTCAGGGTTAACTTATGAAGAGGTATAAAAGAGAGGGAGCAGTGAAGTTAGTCTCAGTCTTGTCTAACACACGCTGCAGCTAACATGTCGGTGTCACCTATGAAAAATTTACTTTTCGATAACAATTTGAAGACATATTGTTGCGAGTTACAATGTTTTAAAATACCAGACGATCAAGTTGACGGGAAAGCTTGTCGTAAGTGCAAGTGTTTCAGCTATTGCATATGTAGATGTAAAACGTATCAAATGAACCGACAAGATAAACTACAAGAATTACGCCGAAGGATTGCATTACTGTGGCGGCGAATGTAGTAGCAACCAGCTGCCACCTGCCGCCTGCCATCTGCTGTCCGCCATCTTCTCCGCCCCACCACACTTTTACCCCCACCATTTTGTTTGATACCAGAACGCTAGCTAGCGAATAGTCAGTACACCTCCGGCTCTCGACTGGTGAACATCGAGTGCTCTTCACAAACGTAAAACATTGTATTAAAATGTCCATTAAAATTAGGTGTATTCATTATGACTCTATTCATCTGGCGACTTTCCAAGACCTCGAGGTTTTTAATGAAGAGTTAAGACTTCTCATTGCGTCCGGTTACGATTTATCTTTGAAACTTTACGCATCAAAAAACAACATGGACTCTGCGCAGGGATCGAAGTATCTACCGTCTTTCTTCAGAAAACAAAGTGATGGCCGCAACTCGTCCGGATCAACAACATCGATGACAACCAACAACGAAGAACTATTGTAAACATGAATTATTGTAAATAAAGTAATATTTGTAATATGAATTATTGTAAATAAAATAAAGTAATATTTGTAATTGTTCTACCTCGCACTCGTATCATTCGATTGCTTCATTCGATAATTTTCATTCGATATTTTATCGAATTAAAACTATCGAATCACAATCGGATTTTACGCGTGCGAGGTAGTACTTTTTTAAAATTACCTCCCCGTAACCTTGAACTTTGAACTTTAACTCATTTCGTCACAAAACCGCCTACGTCACTGGCTCAGCCTCAGATAACGTATTTTATCACTCAGCGCTTCCGGTCACGTGACCGGAAGCCATAAATCAAGTGAGCCAGCACCCGCAAACCCCCACTACTTACATCGATTAAAGACTTCAGTTAGTTGCTTGAAAAACTCCGTTACGATATACCAGCCAGCCACCAGGATACATACTTTGCCTTAAATACCAGTAGTTTACATTCACAAGTCAAAAGATTGTGACCATTAAGAGAACAACAAATTGTTTGAAGAGACACACCATGGACAAGAGTACATGTCAACAGAAAATTGAATCATAAAATGCATTATTTATAAAGGCAATAATTATATAGATAATCTAGGAAACTTGATCAGCCGTGTCTCTTCGTTAGGTTATGCTGTGCTCTGTCAAGATAGGATTGTGCATAGAAATAGGAAACATCGTCAGTCCTATCTCGTCGATAGGTTAGGTGATGGTGTGTTAAATTAGGTTGGTTGATGGTTATGCCCCGTTAAGTTAGGTTTGTTGCTGAATACTAAAAAAAAACTGGCGCGCCTTGTTTCATAAAGTCACCTGTCCCTAACGGCATAAATATTTTAAATAAAACAAAAGAGGTAATGAGGAGTTATGGTATGCACATTGACTCTGCCTATAACAACATCCTCACCTCACATAACTTTGTAAATATGTTTGAGCATGTCTCGGATAATGCAAACCTCACTGTATGAATGTGTGAATGGAGGTGTATGGCGCGGGTGACGAAAAGCCTCGTAAACCCGAAAGGGGGTCTAGTAGATTGAGGCATCGGGCTAACACCTAGGTTACTCCTTGGAACGGCCATTGTGTGAATGAGGGATCCAGTAGATTCGAGAAGTCTGGCCAACACCCAGACAACTCCTTCGAACCGAGCTCGAGTGATAGAAGGACTTTGTACATTGAGGAGCCTGGCTAATACCTAGGTCTACTCCTTGTAACGGTCCGGTGGGTGACAAAATAATATAAAAGTAAAAAATTCAAAACAATATAAAAATTCTATCCTTTGTTTGCTCAAAGGGAGAGGACATTAGTCTGTACCGGGCATCAACCAGGTAATTTGGATTGGCTCACGTACGGAATAATGTTTAACCTGGGTGCCCAAACACGAGTAGTCTCAAACCCCACCCAAACAAACAGACACTTACAGGGGGTTTCTCACGACGTGCCCGGGTTCCTAGGTTTCTGAATCAAACAATAATAAAAAAATGTCAGTCATTTTAAACCATATAAACATTTTAAGAAACTACTATAATTCATTGGCAATAAGCGGTGGAGGTTTATCGAAGTACTTTAGTTGTTAAGAATGATACAGAATAGTTTACACTGGGTTTGGGAAACGGTCTGGTAAATACTTGTGTTGGTTATCATTTTTGTTCTTCACCATTCGTTATTGAATTATTTTGTATCTTGAGGGTGCTGTTTCAGGGTATTCAATCAAACTATAGTAAACATCTAACATCCCAAGAGTAAAAAAACACGCTCTTCAACATTCCCAATGAAAGTGAGTAAACGTAACTCCTCTTTGACAAAAAGGATCAATAAATCAGAAACATCTCTGCCAAGTATGAAAAGTAGTCGATTCCATCTAGGTATCCTACAATACCCCCGATGGAAGCTATTAGAAGAATCCTACCAAAGCAAGAGAATACGCATAACAGTAGTAGCAGTATCAGTAGACTTTGTTATAATTTTTGACCAAGAATTTTAAAAGGTTTGGGTAAAAGTAATTTAAACCAGGACTACTGGCAAATACATATGATTAAAACATATTAAACAAACACACATACAAGAAAACTTGTAACATGCCAAAACAAACTAAATTATACTTTGACTGACCGTTGATTATCGTTGTTGATGGTACCTAAGATAAAGGGTGAATACACCCTCCTTCGCTTAAATGACCTTCTGGATATTTTTAGCTGTTATCATGTATGAAGAAAAGTAATTGTTAATAAAGTTTGTTGACTTTTTAGCTGTTATGTAGGGACATCTCTCTGTCTTTTTTTAGATCATTAGATCAATAACCGCGGTTTAGCTTCATGAGTGAATAATTGTAGCTGTTGTGTATGCCTGTAAATTAAGTGTTACTAAAGAATTACTTTGGGAAACCTTCTATGCATTTAATTATTTAGAAATCTCTCAAAGTACTATTAACATTAACTTAAAGGAGAGAATAGGCTTGTAAACACCAGCAGAAATGGATAGGCAAGAAACTGATAACCCCACTCCATAGGTCCGGAATCGGGACTCTATTTTAATAAAATAAACTGAAGTTAGTTTGGTCACGTTTTGTGCCCCAACTGTTAAGGAAACATTAGATCCAAAAAGGGTCGCGAATCGTGATGTCCTGTGATAACATTAATATAGTATGGTACTGGTTGGGTATTGTATTGTATTGGGATGACATGGTAAGGGTATGGTGTGGTATGTTATGGTATTACTTTCAAACCCCACCGTAATGGCGGGGTTAGATTTTTCCTATTAATTTGGTCTTTCAAATATTTTATCCTCGCCCCAAGGGTGAGCAAATCCCACACCCTTTGATAAAATTACACTTGAAGATGGTCTACGGGATAGACCTATCTACACGCAGGGTCATGTGGCCGGAGGTATGGGGAACGAAACGTTCCCGTTGATAAGAATTCTAAGTGTCAGACCCTCCGGGTCCACTGTGTTTGAATTTAAATTAATTTCCCTAGAAAGAGACAGATGACAGTAGGGTATTTTGTAAAGTTAAAAAAGTACATAGATTAAAGACCTTGGAGTTCAGATGTGCCTTCTTGTTGTAGTTATGTAGTAGTTGCTTAAAAAACTGTGTTACGATATACTAACAAACAGAATCAATATATAATTCTACTGCATTTTCTAGTCAAATATTGTAACCAACACTAACATCGGAGATTTTGTAGCAAATCATACATCATGGGCAAGAGTATATCTTAAAAGACAACAATCGGTGAAATACATTCCTTTGAAGGACACTAATTATACAGTATTTTATTGTGAATCTTTAAACTTTGTTGGTAATTTGTGTCTAAGTCCTGTAAAACGACGGGTCACCGTACAGTTGAACGTTATAAATTCTCGGTCGGATGTCCCCGAGTCTACTGAAAATACTTTACCATGGGTTGCATTTACAATGACCGCAATGGTTTTAAATTTTTCGGTCAAATGTTTCCAATCTAACAAAATGAAAATGAACCTGGATGACTTGGGGGGATTGGGAATTGATGCAGTGGTAAGGACAGGTCAACCTGTCCCTAGCTTGCTCAAACCCTTACCCGTGTTTCAAGCCACCGGTACCAAACTGATCTACCAAGATGGAAACATTGCTGGGAACCAGAGATGGGGATCTTTTACCTAGACCAGAAAGCAGCGCCAAGCCAACTTTGATTTATTTAATTAACTGAAAAACATTGAACTAACTAACACCTTCCAAAACTGATGTTACAGTATTTGTTGTTAATTAAAAGGGCCTGATAATACTACAACTGATTTTCAAACTGTTCATAACTGTGATTTAAAACTGCAAGTGACTCTAAAACATCTTCAGGGAGAATCTGTTAATTAGTGAAAACGTGGTATTAATCCTGACCTGATGGAAGGTCTCCACGAGTCATGGCGGTGGAGGGGCCATGACTTTAATAAAAAAATATATTGGATAATTGTAATCATTATAAAAATGGATGGTAAAACAGCTACTGTATAGCTAATGAACTACACCGACCTGCCAGGAGAAATAATACCAGGCGTAAAGTCCCCCTTAAGGGGCTAACAAACCTTTACCAGGCTGACCTTGTCGAAATGCAGCCGTATTCCCGAGTTAGTAAAGGGTACAAGTGCATATTCTCGATGATTAACTGTTTGTCCAAAGAAGCGTTTGCCGTACCGTTAAAAGACAAGTCAGGACCACAAGTCGCTAAAGCTTTAGAACCTATTTTTTAGGCTTTAGCTTTAGAACAGACCAAGGAACCGACTTTTTTAATAAACATGTAAATACTCTAATGAAAAATATAAAATCAATCACTATTTTACATTTACTGAACTTAAAGCCAGTACAGTAGAAAGATTAAACAGGACTCTCAAGTCAAAAATGTACAAACTATTTACAGCCCCTGGAAATTACGAATGGTTAGGTATATTGCCAGAAATTGTAAAGTCTTACAACAACACAAAGCACAGGACTACGGGTATGAAACCCAAGGATGTTAAACAAAAACATGTCAAAGATATTTTAAAGAGAATAAATAAAGTAAAGAAACCAAAACATGAAATCATTAAACAAAAATTAAAAGTAGGTGACAGCGTTAGAATCAGTGTGGAAACGCGAGCGTTCAAAATTATTTCACCAAGTTTAAGAAACATACCTTATAACGTGTATATAACTCAGTAGGTGGAGAAATCGAACTCACACGCGAGGCATTTGTAGTCAAGCTTCCAAGAGTAGACTAAACTAGTGCACAATACTAATTTATTGCAATAGTGGTATGTTAATCTAAAATGCGGGGTAATTTCAACACAGTGTCCGTCGCTACAAAACCCAAATCTAAAAATGGCTCAAAACTACCACAAAACACTGTGGACTCTGTACACGGTGAATCCATGGTGCAGACTAAAATGACACTAAACAAATACTGTGGGCGGCCGAACCAAGTGTGACTCGGCGATGCGGGTTACGTAAAAACTACATTAGGTATTTTAACGTGACGGTTTAGTAAATGGGGAGCTTTGTACTTACTAAGAGTCGTCGTCGTGGTCGCAGAATTCTTGAGGAGGGTGTCTAGTCCACTCCTCCGGGTCCAGATAAACACACACACAGCACAAATCAAATCCGCGGCCTTTCGTAAATCACTATCATATTACAATAACACAGTTTACCGCAAGAGTCGCACGCGCTGTATACAAGAGGCATCGTGACCGGCGACTGACTGACTAACTCAAGGGGGCGCGCCCTAACCGTCATACCGCTCGCATAACGACCGGCTAAGTGCTTTTCTACAGGACATTTTAACGGACAAGTCTACAGTTGAGATATATTGTACGCACAATTGATTGAAGAGCATCTCAGTGCAATCCTCTTCCGACATGTTTGCTACGGCGTTGAGGCAGCGGCGTTGGATGAGTACTGGGTTTATACGTTTCCGCTCCATACAAGTGAGGCATATTTGCAGAGGGGGTCGGTTTTTTTTATATGTAGCCCAAGGACTCCAGCTTCTCATACCTCATTTCAAACGAGTCCTGTATCATAAAAACAAGAATAAAACAACAATAATAATTAATAAAGGGTTTGATTGCCTTGTATTACCTATTTACTTACCAAGTAGCAGTTCCACAAGTCTCATATAGGTCAAATCTAAAAATACTTCTACGGATAAAGTATTGTTTTAATGTCCAGCATCTATTGTAATGCTCTGAAAATAGTATTTGTTTAGTAGGATTTGGAACGTTTAGATTTTGAATTTGGAAAAATCGTGGGCTGGGATACCGTAAAGCGTAGACGAGACCATACCCATAAACAATCCCGTATAATCACACTCGTTTATTTCAATCAGATACCAATCGTTAAAAATCATGTAGCTCTTCCCCGTGTTACTTGCAAAGGCCGCGTTAACTTTATGTACCATTCTACCGGCTATGTTATTGACATTATACATTGTAATCAAGGACAGTGAAGGGTATCTAAATAAAAACACTTCATTGCCAACAAAAAGAGCGATATCCCCATTCGGTCTCTGGTAAACGGCCGATACTTCAGTAAAGTTTTGTGTTAAGAATTTGAGGTGTGATATTCTTCTTGGTCGTGTTAAATCCTCAGGAATCCTATCTGCAGGGCTTAGACTAATAATCCATACGGGAGATTTGTTGCTGTTTAATATGTAAATTAAGACGTAGTGATTAAAGGAATACATGCAATTTATGCTTATGATAACAGGATTACTTTGGAAAACTTTCAATGCATTTAATTGTTTAGAAACCTCTAATAACTTAAAGGAGAGAACAGGCTTGTATAAACTAGCGGAAATGCACAGACAAGAAAACTATACTCTTGTCCATTTAATAACATACACTTGAAAATGGTATACACGACGGGTCATGTGGTCAGAGGTATGGGGAACGAAACGTTCCCGTTGATAAGGATTCTAAGTTTTAGACCCAGCTACACGCTGGATCACTGGCTTTTAATTAAATCTAATGTGTAATAAAGAGACAGGTGACAGTAGGGTGTTTTGTGAAGTTAAAAAAGTACATCGATTAAAGACTTCAGTTAGTTGCTTGAAAAACTCCGTTACGATATACCAGCCAGCCACCAGGATACATACTTTGCCTTAAATACCAGTAGTTTACATTCACAAGTCAAAAGATTGTGACCATTACAAGAACAAAAAATTGTTTGAGGAGACACACCATGGACAAGAGTACATGTCAACAGAAAATTGAATCATAAAATGCATTATTTATAAAGGCAATAATTATATAGATAATCTAGGAAACTTGAACAGCCGTGTCTCATCGTTAGGTTATGCTGTGCTCTGTCAAGATAAGTTTGTGCATAGAAATAGGAAACATCGTCAGTCGTATCTCGTCGATAGGTTAGGTGATGGAGTGTTAAATTAGGTTGGTTGATGGTTATGCCCCTTTAAGTTAGGTTTGTTGCTGAATACTAAAAAAAAAACTGGCGTGCCTTGTTTCATAAAGTCACCTGTCCCTAACGGCATAAATATTTTAAATAAAACAAAAGAGGTAATGAGGAGTTATGGTATGCACATTGACTCTGCCTATAACAACATCCTCACCTCACATAACTTTGTAAATATTGTAGAGCATATCTTGGATAATGCAAAAAATCCTCACTGTATGAATGTGTGAATGGAGGTGTATGGCGCGGGTGACGAAAAGCCCCGTAAACCCGAAAGGGGGTCTAGTAGATTGAGGCATCGGGCTAACACCTAGGTTACTCCTTGGAACGGCCAATGTGTGAATAAGGGATCCAGTAGATTCGAGAAGTCTGGCCAACACCCAGACAACTCCTTCGAGCCGAGCTCGGGTGAAAGAAGGACTTTGTAAATTGAGGAGCCTGGCTAATACCTAGGTCTACTCCTTGTAACGGTCCGGTGGGTGACAAAATAATATAAAAGTAAAAGAGCCGGTGAGAATTAAATTGGCGTAAGTCAAATTAGGGCAGATTCAAGTAATATAATGATTTGTTAAGATCGTTATAAAAAAATCAACCGAAACGATATCGCAATACCAGTAACTGAAAAATGTGTGCATGAAGGTGGTTTATCTAATGTATGAATATGAATTCTGTATATTTTATATTTCTTTTTAAATTAAGTGTTTAATTGACTTAAGCCACTTTCACTCTAAACAAGTGCAAGGTAAAACCAATCGAAACTACATGAATCTGAGAAGCAATGTACTCTATTGTTCATTTTACAACAATAACATTTTACAATAAAATTGTATTGTTCCATTTTTAATCGCCCTCTTCCTCCTCGTCATTAAGATCATCAATTTCGTCTTCATAGTATGGCAATGGTCCAATGTCTTCGACATCAGCATCGGAGGTATTTAGATTTAAGAAAAACGTGTGATGCACTGGGGGAATAAAAGGTAGTAGATCGATCATGTCCTTCTTTTTTAATTCCCCAACAGGTCTCTTTGTTGGATAAAGTTTTTCGTTTGGCACATTCTTCAAAACAATGGGTCTTCCTTTTCTTCCAGTCGGCTTTATGTTTAGGGCATCAAACGGCACCATATCCTGCAATATTTCTTTATACATTATTTCATAATGATTATTTTTTTGTAGTCTAATCCATTGAATTTTCAACCAGTTAACAGCTTTGTTGTCAGTGTTTTTCTTCCTCTTACTCATATTTCGCTGTAGATTAGATGTCGAAAAAAAATCTTCATTTGTCATTTCAGTAACAATAAATTTCTTCTTGTTTCTACACTTTGCCATAATATCGTGCCAATCTTCTGGAACATAGACGACCTTTCCTTTTGCTGCAGACTCTACACTGCCAAAATCAGCGTCGTTTGGCATGTATGAATGGCCTGGAACCAAAAACTTTTGGTCTATGACATCGATGTTAGTTTCATCACTTTGAATAAACCTCATTAATGCCAAACACATTCATGTTGCGGTTTTGCCCTCCGCAAGTGTCGCTGTAAATAGTTACATGTTTTTTATTGTTTGCGTTAAGTTTTAAATGTCTTATTAGGCACGAAGAAATGTCTTGTGAGCCTCTTCCGGCTGTTGTTTCATTCCACACATAAAAGTATCCACAATCTTTTTCTAAATCATGTACACCAAAATTGTAGCAGTAAAGGTTTCTTTTGTAGTAGGCATCTGAAACTGTTAATACCGGAAAAGGTAAAGCTTTTTGCAAATCCATACTGCAAGTGTAACTTTCTGGATTGCTTTTGGAAATGTTTGTATCAGCTGTCATGCAATCTCTAGCTAATTCAGCCTTCCTTAGGTGAAGCTCATGATCCCTCTCAAGTATTCTCTTATCTTCCTGGCTCAAATCAGTGTTAGATATTTTAATTTTGTAAATATCACAACACTTGCACGTATCTTTCTTAGGAATGTAGAAATGCAGATTGAATTTTGTATTTAATGTGTATCTATAAAAATGTTCCTTAACTGGACGTCTCTGATTTTCAGAACATTTTTCAACATAGAGTTGATACATTTTTCGTAGGTTCAATGATTCGCTGATGATATTTCCTGTTAGGATTATGTTTCCTCGTGTAATGGCTTTGGTATGCAGGGAATGACTGGATGTGTTGCATGACGTAGTTTGTATCGTCTTCTGATATTTTTCGTGTAGGACAGCCTTTTGATCCTCTCAGGTCATCCCCTGGAGACCTACCGTCTTCTGTTTTTCTTAAAGCGCGGGAAACTCTTCCCTCAGACACACTGAATGTATTTAAAAAGTATTTCTTACAAACCATGATGGATAATCCATTGTTTGGTTTCAAATAGTATTTATTCGATGAAGATCTCTGATTTGCCCTGTCCTTTCTTGGCCTTCTTTGCTTTACTGAATTTTTATGTATCAAACCGCATAAAAAGTGTTTTGTCTTTTGAAATCTCCCATTTTCCAAAACGATTGAAACAACGACTTTCGCTCTTCTGTTGTGATTTTTTCGTTACATTTCATTTTACAGGAACAGGGTGTATCTTGTAATGTTTTTCCCTCGACAATTTTACCCTTCTTAGTAACATATCGCTGTCCTGAATTTCGGGATCGCTTAGCTATAGCTTGTTTATGTTGGGAAGGGTTTCGAAGTCTTTTTCTACTCTTATTCTTGTTAGAAGGCCCCATTTCTAAAGTTTCATCTTCAGATAATGACTGCAGGTTTCCATCTTCATCCTCTGAACTAGAAGAATATGTTACTAGTCTGTTGGATGTACAACGACTCAGAAAGATTTCTATATTATTAGGCCTAGGCCTGGGTTCGTCAGGATCGTAGTCAGGATCTCTGTCTATATCGTCAATAAATTCAGATGAATCTGAGTGTCCATTATCACTTAAACATTCAAATCTGTTATTCAAATTTAGTGTCATTATTCTATTAATATTATAAAAATATCCGTCACAAAATAAACATTATAGTTCAGTACTCACTGACTTAACCTCAACTTTGTGTAATGCAGTCAATCACTTAATTTCCCAAAATAATTATTAAAAAGTATTTAAAGTTACTACACAACACTTAAAACATTCTCACCTTCTTCAATAAATAAAGTAAGAATCAAGTTTGTACTGATTAATAACCAAAACTGCACTTAACTGGTGTTTCCACAACAACAAACAGTGACTTACTTCACTTTCATTCTCAAAAAAAAAACAATCTGTTGTAAGGAAAGCAAACTAGTGCTGCTCCTTGTGGCGAATATATGAACTAATGACTTAATCTACTATAGTTTAACAATCTGGCTGTATTAATTTTCCTCGCACTACCAGCTATTATTAAAACCCCCTAAATTTCTTAATATGATATCCTCTATTGGCATTTGAGGGTACATAAGTGCGCAACTCTGCTTCTATATAAAAAGCTGGTAGAAGGGAAGATTGAAATGTTACCATAAACTGTATAAATTGCTGCAAGTAAAAAGTTCAGTATAGTTACAATATGTCGCAATATAATTTAAATTACCTCAACAAAAATGAACTATTATTTGAAATTAGGCTCCAGGGGAAGAAAGCAATAATAGTGATGTAGATTCATTAAGGAAAAAGTTAAGATCTTGTGTTAATCAGCCTACTGATGTAGCGAATTTGCAAGGGCACTATACCTTATCCGCTGAAATAGCTTGTATTAGTGAAAAATGTGAATTAGCTGATTCTCTCATTGAACATTGTAGGGAAAATACGACTAAGCTGAAAATAGCTAAGCTAAAAGCAAAACTGTTACACTTGCAAAACCGAACTTTCTCTTTATTGAAATGTAAATTAGAACAAGAGAAAAGAGATAGCTGAGATAAATTAAACGAGCAAATTAGCGCTAGTTTCAAGAAATTCGAGGAATTAAAACATACCTTCACAGACCAGGAGATGGGTGACGATGACCGACCCGGAAATAGTTTCAATAATTGAGAATCGGCACAAATATTGGTAGCAGAGCGTGGTTTTGCCTATCAGGAAAATTTTGGAAATGTTGTCCAGAAAAACTTTGGTTTCCCTGTCCAAAATACCGATACTCCGCGTTGACCGAACTCGTTACCCGATTCGCCAGCGATCGTAATTCCGAAAAATTTCTAGGGGCGCTCCCGAATGCAAAATGCATTTTCGTGCCCGGCGTGCACTTACTCAAAATCGACTCTATTATTTCGCTTGCCCCTAGTCGTGATCGTAACGCAAAAGTCGTTGAAATAACATTTTCTACGTAATCGGAAAAACTCTCATCTGGTCGCTGGGGACGCTCAAGTTCGACTGCTTCAATCTCTCGTCGCCTAAGTGGCGTCAATAAATGCTCCAAAATGGCGCCGTGAATAAATTCCCAGTTTGCGCCGCTCGACACAGCCTGAACCCACAGTTTAAATAGTTGTCCGGTGACCTTAGGCAACAAAAGTTTTACAATCTCGGCGCTGTTTCCCGAGCACACCTAAAACATCGGTCGTAAGTCTTTCAAAAAATTTAACAACTCAAAATCGTTACTACCATTCACGACATTTAAAGTTTTAATCAATTCCATGACCACCACACGGTCTGTCTTATTTAACTCAATTTTATCATGCACAAAATTCCGGTTCTGACTTCGAAACTGGCCTGAGGGACCTGCTACTTCCAATGGATTCAGAAAAACTTCCGCCCCTCTATAATTACCCTGGCCTGAGAAAAGAAGCGGATTATAGTAGTCCAGGCTATGATCGAGCGCTAACATGGGATTCTTATGAGAAAACGTGTAGCCAACCTAAATGAATTGCAAAACAAAAAACATGACCTACATACCAGTGGTACCAACCGTAGTTATATATATAAAGATGCATAACAAGGTAGTTATATATATAATGATGTATAATAAGGTTTTATATATATAAAGATGTAGTAACGTAGTTATGTCACGCTTATAATGTAAGACACAAAATACCTGCAGTATTATAATGTAAGAGAGAGAGAGAGAATAACCCGCATCGCCGGGTCGCGCTTGAGCGATCGTTTGCCACAAATCAAATGCAAATAGAAACAACAGCGTCCTGGTGACCTCGCGTCTGAGTTATGGTCGACCAAAACGTCGACTCATGGCATTAATACTAGTGATCAATCAGTGACATCTGGTTATGGAACCGCCAAGTGACTATCGTATGGTTATTATCTATCATAGTTGAGCGTTCCTTACGCAACTGTGTGACTCTACTCAGCACATACAACGCACAACACTACTACAGTCCGTACCAGGCACTGGACCACATCACATCACACACCAGGTAAGTAAAAAAATCATTTTAAAAAAAGAACATTTATTTACTTCTTACATTGTAACACAGAATTAAATACTCAAGCTGAACTGTTATTAAAACTTAGTAAAATGTATTAAATACAATTACAAATTGTGTAGACTTCAAAAAATGTCTATAGCTTAAATAGTTCTTCTTTAACAAATCATTTATAAAGATGTACTTTGAACAATTCGAGACTTACTTTAATACAATATTGTGTAGACTTCAAAAATGTCTATAGCTTAAATAGTTTTTCTTTACAAATCATTTATAAAAATGTACTTTGAACAATTCGAGACTTACTTTAATACAATATTGTGTAGACTTCAAAAAATTTCTATAGCTTAAATAGTTTTTCTTTAACAAATCATTTATAAAAATGTACTTTATGTTTTCTGAACAATTCGAGACTTACTTTAACACAATATTATACAGTGAAACAATGCAGGACTTTAAACTGCCTTAGGACTTAGAAAAATAATTTTAATTTACCTTAATACAATATTATACAGTGAAACAATGTAAGACTTAGAACAATAATTTAAAAATACATATCAAACACTTTGGGACTTATTAAATGTACTTTATGTTTTCTGAACAATTCAAGACTTACTTTAATACAATATTATACAGTGAAACAATGCAGGACTTTAAACTGCCTTAGGACTTAGAAAAATAATTTTAATTTACCTTAATACAATATTATACAGTGAAACAATGTAGGACTTAGAACAATAATTTTAATTTACCTTAATACAATATTATACAGTGAAACAATGTGGGACTTTAAACTGCATTAGGACTTAGAAAAATAATTTAAATTTACCTTAATACAATATTATACAGTGAAACAACGTAGGACTTAGAACAATAATTTTAAAATACATATCAAACACTTTGGGACTTATTAAATTTATTTTATGCTTTTGAACGACTTACTTTAATTTATTAATGCAGTGAAACAATAATTTACAAATTTACAATAATTTAAAAAAAAATACAACACTAAAAAAAACCTAATAATTAAAAAACAACCTTGTGCGGCTATTAATTACAGCCCTGCAAAATGGGCAGCAGGTGACCCGGCGACTACAAGCCGGGCACAAAGCATGCCCACAGGGGTGTAGGGCCACAGTTGGGAGGGCACTTATACAAATTTGACAAACTATGTACCTCGGCTGTTCTGTGGGTGGAGGTGTGCCACGGATAATAAGGTTGTCCATCCTCCTATCGTTGTAGCTGAGGATCCTTTCCATGGTGGCACGGAGCTCCTCCCACACAGCCGGAGCGATCTCGCGGATTTGGTCGTCCTCCGCGTCCTCCAAGGCGTTCCGTGACAAGGTCAGAGCTTCACCCAGCTCTGTCCGGACGGCCGCGATCCGGTTGACGATGCCCGGAACATCCTCGGTGGTGTTTGTCCCACGCTCCTGAAAACCACATCAGGTAAGAATCTATTCGTAAAGTTAATTATTACCCTATATCTTACAAACGAATGACTTGGAACCTTACCATTTCAAAAAGCCGCCTCCTCATCCGTAACAGGCCTTCCTCAAAGCGACAGACGGCGCAATCGGCAGGGGGGTCGACCGCGGGCATTCGTTCCTCACACCTTAAATTCTGAAACATTACAAATTAAATATAATACAAGTTTACAAAACAAAAATAAACCCTAACCCCGATAAAGATACTTACAATAGGTTCAACCCGTCTTGACGGTCCCGCTACCTCCCTTGCACCGGTGCTCGGCCTGTCTACCCTCTCCTCCAAGGCAGCAATGTGGACTTCCGGTATTGACTTTAAAAAACAAAACGATCAATTATCACAAGGTACACACACACACAGTAAAAAACAAAATACAACAGTATAACAAAATAAAAATTACCGAAAGTCTGGGAGCTCTCGAGCCCGAGGGAAAGGCGAATACGTCCCCCTCCACCCTTGCACCAACCTCGTCCCGATCAGCAAACGGAATTGCAGGCACCGCCCTAATCCCAGTTACGTTCTGCCCCTGTAAATAATGTTTATATTATTATTACTATAACTAAAACCTAAAATGTATATCAAACATACGCAACTGTTAAACCTTATTACTTACAAGACTATTTAGTGAAGGTCTGCTATGCCAGGAGGGGAGTACCCTTGAGGGTGTAGGGCTGTTTGGTCGAGCCCTGTCCCGCCGACGCACATCCTCTTCCTCCATCCTAACACCTGTTACGTTCTGCCCCTGAAAAAACAGAGACCGTTAACACCAAACGGACCTATAGCTGTCACCTATGACTAAAAAAAATACTTCAAACAATACGACGATACTAACCGTATAGTGTAGATGGCTGATTAGTGTCCTCGCACTCGTTTCCTCTGAGTGAATAGAAACCGGCCCACCCGATGTTATCCGTAGAGGGGGTTCGGCCAGGTGAGTCCGTCTTACCGGTTCACCACCCCTCTGTAAATAAAAAACAAAGGTATCAGATACCCACACCATACCAAACCATCAAATTCCATACCATACTCATACCATACCAAAACATACCATTAAGCGTGTGAGGCACCAGCCGTCCCCAGCGATAACGGCCCTCTCTCTAAACGAGTACAACCCCGTCTCGTAGGTGTTCCTAATTTCCGCCCATAGCTCAAGTCTCCGCTGAGTAAAAGTTGACTCTGTCACCTGGCGGTACCGTGGCGGAAATCTGACGCTTCTGGGGTTGTTCTGAAAACAAAATACAATTAGTGTAATAAAATACCCGTACTTAAAACTATATACTCCCCCATAAACCAAAATACTTACTGCACGTATAGAGAGCAGGTATCCATCCTCGCTTATAAAATACTGGGATTCGCCATCACTACCGAAGAGCTGAAAAAGAAAATATAAAATCAATTATACAATTCTAAAAATAAGCAAGTGAAAAAAACAAGTACCTATATAATAATAATTAATCACCTCAGTGTTAGCCAGATGAACCGCATATGACGTAATTGGGGTATCGGGCCGGGGGTGTGGAGACCGGTCCCTTACCTGAAAAGCAAACAGTATATTGTAACTAATTTTATTATTTTATTGTTTACTACATTATTAACGCTAAAAATCACATAGCAATGATATGTCCTTACCGAGGTGCCGCGTCTAATAATATTAGGCATCGTCCGCCTGACAGGAGATGCTGGCCTCTGCCACTGAAAAAAAAACATTAGAGTTAGAGAAAACCACAAACAACCCCTAACAACAAAATCAGCGTCGTTTGGCATGTATGAATGGCCTGGAACCAAAAACTTTTGGTCTATGAAATCGATGTTAGTCTCATCACTTTGAATAAACCTCATTAATGCCAAACACATATTCATGTTGCGGTTTTGCCCTCCGCAAGTGTCTCTGTAAATAGTTACATGGTTTTTATTGTTTGCGTTAAGTTTTAAATGTCTTATTAGGCACGAAGAAATGTCTTGTGAGCCTCTTCCGGCTGTTGTTTCATTCCACACATAAAAGTATCCACAATCTTTTTCTAAATCATGTACACCAAAATTGTAGCAGTAAAGGTTTATTTTGTAGTAGGCGTCTGAAACTGTTAATACCGGAAAAGGTAAAGCTTTTTGCAAATCCATACTGCAAGTGTAACTTTCTGGATTGCTTTTGGAAATGTTTGTATCAGCTGTCATGCAATCTCTAGCTAATTCAGCCTTCCTTAGGTGAAGCTCATGATCCCTCTCAAGTATTCTCTTATCTTCCTGGCTCAAATCAGTGTTAGATATTTTAATTTTGTAAATATCACAACACTTGCACGTATTTTTCTTAGGAATGTAGAAATGCAGATTGAATTTTGTATTGAATGTGTATCTATAAAAATGTTCCTTAACTGGACGTCTCTGATTTTCAGAACATTTTTCAACATAGAGTTTATACATTTTTCGTAGGTTCAATGATTCGCATAAATATTTCCTGTTAGGATTATGTTTCCTCGTGTAATGGCTTTGGTATGCAGGGAATGACTGGATGTGTTGCATTACGTAGTTTGTATCGTCTTCTGATATTTTTCGTGTAGGACAGCCTTTTGATCCTCTCAGGTCATCCCCTGGAGACCTACCGTCTTCTGTTTTTCTTAAAGTGCGGGAAACTCTTCCCTCAGACACACTGAATGTATTTAAAAAGTATTTCTTACAAACCATGATGCAAGTAACCCACACCCAGACCATGGTATTGTTTGTATGTTTGTTCATCCATTGTTTGGTTTCAAATAGTATTTATTCCATGAAGATCTCTGATTTGCCCTGTCCTTTCTTGGCCTTCTTTGCTTTACTGAATTTTTATGTATCAAACCGCATAAAGAAGTGTTTTGTCTTTTGAATTCTCCCATTTTCCAAAACGATTGAAACAACGACTTTCTCTCTTCTGTTGTGATTTTTTCGTTACATTTCATTTTACAGGAACAGGGTGTATCTTGTAATGTTTTTCCCTCGACAATTTTACCCTTCTTAGTAACATATCGCTGTCCTGAATTTCGGGATCGCTTAGCTATAGCTTGTTTATGTTGGGAAGGGTTTCGAAGTCTTTTTCTACTCTTATTTTTGTTAGAAGGCCCCATTTCTGAAGTTTCATCTTCAGATAATGACTGCAGGTTTCCATCTTCATCCTCTGAACTAGAAGAATATGTTACTAGTCTGTTGGATGTACAACGACTCAGAAAGATTTCTATATTATTAGGCCTAGGCCTGGGTTCGTCAGGATCGTAGTCAGGATCTCTGTCTACATCGTCAATAAATTCAGATGAATCTGAGTGTCCATTATCACTTAAACATTCAAATCTGTTATTCAAATTTAGTGTCATTATTCTATTAATATTCTAAAAATATCCGTCAAAAATAAACATTATAGTTCAGTACTTACTGACTTAACCTCAACTTTGTGTAATGCAGTCAATCACTTAATTTCCCAAAATAATTATTAAAAAGTATTTAAAGTTACTGCACAACACTTAAAACACTCTCACCTTCTTCAATAAATAAAGTAAGAATCAAGTTTGTACTGATTAATAACCAAAACTGCACTTAACCGGTGTTTCCACAACAACAAACAGTGACTTACTTCACTTTCATTCTCAAAAAAACCAATCTGTTGTAAGGAAAGCAAACTAGTGCTGCTCCTTGTGGCGAATATATGAACTAATGACTTAATCCACCTTCATTCATAATAGTACTATGTTAGAGGATTTGAAATATGGACTTAACCCATTTTTTCAAATTTTATGACTTATGCCACTTTCATTCTCACAGGCTAAAAATACAAAACAATATAAAAACTCTATCCTTTGTTTGCTCAAAGGGAGAGGACATTAGTCTGTACCGGGCATCAACCAGGTAATCTGGATTGGCTCACGTACGGAATAATGTTTAACCTGGGTGCCCAAGCACGAGTAGTCTCAAACCCCACTCAAACAAACAGACACTTACAGGGAGTTTATCGCGACGTGCCCGGAGTCCTAGGTTTCTGAATCAAACAATAATAATAAAGTGTCAGTCATTTTAGACCATATAAACATTTTAAGAAACTACTATAATTCATTGACAATAAGCGGTAGAGGTTTATCGAAGTACTTTAGTTGTTAAGAATGATACAGAATAGTTTACACTGGGTTTGGGAAACGGTCTGGTAAATACTTGTGTTGGTTATAATTTTTGCTCTTCACCATTCGTTATGCGAATTATGTTGTATCTTGAGGGTGCTGTTGCAGGGTATTCAATCAAACTATAGTAAACATCTAACATCCCAAGAGTAAAAACAAAAAACAAAAAAACATGCTCTTCAACATTCCCAATGAAAGTGAGTAAACGTAACTCCTCTTTGACAAAAAGGATCAATAAATCAGAAACATCTCTACCAAGTATGAAAAGTAGTCGATACCATCTAGGTATCCTACGATACCCCCGATGGAAACTATTAGAAGAATCCTACCAAAGCAAGAGAATACGCATAACAGTAGTAGCAGTATCAGTAGATTTTGTTATAATTTTTGACCAAGAATTTTAAAAGGTTTGGGTAAAAGTAATTTAAACCAGGACTACTGGCAAATACATATGATTAAAACATATTAAACAAACACACATACAATAAAACTTGTAACATACCAAAACAAACTAAATTATACTTTGACTGACTGTTGATTATCGTTGTTGAAGGTACCGAAGATAAAGGGTGAATACACCCCCCTTCGCTAAAATGACCCTCTGGATATTTTTAGCTGTTATCATGTATGAAGAAAAGTAATTGTTAATAAAGTTTGTTGACTTTTTAGCTGTTATGTTGGGACATCTCTCTGTCTTTTTATTAGATCATTAGATCAATAACCGGTGTTTAACTTCATGAGTGAATAATTGTAGCTGTTTTGTATTGTACCCATTTAAAAGAGATTATAATTTAAAATCACACAAAGCAAAATTATACATTTTCTTTTATAGTGTAATAATTAAACTTGTCTTTAAAAGTAGGTGAATTTACCTTTTGTTGAGTGGTAGAACTGCAGCTGGTATAAAGTTCAAACGAGTTCGCACGACGCACGCTGACGTGAGGGAAGTGAATTTCCACATAAAAACTTTTAAAACTCAAAATCAGTGTAAAAACATACATTTGTCCAATTTTTATTGAAATCTGAAAACATTGATTTTTTGGCTGTTCTGATACTCCTGGTTTCATTTACTTGCAAAGCTGGGAATACAATTTTGCGCATTATAAGGTTAGGAAAAGGTCCAGACAGGCTTAAAAGTAGGCGTAAGGTTGCTGAGGATAATACAAGTACTTTAACAAAGGAATAACAGGCTTTTCTAGTGTAAAACCCCCATAAGACAACGTACTGTGTTTAGCCGATACACATTTTCTTTAATAACTCGGTAAATATTTATGCTAGAATGACGAGATAGGGCTTAAACCTTTCGCCTCTCTAATCCCCATCTTTTTACATGCATTAATTTTACATATGGGGCTTTTCTGACCCTTTTTGGGCCCAAAAACTCGAAATTTGAAAGATTAATCCCCAAAAAATGGGTTTAGAGTTTTCCGATTGTTTTGCCCAACGAACTTGTCCAACAGATTATAGAAAGGAATGTCCCTACCAAATTTGAAGTAAATCGGACAAAAAATGTGACTGGTAGAGTGCATACATATATATATATATATATATATATATATATACATATACATATATATATATACAATTTTGAATGACCCCCAAAACGTGTTCAGGGGGTCACGTTAGGAACTTCTATGGTGGTCTCGGGCTTAAGTTTCACCGTGCGGGTCATGCTAATAGTTCACTTTCCAAAGGAAATTCACTAATAAGCTGTTTGTCAGATTCTGGTTACTGGAAAAAGTGGACTGGAAATGAGTGGTTGCTGTAGAAATTGTAAGTCTGATTGAGTTGTTAATAATTAATTAATTGAGAATTTAAAGCAAATAAAATGTATTTCTGTATTGCTTATTATGATTCTTTTGGATTTAAAGATGTAATTAAATTGATGTTGAGCTATTTTAACTGTTGTAGGAAAATGTAAAGTTGTAGACAAACCTGTTTCATTTGGTTCCTGTAAAAGCACATTTACACTATAATGTTCTAGGATCTTCTATCCAATGTTTTATGTATTTTTAATTTAATAGGGAATAGTAATTAGTCTTGTTTTTATTGTTTGCAGACAGAAATCAACCACACTTACGATAGACCAGAAAAACCAGTCAAAACCAGTACAGTGAGACCGAACCATGTTATAACTATTGGTGACGGGTTATATATATTAGTATAAAGTATATGACCAGGTCTTGTATATAATTCTGTAAATTTGTTTGAAAGTTTTTTTTAATATACAGCAAAGTTTAATTCGACAATCTGGCTGTATTAATTTTCCTCACACTACCAGCTATTATTAAAACCCCCTAAATTTCTTAATATGATATCCTCTATTGGCATTTGAGGGTACATAAGTGCGCAACTCTGCTTCTATATAAAAAGCTGGTAGAAGGGAAGATTGAAATGTTACCATAAACTGTATAAATTGCTGCAAGTAAAAAGTTCAGTATAGTTACAAGATGTCGCAATATAATTTAAATTACCTCAACAAAGATGAACTATTATTTGAAATTAGGCTCCAGGGGAAGAAAGCAATAATAGTGATGTAGATTCATTAAGGAAAAAGTTAAGATCTTGTGTTAATCAGCCTACTGATGTAGCGAATTTGCAAGGGCACTATACCTTATCCGCTGAAATAGCTTGTATTAGTGAAAAATGTGAATTAGCTGATTCTATCATTGAACATTGTAGGGAAAATACGACTAAGCTGAAAATAGCTAAGCTAAAAGCAAAACTGTTACACTTGCAAAACCGAACTTTCTCTTTATTGAAATGTAAATTAGAACAAGAGAAAAGAGATAGCTGAGATAAATTATACGAGCAAATTAGCGCTAGTTTCAAGAAATTCGAGGAATTAAAACATACCTTCACAGACCAGGAGATGGGTGACGATGACCGACCCGGAAATAGTTTCAATAATTGAGAATCGGCACAAATATTGGTAGCAGAGCGTGGTTTTGCCTATCAGGAAAATTTTGGAAATGTTGTCCAGAAAAACTTTGGTTTCCCTGTCCAAAATACCGATACTCCGCGTTGACCGAACTCGTTACCCGATTCGCCAGCGATCGTAATTCCGAAAAATTTCTAGGGGCGCTCCCGAACGCAAAATGCATTTTCGTGCCCGGCGTACACTTACTCAAAATCGACTCTATTATTTCGCTTGCCCCTAGTCGTGATCGTAACGCAAAAGTCGTTGAAATAACATTTTCTACGTAATCGGAAAAACTCATCTGGTCGCTGGGGACGCTCAAGTTCGACTGCTTCAATCTCTCGTCGCTTAATTATTAGTGGCGTCAAGAAATGCTCCAAAATGGCGCCGTGAATAAATTCCTAGTTTGCGCCGCTCGACACAGCCTGAACCCACAGTTTAAATAGTTGTCCGGTGACCTTAGGCAACAAAAGTTTTACAATCTCGGCGCTGTTTCCCGAGCACACCTAAAACATCGGTCGTAAGTCTTTCAAAAAATTTAACAACTCAAAATCGTTACTACCATTCACGACATTTAAAGTTTTAATCAATTCCATGACCACCACACGGTCTGTCTTATTTAACTCAATTTTATCATGCACAAAATTCCGGTTCTGACTTCGAAACTGGCCTGAGGGACCTGCTACTTCCAATGGATTCAGAAAAACTTCCGCCCCTCTATAATTGCTCTGGCCTGAGAAAAGAAGCGGATTATAGTCGCCCCGGCTCGTCTTAAATCGTCAATGGTTGGCATCCCGCGCATAGCCCTAATTTGATCGTTTGATCGCAAGGGATTTGACCTAACTTGCAGCGGATGCTCGTTACGGTATTCGTCCAGCGTCAAATAATGTGTCGCTGCACTACAATCGGCCTCTGCGTGATACGGTTCCCTCGGTCTTTGACTGATATCACGGGATATCCCATTGTCAACGACGACGCTCTCCAATAAACTGTTGTCTAAGTCCATGAGTTGTTCGGGGTTCACAAGGTCCTGCAAGCTCGGCTTCAAAGTCCGGTGAGTTGAATGAGCTACATTTACTACCCCTACCATCGCTGATTCGCGCTGTCTCTCTAAACGCACTGAGTCCCCGGCGGTGGCGTTAAACCATGCGGGCATCGGACCCCGCGCGTGTGTGGACCGGCGCGGCATCTCTCCTCCACCTCCACCTACTTCCGCCGGAACGACAGGATTCTGCAAGTTGAATCTCGCCGTACGTTGTGCAGCCGTCGTGCGATAACTTGGACCAAAATTGTTTTGTATGAGTTTGGCAAACAAACCTAATACCTCAGATTTGAGATATTATAATTATCACACTAGCAAAATCGATGTATGTCCTAGCCTAAATATATTTATATAAATAATAAACAATAAATATATGTATAAAATATTTCCAATAAATAAATTATCTATATATCCATACAAAATAAAAATCTTCAATATAAACCAACAACTAGAATAACAATATCTTCGCCGCGATCCTTAAGCCCCCCACACACTATCGAACATGCTCGCCGGACCTGACCTGACGACGGACCCAACATCCAACCTGACATGTCGGGTGTTTCCCACACACTGTAGAGCATGTTACCAAACAAGTCGGGTATAGTATCAGTTTTGCGATGGATTTCGAGACGACTGTGGCTGTTTGTTCTGGATTTTTGTGTTTGAAACGTAAAAAGAAGCAAAATAGGCGGTGTTGGTCAAAGCAGTGGTTTTTGGAGCGAAACAAGTTTAGCCACATGACGCTCCTGGATGTACTCGCCATCAGTGAGCCTCAAGACTTTAAAAACTATCTGAGGATGAATGAGCATACCTTTGAAGAGCTATTAAATCGCGTTTCCAGATACATAGAAAGACAAGATACCAATGTAAGGGCCTATATACCTGCGAAAGAGCGTATTGTAGCCACTCTTCAATTTCTAGCCAGTGGAAGAAGCTACGAGAATTTGAAATTTAGCTGTGCAATATCTCCGCAAGCCCTTGGGACAATTATTCCAGAAACCTGTGCAGTTATTTTTGATGTACTCAAGGAAGAATTCTTAAAGGTAAAGGAAAATTTAAAATGATATATACAGTAGTTCTAATTAACTTAATTATAATAAAAATTTATAATTTAAATGTAAAACTTCATTTATATTGTAGTATATTGTAAATTAATATTATTATTTATTAGGTAATTTGTTTTCAAATGCCTAAAAAATAGGGTGCTATAGTTTATTTATTGAATTAAATTAAATTATTACTAATGAGGGAGCTTAAAGCTCTAAACAAAATGTAGTTATAGTCAGAATTTTAGATACTGTCGCTTTAGCACACGAGAACATACATTTTACGCTCAGATAATACTATGCCATCCTTAGAGATACTGTAGCTTATTAATTTCAGAATAAACAATCGCTGAAGGGATACCGTGTAAAAAAATCTGTTTAAAGCATGTTCTTTACAAGGTTATAAAAAATGCACATGACTTCAAAAGAAAGTATATTTATAAATGCACCTTATATCAAATTGTAATCATAAGATTTTAGTTAACATTACGTTTGTGGATTAATAATGTTTAGTACAAAGAATGCAAACTGCATTCAACACAATTAATGCAGCTTCTACAAAATAAATAACAACTAAAAAGTTAATATTGTAAGTTACCAAAAATAAGTATAAAAGAAATTTGAGGAGATATTTTATTATATTAAACTTAAATATCACCACAATTAGTGAATATTTTACACACTTGTAAACCAAAACACACGACTAATCAAATTATTTAGCAAAAAACACTATTTATAATATTATTGCGAATGATAAAAATGGACATAAACACAATAAACCAACTTATACTTTATTTGCTTTGTTGTTGAGAATCAAATACTGACTGATCTCGTTTCTAACTTCCTTTTGAGCAGTTTCTTTTTCATTTGTGGTAGGAGCTGGTGAAGTTAAATGAGTGTACTTGGAAGAACGTGGGCCGCCTACAGTTGGGGTTTCTTACGAAGTACCTACTTTGGGGTGGTGTGATTGATGGTTGTGTACCTGTTGTTGGTATACTGGTAGTTGTTGTAGTTGTACCTGTTGTTGTGGAGTAAATATGTTAGGGTCGTTTTGGTTCTGAAAACCGTATGGATCAAAAGTGTATTGATGTTGGTAATTACTGTATTGATCTTGTAATTCATCAGGTCTGTACGGATAAGGATTGGATGTTTGTGTTTGTGGTATCATGGCTCGTTGTGTTGGCTGTTCTGTCAATATAGTTGCAGAAGATTTCAAATTGCCTAGCTTACCATGGAACAACAAGTCGGAAATAAGTTTTTCGGCTATTACTTGTTGCTGTCGGTCCGTGTCCTCCAATTGGAACGCGATGTAATTTCCAAAAGCCTTAAACTTATTCTGATTGGTAAGGAAAGACGTAGCAGTATCCAGAAATAGTTCACTTTTCTTAGTCTGTTATTTTCCCGATTCTTTCGAGTACTGTTGACAGATCCTGGTGTACTTGGAGCTGATAGGCGACTTGAACAGGAACTTACTCCTCTTGATACGGGTGGTGTATCATCGTACATTTCTGCAACAAGTTTAGGTTATATAAGTTTTTTATGAATGTTGTAGAGTATGTAGTCCAAATATGGTTTGCGAGTGCCTATTGAAAACATGTAAGCCTCGTAAAAGTTGGTCGGAGTAGTATCGTAGCTTTGCTTTGCTTTGAGTGGTCTAAATTCCCAAGACTTAATTAAGTCTAAACTGAGCTTAATATAGTTACTTTGGATTGTTAAGAAACTTTAATAATTTTATGAGATATATTGAACTTAAGAACCCTCATAAAAGTAAATTCATAATTGTTTTTATAACACCTTAAAATATACGTTAAATAAATTATTATTAAATGAAAAATATTAAAATAGCTATACGAGAAGAAAAAGTGATAGTAAAATAATACTTTCATTAAGGTAATAAAATTATAACGATTATTAAAAATTAACAAATTGTAATAAAAGTCTATTATTCTTACGTAAAAGACTAGGATGTCTTGAGGAAAAGGCGGCAGCGGTACGATGATAACGGGTTGACTGACTGACCGACACTGTGACGGGCGAGTTTAATAGAGGGTTCGGTGCGCTTACGGTTGGCCAATCACAGCCACGGACCAATCACAGCCAAGGACGGTTGACCAATCACAGCCATGCCCCGGTCATATTTTGTTCGGGGCGCATTTCAAATTTTATCGCACAGTTTTCCTGTTGAAAGGTGTTGTTGAAGAGCATCACGCGCTACCTTATATTGGTAAGTTAGTGTTACAAGCATGGAGCCTATTCACATTATTAGAAGCGATAATACGTATGTTAGAAAATTAGAATGTATGGAAGAAAAACGATTTTTAAATTTAATCAACCCCCAACTGGTTTGAATGCACTAGACTGGGTATAAAAGGGATTCGCTCAATTGGTTGAGGAAATGAAGCGAGAATCTACGTTGGTAAGTTATTATTTAAGATTTACTTTAAAAAGCTTTAAAGTTTTAAAGACAAGGAACCCGGGTATATTGCTTTTAGATCAGTAGGGCAAGTGGATGATTAGTGTTTTCTGGGATATCTTTGGTGGTATTATACAGAGTAATGAGAAATCTCTCACCTCTAGTGACACCTTTACTGTGGAGTGTACCAGGGTTAGCCTACCTGTAGGTTTGGGGGTCTTAGAAGAGCGGGATTTTTTAACAACTTTACAGAAGAATGTCGCAATCGCCTTGCTATTTTGACAATTAAAAATATTGATAACTTATGTTTAGTTCGAGCTCTTGTTGTGGGCAACGCTCATGCAAAATATCATCCCCTCTACAAAGCTATAAGACAAGACAAAGGTAAACGGCAGACATTGAAAGCTGAAAACTTATGGCTAAATCTCGAGTTCAGATACCTGTAGAAGGAGCTGGTATTATAGAGTTAGATAAGTTACAGTCTCACTTAAAGAAATACAAAATAACCGTTTACAACTACAACACAAGAGGTAGAGAGATCTATTTTAGTAGTGACAATCCTGATGCAAAAATGAAAATCAACCTGTTCAATGAAGGTCACTTTAATGTAATTACCAGCCTGACATCAGCTTTCGCATGCAAGTATTACTGTGAAGCTTGTCATATTGGCTATGAAAAACTGTATAACCATAGATGCTCAGCAATGTGCTCAGCTTGTATGGTAACTTCACCGCCGTGTACCCTGGAACACGATGGAGTGATATGTCCTGATTGTAATCGTCATTTTAAAAATCAGACTTGCTTCATAGCTCATCAAAGTGATATATACTCACGGATAAAAAATGTAAGGATTGCAGCCGTATTGCGCGACCAAAGGAAAGAAACGATGCGCATATGTATGGAGAACAGTTTTGCAAAGTATGTCTGAAGTATATGCACCCCAACCACAAGTGTTTCATGAGAGATTACACAGGCAAACCGAAATCTAAGAACTTTGTATTTATTTTTTTTGACCTCGAAACACGTCAGGATGAAAATCTAGAAGATGATCCAGAGAAAAAGCTTCATACAGTGAACCTTTGTGTTAGTCAGTAGTATTGTTGGCAATGCATATCATGTGATGAAATAAGTGCCTGCGGAAATTGTTCATTACGTCAAAGAGTCTTTAAAGTAAATCCCGTGGCAAAGTTCATGGACTTTGTAATGGAGATAAGAAAGAAATTTGAATCTGTATGTGTTATGGCCCATAATGGTCAGGGATTTGACTTTCAATTTCTCCTAAAGTACATGAATGGTAACACAAAGTTCAGCCCAAAATTTATCTCAAGAGGAACAAAAATAATACTAATGGAGTTTGATAATGTCACATTTATAAATTCGATAAATTATTTCCCAATGGCTCTGGCGAGCCTTCCTGAATCATTTGATCTTGGACCTGAAAAGAAAAAGGGATACTTTCCTCATTAGTTTAATACTATGTAAAATCAAAACTATATTGGACCAATGCCTGATAAAATGTACTATTGCCCACAATCAATGTTCGTAAAAGGACATAGAAAGTTTACAGAATGGTACAATGAGCAGTTTGTAAACAACTACACCTTCGATTACATAGTAGAACTAGACCTACGGTTACATTGTATTCTCCACTAATGTAAACGAATTCAGGGAGGTGTGTAAAATTAAAGGTCTCACTTTAAACTTGCCTGCTAGTAAGAAGCTAAATTTTTCAACCTTAAAAGCTATGATCCAGAGTGAGGCTGATACTATTGAAGTTGTTGAAATAACAGAAAGCCGAATTTGGAGAACAGAGGGCAGTGATGTTGTTACAGCGATTGAGAAAAAGGATTCCAGGATAACAGGTCCAAAAAGAAAACGTGACGGTGATAATGGCACTCTACCGTATGGTTATGAAAAACAGTGTTACAGTAGAAATTACTCAGTGTGAAGAGAAGTATCGTTTGACAAAGTCGTTCGTAATTGGGTATATGTGAGTGTGTATTGGGAATTTTATATTAATTGTATATATGTCAAAATGTCATTTTGGTTTGTCAATAATTTATTGGAATACATTTTTGTACTTGTCATGTTTATTATAAGCATAATATATATTTATATGATGAGGATCACGGATGTAGATATGATACATGAATTGTGTAATACAAGGAGTTAACTCATTTCGATAATTGACGGTAAAGCGGCTATAGCTGATGAGCTACACAGACCTGCTATAAAAAAATATTCAAGACGTAAAGTTACTCTCAAGGGTCTTGACGATTTGCATCAGGCTGACCTTGTAGAAATGCAACCGTACTCTAAAATTAATAACGGTTATAAAATATCATGACTATGATCAACTGTTTATCAAAGTTTGCTTTCGCAGTTCCGCTAAAAGACAAATCGGCAGCGGAGGTAGCAAGAGTTTTGGCACCAATTTTAGCTAAACAAAAAATGAAAAACTTACAAACACACCAAGGGACAGAGTGGTTTAACAAACATGTTAATAAACTGATGAAAATGTATAATATCAACCATTATCATAACCTTTCAGAACTAAAAGTTAGCATAGTCGAACGACTTAATAGAACTTTAAAGACTAAAATATTTACCGCGAGAGGTAGTTATGAATGGGTTAGTATATTACAGAGTATTGTAAACTCTTATAATAATACTAAACACAGAACTATCGGTATGAGGCCGGGGGACGTTAGAAAAAAGCATGTAAAAGAAATACTGAAGAGAATTAATAAAGTTAAAATGTTAAAAAAGAAACCAAAGTTTCAAGTTGGAGACATTATTAGAATCAGTAAAGTCAGAAGAGTGTTCAAAAGAGGATATTTACCAAATTGGACAAACGAAACATTTAAAATATACGCTATTAAGCCCACTACACCTGTCACTTATATCTTACAAGATCATAAAGACGAAATATTAAAAGGAGGGTTTTACACAGAAAAAATTGGCAAGTCAAAGACTGGTAATGTATATTTACTTGAAAAGGTTTTGAAGCGGAAGGCTAATCAGTTACTGGTTCGGTGGGCAGGATATGATAAGAAAAGTGATAGCTGGATCCACACCATGGACTTGCGATGATTAAAGGGAGTGAGTTATCGTTTCGGTTTCCGGGGCTTGTCACGGGAAATGACTTGTTGATACGGCATCTGGGAAGTTAGTCGCCCATGGTGATGTTTATCGCCGCGGTACCCGGGAAGTATATATAATTTTGTTGTCACATACAGATTATCAGTCATTATGCGGCTTGAGAAACAGGATGTCGAGCTAACCGTTCAAAACTTTGACAAGTTCATCGTCGGATTTGGTTTTATTAAAAACAAACATGGGCCTTTGTTACCAGACTCTATACGTTTTGTAATTTGCGGACCTAGCTCTTCGGGAAAAACTAATATTTTATTTAACTTAGTGTTCGACCCGAACAGTTTGAGGTTTCAAAATATTTATGTTTTTTCAAAGTCACTTTATCAGTAAAAATACGAGTTTTTAAAAAAGGTAATGCCTAAATAAATCGGTTATTTTGCTTTTGACGATAACAATTTAACCCAAACGAAGCTAACCCTAACTCAATCATGATATTTGATGACATATCTACTGAAAAACATAACAATATTCGCAACTATTTCACCATGGGTAGACATAACAATATTGATACATTTTATTTAAGACATACATACTCTGCTATAGCTAAGCAGCTCATAAGTGACAACTGTTATTTCGTTGTATTATTTAAACAGGATGAATTTAACTTGCGATATGTATATAATGATCATGTAACTACAGACATGTCGTTTGAAAAGGTAAAGAGTTGTGTGCGAAGACTTGGAAAGACAACTACGGGTTTTTAGCGATTGATAAAAGTCTAGATCCATATAAAGGAAGGTACAGGATTGGGTTCAGTAGTTTTATAACGGCTTTATAATGGTACTTATCTATACATATAATGATTTAAGGGGGTAATGATACGAAACATCATAACGTAAGGTCTAACCTCTATACATATTATTACAAGGACAAAAAGAAACTCTGTGGTAATTATTGTTGTAGAAAAAGCCGCATGGTCATGAATTTAATAAAAGATGTTGGCGACATAAAAAACCTGTAAGCACTACGATGCTCCCGCCAATCGTGTTACTTATGATTAGTGCAAGTGAGAGAACATATAATAGAGATACTTGGTTAAACTTTCTACAAAAGTATGATGAACAGAGTGTACCCCTAGAACTTGTAATATACAAGTTACATTCGTAACTTGTATCACGAAGATATGAATAACTGTACAGGGAGAGACCCCCAAATATGATATCGAGATTTAGACCGTTCCCTGATTTATTCTGTAAACCTCTGCCACTGCGTAACCTTCATGGTAGTATTAATTTTGCTCAGATCATTTTGAGAATGTTGGAGGACGGCTGCAAAATACCTCACGCGGCCGGCTGCATAGTTTTGACAGAGAGAACTATACCCATCAGATCCCCTGTCAAGATTTATAAAAAAGCTTTATCTTTCAAATGTTATATTGACATTAGTTATAATACAGCCTGTGGGCCAATTCCTGACTGTACTCCCAAAGGGCCGAGGGGTAAACCTTTTGCTGCTGTAAATAATTACTGCCAGGGGTTGTATACAGTGGAGTTCCTACGAGAGGCTTTACCCACAGTACCCTCACAGTGTGAGAGATTCGGCATTAGTATAAACAACGGTGTGTATTGAGTCACAAACCGAATATTATTTAAACAGTGGAAAACATTCACAGGGACCAATCCGTGTGAATTCTGGCTTCTCAACTCATATTTAATGTAAAAAAGAAATCATGATAAACCATTGAAAATGTTGAGTAAGTACATGGAGTAAGACTGTTGAGAACGACACGTATATAGTAACACATATATCACAGTGGAGAGACGATGTAAAACGAGCCTTTATTTTTAAAAGTTTTAAAAATCGTTATATAATACCGAGACGCAGTCTTGTAAGAGAGGAAAGTAGATATTATAGAGGATTAGACTTTAGTGCCGGTATTTCTCTGCTAGATGTAATACGTTACATTAAAAGATGCAAGAAGCGCGCATTGTTCTTTAGACAGGTCGAAATGCCATAAATCAGTTATCATCGGTAAGTAAGCTTCATTCTCAATTATGGAGCGCAGCAGTAACCAACTGACTGGTCGTATTATAAAGCTGCGTAATGCTATTAAACGCAAGTATAAAATGTTTAAGGAAGGAGCCGAGGAAAGCGATATTATGCTCGAGAAACAGTATAAACCTATTATTCGAGAACTTAGAAAAACATCAGACAACAACCCTGACAAAAAAAACGAACCCGAATCTGTTAAAGAAGAAGAACCAGTGGATCAATACAATACAGCCTCAGAGGACTCGGAGGAAAGTGATGAAGAAGAAGAATTTACTCCACAGAGTATATAAAAACCTCAAGTCAGTAAGATAAGGGGCTTATATCCTAATATGCAGGACTTGTCCTAACTTGTATCTACTCCTTCGAAACAGGCCTCTACAACCCAGCATGTCGAGTCATATTTCAATAACCCTCTAACCCTAGAGGGTTATTAATATGTTTTTAAAAGATACGAGTAATAAAAGGATGATTATGTATACGGACCACGCTACGAAGGTTAAACATTAATGGTCGATGATGCAAAACTAGACTTCGATCAAGATGGAAACATAGTAATTGGTCGGGTTAACTATGGAGCGTCTGAAGGACTTTACAACCTTATATTTAAAAAGGTTCCCGATAGTATAACATATACAGAGCATTTTACCGGTTGAAATTCAACTTTGATTCATTTTCACGCTGACTACAGACTGACCGAGATGAATGTTTTGGATCTTCTATCCACTGAGCCGAGGGAGCCGGAAGGGGATTTAAACGATAGGTTTGTTATGAAATTTGAGAGATACCTCAACTGGGATTTACTATCCAGGCAGTATTATTTTAATGTTGATTTACTTAGAGTGTATTTTCATAAAGTAAACTGGTGTATAATCGTAGAAAAATGTAGATTTAGTGAACGTGTTCTTAAAGAATTTTCCCCCCTATTTCTCCCCAGAATGTTGTTCTATTATCAGTGAGAAACAAAGCCTATCAGAGTAGTTTATTCATGATTTTGCAGACAAGGTCGATTGGACTAACATTGCTTTGCACCAGGGTGTGAGTGGATAGTTTCTTTCCGATCATGTTAGCATCTCCCCATAATTTCGCAAGATTGGCGAAAGTAACGATGATTACATATCCTTATCATTATTAATAGATACAAATTATAACAAAAATAAATAAAAAGATAAAATAGCAAAAAAATACAATTAATTTAACCTTTGTAAATGGTTTAATCTTTTAGTTATGGTTTGCTAATGTGTGCTTTGAAATACTTTTAATTTTCATATCTAAAATAGTGCTGATGTTGCTGTGTAAAAGTAATGTGTGAACAATAAAAATTAATTTTCTACATTCACCACATGTCTGTGAACGAGTTCGTCACTTTTCTCTGGCAAAAGTTGTAAATCCTATACGGGGGAAAGAGGTTGCTTTATAAAGCTTAAAACGTAGCATGTTTCCCTTTGGCTTACCGTACCAACAATATTACTCGCGGTTGCCTTAAAAAGCATAAAACGTGATATGTTTCCTCAAGTATAATGTTGGCGAAAAAAGACACAGAGAGACACCCGTTTTAGGTTGACTTTATAAGTCCAGGAAAAGAAAAAAGTTGGAAATAAACCTCTGTAAAACCGTGAAATGTGTTATCTATGCGACAACTCTTTTATAGGTAGGTTGACTTTATAGGTCCAGGAAAAGAAAAAAGTTGGAAATAAACCTCTGTAAAACCGTGAAATGTGTTATCTATGCGACAACTCTTTTATAGGTGTGTGTTTGCGCGCGAGCGCGAGTGTGTGTGTGTGAGTGTGTGAGTGTGTTTGTGTGTGTGTGTGTGTGTGTGTGTGTGTGTGTGTGTGTGTGTGTGTGTGTGTTTGCGTGTTTTAGAATTTACATTACAGCACTCTAATAATAAAAAAGAAAATATAAAATTATTTCTTGCACAATATATTCAACTGTAACAACTTTGTGTATTCCTTAGTATTATTGTTATAATAAAAAATCCATCGCTGGTAAAAGCAATCGTTAGTACTTTTGACTCCAGAGGATTAGGCCTACAAGGGAAGCCTCTGGGTAAACAAAAAAAGAACTTCGCCGGGACCGTACGGCATAGCTTTAAGCTTACCGTCGTGTGGAAACTTGGGTCACATATTAAAGTAAAAATAAAGGGATCTAGCATTTTGTCTTGGGTTGGTCTCGAGACAAAGGCTCGCTTGGTCACATGTTGCAGCCCGTGCGCGTCACATGGTCACGAGACTGGCAGCACCGCTATTTAATTGGCGCGCTGACACTGCGTGCTTCAGTCGACTCACTATGCTTGCCTCACTATTACAACGCTGCTTGCTTCTCATCGTTTTGGTGACCTGCTGTGTCGAAACATATAAGTCAACCTAGCAGTAAAACGGATTCATGCTCAAATTTTATCATATAAAATAAATATGTGAATACAAAATTTAAAGTGTTTAGTTTTTCAAGATGTACAAAAGTGTTTTTTATTTCAATATTATCGATGAATATGTTAAATTTACACGGTTTTTATGTCTGATTTCTTACAGCCATCTCAAGCCCCCAACCTTCAGTGTGAAGAGGAACCTTTGCTCATTGAGGATAGCGATGACACTGATATAGAGAGGGGTAGTGATTATGATGATGATGATGATGATGGCCGTGTCAATAGTATAAATTATGTATGCGAAAGAGTTCGACAACGTGCCTAAGAGACAATGTATATAACACGAGCGCTAGAGATGATCGATGACAGGCACCACACTGCCTGGTCAACTGTGCGGCATTGTTTGGAAAGACTTGTTCAACTTTTCACCAACAATCCGCTAAGTGTATGTATATATTTATGTATGATATAAACCCTGCCATTTTTAAACGTTGTTATGTAATCACTGTAATAGTTTACATTTCATTTTATCTTCATACTAATGTTAACATAAATTTTAATTGACGTGTGATATAAACTCTGTCATTTTTAAACGTTATTATGTAATCACTGTAATAGTTTCCATTTTATTTTATCTTCATACTAATTTTGACATAAATTTTAATTGACTCTACATATTTTTACATCCAAACCCATCAAGACATTTTTTTTTCTACAAACAGGATTGGTTTATACAAATATGTTCAACCTTACATGCTTATATTCTCTTTTTTGAAAACACACAACCACACATGGTTTTGGCATATCTCTTTTGTATACTTATGTTGTATTTTGTACGTCGATAATAATAAACATATTTGTGTCCTTGCAGCGAAGGGACCTGGAGGCCGTTGACCAAGCCTTTGTTGAATTAAGGAGCAGGATTGACCAGCTACCAGACCACCTCAGACGGAGGTTTCAACCATCCTTTGGGAGGATGACACCTCTGACCCTATTTAGAATACACCAGCAACAGCAACAACCCCGGCAGGAACAGCAGCAGCAGGAGTAGCAGCAGCAACAACAAGCATCATCAAGATCACCACCAACGCCACAAGGGTCAGGGCAAACTCTTCCTCCTCCTCCTTCCGTAAGGGTCCTTCCTGCTTGGATGCAGAGGGAAATAACATTAACAACAGTGCCTACCACGTCATCATCAGCATCATCAACTTCCGTGAGGAGAGAAGAAGATGGAGAAAACCGATCACCACCATCATTATCTTTAACACCATCAACTGCATGTACATCGGGTATATGAGACAGATCTCCGTTATAAGAACTCAACACACCCAAAATCAAGCTTTATTCTCTTCTTCTTCTTCAACGAGACCAAATATTCTTCGCCGTAGCCCTGGCAATCTATAGCGTCAGTGGCAACAGCAGCAGTAGCAGCATTAGCAGCAACAACAGCAGCAACAGCAGACACCCATGCAACGCCCACGGGAAGAGGAGGAGGAGGAGAAGGAGGACATATTTGCGTTCCCACCGAGACATACTCGTCTAGTCCCCCCGGTCATGAGAGGCCACAATGTAGGTTTATATTATGATATGTTTAAATATAATTTAACATTTTTACAGAGATATTTTATTTTATTTATTTGGTTCAGTGTTGCATAAATATGTATGGTAAACACAATTTATTGTATTTTTAACAATTGATTTAGTTTTAATTTATTTTTACAAATCATAACATAATAAAGAGAGAAAAGGAGGAAGAGAGGGAGAGAGAGGGAGATGAAGTTTTACACATTAGACACAGATCAAAAGATAAAACGGTGAGCAAATAAAAATATTTACTCCTGTTTTGACCTGATAACTAACGGAACATACATAATAAAGCTTAATAATAATAATAATTTGAAAGTTAACTATCACAAGTATGTGTTTTTCTTGTTCACGTAGTGTCAACAGAACATGGTTCAGCCAGCTCCCACTGCTCCTGCTGCAGCTGCTACTGCTGCTCCCGCTACCACTGCTGCTGCTACTACAGATCAACGCAGCTTTTGGGGGTTGTGTGGTCACTGCTGTGGCATCCTCCAGCATTCCGATGGGTTTTGTTCTCAATACCACATTTCGAGTTCGCTGATCATGGATTGTGTGGACCGCTTCATAAGGTAAGAGTCGAGATTTACGTATTAATATTCAAATAAAGATAATTTTCTTCAAACGAGGATTTAAATCCATTACTTTGATTTATTAATAAAATAAATATATATATATTTTCGAAAAACGAAAGTTTATAAATGACAAGAGAGCAGTTATCAGTCTGGGAAAAACTAAGAGCATCATAGTCTACCTTACAGGTACTTGTGAGCGATAAACAATCAATAGACAAATTATCATTTACCAACAGTAAAAATAAATTTGAATAAACCATGTACAACATTTAAGCCTACTTGTAATGGTAACTGGTCACTGTAAACTTTCTAAGATGTATAAACAAAAACAAATATAAATAATAAAAAAAGATCATGTTGTAAAACTTTTCACGTTGTAAAATACACATAGACACGTAATCAAAATAACCCTTTTTATGTTACAGATAAGAGCCACAGTCGACCGTGAATGTGACTGGACGGACAACCGGGGAGCGAACATCATCAGGAGGTGGATGCGGATGTTAAGAAATGTGCTGGTGTTTATCAGCTATTTCTTAGCACGAACCAACAGCACCCAACAGGCCGTGTGGGCGGCAGTCGTATGGCGGGAGCTGCAGGGCTCTATCAACGAAGCCCCGCAAAGCGACAACCTGCTGATGAGAGAATTCGCTGATGAGAACGGGGTCAGGGACTTCAATATTGAAGACAATACTAGACCATCCTCCCCCAAGCCACCAAGGGGAAACCCCCCGGAATGCGCAATAGCATGGACGCTAGACCGTCGGTGGTTTTGATACCATGCGGCCCCTGTGTGGAGGGTCTGGGGAGGTGCCCAACTTGTAGGGCCCTCTACCAAGCAAAATACAACATTTTTTTTTAAATCCTTTTCTTATAAATAATTTATGCAATACAATTTATTTCTATATTTTACTATATATTTTTAAATTTTTAATTCATGTATGATATTGTGTATTTTCAATGACACTCTACCTTATGGTAATAAAAAACAGTGCTACATTAGAAATTTCTCAGTTTGAAGCGTAGTATCGTTTGTCAAAGTCGTTAATAACAGTATATATGTGAGCGTGTATTTGGAATTATTTATTCATTGTATATATGATGGTTTTTTTGTTTTTGAATAATTTATTAGAACACATTTTTGTACTTGTCATGTTTGTTATAAGCATAATATTTATTTATATTATGAGGATCACGGGTTTATTTTGTTTTTTAATTGTGGTAAAGGCTGTATTTTTGTTTATCAATAATTTATTACAACACATTTTTGTACTTGTCATGTTTGTTATAAGCACAATATGTATTTGTATAATGAGGATCACGGGTTTATTTTGCGCATTTTGTTTTCGGAATTTTGCTAATTGTGAGAAAGCAGTAGCAAGAAAGCCAAAATAAAAACATGTGTTCTTATTCCTGTATTTTTATTTAACCTTTCATAAATATAAAGTTTTTTTATTCTTTAATTATAATCTTAAAGCAATTTATATGAAACACTTTTAGCTCACAAAAGCTAAGGTAGTCTAGTGAGTATCTGACAAAATCTAACTTACCAAAGTAGAGCAGTGCATCTAGTGGTGTGATCTCTGTGCTGATGATTCACTAATCACAACTGTAAAAATGAGCTTGTTATATACTAAACAGACCGCCACTTAAACAAGTCATATCGGCTGAGTTGAATTGCAAATAACAAACTAGTTTGTTACCACTGATAAGCCTAGAAGTAGGTATAAAATGTACCTCCGTTTAATTCCTTGAATTTGGTGCGAAACAACACTCGACCCACGCATACGCACCGCCATCTTGAAGAGGCGAAGCTTAAATCACGTGATTGATGACGTCACAGGTCACGTGATCAGCTCTCGACCAATCAGAGGGCGGGGCTTTACTACTATTATACAATAAACTTATGTAAAACATGGTAATACCGACTTGAAAATTTTTGTTTATAAATATAGTAAATACACAAAAACAACAATGTTGTAAAAGTTTTATTATTTTTTTGAAAAAAGTATGGTATAGTGCTTAATCGAGGAAAGAATCATAGTAAACAACTGCCTAATACAAATCGTAACAAAAATTGTTACGATTATTTAAAAATATTAAAAACATTTCATTATTAACAGAGAGTTTTAACACATTTACGGCAAACATAAACAATATCCGGTCAATGCTAAAGGGTTATGTCAATATTTTTTTTATCTAATTTGTTAGTACTCCAGTGATATTTTCTAGCCTTTTGCCAAATATAATTTAGACGATTTAATTTTATACTTTGCTATAAATGTGTACTCTGGTCTATACCATTTAAATAAGACACAAGTTTTTTAGTTCCAAATTCATCAAAAATTGAAACAACCATTATTACGTGACCATAGTAGCAGTTTAACTCAAGTCAGCTGAATTTGTTAATAGCATGCAACGGATAGTGTAAGCGTTACCGTACAAGTGCCAAAAGTCCCATGCCTCAAAGTACTAACTATGCAAAAACCACGGAATCTTGGTGGTATAGTAATTGATGACGGAACGAAGTGAAGTAATCTATGTATTGGCAGAGACAATTATTCGCTGTCCGTCGGTGTGTAGGTGTTTGTGTTAGTAGTGGTAGATAGGGTAGTCAAGACAGGGTTAATGACCTCATGGTAATGACGTAGTTGTATTGGTGTCATGACCTATGACGCAGGATGTATGACGCGTTTTCGTGACGTCACAACGTATTTTTGTGACGCAGTATGCATGACCTATGCTGTGTTTTTGCGATATTAGAATAACTCCTGTACAACTTTAATACTAGCGTTAGTTATGGATTTTGTGGAAAGGATCCAGAGTTGTGAAACTAGCGCTATGAATATTATTCAAAATAACCACTCATACAAATGAACAAGTGCAGTCTCAAAACTGTGGTAACACTTATGAATTGGAAAAACTCAATGTAAACTTAAACACGTTACAACTTCCAAAAAAACAGGAAAAACCGATGTTTGTCAGCGTATCACATGTTAAGAACAAAAAAAAACTGACTACATTTACCAACAGTTTGGTTAAAAGTACAAAAAACATTAAAACTGCAGAGACCGAAACAAGTACCCATAGTGTTACAATATAACCATACACAAATAACCACTACGAATGTTAGAAAGGTTATTTAAGGTAAAATTGAAATCTTGAAAACAACTTCAAATATTCCCCAAACCTCATTGTAAGTTGCAAAATATGAACAGGATGTCTGCAGTGGCGATAAACCTTGAGTCAAGGTCTCCAGACGGTAGTCCGCGACTGCACCAGTTTTATTACTGTAATTGGTGGGTGTGGTGCGCTCCAAGGCGACCTTCCAGCCCGTCCATCTGAGTACAACTAAATAATTGGTGGACGCGGTACAGCTCACATCCTTCTCAATCGTTGTTTATTTGTATTGCAATATATAATGCAGGAAAAACATGCATCGATACCAGTCTTCTCTTGAACCTGGTCTAAGCTTACCGTTGCATCTCCTGTTTGTGTTTATTTAATTATCATTAATCTTTATCCAACCTAGGTGAACCGCAAGATTGAGTCTAGCGTTTTACCGCGTATCTTTGTATCTGTTTAACCAATTTGTGCCGATTTAAATTCAAACCAGCCGCCAAACCGCAAATACGCCGAAATTCAAATCGCCCAATCAGTGTAAAGGATCACTGGGAGGGGGTCGCGGAAGGATTGGATGAACAAATGAACAAATCATCCAACGGCCACGAGGCAACGCCGACATAGCGTCAGTCGGTGGAAAGTGTCTACAAGGACAGGGCGTGCTAATAATTTTTGTTTCGGAATTCATTCTAAACTCCGTCGATGGTCATTTGTAATTCATAAATTTGCTACATTTAGGCGTATATCCCGCAGGGAGATAATTGTCTGTTCCGAGTGATTTATAAGATTTGAGAAACACGCGAAACAAGCCGCGATACGCGAACTTGGCCAAGTCAGACCGATTACAGATAGTTTCGTGCAAAAAAACCGTTAAACGATAAATTTTCGATCGGTAAAAAATAGCAGCAGCCGGTTCACCGACCAAGTCTAGTCATTATATGTTGTGTGAATGTGTATATTGTATGGGTCGACCCGAAAATGTAAGTTGATAGTTATTTATTTTGTACTTTGTAAATTAGTTATAGTTAAAAGTCAGCCAGGCCGCATATTGCTTAGAAGAGATCTTTAACATAGTACTCTCGCATTATTATTTGCTGCATTATTTTGTGAAATCAACGTATTTATTACTTAAACTGAAATTATTGAATATTAATTATTGTTAGGGTTAGGGTGTAAAAAACCATCGTCTGTATTTTTAGAGCGCATTAATTATTTAAACAAGGAGAGGAATTTAATTACATTGAGCCTTACTAAAATTGTTTACATACCTATTGTATTTTTTTAATAAATTTTAAAATGCAACCCTTGTTCCTTTTGTAAAAAAACACTGTATCATTTCCATAATCAATTGCATTTTTTTCTGGAAGGGTGTCTGAATATATATTTTGTATTGAGATAAAGTTGGGGTGGACCGATGCTTCTAGGTGTCAAATGCTTCGTGCAAAGATTATGTGTAAATACTTGATCATTGTAAGTTGGATGATTTGTTCGAGTTAAATCCTTCCGCGACCCCCTCCCAGTGATCCTTTGCACTGATTGGGCGATTTGAATTTCGGCGTATTTGCGGTTTGGCGGCTGGTTTGAATTTAAATCGGCACAAATTTCAATCTTTCTTTAGCTTAGAACTACAAGTGTTATTTATCATCATATAACCAGCTGTGGATCCCTTGCAGACTGTTCGAAGGAGTATTTGAGGAACTTTGCGTCAAAGTGTTTTGTAATTTACACGGTTATTCATTTTAATACCTAACTTAAAAACTCTGTCTTTTAGTGTAAAATATTCAAATTAATATGGCTTCGGTACCAGTTTGTGATACCTACTAGGCCCTTGATCATCGCAACTTTAGTTCGTCCTGTGACCAACGACGTCGCTGCGACGGGGAACCGGAAGTTGCCTGAGATACCGACTCGTTCTGTAGCATCAACCAGCAGAGTTGTAGTTACTAATGAAATTGCAGCGACTGGGTCCCAGGCACTGCAACAGTCAGTGATGAGTGTGGGGACGGTATCTAAGAGGGACTTAATCGCAGAACTTGGTCTTACGCTTTCGGACGATGAACTAGAGGAAGTTTCTACACCGAAAATTAATAGTTCTGCAGTTTTAATTCCTTCTCAGGAAGGTCCGGGACTTTGCGTTCATAAATTTGTAAAGAGTGGAAACAAAGGACAGGCGTGTGGTAAGAAAATGACGCATGGGCGTAATTTGTGCGGGTAACACTCGGGACTGGTAGTAGAAAAGTGAAAACCTTGGTTTCCACAGAAGTTCCAACATGCGACTCCAACGACTTAAAATCCAAATTGGAAACACTCGAACGATTGGTTCTAAAATTAATGAAAGACAAACCAAACAAGACGTGTAGCGCGACTCAAACTATTGACGAGCCGCGCAAGCCTAAGAAAACACCGAAGCGAGCGTACATTCAAAAGATCAGGATCTACAAACTTCGTCCTGAACTCACATACAAATTGATGAGATACAAGGGATGGGATGCCAGTTCTCGAAGCAGAGGGTAGGTTGTTTTAGGTACCTTTACCAAAATACATGAAACGACCTATTCCAAACGGGAAATGGTGTTTGCTCATGGATAGTGAGGTTCTTCAAATGGTGTGGAGAAAAGTTTTAATCGTTTCAAACCACGGAACCACACATTATAACTTGTATCTTTTGATTCTAAACTTCATTCAAAATTAACTTTTCTAAAAATGTTTCACAACATGTAACCAGACATTATAAGTTGTATCTTTTGGTTTCAATTTCTCTCAAAATTAATTATTCAAAACAAGTCTAAACCCAACCCTTCAATTGTTAAAATTCGCTTTGTCTAAAGGGGGAGGGGGCGTTAAATTGTAAATATATTACCTATACTAAGGTAATATATTTATGGTTTAACGCTTAACCCCGGGGAAAATTTCTATAAATTTACCTTATAAATAGGTGTTTTAATAGAGAGTATTCCAACAGTTCCCAAGCCACTGTAAAAGACAAGTTTAATATTTACAATAATTCAACACTCAAGTTATGAATTATGAGGAGAAACACACAACTTTGTTATGTTTTTAGTAACCTTGCAGACACACACACGCACGCACGTACCATTGACATGACTATTATCGCGTTAAACCCTCTACATCCAAATACCAGCAGCTGATACCCCAACCCCAATTCCTTTCTATAAAAGCAGAAAAGCACTGCAAGAGATCCGCAGTTGGGTTTGATCATTCATACTGATAGCATGGTAGTACTAGCTCGCATGGCACGTTTGCATCATCTTAGTTACTAACTTAACACATTATATTTACAATAGCTCGATTTAAACTCAATTGTGAAGTATAAATATCGGGCTATTGCATCGAGTGAACACCTTAGAGGTTGTTAGTCACTTATATTCCGCTAGAAACCTCCAAAGGTATTGAAGGCGGAAAAATAACTTGTTGAAACTCATATTTGAAGACTATATACAAGCTATTACACCTCTAAGTGGTAACCGACAAAAGGATTTTAACCACTGACTTGTTGAAACCGTTGTGAGGTCTAAATACAAGTTACTAATATCACCCACAAAAAAATTGTTAAAACATAAAACTGTTAGAACAATAAACAATGTTTTTTAGTATTACATATAGTGGCCATATTATGTAATACTAGTAACATTTATTTGTAAAAAAAGAAGATATTTGTAAATAAAACAAAATTAAAAAGTAAATTAAAATATTTGAAAACTAAAAACATTAGTAGAGGGCTTTGACCGGTGATACGGTAACAGTTTGTTGCTAAAATTAGATTTGAAAATAAAACAGTAGTTGGTAGGGATTAAGGGGAGTCGGCTCAGCCCTATCCCGCCCATGTTAATTTCGTCAAGTTTATGTTCTTTTTTCTCTAAAACTGTAAAAGATATCAACATAATTTTTTTACCCTTTTGTTTTATACTCTTTACTGAAAAATTTGACCCGGGGGTTTTACATTTTCTTAAAATCTTTTATTTTTTTAATTTAAAAAAAATTTGTTAAAGATTTTTAATTTTTATACTTATAAAATTCAATAAAAAATTTTCTTCCCAGTATTTTACCAAATGCCCCGGTAAAAGTGTGCAGTATATCTTCCTCTTCAATTTAAAAAAAAAATTGTGAAGATACCTTAGATAGTAACGGGGAAAAAGGTACATAAGTGATAAAAATTAAAATTTCGGGGAATTGCAATCGAAAATCGGGTTAACTAAGTCTAGTGAAAATTAAGCAAAGTAAGCCTACCTTAGTGCATACCAGCCCCATATGCTGGGTTGTCAGGGTCTTCCTGTTCTTCATACTCATCTTCCAAACGCCTTTTTGCCAAAGTAGCTCTCTGCCGACACTTTTTCACTAGTTCGTCCATAGCTTTCTCAGCCTTTGCGATCCTTGCCTCATCCAGTTTTTTTCAGAGCACTTACACAATTCACTCCAGGAACAATTCCAAGATTTGTCAAGATCTTGCATCTAGCTATATTTCCTAAATTAAAACAAGCTATGGCCTCATACACACCAATTTCAAGGGTGCTCAGCATGACAAATGTTCGTTTTGGAATGCGGGACCAGATCATATTGTTGAGCGACTCGCTCGGATTTTGTGTTCCTCCGTGCAAACATTTTTTATAATAAATGGAATATAATAAATGGCCATAATAAATGGAAATTTGCTTTATAGCCGCTCCAGTAAGCCTACGACGGCCTCCAATTGTTTTTCCATCTGAGAGTAGCAGTTTACCTTTTTTTTCTTTAGGTTTATCAAGCGAGTGGCCATCCTTTTTTGAACGTGCCCCACACATTCAAGTTTCTCTATTTTAAAATCAGGACCATAAGGTTTTGATTTTGACACAGTGGAGTAAGAGGCAGTGTCACCATCACCGAGATAGTTCTTATACCTGACATTGTGAAGGACTTCGGACCGACTGAATATACCTAATACACCAGCTACCTCCATGCCTCCACTAGAACCTTGGTAGTTAGCTACACAGTTAGGTTCATGCTCTTTTTCAAACCTTTTTGGGCATCTACAGTGCTTTGACATAACCTGTGCATCAACAACTTTACCTGTGGCAACGCTGATAGCAGTTACAACACCATTTTCCGATAAGTGGCCACGTTTTTGCCACGTACCATCCAGGACAATACTAATGTCTCTACTCTCACCATCATTTTCAACCTTCACAGCTTCAGCAGCAGCAGATTTCATTGCTGCTGAACATACTTCTTTTGTGGCATTAGAGAGGGCTTTACTATAATATTTGAAAGAGGGAGGAGGATTCATATTCATTACAGCACAAAAGGCTCGAGCGCCTTGCTCACCAACACCAATGCAACGAAAAGCGTAGGCAAGTCTGAGATTGACTTCAGCCTTTCCTGAACTTATCACTGGACTGCTTGGACATTCCTCACTTTCATTACAATTGCTGCACATAATTTTTAACTTGAAACCTAAGCCTACTCTATCACTAGCCAAAAGGGTGAGTTTTTCACCGCAATGCAAGCATACAGCTATCTTACCGAGTAAGTCCTGGATTATGTTCAAATTCACTATGTCACTTGTGTCATTGCTCATGTAATCCTTGTATTGGTTTATATTTTCACCAATTTTTTTCTTACTAGAAGACTCTCTTTTCAGCTCACTTGGATTAGGGGTTACTATTTCTGTATGACTAGGCCTAAGACAATCTTCCAAAGAATCACCCCCAGCTCCTACATTCCTATTTTCATTCTGTTGAACAATCACCTCCACTTTGCGGTTACCTACACATGTAGGCTTACGCTTTTTAAACACTCTAGTTGATCTAGGCATTACTAAAAATAATAAAATAAACTAAAATAAGTCCACTGGTTAACAGTAACAACGATCAGAAGAACCATGGAAACATATAACACAAACAAACAAACAAATGAAAGGTTATAATGTAAACAAACTATTACATAAACATTGTCTGCCAGCAGCTAAAGGGAAAACCAGTGATACCAACCACAATAACAAAAATACATTGCAACATGTGACAGCATTATATCAACATGGCTTGGTAATTGATTGATAGTTGATTTGAACTAAAAATCACTTGCAAATTTTCGGTGCAACGTTTCATAAATAATTAAATAAAAATAGAAGGACTCAACCGATTTTCATGAAATTGGTTTTATATGATTTGTCAATAATTAGGGAACAATTCTATGCATAAAAACAAAATTCGTAAATTTTGACCCTAGGGGTCATCCGACCCCCCGATGATTTAGTTGAGGTGATAACAGTTTGTTCCTGAAATTAGATACCTGTTTTTTAATATAAATTTGTTTTAACCCCTTATATAAATTATTAAATATGTTAAGAGCCACATTTTTATGCTAATCCTCACCTAAAGGGGGAGGGGGTGTTATTTGTTTATGAGTTTCTTTCCTGTAACTAGGACTGAAATTACTAACAAATGATGCTTAACCCCGGAAAATATGTTCAGAGAGTGTTTAGTCAAAAACATGCTTTGAAGATATTTTAGCCATTCCCAAGCCATGGCAGGGTGTTTAAGCGATTGTGATTAAATATTTGATTGATACACTAAACATCGCATAATGATGTAATATTAAAAACAAGAAATACATTTATCTGATCTTTAAAAAAAGCAATACTAAATGGATTTGACTTAATCCTTTTTAAATTACATTTCCTCTAGTCCTCTTCTTATAATTATAAACCATATAACTCCTCAGGGGATCAATTTTTACGAACGACCTTGACCTAGTTAAATAATAATAGACAATTGATTAGCATTACCCCGTTTCTTATCTTACATCCATTACAACGTAGTGGAGGGGGTAGAGTATAAAAGCTCTGTTCATAGTGTTGTATGCATCACTCGTAGCTTTGTACTTGTAACCAACATGTCGGTCCAAGTAAACGAAATTTCTTCCTCATATGACACGTCTGTGGTGATTGATAGGATGCTACAGCTAATTGTAACGGACCAATCCAGGAACCTCAAGTTACTACTACTACAAAACCGTTTAAAGACCTCACGCTACTAGAACTGCTGAATAGGTTATGTTCTCCAGTAGAACATGTAGTTGTAGACGAGCTTTGGGATGATTCATATCAATAAAATCCTTCCCTTTTGTTTAGGAAAATTTTATTCTCTCATTATTGTTAAGAAGATGAGAGGATCAAATTTTCCGCTTCATGAAGTATGTCCTTGGCCCAGTTAAATAGTTTATCACTCTAACCCTTCTTCTATTTAGCGGCTTGTATTTCGCCGCATACTATTTATATTAGTTCATCGCATCAAAAATAAAATTGTGTTTGAATTATTCCTGTAATAAAAAGCTTCTCGTGAACGCCACCGTATTCTAGACGATATATAACGGGGTTTCCCCCTACAAAATCAGGAATAACATTTCTTGATGGCTTATGTATGAAAATCAGGTTCATAAAGTTTTTACTTAAAAAAACGCTAGAAGCCTTGTAATCAGAACACTATGTGGATTATTTTAGGTATTAATCAACATTGTTTAGTTGCTACAAACATAAAATTTTATGGTTGCAATAGTTTTTGAAGGTATTTTAAGCCATTTAAAAATACAAGTTGTTATGTAAGGGTAAAACTTAGATATTTTCTTTTGGATATTAATTTATACTACGCACTTAGATATTATCTGATGACCTAATAATTGTCACATGATATTTCCATTCCAGGCCTCTTTTCCTAAACTATACCTAGAGTCTTATAATTTAGCATCTAATTTCGGAATACTATGACCTTTACAAAACTATAGTCAAATTAACAATTTAAATTATTTCAATCCCTCAAAAAATAACATTGTTTCGTGTTTGTAAGTTATGATCCTGTAAAAATAATCTTTGCAATGCTACAATTCTTCTGAAACAAATATGGCATAAGAAGGGTTTTTACATTCTCAAATTTCTAGAATAGCTAGGAATTTGGCAAGCTTATAGCTTGTAACTGGAAAACATCGGAAAAATTTTCAAAACTCACATTTTGTATTTATTAATCTGTGAAAAAATATTAAAATATGTAATAGTTACATAGAATACTTTATTGACATACATATTGCATTATTTTTGATAATATCGGTAATGTAATATGCAGCTTATACTTATACGTTCAGTTTACATAATGGGGTGTCGTTTTAATTGGTTATTGTTTAATTACAATTATTAATTTTTAAAGTTTTGAAATGCTTTTGGCTTTTTACAGGAGCACAAATATTTATCTTGTAATATCGTAGATTATCTCTGACAAAAAACAAAAACGTATAGAAGGAAATGTATATTTTAGAGAATGCCTCTCGTCAATTACCTTAACTTTGCAGTATTTATATCAAATATTTTTACTAGCGCAATTCCATTATCATTGCCTAGCGGTACCCGATTAGAGTGTGAATGTGGTTTATTTATTTGAATATTGAAATGGCTTATGCTTGCGTTGCTTTTGGACCCTTTCACCAGGGAGATTCGCGGTTTCTTCCGTATAGCAACAACGCGCAATGCGTAGCCAATGCTGCTTCTGCCTTGGCTTGGAAGTTCGTTGGGAGGGAGTTCACTTCTTCTGCCATCGATTACATACTTGTTACTGGCGATCGTTTGTACACTAAATCTCGCAATGACAACTTGGTAGACGACAGGTTTCTCTTCCCTGAGGACCTTTCTCGAGAGATTATCATTTTCAAACAAACAGTTATCATTGAGGAAATCTCGTTTGTTTGCAATGGGCTTTACCCTACAACCAGAAATAATCTTTATGATGCTGTTGATAATTTGTCTAGGGTCTTGGAGGCAATAATGCCAGAAGACACTGTAAACGGTGGCTTCCTGTTAACTGGTCAACTCGTAACAGTCGCCTTTTGGCGTTTTCAAGGGCGGTTGTACCTTTTTGATTCACACGCCGTCAACGAGGAGCGCCAAAGAGATCCTAACTTTGAAGAAAATAAGGCTCGCCTTTTCATGTGAGAAATCCTTTCCTCACTGGCTAATTTGTTATTGATTAACGCAGCTCTGGATGGAGTTGAGAGACAGTTCAGCATTTCTGAATTAAGGCTCGCCCTAATTGATCAGTCTCATTCCATTCAGGATGTCGTCCCTTTGCCATCTCTCGTGTCTGACGGGGAATTAAATACCTTGAAACCTGTAGTCAGTATGTCTCCCTTTAAACAAATTACGCTTCATGATTCTACAGAGTCAAAGAAGCGTCCAGGAAGACCTAAACAAATTAAGCGTGGGTGACCCAAGACCCTCAATATTACACGTTAAGAGCAAGTGAAAGAGGCAAAAAAGAGGTACGCTGTTTCTCATCCTGAGAAGCATAGGGAGGATTCTAAGCGGTACAGTCAGCAGCACCCTGACGTCCACAGGGCGGCTGTTGACCGATACACCGAGCAGCACCCTGAAGTTCACAGGGCTGCTGTTGAGCGGTACAGTCAACAGAACCCTGAAGTTCATAGAGCTGCTGTCGATCGGTATACTCAACAGCATCCAGAAGTAAACAGGGAGGCTGTTTGACAATACAGCCAGCATCATCCTCTGGCCTCAGAGCAGAGGGTTCAAATTTTTCGATTGACAAATCCAAAGCTTTTAGAAGTTAGGCATTTGCCTGTCCACTTCCTCGGCTTGTAGTTAATGACGGACCTATGGAATGTTGGAGGGGGGTTTACTAGATCAAATTAATGCTCATAAGTTAGAGGAAGTTAGTCTTTGGGACATTCACAGATGTCCTTATTGTTCTACCAGGCTCTTCGAGGTAGGGAAGACTAGGAAAAAATGGTGTTGTGGAGAAGGAGCCTACAACGTTCTCGATCTGTCTCCTCTTCAGGAACCATTTTACTCTAATCGGCAATTCCTCGAAGGAGCTTGTGCTTACAATAACCTGTTTGCCTTTTGTGCACTCGAGGTGTCTGGCGGGTACCGGCATCCTAGCGGTCTTTCTTTTTTCAAGTTTGAAGGTAGGATGTATCATCAAGTTTATAATCTGAACGCTCCTGGTCAAAAGTTTAAGACTTCTAATTGGGACGAACAGTTTGTTAACCGGTCCCGCCTGTACATCGACGATGGCGAAGAACGTCGGAACATTGCTGAGGGTAGATTACTTGATGGCGTAATCACTGACGCTATTACTCTTTTTCTTCCTCAAGAAAATCCTTTTGTCAATCATTATCGACGACTGAGTAATGTTACGCTCGCTCCCATGCCACGTAGTATTCGTACCCAGCAACAGGAATGTAAACCCAGTATGTGTAACTCAGGTATACGAATTCTAGACCACTTCCATACGAGCTAGGATCGTGAAATTTGGCATGCAGGTAGATTTTACATTTTAATCCCCAGAAAAATGGTCAAAAGTCACAATTTTTAATTATTAAACCTTAAAAAAGTGGTTACAAATCTACTAGTTATGTAGACTACGTTACCGGCATGCATTATTTAAGTATTTCAAACGCTTATGCAGTATACAAAAATCTATAAAGACTGTCGAGTGTAAGCGTTTTGTGGCAATCCAGTCACGAAAAATGTCTTTAAATTTAATGAAATATTTTTCCATGACCTCATAATTGCATTTACCAATAAACCCGCAACTCATTCCTTAACATCAACAAGTATAATTGTAGGTACTTGCTGGTAAGAAAATTCATTGTTTTAACCACCCCCTCAAATGATTCTGTTTACAATTATTGTCAGAAACCTTGTAGACTTTAACCTTACGGTGATGAAGTGTCTTAGTAGCCATGACATTTCTTGCGTTGTTCGTCTTTTGATTAATCGTTGAACACAATTTGTAATTGTAACTTAAAGATAAAATCTCTAAATTACGTAAACTACGTTTTCGACATGTATTTTTTTGATTTCAAAATTTTCGGTAATATAGTTAATATAGTAAGCAGCTTATGCTATAATAACATTTAACTCTTTTTAACAATTGTTTAACAACTATGTTAAAAAATTGGGGTCCGGTTTTTTTTCGTTTCAAGATCATCAGTGTATTCTGGAGGCCTATATTTTAACACTAAATACATCTACATACCAAGTAGTATTTGGCAGCATGCACATGACCAATTTGGATTATATAACCCTCTATACAAATAAAATCCTTTAAATATATATACTTTTAATATCTTTATCTCACTAAATAGGTCCTATGCTTTTAATTTGCTCAAGGTTGTATGACGATTTTCTTATCTCTTAAATTTAGTCCTTAGAGGCTTTATATTTAGCACACAATATCGTCAAATTGTTGTTCAAGAAGCAGTAGTTAAACTATCATATTTTACTGTTTAAACCCCTCAAAAAGTTTAAAAAAAACTAAGTTTTTCAGAATTAACAAACTACTTTACCGACTTCTTCATGTCGTGTATTTTTAAAATAGCTCTAACAGCCAAACGAATGGTCCTAACGAACAACGGAGACCCACGTGCCACGGATTTCAGACGATCTACAACTTTGGTCAGTAGTAGCCACTTAGGAGTTTCAGCTCATTTGATTGACAGCTTCCGGTCACGCGACGTATGTATGATGTATCCGATGACGTATCTGATGACATCATGGTGTGGGGATAGGTCAAGGTCACCAGAATGAGTATTTAAAAAGCTATCTTGCATAAGTTTGAATCGATAGATTTGTTTCATAAAATTTATCAAAAGAAAACTGTCGAATGAAACCTGTGCAAGATAGTATCTTTTACTTTAACTTTTTAAATACAATACCCAGATAGCACAAAAACAAGAAAATCACGTTTCTCTTTGACTTTTTTGATGTTATTATCACGTAAAAAAATGTAATTTTAACGTTTTTTCACGTGATTTTTTTGTACAAATGGCACTCTTTTTTACCAGAAATAAACGTAAAAAAATACGTGAATATAACGTTTTTAATGTCTAAATTTTAACCTTTTTAACGTGTTTATCACGTAATTTTTACATTTTTAAATGTTTCTTTTACCATTTAATTACGTTATTCATGAGATTTTTCAATACAAATGACAAATTTGAATGGAAAAATGAAGAACGTTTTATAATCACAAAATTTGATCACTGTGGATATACAAATAATATATATTTGCGACCAAATTTCAGCTATATTGGAAAAGACTTGAAGTGTGAACACGTAAAAAAATACAATTATAAAAACCACTCATAACATTATTAAACAAGCAAAAACATTTACAATCGTAAACACTACTCCTAACTATTTCAACAAACAATAAAAAAATCTAATAACTTTATTAAACAAGTAAACAAATTTACAATCGTAAACACTACTCCTAACTTCATCAAACAATAAAAAAATCGAATTACAAACACAAACTATTATCTTTTATAAATAAGAAAAAAAAACATAAACACAAACTTTTAACTTTAATAAATGAGGAAAATGTATAGTTATAAATACAAACTCTTTTTTAAACAAGTAAAAATATACAATTATAAAAAAACATACAATTGTAAAAAAAACAAACTCTTAACGATATCACATGATTAGTTTTGCTCTTCATTATCTCCAAGTGGGTCATCCCGGCCCTGTTTCCTGTCAAATCATAAAGCAATATTAATATTATATTGTGTCGTGTTTTTTATATGTTTGTCAGCAAATACAGTTAAACAATATTTTTAAGATGTTTAACACATTTGCATTTAGAGCCTTTTCAGAACTTTCCCTTAACACAAGGAGCGATGAATGTTAGTATTCTTCATTGCCTATGCATTGCTAAGGAGTTGCTAGCTTTGCTGTTATGTTCTGCAATTCCTAGTGGCTTGAAAAAACCTACTTTTCCACAATAAAGAAATATGTTATTAACTTTTTACTAATTTTAGCAATTTTCCCATATAGGGGGATAGCTTACTCATGGTAAGACCTAGGCCCGGGACCATGATAAATTTTTGTTTTGAGATCCCCAGATGCCAAAAACACCATTTGTTCAAATTCATATATATATATTATGTGTGTGGTGTGTGTCCGTGAACCCAATAAATTGTAAACAAAACATCTGATATAGATTATTAATTTGGTATGAAGGTGTAGGGCTGCATAAACTGGAACAAGTTAGCGAACCAGGGTGATCGGATTATAGGAACAGAGTTTTATGGAGTTTCAAATGGGTTAAAAATAATCTCTTTTGCAATTTGTGCCATTAAATTTCACAATTTTAATTCCAACCATCTTAGAGCTAAAAAAAATTCTTGTTTTGAATCGTTACTTTATGTGGCTTCGGAGAAAATCCCAAAAAAATTCCCTATACTATTCTTAGGGGGAATTCGTAAAGTACTATATCTCGCTTGCTTATATTTTGTGTTTAAACTTGTACGTACCTCCATATGTTTGGTATTTACCAACGTTTGCCTAAAACTTTCTCATAGAAACAAACAAATTATATAGAGGACAGTCTAGGCAGAAAAAAATTATAAATGTTATTATTAAACTTTTGTTTTATCAGCACATCTTAGTCTTCCTGTTATAATACATTCTTAGGCCTAAATACATGCTTCCTGTTATAAGACATCCTATAAGGCCTTGGCGTATTTTAACTGTTATTCCCAATTTCTATTGGTTACTATAAAAAACCAAGTTAGTAAAAAGTTTTTTAAAGTTTTGAACGTCAGAATTTTGTGGTATGGGAATAAATCAATAAAAAATACAATCAGACTAAGGATTGGATGTGATTGCTGCATGTTTAGCCATGGAAAGTTTTAAAAATTTGTGTAAGTTTATTACAGTTAGTGTGATTTTTATGTATTTCTATTGTTCACAACTCTTGGCACAGTCTCTATCCCCTACACCAGAGGGTCAATGATGAAGAGGATGGTAAATGGTAATGGTAATGCATGCAAGTAATAATACATTAAAACCTCCAGTTGAAAATAAAACATTTTATTACCAAAACTTTGATTAATACTTGTAGACTCGGTAGACCTACTCATGAGCCGCCACTAAATATTAGGTACCGGTATACTAACTTGACTGTGAATTTATGAAGGCCTCGTTTACATCCAGGCCTACAACTGATAATGGCCAAAATACAACTAATTGGGGTTTCTTAAAGTATTCTGAATTTGTAGGTTACAGCTTGATTTAGATTTTAAAAGATTCCAGTTATTACCACAAAGTTTATTTTTATAGCTTAGGCATGTTTTGACAAGTTATTTAATTGCTTACAGTTTTTACTAATATTATAGCATAACACAACTTTTAAACTTAACTAACTTAATAAAGTCATTGCTCAGGACAATGTACAGCTGAATAAGTTGTTTTAACTTAGGCCCCCTCTGCCTAAGCTACTGATGGGTACAGTTTCATAAGCGGCCACCTACTAATTGGATGCAATATATTGATCTTAAAGATTCAAGATATCGAATTGGAACACACGATATTTTGAATCACATTTTAACAGTATATATCGAGAATTATTCACTCGATATTTATATTAATGTTATAATCTAAAACCAACAAATTGTATATCGTCAATAATAATAATATTGTAATAAAACATATAACAAATAAGTTAACAAACAAAAACTACCATAAAAAACAAATAATAAAGAAACGTATAACTAAGCTAAAATTTAAGTTATCTTTTCCAGGGTAACCTTGGTGGGGTGCTCTGACGAATTGAATGAACGGAACCCTGAATAAGATAACTATGTTTTAGCTTGGTTAGGCCTATACGTTTCTTTATTATTTGTTGAATTTTTAAAATTGTAGTTTTCCATTGTTTGTTTCTTATTATCTTGCATTAATAGATATTGTAACTGACATCATCGCTCCTAATCCCAGTTTTCAGAGACTGTTTCAACACACGCCATGAGGATTCAAATTTTTGGGTGTTTGTGATATTTAGGTTAAAGATCGATTAAAAATGTGATTCGATAAATCGATTGTTTAAGATCGATATATCGCATCTGATTAGTTGGTGGCCGCTTAATAAACTGTACCCCTACTGATTCACACTAGACTAAAATATTCCAAAATTGTGCACAATTACACACAGGACACAAAACTACATCTGTCAGGCTACGGATACAGTACGACGAGTGTCCACCAAAGCAATCAAATATAAAATATCGAACCACTAAGTTATAAGTTAGTACATTGATAATACACATGAGAATATCGAAAACAAAATGAAATCATGACAGTAGCAGCGCTCTGCGAAGTTAGTTTAGGTTAATTTATCGTCAGTAAATGCTAACCTAGCTACCACCATAAAGCACTGTAAAGTAAAACAATTAAGTATAATCACGTGTTAAAATCAATAACATCGAGTGAGAATATGGTTGAATCAATGTGTCAGTCATAATCCGATATTTTTTATTCGATTGTTTTGGTGTACGCTTTATCGTACTGTACCCCAGGCTACTCTACTAGGACCAAGATTAGACATAAAGATTACACATATAGGCCTATACCATGGTGGAAGGAAACACTAACATTAGCAGTGAAGTTTATGGTGATTAGGTTAGGCCGATCTTGCCCAAAAAGCTTTTGTATTAGACAAACCTTGCATGAATAAATAAGCTTATATTGTATTCTAATAAAATAACCTAACTGTAAGAATTAATTTTTAACTCGGAAAGTTGAAGTAATTATTTAAGTCGCTACGCAATGAAACCAATAAATCTGAAGTGGTACACTAAAGTGCAGCACGGCAAGCTTACCGGTAACGATAAAATATGATTTTCTACTAGTCCTAAGTTTAAATTTATTACAACAAACTAATAACAAATTTCTTACCTTGATTAGCCACTTACGAATCCGAGATAACAATGTTTAATGTTCACTTAAACTCAAACTTTTAACTTCTAAACTATTGTAAACAGCGCAAGCAAACCATAACAAATACAAAACAAAATGGCGAGATCGAGGAGGTGTTTGCAGTGACAGCTCTCTCTATCTTTCCTTTCGGGCAGGCATTCAGGGAAGGTCTTGCGCATGCGTCACAGGAGAGCTTTTACTGGGCCATTCTCATAAAGCGTGAAAAGGCTTCAATTTGAATTTGATTATTTTGCTGACTGACCGTAGGAACAAAAGGTTAAGTTTACAAATTAGCGTAGGAATAAACATAGGGTAAAAAATAGTTTTCTTCTCCTACAGTCAACGGATCAGTGAACTAGAAAATTGTAGCTCATCTTGCTTTAGATAAATTAATTATGCTAATACATTTTCATTAATTATTGAATGAAAATATGAAAGTTTTTGTTAAAAAAGTTGTTTATGGGGTGGGTAATGTAATAATGAGGTTAAAGACGTTTTTAGTTACAAAACATAAGATTTACTTTATTTCACTTTTTTATATTTTACATGGCTTATTATATTATTGATATTAATGGCTGACTATTCATTCTAGTGTGGGACATTTGCTTGTTTGTGAAATACCTAAATTTTGTGCTATGGCGTCTTAAAATAAAAATGTAACTTATTTATATAAGCAGGAAATACTAAGTTTGTATTATGATAACCTAGAGAAAATTACTTATATTTCTTTTGGATAACCTGTACATTTTATATTTATTCCTAACATCCTTTAAGTCATACAGTATGTACTGTACCTATGCAAAATAAGTTAAATTAATGCCAACACACACTTCAAATAGAGTATTTATTTTACTTTACATTTGAGGAAAGATAACTACTCACCCATAAAAAAATTTAAAAATATTCAACCTGGCCTAAAATTATTAATCAATATGTCCATGCACTTATATCTGATAAAAATTTTAAAATTTATTCAAAACGAGTATCTCCCAAGCACAACTTTGCAGATATAATCCTTATAACAGCTGTTTATTGAATTAAGAATAAACACAAGTGGCATAAACCAAATAAAACTCTCCTCCATATGAATAACATGAGAACTTGGAAGACGCATGGGGCAATTCCTGGGGCCTAAATCGAAATTCTGGCTTGACAATAACTTAGAACTTGAAATTATATTTTAAATAAAAAAAATCAAAATTGGTTAAGTATTAACTTCAGGAAGTGGGTGAACAAAAAGCAGGATTTTTTTAAAATATGTAGACAGTTAAGATTTGTATTGTTTTTAAATATACATAATATATTTCATTTTCATCAACTCTATTTCATCAAGTTATATATAGAAGTGAAATTCGACCGCAGACAATTGCTTAAAACCAGATAAAAAAATATTTTTTATAACAAAACAAATTTTTAATTTAATTAGTATGTATATATTAGCAAATGTAAAAAAGTGGTCAAAATAAAACATGAAAATCACGTTATGAATTTCACAACTTTTTTACTTTTACATTTTTACGTAAATTTCACGTGAAAAAAACGTTTGCAATTTAACTTTTACTTCTTTTTGACATTTTTCACGTGAAAAAAATGTTATTTTTACATTGTGTGCTGACTGGGTATACATCTTAAAATTATTGAGACATAGCTGTCTTGGCTCGTTGCAGTTCAGTTTCCAAATCGTTCAGTTTAGACCACGCATCGTTATACATCTCCCACACATCATCACATGTAGGCTGCGAGGAGAAACAATCGTCAATCATCTGGAGGTGTTCTCGATGCATGTGCTACCTACCCTCTTGTTGATTCATTCAACCCTTCAGCGGATGTTCTTGCCCTATCTTCAATAGAAGTGGATTTATCTCACATACAACCAGGTCAAACTCTTACTGTTAAATGGCAAGGTAAACCAGTTTTTATTACTAACAGGACTCCCGAAAATTTGCTGAAGCAAGAAATGTAAACCTTTCCGAGTTAATAGATCCCGAGCTTGATCAAGTGCGAGTTAAAGCTCTACTTTATAACCCCTCAGCTCTAAGCTGAGGGTTGTTCAGTTTTATAAACCAGTTTGAATTATGAACCAGTTTGAGGCATATTCGTTATTATTTATTAGTAGGTAATTTAGTTGTAAGTTTAGATAGTGAATTAATCGTTCACTCTATGAGGATATTTGGTGTTTATAATAATTTAATAATAGTTACTGTCGCCACCATTGCTTCATTATTTGCTACTAGTATAAATTATTTCTTTGGTTTGATTTTATTGAAAATTTTGTATTATTCTAAAAATGAAATATTGTGGAAATTTTGTATGGAAGTCAAAAATTCGACAACTATATCCAACTAAAGAAGAATATACTAGTTTCGAAAGAAGTCTAATTGTATGATAGTTATAATAATCTGCTTAAAGCGTTAGCAGGCACGTATTTTACAGAATTTCTTACCATATGAGTATTTTTTTAAACTAAGAATTATAAGGACTTCCCAAGTTGTGCCATTAATCTCTACAAACTCGCTGACGCCTAAGATCCCGGTGATTGAGGACTATTGGATTTGCTAGTTATAACCTCAAGACTTCTGTTTACTGTGTTGTGTAGCACATCAACTCTCACTACCAAGAAAATTTCGGGACTATCACGTGCACCATTTGGTTTCGGCTCGAATGTTTCGCTGTCTAATAAATTGTTTATAATACACCCTATCCGTGGTAATAAAGTAAAATTATTAGAAAATGCTGAATTGAATGGTCAGCTAGCACTTGATCAGCATTTAAAACAATTTGCTAAAAATCAAATGATCTTCCAACAAATACAACAATTATTCAACCTACCACTACTACCAGATAGAATTGAAGTTTATGATAATAGTCACATTATGGGAACATTTGCTGTAGGTAGTATGATCGTTGTGACTAAATCCGGATTCGATATATTCCTTCAAGATAATATCATACGTTCGGGGTTGGTGTGACGACTGCTGCGACGATGATGATTCTAAATGATCATCTATTGCAGCGTTCTTTGATGATGATTCTAAATGATCATCTATTGCAGCGTTCTCTGAAGCCTCAGCAATTGCATACAGCTCCTCATCAGTAAAGTCTGGTTCCCATGCGTTGTTGGTGGCACTCATTTAGCGATGTGTACTGGGCGAGAGTTGAAAGTATAATGACATAGCATAACAGAGCATGATGGGAACCCACCTTTTCCCCCACCACACAACCGTCCATATTCGTTAAATAAAACTGTTTACTGTTGTACTGTGAAGACCGTAGCTCCAATGTCACAGTTTTACAGAAATATGAGGAAAGTGTATTTCAGTAACCCAATTGACACCACCTTCCATTTCTCCAACGATGAAGACAGAAGAAATACGTTTTTACTGGATTGTATGCGGTTCCGTCAAAGAATAATCAACGCTGAACAACAATTGGCCAGTTGTCTGCTACACAAAGTACATCATATGAATACTTGCACGAGATTAAACCATCGTGAATGTAGTATCTTTACACATCGAATAAACTTACAAACGTTACAACATCCAACAAAATTGCAAAACCAATGTTTGTCAACGTTGTAAAACCGCATTATATAACCAAACACAAATAATCTGTATGATAGTTTTGTAAAACTCTATGAATATTTTACAAGACCACTAAACATAAATAACCTTTATAAAAGTTATCAAAGTTATTTAAGGTTTACTTTTACAATATCTACCAGGGGTTTTATCACTGTCACAATCAGAAAACATGTTTAACTATCCCAGTTTAGGTTCAAAGTATGCCTGTGCATTTATTAAGAAATAATCCCACAATGTAGAGACCATAAAGATTATTTGTGTTTGGTTATATCGCACAACATTTATATAGCTAATAACAACTGTAAGTTCTTGTTTCGAAAGTGAGCAACATTATTTAAGGTAATATTACAACCTTAAGTTACAACTTCCAACGAGTGAATCTTACCAACAGTTTGGTTAAAAATTACAAAAACACATGAACACAACAATTAGAGACCGAAACAAGAATCCATACTTGTACAATATAACGAAACATAAATAAATAACCTATATTAATGTTTGCCAAGTTATTTGGATGTCTGCATTCGCAATATCCTTGAGTCAAGGTCTGTGTATACGGTTGTCCGCTACTGCACCGGTTTAATTGATCAGGTTGGGTGTGACGCGCTCCAAAACGTAAACGACGTTACCGTCCGAGTACAACTAAATAATTGTAGGGCGCGGTGCGGTTTACATCCTTGTCAGTCGTTGTTTATTTATATTGCTATATAATGCAAGCAAAACATGCATCGATACCAGTCTTCCCTGCATAGCTTGAGAACCTGGTCTGAGCGTACCTCTGTATTTCTTGTGTTTGTGTGTGTGTGTTTATATAACTATTATTAATATTTTAAATCTTCCTCAATACAGTTTCCAGCAATGTTATACTTCAGCGCCTGCGTGCAGTTTCATCATTTAAAAACTTGTGTTTCTTTATACCTTCCTTTCAAACATTCATCTTTGTGATTTTACAGTTTGAACACTTGTATTTCGTCACAAGTGTTATATATCTTTGTATATCTAACTCCAGGTTTTCTTTTAACAGACTTTTTTTTGGGATACGAGGACTTGTACATCAAAGTGTATCATAATTTAACCCGATTTTCCTTCCATCACCTAACCTAAAAACTGTGTCTTTGTCTTATTTCTGTTTAACTGTATGAACAATGTCTTCGGTACTTGCTTGCGAAAGAAAACAAACAAGACCATCTATCATCGCACCATTACCTCGACCAATAACAAACCAAGTCCCAGCTTTGGGGACCAGAAAATTGCTTACTCCTCTATCGACACAGCCTAAAATCTGTGTAGATGATATAGTTAAAAAAACCTACTTCTAGAGCTGGACTTGCAATTGTCGGACGAGGAATGTGGTTCACCACCGAGGCGAGCTATACTGATACAACCACAGCAGCAAGGTTCCGAGGTATGTACACACCGCTTTGTAAAGGGGTCGAATAAAGGGATGATGTGCGGGATGAAATGTTCAAAAGGGCGAAAACTGTGCGGTATCCACTTAGGAGTGAGTGTAAAAAAATCATTGTCTTCCCCATTGGTATCCTCAAAAGACTTGCCGCTAAACAAGGCTCCTTCCCCATCGTTACCTTCAAAAGACTTACAAACAACAAACAAGACTCAAGAGTGTAGTTCAAAAGACGTGCTACTCATTAAGTCCCTTGATGAAACTAAAGCTAAATTAAACACTTTGGAACAGGTGGTACTAAAACTAATGAAAGACGCATCAAAGAAAAAATGTGTGCCAAACCAAACCTAAAGGAAAACCGAAGATCTCAAATTCAAAAGATTCGGATTTATAAGCTACAGCCGACTGAAACATATAAGCTTATTAGCTAGAAAGGCGGTATGGCGGTTCTTTAAGCAAAGGAAAGCTCTTCCAAGTCCCTTTGCCGACTTAAATGAATCGCCCTATTCCAAACGGGAAATCGTCCCTCGTTTGTGATAACGAAGCGCCTCAAATGATTTGGAAGGAGATCTAAATCAAATCGTCTAACCAAATACCAATGTCTAGCCTACTCTTGTTTTAAATATATTCAAAATTCATCCCACTCCTTGATTAATAAAATCAAATGGACCGAGGGGGAGGGGGTATTAAACGGTAAATGTTTACCTGTAATAAGGTTTAAAACGTTTATCATTTAATGCTTAACCCTGACGAATATTATCTCAACAAATGAAGATTGTTCGAGCTATTCCCAATTAATAGCAAGGTTCTTTAAAAATTATACGATATTCTTAAAGATAAACTTGTAAATGTCTCTTAATAATTCTTTAATAACAGTACAGAGGTATAGTCACTTACTTGGGTGAAACCGAGAAAGGTATAAAAAACAAGTTCAACAATATACGTTCACTCAAAGTATTGTTTAATCATACCTGATGTGTTGTTTAGGAATATAATCTGTTTGAACCTCTTACTGACAACTTGGATAAACATATCACTAAAGACGATAGGTTCAGATCATAAATAATTGAACGTTATATATCATAAGTTAATATTGAATCAAATATAACGCTGCGCCTGTACATTGTAGAATCTTGCGCGCGCTACAGGATTGTGTTCGACATTTGCAGGCGCAAAAGCTATTCTGAGCAACTTATATTTCGGCCGACTGCAACGTGTTATTAAATTCGCTTTCAAAAATTACTTTAAAACCACGTGTTAAACATTAGGTTTATTAGTCTCCACATCCAAAAACCGTTCACTGTTATCCATACCCCAATACCCCTCTATAAAAGGCCGAGCAGCACTGTAAGGATCCACACTTGGGTCAGAACATTCATACTGACAGCACGGTAGTAGTATTAGCTACTAACATGTTTGCACAGCATGACAGTAGTATTAGCTCCTAGCATGTTTGCATTATCTTAGTTACTAACCTAACACTTAATACTTTAGTTTGAAACACTATGGAATTATAAATAGCGAGTAGCAAACTTTTCAAGAGTGAACCCTTTCATAGATTGTCACTTGTTCTGCCGGAAACCGCAAAAGGTATTGAAGGCAGAAAAATAAGTTACTAATATGTTTGTTAAATGTTCAGGTTTAATAAACGCTCTTGCAAATCATGCGATTCCATTCTATCGAGATGTTTGGACACGCTGAGGGCCTGATATCAAGTAAAAATATATTGTCAGACACTCCTCTGTGAAGTAATCATGGCAAAATCTGTTCATCTAACGAGATAACCTATGAAGGTTTGGTCTCTTTTAGAGTTGTGTGAAACCAACTTTAGGTATACGTCACATCTCGCAGCATTCCGTTTGAAACTCCTTGAGAAGTAATTGATTACGGAATGTTACATTTTGTAAAGGGATAACCGCTAAGGTCTTCAATCCCTGAGTTGCGTGAACCCGACAAGGACTATATCGAAAGTCACTTATTTATTGTTTATTTTCATATTCATTACTATGTTTAACTATCTGTTTGTTTGCCTGCACAGAATAAGACCAGTCTGCAACCTCCAAACCAATAGAGAGGGCTTCCTTCTGAGCGCAAGCAAACACAGCTGTCACTATGCGATTCCATTCTATCGAGATGTTTGGACACGTTGAGGGCCTGAGATCCAGTAAAAATATATTGTCAGACACTCCTCTGTGAAGTAATCATGGCAAAATCTGTTCATCTAACGAGATAACCGTTGAAGGTTTGAGTAGTGGGGGGTTGCGGCTTTTGCGCCGGAAGTGACGTCACATCCGGTCAGTGACCGGATGCGCTGAGTGAATAAATACGTCATCTGAGGCTGAGCCAGTGACGTAGGTGGTTTTGTGACGTAATGATTGAAAGTTTAAAGTTCAAGGTCACGGGGAGGGTGTTTTAAAAAAGTACTACCTCGCACGCGTAAAATCCGATTGTGAGTCGATAGTTTAATCGATATAAAATATTGATTAAACTATCGAATCACAATCGAATGATACGAGTGCGAGGTGGTACTATTTCAAATATTACTTTATTTACAATAATTCATGTTTACAATAGTTCCCCATTCGATGTTTACAATAGTGGTCATCGATGTTGTTGATCCGGACGAGTTGCGGCCATCACTTCGCTTTCTGATGAAAGACGGTAGATACTTCGATCCCTGCGCAGAGTCCATGTTGTTTTTTGATGCGTAAAGTTCCAAAGATAAATCGTAACCGGACGCAATGAGAAGTCTTAACTCTTCATTAAACACCTCGAGGTCTTGGAAAGTCGCCAGATGAATAGAGTCATAATGAATACACCTAATTTTGATGGACATTTGAACAGAGAGCTTGATGTCCACTGGTCAAGAGCCGGAGGTATACTGACTATTCGCTAGCTAGCGTTTTGGTATCAAACAAAATGGTGGGCGCGGAGCAGATGGCGGACGGCAGATGGCAGGTGCCAAGTGCGCGGCAGATGTCAGGCCCCCCCACTACACCAGTCTTCCCACCAAGTCTTACATCGCACAATAACTAGTTTACATGTTTTAGTTAGGGTTTAGCTCTTAGACTGTCAAGACTTTAGCTCCGTAACTAAAGACTTCAATAATGTTTGCTTAACGCTGTATAATTATAACAGCTACTATGATCTAAACCGGTGCATGTATTTATATGATGCTTTTTGCGTAGCAAACAACTGGCTAAAAGTGTTTCAACCTCGATTATTCTTCGACGAAACCGCTCATTGTCCACTAAAAGCGTAGACCTTCTGTCTTCATAGTCAGAGAAGTATAAGGTAGTGTCAAGTGGACTACTGAAGGTCACCTTCCTCATGTTTCTGTAAAACTGTGACATGATCAGACTTTGCGTAAACTCTATAAGTAGATGTTTAGTAGTCAAGAGCTGAAAGTAAAGTGATGTACCGCTAGCGTGTAAAATAAACACCTACCCTCACCACAACGTTACCATGTGCTTCTAACAATTAATTTTATATTTAAATCTCGATTGCACCTTCTTGTTTGTCTTGTCAAGCCGCGTAATTTGAGTACACACTTAACATAGTTTAAACCATAAACAAAAAAGCTATTTATGTCTATCCTTGAAAATAGTTGTTTGTGCGCTATTGCTTCTATACCCTTGGTTGGATCTAAATTTTGATTGTACCGTCTTGTTCGCCTTGTTAATCCGCGTATTGCGAATACCCACTTGACATAGTTTAAATAATAAACAAAAAAGTTATTTATGTTTACCCTTGAAAATAGTTGTGTTATTTGTTCTACTGTTTTTAAAACTGTTTCGACCTATTTTGGGTCTCATCAGATGAAGGTAGGCGTACTAAAAGCCACTTCATGACAGTTTTTTTTGGTGTTTTTATTTTTTATAAATTTTTTGTTTAGTTTTTATATTGGATTTTTATATTTTTAGCTTCCAAATAATCCAGCTACTCCTTCCTCCTGACCTTCCACTGGATCAACCTATCCCTCCTCACAAAAAAAAGATCCTCCTTCCACCCATTGTGTACAGGTCGTGGTGGTGTACATGATGGTACCTGTACCATCATGTGTACACCACCACTTTCGAACAAGTAGACGTTCTTCCTCTCCTCTGCTACAAATTTATACATGCCATTCCGCTTTAAACATTTGAATTTTTCGTTGCACTGTTCAATTGGTTCAACCAACTTTCTTAGCCTCATAATATTCAATATATTCCAAACAGTTTCGTCTTCATTCTCCCTCTTCTCATTATCTTCCTTCATTCGCCTGTTCTTATCTTCCTTCTTCTTTCCTTTCTTCTCTTCCTTCTTCTCTTCCTTCTTATGTCCCCTCTTGAAATACAATTCGTGATTTATAAAATTCTTCTGCACCATTCTTTTTAACGAGCAGGATCTACGAAAAACCTTCTTCTCCTGCGTCGGCTTTAAACTTGCCTTTATCCTCTGAAGCTTCTCTTTCAATACTGGAGAGGACATGTTTCTAGACTAAACACTATCTGCAGAATGAAGCCTCCATAAGCTGTTAAACAGCGTGAAAGTGTAATCAAGCGGTTGAGTAACACCGCCAGCTGCTTGCAGTGAAAGGCAAATCAGTCTGGGAATGCGCGGTTGACCTACACCGCCAGTTGCATGTGGTGAAAGGTTACCTGTGTAAAACAGTTTTAGCAACGCTTAACTTGTTGGGCCTAATAAAAAAATTTATGTTATATATATTTTTTATTAATTATCTCAATACATATTTTATTAATTATCTTAATATATAATTTATAAATTTATTAGCTAAAAATTAATGAAGGTATAACTTTTTGTAAAAACAGGGATAAATCCCAGACAAAATCCCGTTTTAGGGAAAAAATCCCGCAACAGGGCAGGGTTATCCCTTATCCCGTTTTCCCCTTTATATCCCTTTTTCCCACTTTTCGTCTATATAACCCGAGATTTCGAGCGTTTCTCCGCAGTTGATGCCAGTTCCGTCCAAAGGCTGACTTGGTGCAACTCGCCACAGTGTGGGTTCGATAACTGTGCGTTAGGGCCCAACTCGCAATTATCGAACCTCGCTAATTTTGCATGTGTAGTCTGTTCTTGTGCATGAGTAGTAGTATAAACTAATGCCTGCAGAATTGATGCTTCATAGTAATCCCGTATATTGACTGCTTGTTTAACGCTTTATACTAACTTTGTAGATTGTTTGTTTGCTTAACGCTTAACGCTTTACTTATTAACGTGACCTTGACCTAGTTTAGAACTTAGAAATACTCCATCTAGACATGTTAAACACAAACGTTGTAGTAAAGACCATGGTGGGGGAAATGTTATATACTGCACCAGAGGGGTAAATATAATCATACCGCTATGGAAGCTGTAGGCGAAAACACTTGGCTTGCTCCTGTTGAGCTTGCTTTTTCAGAAGCCTTTCTGGCTATTCTTAGTTATGAATATCGAGGGTTTAAACTAAAAGTAAAGATGGAACTTAGACCGTTACAAAGAAATGACGTGTATTGCGTCTTGATTGAATGGAAATCGCCTTCTAGCATTAGGCTTTTCTATTTGATCCAAAGATCACGCAATCAATTCTGTGTGAAACGTATAACTGTGACATTGGACAATTGTGAGCTAAACCCCCTTGTTTGAACCTAGAGCTTCCTTTTAAAAAGTAAAATAGCAAAGGCGAAACCCTTACTTACTAAAGGTTTTACCTTTGCTATTTTACGCATCACTTAACTTGACCTTGACCCAATTATCGAACTTGGAATCATATAGTATGCACGTTGTAGCGTTACAATGTACCCTACCCCCACCACTGGTTGTCGGGTATAAAAGCAAGACCAGTCCGCAGAGGGTTTACAGTCTCAGGCCAACAGCCTAGCTAGCTGTTTGCCTGCGCTGTCCGCAATAGTATCTTTAGTATAGAGTTGGTACCACTGTACACTAAAGATGCTACCTGAGTTTAAGGCATGTTGGTTTATTAAGCATGATAGATTAACGCTTGTAGTTTGCTGCTAGTAAATGTAGTTAATGTATTAAATGTTACCTTTTGGTGTTGGTTTGAAGTGATTTATTAATGAAATATGTACTTTTGTTACACGCTTTAACATTCAATATATTCCTTATTTAAACTTTTTAAATGTAAAATGTTTATAAGTAATTTAATATGTTTCTCAAACAAACCCTTTCCTAACCCCTTACAAAAAAGGTATGGCACGAAAACCGACCTTCTGTCAATATGGCACGAAAACCGATTGACATTACCCATCGTTACACCTCACGTATGAGAAACGTTTGTGAATACTAAGTTGGTCAAACCTTTGGTTTGCAGTACCCTGACGCCCGTTCTGTCCAAAGTCCGACTGGGTTTCAGTATGTTGTTGACCATTGTAAAACCGACTTTGTTATGTCTTTGTAAACCACCTTAGTCAATACGGCCTGCAAACCGGTTGATTATTATGGTTAATATTTCTTTTAAATTAATCTCAGTTATCAGGTTTACTGTACGTAACTTTAAAATTTCTTCAAAATGATTGCCCCCTAATACAGAACGGGGAATAGAGCAGTCTGTGATCCTTGCTCTATTCCTTGTTTTGGCAACATATTTAGATGACCTTGACCTACTGACGGGAGTTAGAAAATTGTCGTATGGCAAAACATTGGAAGATATATTTATTTCTTACAACAAATATCCCCTCCCTAACTCTCGCACTCCCACCACTTCTAGTGGGTATAAAAGAGGTTCCCTATCACTGGTAAATCCATTCTGCTGCTTGTGCTTGCTCACCCCAGAACCATGGCGCACATCAGAAAGCAAACTCTTCCGCTAAAATTGAAACCGCCATCAGTACGAACCTTTGCTACCTCAACCTCTTCTGTCTCAACTTATATGATACCAACCTCTGGTGCCTCAACTTCTGTTGCTTCAATTTTTGCTGCCTCAACTTCTTCTGTCTCAACATATAAAATACCAACTTCTGGTGCCTCAACTTCTTCTGCCTCAACATATAAAATACCAACTTCTGGTGCCTCAACTTCTGCTGCTTCAACCTCTGCTGCCTCAACGTCCGCTGTCTCATCGATACTTCGTCAGGCTTTGGTGATGTCTTTCATTCTCCCAGAGACGGATAGTACTTCACCACCGCCACCTACCATTGTGGATGATCCTCTATCACCATCACCCAATTTAATTCTTGACGAATTTTCTCACTTGTCAAGTTCATCTTCAAGTTCATCTTCAAGTTCAACATCAAGGTCTTCCCCCACCAGACCTTCTACCCCTTCTGCAAGTTTCTATCCTTTTGATCCCACCAGACCTTCTACATCCTCTGCAAGTGGCCTTCCTCGTCCTTCAGTAATCTGTACAAAAAACCAATCTCCTTCAGAGAAACTTAAACAACTAAAATCTTTGAGAAGGAAGTGCATACGCCCTGCACAACAATGCAACTATAGTTTCAAAAAAGGTGCAAGGAAAGGTGAACGTTGTCCTAAATCCTGTATTTTAAATGAAGAATTATGCAGGTTTCATTTTAAACTAAAACAGAACAATAGCGTTTCCCTTTCTTCACCACGTCCAACAGTGAAACCAGCCAAAACTCGTATTAATAGACTTTGTAAAAATAAACAATACTTCTTCCTTAAGTCAGTGGGATTTGCAAAGGTAATATTAAAATGTGGAGACCAACTCTACATTTTAAAATTACCTAGAGGTATGGAACATCCCGAACACCCTACCAAAAAAAACTATTTAATACGAGGTAATTTGGGAGGCACTGTGTGGAAAACATTACAGTAAAACCAACGTTCAAAAATGTATTTTCCAAATTTAAATAAATGTTTATTTTTTCCAAATTTAAAAAAAAGTGTGGACAACCTATTTAGATTTTGTAGCATATGCTGCAAAAGGTAAATAGGTTGTATACACTTTTTTTTACAATGTTACAACGACCTTGACCTAGATAACGGACTTGGATAAATTACACTAAGTCAAAGAAAAAACTTAAAAGGAAAAAGGAGATATATTATACTAAATACATTATTCAACAGTAAAAAGGGGAGGGGGTAAGCGGGTATTTAAGCGAGCGATTCGGAATATAATTATTAGTTGTATCATCATGAGCGTCAACAGCAACACATGGGGAAAGGAAATTAGCGAAGAGGAGTTGTACGCGATTGCTGAGGCTGCTGAAATGACTGAGGTTTCTAAGATTGATAAAATTGCGGAGAATGTTGCTCAGTCACAACCGCAACAAACTACACCATCGATGCAGTCTACAACGCGTCAACCAAGACCCTATCATGTTATACTGGAGGAGTATAATGAGGCGATGAGGTACGCCTGCACAAAGTGGTGTGGACAGCCGCGTTCTCCTCAACAATGGGAGGAGCACGATGCAGACTTTCGCCTGGTTGCAGAGTTAGAACTTGAGCTCGAAAGAGCAAAGGCTACTCAATAGTGACAAGATTTAATGTGTACTTTTAAAATACAGAGCGGGGAATAGATCAGTTTGTGGTCAAAGTGAGAACCACTTACTGCTCTATTCCCCGTTTTGGCAACTTGTTCAGATGACCTTGGGACTTAAAAAATTCTTGTTTAGCAAAAACATATTGAAATATATATCTATGTATTTCTTAAAAAAAAAATATCCCCTCCTTAAAACTCGCACTCCCACCACTTCCATTAGGTATAAAAGAGGCACCTCATCGTTGGTAAAATCAGTCGGCTGCTTGTGTTTGCTCACCTCGGACACCATGAAGCACAACAGAAAACCAACTTCTACCGCCTCTCCTTGTACTGTTTCATCTTCTGCTGTCCCATCGATACTTTTCCAGGCTATGATTCTATCCCACATTCTTCCACCAGAGTCAGGTAGTAGTACTTCACCAAACTTAATCTCGAGATCTCTCAAAACCGAGAGAAACACTGCTAATACTCGGAAACTGAGAGCGAGAATTGCTGACCGTTATAAAGTATTAAAAAGAATATTTCCATCCTCCAATCCGTATGATTCTAAATTAACCACTATACAAAAGACAATAAAGTACATTGCAAACCTTCAATCCCAGCTCCAAGAACCGTCCTTAATTCACAAAGAAATCTTGAACACCCCTCCACCGTTTGAAGCCGTTTTTCTGAAAGAGGATGAGTTGGCGGATTAACATTTTTTCGCTGAAGAGCCTTCAGCCTACAAGCAAATTTTCCTCATGGATGAAGATCAAGACGAATAACTAACTTTACAAATTAAAGACTTATGAAATACAAAGCGGGGAATAGATCAGTTTGCGGTCAAAGTAAGAACCACTTACTGCTCTATTCCCCGTTTTGGCAACAGGTTTAAATGACCTTGGGACTTAGAAAATATTTGGTTGATAAAAAAATATGAAAGATCTTCTTATTTCTTCCAACAATAACCCTTCACTACCCCCACCACCACCACCACCACCACCACCACCTAAATTGAGTATAAAGGAGGTCTCTATCGTTAGTAAAACTTATTACTTTGCTGAAAATGAGTGCATCCACTTCATCTACCTCTGCAGCAACTATAATATTCAGCAGACGGGTCGAAAACATTGATCAGTTGCTTGCTGTAAGGAAATTACTGCTACGGTATCTTGATATAGAGGTTGGTTGTGAATTGTGCATGTGGAGACCAACAGGTGAAGTCTTTAGCAATGAAGATGAAGCATTCAAAACAAAAGACAGTAGAAAGTTATATAGAATCTTTAGTAATATGGTAAGGTTAATCAATAAGGGTTGGATCATTAACATAACATTCTATATTAAACCAAACCTTTAACTGAAGCAATAAAAAGACGGGCGGAAGGGGGGGGGATACTTTGACTTTAATGGTGGGGGTAGACAGATATAAGACGGACGGCTTCAGTGTTTAGTCATTATTCAGCTATGGATAGCCCAACAGAACCGATGCAGCTTTCAACATCGATGCAGTCTACGTCTAACTTAAATGTAAAAGACAAGGAGAAGAATGATAGCCAAAGAAGAAGGAATGCTAGAGAGAGAAGAAGGGTTAGAAAATTAAATCAAACATATAATTTATTGCGATCAAAATTACCTTTTGTTGATCCAAAAAGTTCAAAGCATTCAATTGTAACACATGCTATAAATTATATAAATATGTTAGAAATGCTATTAGAAGGTTTATCATTTCAACTGCCTGAAGAACTTCTAACAATGGACATTAATCAACTTGCTTTGTCTAACTAAAGATTTGTAGAATTACTGAACAAGGGGGGAATACAGAACGGGGAATAGATCACTTTGTGGTTTGAATAAAAATCACTTACTGCTCTATTCCCCGTTCTGGTAATAGGTTAAGGTGATCTTGACCCACTTACAGTTGCTTGCTGTAAGGAGATTACTGCTACGGTATCTTGATTTAGAGGTCAGTTGTTAATTGTACATGTGGAGACCGACAGGTGAAGTTTATAGTGGTGAAGATGAAGCATTTAAAACAAACTATAGTAGAAAGTTATATAAAATCTTTGGCAATATGGTAAGGTTAATCGATAAGGGATGGAACATTAACATAACATTCTATATTAATCCAAACCTTTAACTAAAGCAAAAAAAAGACGGGTATATAAGCGCGACGTTGCAGAGACAATTATCACTTTGGTTGTGAATTGCATCAAGAGAGCATCTATTATGGTATACCTCCACTATATTGACTCTACTGCTAAAGCGGATACTTTTATCCAGCGTGTGTACCAACTGTTAACGGAGTACGAACATGTTCAGGTCAAAGGATTGGGTATTCGTGGAACAGAAGAAGTAAAAATAGATGTAAAACCAATCCCTTTGAAGAACAAAATTGACCAATTATTACGAGAAGGCTACATCCTGTGTCTTTATTACACAACCTCATAAACTACATACAAGGCCGAAGGGGGGGGGGAATACAGAACGGGGAATAGATCAGTTTGTGGTTTGAATAAGAATCACTTACTGCTCTATTCCCCGTTCTGGTAATAGATTAAGGTAACCTTGACCCACTTACTGGACTTACCTGTGTTACAATAATACCTCTTCCCTATCACTTTTCCCTACCACTTGCACTTTCAACACTTACCCCCACCACCACCGGAATCGAGTATAAAAGGTGGTTTCGTATTAGTGGTAAAATCAGTCTGCTACTTGGAATCATGTCGCCCAGAGATAACATTTCCCTTCTAAGAAGACTATACTGGAAATGATTCAAAATATTCCAGTAAATATAAACGAAGATGAAGACGATTCAGAGATGGAAGATGAACTATTAAGTGATCTTGAACTACTTGAGTGAGTTTGCTAGCAGTGAACCATATCTTGGAGAGATGGAGCTGTTGACTGACGACGACGACGACGACGACGACGATGATAATGAACCAGAATTTCATCATCAGTTACTCTGTTTGGAGGAAATAGACCTTGTTGATAGTGAAACCCCTCCAAGCAGTATTAATATCGATGACGTAGTTCTAGATCCAGTCACAGGGAACCTTAGTGTTTGTCGTCGCTTATTTAGTGATATGAGCTCATCATCATTATCATCGGAAGAATCTGAATAATTTTTTATTGTCTTCAAATAGTTTACTTTAAATACAAAGCGGGGAATAGATCAGTTTGTGGTTATAGTGAGAATCACTTACTGCTCTATTCCCCGTTTTGGTAATATTGTTGTATGACCTTGACCTATTTACATGACTGAAAAAGTGGGGGTAACTTATACATTTAATGGTGGGGGAACGCCTATTTAATGACGATGCAACAGTGTATATTTATCATATCGACATGATGAAACCACCAGGAAACTCCGTTTGTTACAGCTTTCCCCTCCTCGATATCGATGATGTGATAAAACTTACAACAATAACAAAACGGTTTGAACTCGAAAGGCGACTCATAAAAGTCGACGTAATTCCACAAGATCTTCGTTCGGCAATGTTGACTATCGAATATGTTAAAGATGAATCTACAACTGAAGATCCTTATTGTTTTATGAAATTTTTAGTTGATCGAGATGCACTGTGTACAATCCAATTTCACATCCGAGTTTAAAATCTATTAAATGTTCCTGTTGGAGAAAATTGTCTTTGAAAAATACAGAGCGGGGAATAGATCAGTTTATGGCTTAAAATGAAATCATTTACTGCCCTATTCCCCGTTTTGGCAAATATGTTCAATGACCTTGACCCAAAATATAGAACTTTGTAACCTCCAGCTACAATAGTAAATAGAAAATGTAAAAAAAAATAGTAAACTTAACCTGATACTTACCCCCACCACCTTTGCTACCGTATAAATATAGAGGCATTTGCAGTGTTTTTCATTATTGTGTTGACCCTTGTGGAGATCACACCTAAATTATGCATCGCTGCGATATCTGCAAGTCTTCATTTAAGGATGAATTTCTTTTAATGATTCATAAGGAACTAAAACATAACAACAACCAAGATGAAGAATATAAAGAAGAAGAATTGAACGAAATAGATCGAATGTTAGCTCAACACCAACATTCCAGACCAAGAGTTATTCAATATGCACCATCAACATCGACTTCTACCTCTGCTCTGTTTACACTTCACCGTCCTTCATCATCATCAGCTGCATCGACTTCTACACCTGCTCTGTCTACACTTCATCGTCCTTCAACATCATCAGCTGCATCGACTTCTACGCATGCTCTATCTACACTTCACCGACATTCAGCATCAACATCAGTAAATGTTGAACTACATGCCCGAGCACTTCCGGGTAATGTAGTAACCCACTTCAAAATCGTCAATGCAAAATTACAACTCGAAGAATTTTTAAATAACTCAAAAGGATTGGTAATTAAAACTTTGCAAAATGAATTAAAAAGATTAAATTTTATCAAATTTGGTCTATTACTAGATGGTTTATTTACAAACATTCAAAATGAAACTTCACCGAGAGGGTTTTTAACAAAAAACCGAACTATTATGTTTTCGTCAGATATTGATTTAATCGTGTCTGAATGTTTTGAAGAGCTAATGACAAAAATACAAGAACATGAAGGAAGAGGCTCTGGATGGAGTTTGTTAAGCATCACAGGGCTAGACTTAAGAGTACACAAACATGGCTATGGAATTCGAGGAAGTAGCTACATCCCTTTACCAACAAAGATTAGAAATACCTTATCCTGCGTCAACGTACAAAACCAAGATACTGAGTGTTTTAAATATGCTATGTTGGCCAAATATGTAACAATTCATCCGGAAAGACCAAGTCACTATTATGAAGAAGTACAACATAGATATAATTTTCAACGGATGACTTACCCTGTTGCTATAACAGACGTTTCAAAATTTGAAAACAAAATCCTTCAGCTTCTGTCAACCTATTCGGATTGGATTCGTCAAACAATGTGTACCCCTTGCGTATAACACCAAATGAGCGCAGAGATCATACCGATTTGTTATTGATTACTAAAGGCGATATTTCACACTTTGTGTATATCAAAAAATTTGAAAGTCTTGTTTCTAAACAATTATCTAAGCATAAAAAAGATGACAATTTGCTAAAGATGTTTTTGTCACGTGAACAAAGAACTAAGAAGGGGAGGGTCAGATTGGCTAGTAGAACACCAACGGTTATGTAATGGAAACTATGAAGTAAGAATTAAATTGCCACATCCTAGCAGAGCGCAGATAAAATTCGACAAAGTAATCCAACAATACCGTTTACCCGTTGATGTGTATGCTGATTTTGAGGCGTCTTTACATCCGCTCGATCATCAAGAAGAAAACGTAACAAGAAGAAGCAAATACCAGCAGCACACACCAAACAGCTATTGTTTAATGATAAAATCAACCCTATCTGAAGAACATTTGCGAAGATATGAATTAACAATAACACCGAAGATATACCGTGGTGAAGAAGCAGCTCGAAACTTTGTCGATGACTTATATAACATAGCTGGGAAAGTTGAAGAAATGTACAGAAGTGTGGTGCCGATGATTACTATGACTGAAGATGAAATTCAACGACACGATTCAGCAACAACATGTTATTTGTGTATTAACACTTTTACACTGGATAACAGTAAATTGCGAGACCATGACCATCTAACAGGAGCTTACAGAGGTGCAGCCTGTAACTCTTGCAATCTAAACTACAAACTTCCAAATTTTATCCCCGTTGTTTTACATAATCTTAGTGGATACGACTCCCACTTTATAATCCCAGAATTAGGCAGAGATAATGGAGAAATAGATGTCTTGGCAACAACCATGGAGAAATTTATAAGCTTCTCTAAAAAAGTTGGTAAAATAAAACTAAGATTTGTTGATTCATTCAGATTTATGCCTTTTAGCCTTGCAAAATTAACTAAAAATTTAAGAAGACAAGATTTGATTGAAACAAGCAAAATTGTGCCTAATGATAAAATGGATTTAGCTCTTCGAAAAGGAGTCTTCCCCTATGATTACATCGACAGACTGCATAGATTTGATGAAAAATCACTTCCTACACCAGATAAATTCAAAAACAAACTTAATGATGAAGAAATAAAACCTGAAGATTATCAACATGCACTTCGAGTATGGAACGAGATGAATATGGAGACCTTAGGGGATTACTCAGACTTTTATGTCAAACTAGATGTGACTCTTCTTTGTGATGTGATTGAAGAATTTCGAAACACCTGTTTTGCCGCATATGGATTAGACCCTTTACATTCGTATACTTCTCCAGGATTAGCTTGGCAAGCCATGTTAAAAGAAACAAAATGCAAACTCCAACTTTTAACAGATATTGACATGGTTTTAATGATTGAAGCGGGTGTAAGAGGTGGATTGGTTCAAAGTGTTACCAGACATGTTAAAGCCAACAACAAATACCTTCCTAATTACGACAAAACTAAACCAACAACCTATTTGGGATATTTCGATGCAAATAACTTATATGGATGGGCTATGTCAAACCCACTTCCATATGATAATTTCAAATGGATTAATCCCGATTCTATTGGCGATATTTCACAAATTCCAAAACATTGTGACACTGGATATATTTTAGATTGCGATTTTGAATACCCGGAACATTTACACGATCTCCATTACGACCTCCCACTTATCGCTAAAACAGAAGTTTCTCCAACTGGAAAACACCCTAAATTAATGATGACCCTAAATAATAAACAGCGCTACGTGGCTCACTTTTGGGTAGTCCAACAAGCCATCGAATTAGGACTACGTATAACAAAAATTAATAGAGTTTTGGAATTTTCTCAGTCATGTTGGTTAAAACCTTACATTAATTCAAACACCACCAGAAGAGCAGCCGCTACATCCGAATTTCAAAAAGACTTTTTTAAATTAATGAATAATGCGATATTTGGAAAAACTTTGGAAAACAAAAGAAGACACAAAAATGTTAAACTTCTTACCGACGAAAAAAAGCTACAGAAACTCGTACAACAGCCAAACTTTAGGACATCTATAATTATTAATGAAAAACTTGTAGCAGTGTCCATGAAGAAGACGAGTGTGAAGATGGATCGTCCTTTATATATAGGCATGTCAATCTTAGACATCTCAAAAACACACATGTACGATTTTCACTACAACAAAATGGTGGCGTTCTACGGAAGAGAAAATATATCTATTACATATATGGACACTGACGCTTTCATATATCGCATAGTAACATTGGACATGTATAAAGATTTACGTACATTTATTTACAAGAACGACTTTGATTTCTCCGATTATCCAAAAGATCATCCAAACTACGACAATGGCAGACACAAAAAAGTACTAGGCAAATTCAAGGATGAGGCTAATGGTGTTCTACTTGAAGAAATTGTTGCACTGATGTCTAAACTATATTCTTTGAAACTCTATAATGAAAAGGAAGAAGAAGAAGAAAAGAAGAATAGCTATATTAAGAAAGCTAAAGGTGTAAAGAGTTTATATTTAAAGAAGAAAGTGCATTTTGAACACTACAAGCAATGCTTATTTGAGGATAACATCATTACAGCTAAATTCAACACCATCAGAAGTTTTAACCATCAGCTGTACAGCGTGACTGAAGTTAAAAAGGCGCTATCCTGTAATGACGACAAAAGACAAACCCTTCCAGACAAAATCAACACATTGCCATTTGGTCACTACTCCCTCAACCCTATTGACGAGTAACCTTTTCATCGTCCTAGATCCTTTATCCTTTTCCTTTCCGTAAAAAAAGGGGAAACACAGCAATGTTAAGCTGTGTTTCCCCTTTTTTTACACAAGTTTTGAATGACCTTGAACTATTTGTATATATAAGCAGATTTATACCGAAGAATATTTAATACTATATCAGCTGCCTTCGTGAAACCAACATGTCAGACCTGAAGGAGAAGATTATTAATGAACTACACAAACCTGCAAGAATAAAGTTTCCAAGAAGAAATACTGTTATAAAAGGGATAAATGATCTATATCAAGCGGATTTAATTGAAATGCGACCGCATAGCAGAATAAACAAAGGATTTAAATATATACTCACAATTATTAATTGTTTTACAAAAGTTGCAGACGCTTTGCCTCTAAAGGACAAGACTGGTAAAAGCGTAACAGAAGCCATGGAAATAGCCATAAAAAGAGATAAAAACAAAATTAAACATTTACAAACTGATGATGGAACAGAATACTTTAATACAAACTTGGCACAGTTAATGAATAAATATAAAATAAATCATTATTCTACAAATTCAGATAAAAAAGCAGCTATTGTAGAAAGATTCAATAGAACCTTAAAAGGAGCACTGTCTAAACAATTTTCAAAAAGAGGTTCTTACGTATGGTATGATCTTTTACCACAATTAATAAATGATTATAACAACAGGTTTCATAGAACTATTGGTATGAAACCGAACAAAGTAAATAGAAGAAATGCAAAAAATGTATTAAAACGCATAAAGAAAAATACAAAGCCTAAAGTAGAAAAAATGCAGTCAAGAAAATTTAATGTAAGTGATAAAGTACGGATTAGTAAATATAAGGGAGTGTTTACCAAGAAATACCTTCCCAATTGGACGAATGAAGTTTTTACAGTGTATAAAGTGCAACCGACTGTACCTGAAACGTATATCCTAAAAGATAACAAAGGAGATTTGTTGCAAGGTGCATTTTATGGACATGAAATGTTAAAGTCAACAGTAGGTGATGTATATCTTGTTGAAAAAGTGTTACAAAGAAAAAAGGACGCAGTTAAAGTGCGGTGGTTAGGGTTTAACAAAACTGAGGATTCATGGATACCTATAAAGGACTTGGTTTAATGCAAGCAACCCATTTCATCGTTAACCTTTGTGCAGGATGGAGATTATTCACCATAAAGATCGATTCAATATTAATAACATAGATGATTTAACTGTGGATAACGTTAAAATCAACAATGGTAAGCACGGTAGTTTACTTCCAAACACTGTTCGATGTATAGTAAGTGGCCCCTCAAACTGTGGAAAGACCAATGTTGTCTTTAATTTGATCACTAATCCGCAGGGATTAAGGTTTAATAACCTATATATTTTTTCAAAGTCTCTACATCAACCAAAGTATCAATTGCTGGATAAAATCCTATCTGATGTGTCTGATGTTAATTTTTACAAATTTAACGCTAGTGATAGCATTATGCAACCAAACGAAGCGAAACCGTATTCTGTATTTATATTTGACGATGTATCTTGTGAAAATCAGGATACTATTAGAAACTACTTTGCCATGGGAAGACATAATAACATCGACAGCATATATATAGGACAAACTTATAGCAAAATCCCAAAACAACTTATCAGAGATAATGCAAATATTCTAATTGTATTCAAACAAGATGATACTAACCTAAAACATATATATAACGATCATGTGAATGCGGATATGCCATTTGAAAAGTTTAAAGAGCTTTGCGGAAAAGCATGGGCGGAAAAGTATGGATTTTTGGTTATTATGAAAGATCAAGCTATAAAAGATGGTCGTTATAGAATAGGTTTTGATAAATTTGTTTTAATACACTGATTAGCGGTATTACTGTACAAGTCGTCAAGGTGTGAAGATGGTTAACCAGGAAAAGCTATTAAAGGAAATAAAATCACTTAGTGATTCTATTAGACAAAAAAACCGAGCTTTAAAATCAGGTATAAATGAAAGAGAGCAATTTTTAGAAACAACATTCAAACCTGTTACTGAACCTTTAAAGCGATTAGCACAAAATATGGAAAAACCTTCAATTCGCTTTGAAGGAGACAAAATGCTACCAATTTCCAAATATGAAGAAGAATTTCAGAATGATGAAAGTTTTGGCCAGTTACGAACATCTGAAGAAAGCGACGAGTATGAAGAAAGCGGAGATATAGAGGATTTAAAGGAAAAGGACATTGCAGAAGATACAAGTACAGAAGATACAAGTGTAGAAGATACAAGAGCAGAAGAAGATTATATTAACCCATCCAACTTAAGCAAATTAGGCACGGATATTATGTTTAAAGGAACACTTGGAAGAACATATACGTTAAAAATGTTACACGCCGCACATGCTAATCGAAATTATCATACCTATGGAGCTAGAATAGAGGATAAAGGACTAATGATTGGAGATAGCAAGTTAGATATAAACGAAAATGATGATATAGTTATTGGAGATAAGAAATATAAAGGTACAAAAGGTTTGTTTGAACTCATCTTTAAAAATAATCCTGGTAAATATACTAAAAGGGATTTACAATTGTTTAAAAATATATTAGAGTATACAAATGCACATAGAAAAAAGTATTCCAAAGACCTACCTATTCATAGAAATCGGTCAATAAAATATACAAGTATTATTTCTAGTCTTTTCCCCTCGAAATCAAAAAAAGCTCAAATTAAAAGAAGAGCTTTATCTTCTGCTGAATTAAATGTTTTGCATAAAAAGAGAAAAACAACTGATCCTACCACATCTGGAAGGGGATTATTGAAAAATTTGTATAAAACTAATATAATATATTACAACGATATAAATAAGTTAGTTGATCGAATGAGGTTATTACATGAAGCTATGGAAGCCGGGCACACTGGTTTAGAAAACGAATGGGTAGCTTTGGTTGATGAACTGCGAAAACAAGGAATAATTGTTCAGTAGACGTATATATATATATATATATAAGAACCTAAACGATAGCGATTCAGTTACATCATGAGTGTGGACAAGTTTGGACGGTATTCCGAGTTTGGAGTAAAATCTGGATATAGTGAAAAAAGAGCTGGGTTTCCGTTAACACCTGACGGCAACTATAATTTTGAAGGAAAAGTAATTCAAAATGTTGGTGATCCGCTTATGTCGTCTGATGCGGTTACGGTACAGTACATGAAAAATACCCCCGTCGCAGCAAACCTGCATACTCAGCGAATTTCCAATGGAGATATAAATGTCTTAATACTACATAAAGCCACTTACCAAGTTTCATAAAAATGTATTCACAAATAAGCGATATATACAATTTTAATTATTCTCCATAAGAATAACATTGGGGCTGAGTACGCAGGTTTGCTGCAACAAGGAACATAAAAAATGGGTTTTTATGCTAATATCAATATAACTCAACTAGGTGAAGTCGTATACCAGTTTTTATTCATTTATGTTCATAATTAAGGGAGACAGAGCATTTAATTATTATCTATAAGAATAACATGGGGGCTGAGTACGCAGGTTTGCTGCTACGGGAGAATTATGCAAAAACAATTTTTTGGAGCAAATATCAATAGACCTCAATGAGATGAAGCTGTATACCAAGTTTCGTCAGTATACGTTCATAAATAAGCGAGATAACAAAATTTTCTTTTCCTCCGTAAGAATAACATTAGACAACGTACTGTGTTTAGCACTTTCAATATCTCGGTAACCAATTGACGTAGAGGAATGATCGAAATACCAAATTGTGTGTTTTTTTAAGCTGAATCGAATGGTCAAAACTAAAATTTAACTTTTTCAAAAATTATATGTAAAAAATTCAAAAAACCCATTTTTGGGGTACAAAACCCCCCCAAAATACCCCTTCGGATAGGTCGATCTGTCTGGTTTTCGAACTTAAAGTCATAAATGCTGCTTTACATGTTTATACCAAATTTCGTCAAAATCGGATCATTTTTACGAGAGTTATCGTGCTCACGGACACACATATATATATATATATATATATGAATGAATGAATGAATGAATGAATGAATTTATTCCAGAAAAACAAGAACAATAATAGTAACAAATACAAAATCGTACAGCACATATATATAATAAACAAAACACACACAAAAAAATATATATATATAAATAACATTATTAAGTTTTTTGTTATTTTTTAATAAAAGGAAACTTTGTGCTAAGAGAAATTATAAAATAACCTTTATTGTTATAAACAAATGCATTTACGGTCTTAGGAATAAGCTGACATAGGCGCTAAGGCCTGTGCGTCTGCTCTGAGTTGTGTCCAAAAAGTAAAAATGACCAAATGATAATTGAAATGAAGTAAGGAAAAACAAAATATAGCAAAACAAAACAAAACAAAAAAGCTGGCAGCAGCTGAAAATGTCCATGCATGATGGCGAGGGGCAGAGGGTGGGGCCTGTGGAGGGGGGGGTGGGTAGATTGGTGGTGAAGTGGTGAAGGGCGGCAAGGGTACAAGGGTCAGTTCAGTGCCGCCTGTAATCTGCTGCAATAATAGACTCGGCCTCGTCTATTCCCAACCTGAGCAACCATTCATTAACACGTCTTTTGAATATATTTATGGAAGGGGAATTAAATAAATCCAGGTCTTGAAAATGATTACATAAATTACGGTACACGACATGAGAAATGAAAAATGCGTTAGTTGTAGAAAATGTTTTATAAATTTGTAACGAAGCAATTCCAACTCTAGATGCATACCTGGTGTTATGTGAGTGAGAAATTTGAAGAAAAAGATCGTTGTGATTCTTAAAAATATGAATTAAAACGTTTTTTATAAAAAGTTGTCTGATAGTTAAAACGGAAGTTTCTCGAAACAGTGCATCAGTCGGGTATCGTTTACATTTTCCAAAACCTATTTTTAAAATAAACTTTTGCGTAATACTCAGTGGTTCCAGAATACTTTTAAAACATCCACCCCAGACTAGAATCCCAAACGATAAGAGCGATTGTACATATGCATAGTAAACCATTTTTATTTCATGATCATTGAGAAAGTGATTTAACTGTCTAAAGGCAAAAATGAATTTCCTAATTTTAGCGTTTACAAATTGTATATGACTCGACCACTTAAGACGTTTATCAAAAAATACACCTAAATATTTATATGACTCAACCCTTTCAATTGATTCACAAGAACAAATTAGGTTATTATAATTCCCGCAAGTATGTATTATAAGATCCTGCAAACTGTAGTCTGACATTTTACTAAGGGAGATGGGCATGAACTTAGTTTTTGAAGTATTTAAAGAGAGGATATTTTGGTCAAGCCACCTTTTCGTTACCATGAGGTCGTGCATAGCTTTATCACGTACCTCGGGCCAAGTCTTCCCTTTGAGGAAAATTAAACTGTCATCCGCAAATAAAAAAAGCTTACCAAAAAGGTTCAGTTTTGAAATATTATTTATGTAAATTAAAAATAAAACAGGCCCGAGAGTACTGCCTTGGACCACACCGTAATCTACAGGCTTGATGTCACTGTTTGTATTGAAAATTGAAACAAACTGCGATCTATTTGAAAGATAACTTTTGAACCATGCAAGGGCATTGCCCTTAACACCTATTGCCTCTAATTTATAAACAAGTTTATAGCGATCTACTGAATCAAAAGCTTTTTTTAAATCTAAAAAAATTAAAATTGGACGTTCGTTACCAGAAATTGCATAATTTAAGTCCCTATTAATGTCAAACAATGCATCTGAAATATTTTTATCCGAACGAAACCCGTACTGACAATTAGTTAAAATGTTGTTTGCCTGAAGGTATGAGACTAATTGATCTTTAACTATTTTCTCAATGACTTTAGGGAAAACGCTCAAAAGAGATATCGGTCTAAAATTGTTCATGTTAGACATTTCGTTTGATTTGTAAAGAGGAAAGATTTTGGCTAGTTTAAAACAGTCAGGGAATGTGCCAGATGCAATGCTCAGGTTAATTATGTGCAATAATGGTTTACAAATCAAAGGGAAGTTAGTTTTGAGAACTTCGGCCGAAATACCATCGCAGCCAGGCGCAGACCCACCACGTAAGCTGTGAACGTAGCGTTTGAGTTCAGTTTCAGTTACAGTTCTAAGCGAAAAAGAAGAGTTTTGTGTAAATTCACTGTCATTCACAACTGGGTCCCCATTCGCATCGATAGCACTCGCTAGGTTAGCACCTACAGAAGAGAAAAACGTATTAAAATCATTAGCTACTCTTTTACAATCGTCTGGGGTTACGCCGCCGTCTGGAATAAACTTGTTAATAGGAAATGGCTCATTTTTACAAACTCTCCCCGCAATTTCATTAATTAGACCCCAAAACTTTTTCGGATTGTTGCTGGCTTTGTTTAATTTATTCCGGAAATAGATTATTTTTGTTTGCTTTAAGGATCTATTTAAACTATTCTTAAAATCTCGGTAAAAGTTGTTGAGCTCAAAATTAAACGGTTGTTTCTTGATTTGTTTTTGTATATATAGATATATATATATATATATATATATACAGTATCGAACGAATGGTGTTTTTGGGGTCTGGGGACCTCAAAACGAAAAGTTATCATGGTCCCGGGCCTAGGTCTTACCATGCCGACTACGGTAATAGCTTCTTCCCTATAGGGGAAATTCGCTAAAAGAACCCCAACTGTACACAAAGATCATTGGGGGTTTTCCGGTAAAAGGTTAAGCGATATACAATATCCCGTTTATGATGGTGAAGCAGTAAATTTAGCTACTCTAAAATTGTTAACGATTTACAAAAGGAATGAAACTGACACAAGCTATGATGTAAAAAAATTAAAATTATCAAATGTAGGTGATTGTGAGCAGGATGTAGACGCTGTAAATAAGAAAATGTTTGATATTGTACACAAGAAATGGACTACGGAATATGAAAAACATTTGGAAAGGTTTGGTGCAGCTCTATTCCATTATATCCATCGGGCTTCAGGAAGAGATGCAGCTTCAGATGTTGACAGTCACAATTATTTAGACTGGAAAAATATACACAATCCAGAGAAACCTAATCAACGAGATGAACCGTCTGAGCCTTCTAAAGTCAAGACATTAGGAAAGGGGGATAAAGTGAATGTGATTAATGAACCAACAGAAAACAATGAAGATTACATAAGAGAAAAAAGAATTTAAAATACCCCCATGATAAGGGATAAAGCATCAGTCATATTCGAGAGACGATACAGAGAGGATGATGGAATCCAATATTACTGCGTGGATTTTAATATCTCAAGAGCCGAGATTTCCCCAAGGAGTGTTGACAGATGGTTTTGTTCAACGGTTTGATAGATATATGGATTGGGAACAACTTTCCATACATTACCTCTTTACAATGACTATGTTAAGAATTTATTTTCACAAAGTTAACTGGATCCATATTTTACAAAGACAACAGTTTTCACAAGACTTCCTCGTAGAGATGACATCAAATTTTAATAACTGTTGGGAAGTAATAAGTAAATATCAAAATCTCTCTGAGAATTACATTGACAATTTTAAAGATAAACTAGACTGGGATGTGTTATTCAATTACCAACGATTAAGTGGCAAGTTTCTAAGGAAACATGACAACTATTTAAAGTTTATTCATTTTACCGAAGACAACGATACCATTACCAGCGGAGAAACATCTGGAACATCTTCAATTACAACTTATTTCAATTTTTACTACTTCTATTTAATATGTCTTCATTTAATTAATAAATCCATATCTATATAATAAATGGATTTTAAACAGTATATAATACAAGAAACCAAAACTGATATTACATTCATTGTAAAACATTTATAGAGTGCACCTACTGATTGTAGGTTTTGCTATAAATAGTCATATCGAGGGTTAAACGCATCAGTCATAATCGAGAGAGATTACAGAGAGGAAGGGGAATAGCGTCAACAGCATTTTCTCTATTGAGTAAACCGGTTGGAGCTATAGTTAACAAGACGATTGATTTATTACCTGTGGAATTACATTTACCTGGAGGATATCAATATTGTGGTCCTGGAACCAAATTAGAGAAACGTCTTGCTAGAGGAGATCCTGGAATAAATAAGCTCGATCAGGCTTGTAAACAGCATGATATAGCGTATTCCAAATTTGGTGATACTAAAAATAGATCAATAGCAGATAGAGCACTTGCTGAGAAAGCTTGGCAAAGAGTAAAATCTAGTGACGCGAGTATTGGTGAAAAAGCAGCGTCTTTAGCAGTAACAGCAGCAATGAAAGCAAAAACTACGTTTGGAGGAGGAAAGAGAAGAAGGCGTGGGAAAAAACCCGCTAAGAAACAAGGAGGTAATATCAGAAGAAAACGTCGATCTACTAGTGGTAAAGGTAAAAAGAAACCAACAATATGGTCAATGATAAAAAAGGGAGGAGGACTATACCTAAGACCGTATCGTGTGTATTAAATAAGAAAGAGCAATTAATAATTAAAAACAAAGAATTAACCAATGAAGAACTGATTACATATGCTTCTTGTTTGAAAATCCCATTTTTTAGAGGAGTATTTATGAAAGATGAATTACCGGTTAAAATGTGGAAAAATGAGGCTGGTATTGTAAATTTGGATAATAGTGAAGGATTAGGCACTCATTGGGTGTGTTACAAGAAACTTGGTAAAACCATTTATTATTTCGACAGTTTTGGAGACCTTCCACCACCGAAAGAACTTCAACGATACTTTCGTGCGGCAGAAAATGTTTTTTACAATCATACAAGAAAACAACCTGATGATACATCCATTTGCGGTCATTTATGTTTAGACTTTTTAGCTAAAAGTGTTAGTCAACTTTAAGATGTCTTCGTATACAGTGTCATTAACCGGTAACTCATGTACTTTGCGCAGTATTCTGTTTCCAGCGCTACGTTTGCAAAAAGGAAGACTATGGGAAGCCGCATTATTGGATTTAACAACATATAACTCTATTCCAAACGTTAGTGAAGGAATTAATAACAAAATACATTATTACAAGACAAAAGATGATAAAGGAAAGTATTCAGCTTTGGAAGAATTCAGTTTACCAACAGGAGCTTATGAAATTGATAATATAAATGAAGTTATACAAAAACATATGGGAAAAGAAAATATAACGATAAAAGGCAATAACAATACAATGAAAGCCGAAATTACTTCTAAGTATTATATTGATTTTAGTCAAAAACATTCAATTGGTAGTTTATTGGGGTTTTCTAAGGAAACAAAAGTATTAGAACCTAATACTCATTCTGGAAATAAAACTGTGACGATCATCAAAGTTAATAGCATAGACATTACATGTAACATTATACAAGGATCCTACAGAGATGGAGAAAATCGACATATATTACACACATTCTACCCGTCAGTTGCACCAGGTTTCAAGATTGTAGAAAAGCCTCAAAACCTTGTGTACCTACCGTTAAACACCAGTTTCATTTCAGACATCGTGCTGAACATAGTGGATCAAGACGGAAACCTTATTGACTTTAGAGGAGAAGCTATTACTGTAAGAATACATATAAAATCATCCGCTTAGACAATGGGGTTATCATTTAAAAAGAGAGAGCCAACCAGCAAAGAGGTCAGTAGCTCATCAGCTGTAGAATGATTAACAAGTGACAACATTCGTTTTCTAGAAGAAATTGGATTAAAGGTCATTAACAATGGATATACTGGATATAGCGCAGGGTCCAACATTCGACGAGACCTTATGGGAAAAGGAATATCACACGCACAACCCTTACGCTCCGTCCAAATTAAACAATAACGATGAAATTAGGATTCATATACAACAACAAGACATTTATACTCTTCCATGTGAAAGTTATTTATATATTGAAGGAAAAGTAACAAAAAGTGATGGTACTGCTGGAACCACTGTTCCGTTCATAAATAATCCTATGGCATTTTTGTTTGACGAGATTAGATATGAAATTTCAGGAGTTACAGTCGAATCAACAAAAAAGGTTGGAATTTCCAGTACATTGAAAGGATTAGCGTCTTTAACACCAAATGAGAAGACTCTGTTAGCTGTTGCAGGATGGGTTGCAAGTAGTGTGCATTTGGGGCTGCTGGGGCGGAAGTGACGTCACATCCGGTCAGTGACCGGATGCGCTGAGTGAATAAATACGTCATCTGAGGCTGAGCCAGTGGCGTAGGCGGTTTTGTGACGAAATGAGGTAAAGTTCAAAGTTCAAGGTCACGGTGAAGTTTTTTTAAAAAAATCTACCTCGCACTCGTATCATTCGATTGTGATTCGATAGTTAATCGATAATAAATATCGAATGAAAAATATCGAATGAAGCAATCGAATGAAACGAGTGCGAGGTAGTACAATTACAAATATTACTTTATTTTATTTACAATAAGTTATGTTTACAATAATTCATGTTTACAATAGTTCCCCGTTGTTCGTTGTCATCGATGTTGTTGATCCGGACGAGTTGCGGCCATCACTTCGCTTTCTGATGAAAGACGGTAGATACTTCGATCCCTGCGCAGAGTCCATGTTGTGTTTTCGACACCTATCTGTTCTGTTAGGTGTTTGCATTTCATTGCTGTCAGGTGGAAATAATACGTGACGGCAATGAAATAGAAACATCTATCAGATCTGGAGTGAAATGATATTGTTATTTTGTGAAGAGCGTCTCGGAGAGCTCGATGTTCACCGGTCGAGAGCCGGAGGTGTACTTACTATTCGCTAGCTAGCGTTTTTGGTATCAAACAAAATGGTGGGGGTAAAAGTGTAGTAGAACGAAGCAGATGGTGGACGGCAGATGGGCGGCGGCAGGTGGCAGGCGGCAGGTGGCAAGTGTGCGGCAGATGGTAGTCCCCCACTACACCAGTCCCCCCACTACACCAGTCTCCCCACCAAGTTTTAAATCGCACAATAACTAGTTTACATGTGTTAGTTAGGGTGTAGCTCTTAGACTGTTAAGACCTTACCTCCGTAACTAAAAACTTCAATAATGTTTGCGCTTCAACGCTGTATAAGTATAACAGCTACTATGATCTAAACCGGTGCATGTATTCATATGGTTCTTTTTGCGTAGCAAACAACTGGCTAAAAGTGTTTCAACCTCGATTATTCTTCGACGAAACCGCTCATTGTCCACTAAAAGTGTAGACCTTCTGTCTTCATCGTCAGGGAAGTAGAAAGTAGTGTCAAGGGGACTACTGAAGGTCACCTTCCTCATGTTCCTGTAAAACTGCGACATTTTTCAGACCCTCTAGGTAGATGTTCATACGACAAGAGCTGGAAGAATAATGATGTAGCGCTATCGTGTATAATAGGCATTTACCCCCACCACAACGTTACCTTGTCCTTCAAACCATCGTTTTTACGCCACGGATGCTATACTGTTGGTTAGATTTAAATTTAAATTGCACCTTCTTGTCAAGCCGCGTAATTGAAGTACCCACATGTTATACTTTGAACCAAAAACAATAAAGTTATTTAGGTTGTCCTTGAAGATAGTTGATTTTTTGCTGATGCTGCTATACACTTGGTCGGATCTAAATTGTGATTGCACCTTTTTGTTGGGCTTGCTGAGACGTGTCAGTAGAGTACCCACATGTTATACCTTAAACCAAAAATAAAGACGTTATATAGGTTTGTCCTTGAAAGTAGTTGTTTTTCCGTTGTTGCTGCTATACCCTTTGTCAAATCTGAATTCTGTTTGCACCACCTTGTTCGTCTGATTAATCCGCGTAATTTGAGTACCCACTCAATATATTTTAAACCGTAAATAAAGAAGTTATTTAGGTGTGACCATCAAAATAGTGTTTTTTGGCTATTACCGCTACACCCTTGGTCGGATCTGAATTCTGTTTGCACCAACTTGTTCGTCTGATTAATCCGTGTATTTTGAGTACCCACATGACATACTTTGCACAAACTTTGTACCCCCCCCACCCCCCCTTTTTTGGGTCATGTTCAAGGTCAAGGTCAAGGTCAAGGACCTTGGGACTTAGAAATTTTCACAAAGTGGGCTGCACACAAACATAAGACTAATAGTCTCCTGCCTATGTACAGGCCAAGTCCCTAACTTGAAATGCTTAGGGTGGTCCTGAAAAGGACCGTTTGTGTTTGAAGGAGATGGTGGATAAGGAGCGGTGAGCGGTGGACAGTGTTTATTTTTTCTTCGTAACCCACTTTACTTGTCCCTTCTGCCGTACTAAAAACAAGTCGCACTTGGTCTCAGGAGGTGGCAGAGTGGACCTTGGAAGGTGGACCTTGACGTAACGGCCGCCAAAGAGGTGTTGGAGTAGGTACTCATCATCGCTGATCTTCCCCACAAATAGATACTCCACGTTTAATTTCAACTGCGCAAACTTGACGGTGACAGACTCCAGCGGCGTTACCAACTCGGTAAGTTTCACCGTAGCCGTCCTCTTCATTATCTCCTCAACAGTTGGTGGCGGCGATGAAGGTCGAAGCGATGAAGGGCGAGGCGATAGCGATGGCGAAGATGCAGTAGACGTCGAAGGCCGTTGGTCAAAGTAAAGTGGGTGGTTTCGAAAATTCTTTTGTATGCAAGATCTAAAAGAACTAGGTCTTTTGAATCCGCTCCTTTTTTCCGAAGACTTCTTCAAAGTCTCCTTCAAACGTTGCAGTTTCTCGGGTGTAATGGGAGAAGACATAGCGCAGAGGTGTATACAGTTCGCAAGGCAAAGCTGGAATGAGGTACCAGACGGAGCAAAGCGGGTCGCCAAGTGTAACCGTGACATTTCCATATACGGGTAGAAAGCTAAAGACCGGTGTACATCCGGTTCCCCTTCCCCCGTGACGACACATCCCCCCCCCTTTTTTGGGTCATGTTCAAGGTCACCCCCCCCCCTGTGACGTAACATCCCCCCTTCCGCTTTGGTGACGTCACTTTGCCTTTATAAGCGGGAGCAGTCCGCAGTCTCGTCGCAGTAGCTTGCCGCCCGCTGTTTGGGTATACGTCCCAGTGGGTTGCACTCTGCTGCAGCGTAGGTCTGTTAAGTGTGCGTTGGGCCCGACGCGCAATTAAGAGATCCGCGCCCTTGCATGTTTAGTTAGTTTGTTAAGCATGTTAGATAACGCTTGTAGTTTGCTGCTAGGTAATGTAGTTAGTCTAATATATGTTAGTGTTTGGTATCGGTTTGAAGTGTCTTATTTACTAATAAAATATGTACTCCCGGCCCTACAGGTCCCTCAACAACCTTGGTCAAAACTTGGGTTCGCAGCAGCCTGACGCCGGGTGTTTGGGTCTACGTCCCACCGGGTTTCAGTGATACTGTTGACCTTTGCAAAACCGACCTCGGCTGTTCTTGTAAAAGTAACGTTAACTGATTAATTTTGTTTACATAGTTGCTGGTAAAGTCTTTTTTTTCAAAGTAATGTATCTTGCTTCTCATCCTTTTCCTAACCCCTGTAAGGTATGGCGCGCAAACCGACCTTGTGTCAATACGGCGCGTAAACCGGTTGACATTACCCATCTTACCCCGAGAAACCTTTGTAAAATATAAAGTCAGTCTCTTGTTTAAAATCAGTCTCTTGTTTGTTGTCTTTTGTCCCCTTCCCAAATACAGAGCGGGGAATAGAGCAGTATGTTATGCTCTATTCCCCGCTTTGGCTTCATGTTCAGATGACCTTGGGACTTAGAAAATTCACGTACAAAGCGGGGAATAGATCGGTTTGTGGTCCAAGTGAAAATCACTTACTGTTCTATTCCCCGTTTCAATAATATGATCAAACGACCTTGACCCACTTCGGGACTTAGAAAATCCCCGTATTGTAATATATATTTACTCGTTACAACATTATTACCCCCACCGTATAACACCTGCACTCCCCACCACTATCATTATGTGTAAAAGAGGGTCCCCCAGCACTAGTAAAATCATTCTTCCTCTTGTGCTGTTATACCTCACACCATGGCACACATTAGGAAGCAGACACAACCTCTCAAATTGAAACCTTCTGCTTCGTCTTCGACCGCCTCTACCACTCCGTCTTCTGCGGTTCCATCCATCCTTCGGACAGCCCTGATGTTAGCTAACATCGTCCCGGAGAACTGTCCACCACTACCTGCTGCGTCAACGTCTTACACAAGTCCTTCACCTCTTCCGTCAACTTCTCGTGCTGTTTCTCCAAGTCCTTTGTCAACTTCTCGTGCTGTTTCTCCAAGTCCTTCTACATCTTCAAGTTGTTCTACATGTTCATCAAAGTCTTCCAAATCTTCTGCTTCTTCATCCTCATCATCATCAAGTTCGAGACCAAGCCAACCAGCCACCCAATCATCTTCTCCAACCAGACCTTCAGTAATCTGCACATACACTTCATCTCCTTCAGAGAAATTTAAACAACTGAAATCTGTACAAAGGATGTGCATGCTTCCTGCACAACAATGTAGTTATATATTCAAAAAAGGTGCTAAGAAAGGTGAACGCTGTGTTAAACGTTGTATATTAAATGAAGAAGCGTGCAGTCTTCATTTAAAATTAAACCATGGCGCATCTCCTTCTTCACCACGTGCAACAGTGGTGCCAACCAAAATTCGAATTAATAGGCTTTGTAAAAACAAACGCTACTTCTTTGTTAAAATAAAGGACTTTGCAAAGGTGTTGGTTCAATGTGAAGGTAAACTGTACTATGTAGAGTTACCTAGAGCCATGGACCTCCACGTCAAAAAACCTACCCACAAGGACTATTTAATTCGAAATGATACAGGACTCACTGTGTGGAAATCATTAAAATAATAATATAAATAAAAAGACCAAAAGTTTATTCCAAATTAAATAAAGCTTTTTTCCAAATTAAAAAAAAAAGTGTGGACAACCTATTTACAATTTGTAGCATATGCTGCAGAGTGTAAATAAGTTGTCCACACTTTTTTTTACAATGTTACAGCGACCTTGACCTAGATAACGGACTTGGATAATGTACACTAAGTCAAAGATAAACCTAAAAGGAAAAAGGAGAAATATTATATTAAAGACATTATTCAACAGTAAAGAGGGGAGGGGGTAAGCGGGTATTTAAGCGAGCGATTCGGAATATAATTATTAGTTGTATCATCATGAGCGTCAACAGCAACACATGGGGAAAGGAAATTAACGAAGAGGAGTTGTACGCAATTGCTGAGGCTGCTGAAATGACTGAGGTTTTTAAGATTGATAAGGTTGCGGAGAATGATGCTCAGTCACATCCGCAACAAACTACATCATCGATGCAGTCTACAACGCAGCAACCAAGACCCTATCATGTTATCCTGGAGGAGTATAATGAGGCAATGAGGTACGCCTTTACAAAGTGGTGTGCACAACCGCGTTCTCCAGAACAATGGGAGGAGCACGATGCAGACTTTCGCCTGGTTGGAGACTTAGAACTTGAGCTTCAAAGAGCAAAGGTTGCTCAATAGTGAGAAGATTTATTGTTTACTTTAGAATACAGAGCGGGGAATAGATCAGTTTGCGGTCCAAGTGAGAACCACTTACTGCTCTATTCCCCGTTTTGGCAATTTGTTCAGATGACCTTGGGACTTAGAAAATTTTTGTTTGGTAAAAAACAACATTGAAATATATATATATATTTCTTACTAATATATCTCCTCCCTAAAACTTACACCCCCACCACTTCCATTGGGTATAAAAGAGACACCTTATCGATGATAAAATCAGTCTGCTGCTTGTGTTCGTTCACCTCAGACACCATGGAGCACATCAGAAAACCAACTTCTGCCGCCTCTTCTTGTACTGTTTCATCCTCTGCTGCCCCATCGATACTTGTCCAGGCTATGATTTTATCTCACATTCTTCCAGAAACAGGTAGTACGTCACCAAACTCCAACTCGAGATCTCTCAAAGCCGAAAGAAGCAATGCTAGTTCTCGGAAATTGAGAGCGAGAATCGCTAATCGATATAAAATATTAAAAACCATATTACCATCCTCCAATCCGTATGATTCTAAATTATCCACAATAAAAAAGACAATAAAGTACATTGCAAACCTTCAATCGCAGCTCCAAGATCCGCCCTCAATTCGCGAAGAAATCTTGAATATCCCTCTACCTTTTGAAGCCGTTTTCCTTAAAGAGGATGAGTTGGCGGATCAACATTTCTTCGCTGAAGACCCTTCACCCTACAAACAAATCTTCCTTATGGATGAAGATCAGGATGCGTAAGCTTAACAAATTAAAGACTTTTAAAATACAAAGCGGGGAATAGATCAGTTTGCGGACAAAGTGAGATCCGCGTACTGCTCTATTCCCCGTTTTGGCAACAGGATCAAAGGACCTTGAGGACTTAGAAAATAATCAATTGGTACAAAAAGAAAAATATTAAAAATCATTATTATTTCTTTACAACAAAATCCCTTCCCTAACCCTATTACTCCCACCACCTACAGTGAGTATAAAGGGGGTCTCCATTGCCGGTAAAGATCATTCTGCTGAAAATGACTGCATCGGCTCCTTCTATCTCTGTAGCAACTCTAGTAGTTAGCAGAAGAGTTGAAAACATCGATCAGCTGCTTGCTGTAAGAAGATTACTGCACAAATATCTTGTCATAGAGGTTGGTTGTGAACTGTACATGTGGAGGCCAACAGGTGAAGTGTATAGTAATGAAAATGAAGCATACAAAACAAACGATAGTAAGAAGTTATTTAAAATTTTTGCTAATATGGTTAGGTTAATCGAAAAGGGATGGATAATCAACATAACGTTCTATATCAAACCAAACCTTTAACTGAATCAAAAAAAAGGAAGAAATTTAAATACAGAGCGGGGAATAGATCAGTTTGCGGTTAAAGTGAGAATCGCTTACTGCTCTATTCCCCGTTTTGGTAATATAATCAGACGGCCTTGACCCACTTACATGATGGGTATTAAAGCGCGATGTTGCAGAGTAAATAGTCACTTTGGTTGTGAACTGCATCAATAAAGCATCTACCATGGTATACCTCCACTATATTAACTCTACTACTAAAGCGGATATCTTTACCCAGCGTGTATACCAACTGCTTATGGAGTATCATGATGTTAAGGTCAAAGGATTGGGTATTCGTAAAACTGAAGAGGTAAAAATAGATGTGGAACTAATTCCTTTGAAGAGAGAAATTTACCGATTATTACAAGAGGGGTTTGTTTTGTGTCTTTATTACACTACACGTTAGGTTAGCGACTTTTTCCCAAACAAAACATTGAACCAGCTATATTCATTGTAAAAGGGTGGGGGTAAACATATATATAAGGCAGTCGGCTTCGGAGTATGGTTATTGTTCAGCTATGGATAGCCCAGGAGGATCGTCTAACTTAGATGTTAAAGGAAAGGAGGAGAATGATAGAGAGAAAAGAAGGTGTGCTAGAGAGAGAAAAAGGATTGCAATATTGAATGAAGCCTATAATTTATTACGAACAAAATTGCCTTTTCTCGAACCGAACGCTTCAAGACTTTCTACTATAAAACACGCCATAAAATATATTGTTATGTTGGAAATGTTATCACAAAATACATCGTTTCAACTGCCTGAAGAATTACTAACAATGGAAATTGATCAACTTTCTTCAACTAACTAAGAGTCTTTGGAAATACTGAACAGCGGAAGACAGAACGGGGAATAGATCAGTTTGTGGTCAAAGTGAGAATCACTTACTGCTCTATTCCCCGTTCTGGTAATAGGTTAAGGCGACCTTGACCTACTTACAGGACTTAATCATTTGTGTTACAATAATACCTCTTCCCTATTACTTTTCCCTACCACTTGCACTTTCATCACTTACCCCCACCACCACCGGAATCGGGGTATAAAAAGTGGTTTTGTATTAGTGGTAACATCAGTCTGCTACTTGGAATCATGTCGCCCAGAGATAACATTTTCCCTTCTAAGAAGTCTATACTGGAAATGATTAAAAATATTCCAGTAAATATAAACGAAGATGAAGACGAAGACGATTCAGAGATGGAAGATGAACTGTTTAGTGATCTTGAACTACTGAGTGAGTTTGCTAGCAGTGAACCATATCTTGGAGAGATGGAGCTGTTGGAGTTGTTGACTGACGACGACAACGATGATGATAATGAACCAGAATGTCATCATCAGTTGCTCTGTTTGGAGGAAATGGACCTTGTTGATAGTGGAACCCCTCCAAGCAGTATTAATATCGATGACGTAGTTTTAGATCCGGTCACAGGGAACCTTAGGGTTTGTCGTCGCTTATTTAGTGATATGAGCTCATCATCATCATCATCATCGGTAGAATCTGAATAATTTTTTATTGTCTTCAAATAGTTAACTTTAAATACAAAGCGGGGAATAGATCAGTTTGTGGTTATAGTAAGAATCACTTACTGCTCTATTCCCCGTTTTGGTAATAATGTTGTATGACCTTGACCCATTTACATGTCTGAAAAAGTGGGGGTAACTTATACATTCAATGGTGGGGGAACGTCTATTTAATGACGATGCAACAGTGTATATTTATCATAACGGCATGATGAACTCGCCAGGAAACTCCGTTTGTTACAGCTTTCCCCTCCTCGATATCGATGATGTGATAAAACTTACAACAATAACAAAACGGTTTGAAATCGAAAGGCGACTAATAAAAGTCGATGTAATTCCACATGACCTTCGTTCGGCAATGTTGACCATCGAATATGTTAAAGATCAATCTACAACTGAAGATCCCTATTGTTTTATGAAATTTTTAGTTGATCGAGATGCAATGTGTACAATCCGACTTCACATCCGAGTTTAAAATTTATCAAATGTTCCTGTTGGAGAAAATTGTCTTAGTTAAATACAGAGCGGGGAATAGATCAGTTTATGGTTTAATATGAAATCATTTACTGCTCTATTCCCCGTTTTGGCGAATTTGTTCAATGTCCTTGACCTAAATACAGACATTTGTAGCCTCCAGCTACAATAATAAATATAAAATGCAAAAAAAAATAGTAAACTTAACGTAATACGTACCCCCACCACTTTTGCTAGGGTATAAATAGAGGGGCATTTGCAGCGTTGTTCATTATTGCCTTGACCCTTGTGGAGATCGCACCTACATTATGCATCGCTGCGATATTTGCAAGTCTTCATTTAAGGATGAATTTATTTTAATGATTCATAAAGAATTAAAACATAACAACAACCAAGATGAAAAGTATGAAGAAGAAGAATTGAAAGAAATAGATCGAATGTTAGCTCAACACCAACATTCCAGACCAAGTGTTATTCAATATGCATCATCAACATCGACTTCTACGCCTGCTATGTCTACACTTCACCGTCCTTCAACATCAACACCATCAACATCGACTTCAACGCCTGCTATGTCTACACTTCACCGACCTTCAACATCAACAGCTGTAGATGTGGAACTACACGCTCAAGCACTACCCGGTAAGGTAGTAACACATTTTAAAATTGACAACGTAAAATTACAACTTGAAAACTTTCTACATAACGCCAAAGAATTAGTAACCAAAACATTAAAGTAACCAAAACATTAGTGGACAATGAGCGGTTTCGTCGAAGAATAATCGAGGTTGAACCACTTTTAGCCAGTTGTTTGCTACGCAAAAAGCATCATATAAATACATGCACCGGTTTAGATCATAGTAGCTGTTATAATTATACAGCGTTAAGCAAACATTATTGAAGTTTTTAGTTACGGAGCTAAAGTCTTGACAGTCTAAGAGCTAAACCCTAACTAACACATGTGAACTAGTTATTGTGCGATGTAAGACTTGGTGGGAAGACTGGTGTAGTGGGGGGGCCTGACATCTGCCGCGCACTTGACACCTGCCATCTGCCGTCCGCCATCTGCTCCGCGCCCACCATTTTGTTTGATACCAAAACGGTAGCTAGCGAATAGTCAGTACACCTCCGGCTCTTGACCAGTGAACATCGAGCTCTCTGTTGAAATGTCCATCAAAATTAGGTGTATTCATTATGACTCTATTCATCTGGTGACTTTCCAAGACCTCGAGGTTTTTAATGAAGAGTTAAGACTTCTCATTGCGTCCGGTTACGATTTATCTTTGGAACTTTACGCATCAAAAAACAACATGGACTCTGCGCAGGGATCGAAGTATCTACCGTCTTTCATCAGAAAGCGAAGTGATGGCCGCAACTCGTCCGGATCAACAACATCGATGACAACGAACAATGGGGAACTATTGTAAACATGAATTATTGTAAATAAAGTAATATTTGTAATAGTACTACCTCGCACTCGTATCATTCGATTGTGATTCGATAGTTTAATCAATATTTTATATCGATTAAACTATCGAATCACAATTGGATTTTACGCGTGCGAGGTAGTACTTTTTTAAAACACCCTCCCCGTGACCTTGAACTTTAAACTTTCAATCATTACGTCACAAAACCACCTACGTCACTGGCTCAGCCTCAGATGACGTATTTATTCACTCAGCGCATCCGGTCACTGACCGGATGTGACGTCACTTCCGGCGCAAAAGCCGCAACCCCCCACTACTGGTTTGATCTCTTTTAGAGTTGTGTGAAACCAACCTTAGGTATACATCACATCTCGCAGAATTCCGTTTGAAACTCCTTGAGAAGTAATTGATTACGGAGTGTTACATTTTGTAAAGGGATAACCGCTAAGGTCTTCAATCCCTGACTTGCGTGAACCCGAACAGGACTATATCGCGAGTCACTTATTTATTGTTTATTTCCACATTTATTACTATGTTTAACTGTCTGTTTTGTGTGCCTGCAGAGAATAAGACCAGACTGCAATCTCCAAACCAATAAAGAGGGCTTCCTTCCGAGCGCAAACACACACAGCTGTCATCATGCGATTCCATTCTATCGGGTGAAACACCCGTGTCCACACTACTGGTAAAATAGCTTGAGTGAAACTCAATTGTGAAGTATAAATATTGAGCTATTCCATCAAGTGAATACCTCAGAGGTTTATATTTACTTATTCTGCCAGAAACCTCCAAAGGTATTGAAAGCGGAAAAATAACTTGTTGAAACTCATTTCTGAAGAATACAAACAATCTATTGCATCTGTAAGTGGTAACCGCCTTGTTGCCACGGGTGATGAGATTGTCCATCCGCTGGTCGTGGTATGAGAGGATCCTCTCCATGGTGGTGCGGAGCTCCTCCCACATAGCCGGAGCGATCTCTCGAATCTGGTAGTCCTCGCTGTCCTCCAGAACGTCCCTTGCCAGGGCTAGCGCCTCTCCCAACTCTGTCCGGACTGCAGTAAGCCGGTTGACCATACAAGGGACATCCTCGGTGGTGTTTGTCCCATGCTCTTGAAAACCATATTAGGGAAGAATTAATTCGTAAAGTTAATTATTTAATTTTTTTTTACGAATTAATTCAAATGTCTGTAACCTTACCATCTCAAAAATCCGCCTCCTCATTCGTATAAGGCCTTCCTCAAAGCGGCAGACGCTAAAACCGGCATGCGGTCGGCCGCGGGCATCTGCTCCTCCCACCGTAGGTTCTGAAACATTCAAACAAAATATAATTCAACTTCATAAAAAATCCCTACCCCGATAGAGATACTTACAACAGGTTCAATCCGTCTTGACGGTCCCGCTACCAGGTAGCTTATAGAATTTGAATGGTTGATTTGATGGTAGTTTGATGGTTGAAGGTTTGATGGTTGATGGTAGGATGATGGTTTTGTTGGTTTGATGGTTTTATGGATGGTGGTTTGAATTTAGTTGGTTGATTTGATGGTAGTTTGATGGTTGATCAGTATAACGGCGTGTTTGGTAAGCTTTACCAAGGTACTGGGAGTCCTGTCGATAGGTTCTTCCACCTCCCTAATTCTGGTTATGTTCTGCCCCTGTAAATAATATTTGTATTATTATTAATACCTAAAATGAATATCAAACATTAATATCAATCATTAAATCTTATTTTTAATACTTAAAAGATTATTCAGTGAAGATTCATTACGCCAGGATGTCATACAGGAGGGGAGTATCCTTGAGGGTGTAGGACTGTTCGGCCGAGATTCCAAAGCCCTGTTCCGTCGATGCACATCCTCCTCCTCCATCCTTGCACTGGTTACATTCCGCCCCTGAAAAAACGGAGACCATTAACACCACTACCAAAACCTATGACTAAAAATATATTAAACAATATGACGATACTAACCGTAAAGTGTAGATGGTCGACCAGCATCCTGGCACTCGAATCCTCTACACAAAGTGAGACTGGCCCACCTGATGTTACCCGTAGAGGGGGTTCGGTCAAGTGAGGACGATGTACAGGTTCACCTCCCCTCTGTAAATAAAAACAATAGTATCAAATATTATTATCTAGAGATATTACAACATATTAAAATCACCGATGCCAAAACATACCATTAATCGGGTAAGACACCCAGTGGTCCCCAGCGATGATAGCTCTCTCTCTAAACGAGTACATCCCCGTCTCGTACGTGTTGTCAATCAACGCCCATATCTCGAGACTACGTTGAGAGTATGTCGCCTCAGTCACTTGTCTGTATCCAGGCGGGAATCTTACGCTTCTCGGGTTGACCTGGAAACAACATACAATTAGTGTAATGATATGTTGTTTTATACAACAAATATTTAATTTCGTATAGTTATATTAGGGTAATAACAACCAAAAGAGTAAATTTTATTATAGTATAGTGGTATGGTGTTAACACTGTCATTTCAAACTAGACGGTTAGAATAGAAGAGAGTTGATTTGGCCATATAACTGGAATGACGTAGATAATTACGTAGACCATTCCATCCCAGTTGGCCAGATACACGAAAGTAAATTAAGATCCAACCATTTACATCCTATTAGACAGTAGCTGATATAGCTAAGGGTAATTTTATTTTATAATTTGTACATTTTGAAGTTCACCATCAGTAAACAGTATTAAGTTACAACGATGTCAGATTGTCCTTATTTAATCCTGGAGTAAAGTATCTTAAGTGGTTGGTTATGTAAAACCCAAAATTGACCCCATGTTTAGGCACGTCGCACACTGGATCCGCTCAGTTCAGTCCGCTCAGCTCAGCTCAGGTCCGTCAGCTCAGTTCCGTCAGCTCAGTTCCGGCAGTTTTCCCACACACCGCGTCAGTTCAGTCCGCTCAGTTCAGTCGTTAATTTTGAGCGCCAATCGCCAGTGGATGACAGACACTGTCATTCTTCACATGTAAATTCTTTGTGTCGGCTTTTCCGTTTGTGCAATTATGAGTTCCAGTAGTAGTGACGAAGAAACTGCTGTAATAGCATTGGCACTAGCTGCAGAAGAGGATGATCAAGTAGCAAGGAAAAAAAGAAAAATTTGGGTACACAATATTAATGCCGCACGGGATAGTGAGGGCGAGTATCATACGCTTTTTCCAAGACTGAAAAATGACAATATAAGATTTTTTCGATATTTTCGTATGAGTTACGAAAAGTTTATGGAGCTATTACATATTATAGAACCTGCAAACAAGAAATGTGATACAAACTTCAGAAGAAGCATATCACCAGAGGATCGGTTGGCGGTGACGTTAAGTTGAGATCAGTTATAAGAACCCACATCATAGAGTAATAACTTTATTTTATTTTACATTGAAAACAATGTTGATTTTTTCAGTTTATAGTTTTTCTGGTGTTTGCAATAAATGAAGTAAATCTATAAACTATTTCTTGTGACGAGGGAAATAGCAAGGGGAAAACACATTTCATATATTATTACAACACAGATTGTTGACAATGTAACATGGCACTAAATTCCGGTTACAGTTGAGTGTAATCATTGTTTGAAGAAAAGCCATTGTTATTGAAGTTCCGTTGGCCAGTGTAGGTTGAACTAGTAGACTCAAGAGGCTCCTCGATCTGCAAGTTTGATCCATGGGGAACATGGGATTGGTAAAGTTGAAATGCCCCGGAGGTCTGCTTATCTCCATAATTTGATGGGGATGTTGGTGTTGGGGTTGGGCCTAAGGACGAGTAGGTCGATTGTGGAGTCGAACACGCATTTCCAGCCTGAGCTGCAATAAGATTTTTCAATTCATATTCGGACAAAAAGGACGCTATTTTTGATTTTATTTCAATTTGAAGAAAAAGATTTAACGTTCTAACGGTATCTTCGGCGGATTTAAAAAATGAACTAAGGTGATCTGAAGTTGTGCTTTTAGATTGGCTTTTTTTCGAGAAATAATTCTCAAGTACACATATTATCCTGGCGTTTTTTTTTTAAACATGGGAACTGGAAGAATGTCTCTTTGGTGGTTGTGACGGTGTATTTTGCTCGTCAACAAGTTCCTCTGCTACAATATTTTGTGAGTAGTCAGACAAGTGTTCCGTGGTTTTTTTCCGTGTTGTAGTCTCCTAAATCAGTTTCATTATCTTCTCCAGGCCCAAGGTTACTTACCTGCTTTCGTTTGTCTGACAAGTGGTCATTAAGGAAAGACATTTGGTCTTCATACTTCCATTGTTTAATATGTTTTGTTGCCTGACCGCTTTTTGTTTTCTTCTTCAATAGTGCTTTTCTGTAACCATCCCTTAGACTGTTCCACTTTTTCTTTAATACTGCGCCTAAAAATAAAAAAAAAAACATTACCGCTATGAAAGTCAAAATACATTGTTTTACCGTAGTCAGCATGGTAAGACCTAGGCCCGGGACCATGATAACTTTTCGTTTTGAGGTTCCCAGACCCCAAAAACACAATTCGTTCGAAACTGTATATATATATATATATATATATATGTGTGTGTGTGTGTGTGTGTGTCCGTGGGTGCGATAACTCTCGTAAAAGAAGTCCGATTTTGATGAAACTTGGTACAAACATGTAAAACAGCATTAATGACTTTAAGTTCGAAAACCAGCCAGATCGCTTCATCCAAAGGGGGTATTTTGGGCAGATTTTGTACCCCAAAAATTGGTTTTTTGAAGTTGTTACATATAATATTTCAAAAAGTCAAATTTTTGATTTCACCCTTAAATTCAGCTTAAAAAAACACACAATTTGGTGTTTTTATAATTTCTCTACGTCAATTGGTTACAGAGATATTGCAAGTGCTAAACACAGTACGTTGTCCAATGTTATTCTTATGGAGAAAAATAAAAAAAAAAAAACTTGCTTATTTGTGGACATAAACTGACGACACTTGGTATATAGCTTCATCTGAATATGGTTTCTTGTTGTTTGTATAAAAAACTAGTTTTCGTATATGGTGCCCGTAGCAGCATACCTAAGTACTCGGCCCCCATGTTATTCTTATGGGGAATAATTAAATTGTTATATATGGATTATTTATTAATGTATATGGATGAAACTTGGTATGACACTTCACTTAGATGGGTTCTATTGATATTTAAATAAAAACGCATTATTTTGTGTTGCTGCAAACCAGCATACTCATTCCTAGTGTTATTTTTATGGAGAATAGTTAATCTTTTAAATCTTGCTTGTTTGTGAATATATATCTTAGGAATCCTGGTAAGTCGCTTAATGTGTTATTATTAATACATATATTCGTTGGAAATTCGCTGAGTTTGCAGGTTTGCTGCAACGGGGGTATTTATTAATAGACTTGTTAAATATTTGTAACAAGCTACTTGGATCTACAAACTTAACCCGTGTGTCTTGTAGCCCCAGTCTCCCTTACTAATTAAGCGAGCCCAATTTCCATTTTTAAAATTTCAATTGAAAAGATTTCCATGTTATACCTTTACTTAAATATATTTTAAAAGATAGGCTCTATTGCAGGTTCCTTGGACACGCTGGCACGTACAGGTCTTGTAGCATTCAGCTACAGAATGGGCGAGTCTACAGTTGCTGATATTATACACAGCACTTGCAAAGCAATTTGGGAAAAACTCTCACCTCTTGTTATGGCCAAGCCTGACAAAAATAAGTGGGAGAAGATTAGTGAAACATTTAATGAAAGATGGCAATATCCAAATGCCATAGGAGCTATCTACGGGAAACACGTGGTGATCGAGAAACCAGGTAATAGTGGATCAATGTATTCCAATTACAAAAAAGGATTCAGCATAGTATTGCTGGCTTTGGTCGATGCCAATTACAATTTTATAACTGTGGATGTTGGAGCATATGGCAAAAATAGTGATGGGGGAATATTCAAAGAGTCTCAAATAGGAAAGTCCCTTCATGATGGGCTTCTTGACTTACCTCCACCTAAAGCCCTGGGCTGCTCAAGCATTGTACTTCCCCATGTAATGATTGCCGATGAAGCATTTCCCCTACACACAAATATCATGCGACCTTTCCCTGGGCCACAACTGATTAATAACAAAGAAAATAAGATCTACAATTACAGGCATTGCCGTGGTAGACGCGTTGTGGAGAGTGGTTTTGGGATATTGGCAAAAAAGTTTAGAGTGTACTCTCAGAAAATCCAAGTCAATCCTGATCACGTAGATATCATAGTTCTAGCAACGCCCTGTCTTCACAATTTTTTACGAGGCGACGATGAAAATCTATGGCGGCCTGGTGAACTTGAACGTAATGAAGAGTTCCACGGATTGCAACCACTAAGAAGGTCAGGGGGAAATGCAGCTTTAGAAGCATTTGACATCAGGGATGGGTTCAAGAAATACTTCAACTCAGTACATGGTCAAGTGTCCTGGCAGGATGATATGATAAACAAAGGCCGGAAGGACGTGTAAACACACAGAGCAACTGTACAAAGATTGTAAATTTATATAAAATTGTAAATATATCAGTAAAGTTTCAATAAATAGTCCTGCTTTATACTAGTGTTTTAAATGTTCCTCCATAATCTAATATTTGTAAGATATTAATTAGGCCTAATTTAATAAAATGTATACGAATTAATTTTTTTTAAATAGGGAAACACATAGTGATTACAAATTCTTTTTTGCAGGTTTTTTATAATTTGTTGTATTTCCTCGGTAATCCGGACGTTTTAAATAATCAAAACCATTTGAGCAAACACATATTCGGAATTAACGTGGCCAGCTTGTAATATGTAATAAACAGATTTTACTTACCAGTTTCGTTAAGATTTTCAGAAATTTCCTCCCACACGACCTCCTTCATTGTAATAATATAGTAATCCTTGTGTGACAGGTCGTACAACATTGGATATGACTGTACTGCTGAAATAAGTCGTTCATCAAAACTCATCTTGAAATAATCACAGCACTGCGAACATGTGTCGGACCACCAGGGTTCAGTTGTACAACACCACTGACTGACTATCTGTACTCTGCGCATGCGCGGCGCCTTCCGTCCTTCCGTCGCTTCCGCAAAAATCGCTCGCTAACCAAAAAGTGGCTGAGACGGACGGAGCGGACTCAACTGAACGGACGGAACGGATCCTGTCTGCGGCTCTACATTTGAATACATGGTTTTCGAATTTTGGCGGAAGCGACTGAGCTGAGCGGACTGAACTGAGCGGATCCAGTGTGCGACGTGCCTTATACTAAATTGGCACCCTTGGTATAGATATTTTGCGCAACTCTGCTTACTGCATAAACCTAACCTCAATCGAGTTAGTGAAGAAATTTTAATCAAGCCGAAATGGCTAATTATAATTTAAATTAGCTTTTGAAGGAATAGCTGTCATATGAGCTTATCTCCAGAGGACAAGATATAAGCATTGATAACGTGGAAGCTTTGCGGAAAAAACTCGCAAATGCCTCCAGATTTCTCCGGATGTGCGAAACATAACCGGAAAATTTGAATTGAAAACGGAAATTGACACAGTCGAAACTAAATTAAATTAATTTGACGTGTTACAAGAACAATGCCTAAAAAGCCTCCAGCCTTCAAGTAGCAAAAATAAATGCTAAGTTAAATCACTTACAGTTAAGGATAAATAATCTAAATAAGTCTAAAATTGATGGAATTTACCGTAGAGCCTTAGAAGATATGTCTTCCAAAATTTCAGCATGCATTGATAAATTTAACGGCATCAAGGGGAAAATGTCAGATGAGGAGTTAAGATTATTTGAGGAAAACTCAACAAATCCCTTATTGAAGAGGAGGACGGAACGCCAAGATAGAACAACTTGTGAGCCCCAACATTTGCCCTGCTAGAATACAGAACAACCCCAGGACCTTCAGGATATAGTCCCTCAGAACTGCTGATGGGAAGAAGGTTAAGGACAAGAGTACCTTCACTGAAAAAGAATTCAAGCCAAGGAGTGTTGATCAAAAGCAATTCAGAGAATGGGACAAGCAATATCTTAGCCAACAAGCTGAGTACTCCAACAAACGACATCGAGCAAAGTAAGAAAGACCCCTAATCATAGATTCCAATGTGAATATTCCCGATCGGAAAGCAAGAGGGAAGGATTGTTGAAAATGTGGCTCCAAGATCGTATACGGTAACACCAAATGATGGTTTGATACGTCGAAATGGAGCCATGTTGAGACAATTACTAACAGGAAATTAAAGAAAAAACATCTCCTCTTTTGGGCGGATCAAAAAACCTACTCAAAAAGAAGAAAAAGAGAAGGAAAAAAGGGGAAGGGACGATGTAAAATGATGTTTTATTTAATCTTAAATCATGTAATTTATGTTTATTATGTTTTGAGTTTATGTAAACAACCAGTTACTTTTGTCAGTCTATACTTACAATAACATTATATAAAACTATGTAATTGATCATTATTAAACAACAAACTTCTGAGAGAAAAATTCAGATTTATTAATGATTTACGTAATTATTTGTCTTTAAAATTATCGCTTGTTTAAAATTCTTGAATATTAAAAATAAGAAAGTAAGAATTGATTTCAATAGTTGTCCGAGACGTATGAATAAATGCTGATCTTATTATTGTTAAACCGTGAATTATGAAAAATGTTACCATTGAAGTAAAACCATTTGTTTATCATAAATGAAAGTATGTAAGACTTGAATATAAATAAGAGTAAATGTTCGATAAGTGTTATTTCATTAATATTTTCTTCTATCGTGTGAGCGAATGTAATTACTCTTTAAATAATCTAAATAAAAATAATGACCTGGTCTGAATGCGGGATTCTGGGGCTGTGGGGGTTGGGGCTAGTGAACTGTAGACTCGTGACGTTTAAGTGCGTCACTCCTGCTGTAGGCGGCTCCGCAGTCAGGGCATACGCATTGATTTCCACCATGCGCCGAGCGAGCATGACGGACGACATGATGCTTTAACTTAAATCCGATGACGCACACCCCACAGGTAAAACTTCTTTCGACTTCCATGTTCTGAAAACGATACGCGTTCCTATTGTAAAACGATTGGGATTCGCTAACTATTGGACACTAATACTATGAACAGAAAATACTTTTCAACTAAAAAGAGGTTGACCTGACCTACACTTCGTTTTTTTATTTTTATAACAACTATTTTTTTGGTAAAAACTATTTTTAAATTAAAAATAAATTTTAGAGCAAATTGTTTCACGTTTATATTACGAAGTGTAAGCCGTAATAGTGTCAATAGTGTATCTTTATAGTGTCAATTTAAAAGTTTTAACTAGGATTAAACACTAACATGCACTAAGAAAAGCTAATGTTTTGTTAAAAATTAAAAACTCTAACGTTTAGTCTACCTGTTACTACAATATAACTGAACGTGTTTTCTCTTATGGTTGGAAAGGAATGGTCAACATCGTGACTCAGAGCAGAATTTCGTAAAATAAATTTCGAAATGTAATGTTTTCTACAGTAAATATAAGAAGAAGAATAAATAATATACCTTTCGAATGTTTATTCAATAATTGAAAAGTCTTCTCTCATTGTGTGTATGGAATGGCAATATAACATCATGAATGAAAGAGTAAAGTTTCGAAAAATAAATAATGATTTGTAATAAACGTCCATATTAAAACTAATAATAAGAGTGAAATATACTTACGTTTAATAATCCAAGAGACAAGACTCAGATTACAAGTCACAAGTCATAAGGCACAAGTCACAATGCTTAACAGCGCAGTACTGTCAAACACGGTCGCTCACAGTGAACTCCGAAACTAGACTGAAGAGACGCCATTGTTGTAAACAATCTCTCGGTTTTTGGTGGGAGGGGCCCGGTGAAAGAGGCGGGTGGATCGATAGGTCTTGACGTGTCGGTCTATTGTTGTCGAAAAAAGTGTTCTAACGCAAAACAGAGAAAGACCCCTAATCATAGATTCCAATGTGAATATTCCCGATCGGAAAGCATAGGGAAGGATTGTTGAAAATGTGGCTCCAAGATCGTATACGGTAACTACAAATGATGGTTTGATACGTTGAAGTGGAGCCAAGTTGAGACAATTACCAACAGGAAATTAAAGAATATCATCTCTTCTTTTGGGCGGATCATAAGACCTACTCAATGATTAAAGTTTTATTGTAAAGTCTTAAAGAAGAAAAAGAGAAGGAAAAAAAGGGGAAGGGACGAAGTTAAATGATGTTTTATTTCATCTTAAATCATGTGTTATATGTTTATTATGTTTTGAGTTTATGTAAACAACCCGTTACTTTTGTCAGTCTATACTTACAATAAAATTATATAAAACTATGTTTTGAGTTTATGTAAACAACCCGTTACTTTTGTCAGTCTATACTTACAATAAAATTATATAAAACTATGTAATTGATCATTATTAGACAACAAACTTCTGAGAGAAAAATTCAGATTTATTTATGATTTACGTAATTATTTGTCTTTAAAATTATCGCTTCGTTAAAATTCTTGATTATTAAAAATAAGAAAGTAAGAATTGATTTCAATAGTTGTCCGAAACGTATGAATAAATGCTGATCTTATTATTGTTAAACCGTGAATTATAAAAAATGTTACGATTGAAGGAAACCCATTTGTTTATCATTAATGAAAGTATGTAAAACTTGAATATAAATTAGAGTAAATGTTCGATAAGTGTTATTTCATTAATATTTTCTTCTATCGTGTGAACGAATGCAATTACTCTTTAAATAATCTAAATAAAAATAATGACCTGGTCTGAATGCGGGATTCTGGGGCTGTGGGGTTGGGGCTGGTGAACTGTAGCCTCGTGACGTTCAAGTGCGTCACTCCTGCTGTAGGCGGCTCCGCAGTCAGGGCATACGCATTGATTTCCACCATGCGCCGAGCGAGCATGACGGACGTCTGTTGCTTCAACTTAAATCCGATGCCGCACTCCCCACAGGTAAAACTTCTTTCGACTTCCATGTTCTGAAAACGACACGCGTTCCTATTGTAAAACGATTGGGAGTCGCTAGCTATTGGACACTAATACTATGAACAGAAAATACTTTTCAACTAAAAAGAGGACCTGACCCACACTTCGTTTTTTTTATTTTTATAACAACTATCTTTTTGGTAAAAACTATTTTTAAATTAAAAATAAATTTAAAATAAATGTTGTAAACAATCTCTCGATTTTTGGTGGGAGGGGCCCGGTGAAAGAGGCGGGTGGATCGATAGGTCTTGACGTGTCGGTCTATTGTTGTCGAAAAAAGTGTTCAAACGCAAAACAGAGAACAAAAGGGATTCCAGGAATTGTTTACCCCGACTGGACGGCGCCAGACCCTCGGTTCCAGGAAATCCTTTGTTCTAAAGTTGGTTGATTTTTTTTTAGCTTGGAGGCGGAGGCGGAGACAAGGATGGGGGGCGGCGAAGGCGGAATAATGAATAATGAATTTTAAATTATTAATTAGATTTATGCATAGTTAATTAGATTTGAGAATAATTATTTATATTTATGAATAATTAATTTAGATTAATGAATAATTAATTAGGTTTATGCATAATTAATTAGAGTAGGTTACGTTAGGTTAGGTTTAGTTAGGTAAGCTTAGGTTAGGATAGGGTGTGTGGGCTACTGGCCGTTACAGTTCAGTCTGATCGCTATGCCCGAGCCAGTTTTTACATTGTGCGAAGCGTGCACACAACGGTGCCGTTGCACCATGATAGTTATAGTGGACGGTCGGGGGTGGAACGTGTGTTGTACGTGCCTCGAGTTTGATCCGGAGGAATGGGGCCAGAACCCTCCTCCAGAGTATTGCGACCAAGACGAAACGTCCGTTATTTTACAAGTCCCCCACCTATGCTATCGCGAGGCGTGGAAGCGGGTTCCGCTAAGGTTCATTTACAGACATGGAACCGATTGGTGTACAGTTTACCATCTTCTCGGCTAGTTTCGAACCTTTTTGGGTTATTAGGGATTGCGGTCCAGGGCATAGTGTGCAGGTGACACCCCACCTGCACATCGTTTACCATTATTGTCTGCGACCGGACAACCTCGGAGTCATGGAACCCGTTTGCGTGGAGTTTCCCGCAGTCTTTAATTTTTTGAATCCCCTGATATATGGGATTCATGATATATGTACCCCGGGGCATCTAGTACCGGTGAAAATTCACCTGCACATATCAGTTCATCATTGTCTCTCCCCGGGGCGCAGAATGTTCGTAACCCGCAGGTGGACCGTTTGGTATCCGTGCCGACCCTGTAGACTCCATTTCTGCAGCTGGTGGACGGAGCCCTAAGGTATGTGTATCGTAAGTTTCCTGTAAAATAATTTTGAACGCTCACATTTCCCCACCACGGTAAGCTTTTATGCTAGGCCGTAGGAGCGGAGGCGCGCTCTTTTTGGTTACCCAGAGCATCGCCAGGAGCCCGAAACCTCTGGAGTGAGAAGCCCCAACCATCGCCTCTCACTGTGGTAGCCACCAAATAATGCTACCTCCTTTTAGCGAATTTCCCCTATAGGGAAGAAGCTATTACCGTAGTCGGCATGGTAAGACCTAGGCCCGGGACCATGATAACTTAATGGGGTTTTGGAATTTTTTACATATAATTTTGGAAATAGTCAAATTTTAGTTTTTCCCATTGGATTCAGCTTAAAAAAGCACACAATTTGGTATCTTGATCATTTCTCTACGTCAATTGGTTACCGAGATATTGAAAGTGCTAAACACAGTACGTTGTCTAATGTTATTCCTATGGAGGAAAAGAAAAATTTTATATCTTGCTTATTTATGAACATATAATGACGAAACTTGGTATACGGCTTCATCTGGTTGTGGACCATTGATATTTGCTCAAAAAAACTATTTTTTACCAAAGGCTCCCGTAGCAGCAAACCTGCGTACTCAGATCCCATGTTATTCTTATGGAGAATAATTAAAATGTCATAAATCGTTTATTTATGAATGTATATCGATGAAACTTGATATGTGGCTTTATGTGGTATTAAGATACATATATATATATGCATTGGAAATTCGCTGAGTACGCAGGTTTGCTGCTACGGGGATATTTTTATTTTTCTCTGTCAATCCGTTCATTGTGTATGAGTAAGGCGGTAATTTTCTAAGAGAGTCCGTTCATTTTAACGCCTTTCAACTCTACATTTACTAATATTTACTAACAGAGAATGTTTTTTATTTTTTATTTAATTTTTAATTTTTATATTTTTTGTTGCGTTTTGAAGTCTGCATTTATATAACGGATAGAGGGGAAGCATTGCTTTATAGGCTTAATTAACCTGACCCTCGTTCTCACAAGAGGTTACCCGCCGGATCCGTGGTCCGCTCATAATACAAGTTGAGCATATTTTTCTGCAGACCTCATTGCGCTTATAGAATGTTTATTTTTATGTAAAAAGCAGTCTACCGTAAACTGCTCATCTATATACAAACTTTCACTGATCTCTTTAACATTAGGGTGAAATTCACGAAGGAATTGAGCCTTCTCCAGACCTTTTGTGTGTATAATCTCAAAAGGTTTACACAGCGAACGTATTAAACCCTCGCTATAATGCACGTCACCTTCATCCCACTTCATGTGGTGAAAGTGACGGGTTAACCATCTCGCCCATTGTGTTCCGACCCAGTCTGGGGGTCGGAACACAACCTGTGTTCTGTAAGACCTCCCAACTATGACAATTTCTTTAATAATAAATCTATTTTTATTATCCTTAAAAGAATGGAACTCCACTATTGCTTCCATAATAAAAGTTCCTGATAAAGCCGTTCAGCTACGTGAGGCAGTAATTGATCTGTACAGGTTTCAGCACCGGCTAAAACCTGATTAATAAAAACTTGTATTATATCCTCAATATAAAATAGTCGCAGTACCTCGCGACCGATTAAAGGAATATTTTTTACAAGTCGATCCCACTCATTAAAGTTTAGAGCCAAGATCCCGTGTTTTTCAGCGCCAGGATTTTTCCCCAGCCCGGGTTATTTTTGCTAATTTCCATAATATTTTTTAAAAATTTGTATAAAATCCAAATATGAAACAAACATATCAATATATGTATTTTTATTGTTCAGGAAAAACAGGAGAATCTGATAATAGTATTTTTTTTAAATTTGTATAAAATCCAAAAATGAAGCAAACATATCAATATATGTATTTTTATTGTTCAGGAAAAACAGGAGAATCTGATAATAGTAACAACTATGAAAAAAACATAACAAAAATTTTTTTCAACTAAAAATATCAAATATTAAAAAATTAACCAAATTTCAAAAATAAAGTTTCAGAAAAAAAAGATTTTTGTAAATTTGTTATAAACTTTTTGTAGAAAATGTTATTCCCTACGTAGAAATGTATATAATACCTAATAAATCTTATAATTTACATGAATTATGTCTAAACATACAGAATAACGTAAAAGTCCAAAATACTTATTTTTGCACGATTGTTGTGACCTGTAGAGAAATGTTCTAACAAACATGCCATATATGCTAAATAGTATAGTAATCTATATTTCATCAGCCTAAAAATATAGATTATGAAGTTTCAATTGAGAAAACACTTTTTTTGCTAATTTTGTAAACTATTAAGTCACTTTTTCATATTTTATTTCGATTTTATTTCGATAAATTTATTTCGCTAATTGCTAAATAATTCCTTATATGTTGATACTTTATCAAAATTGTAGGCAAAAAAGTAGTCTATAACAACAAGAAATCAGTAAACCATATAAAACACATACATATATAAAATTATGGTTATAACAAATGTTGCTGATTACCTGTAAAAGTTTGTTGGTCGTATGATACGAGGCAGAACATAAAGGAGACTTCACACTGTACACAAATAGACCTACAGAATGTTTCCTTCATATGTTTCAGTTTTGAGCTCATCAAAAATTTAGAAAAAATAAAAGTATATACACAACACACTAAACCCTATAAAATACATAATGTACATCTACAAAAGTAGATGTCATTAAAAGGCGTCGATCTCTCAAAAGTGGCGAATTGTATGATAATCCTTCATACAAGGCACAACACAAAGGGGAACTTCACATTATCCAAACATATAATATGTTTCCTTCCTCTGCTTAGGTTTTCTTGTTGAATTTGCACATACATGGCAGTACCTACGAGGCCGCTGTTGTTTGGATGTAGGTGGGATTGGCTCTAGGAAGTGCCGCTGCGTCAGCCGCAGAGGAGTCTCACCAATAGTAGAAGGTCTGCCTCCTTGGATGTTGGTTCTGGGTTGGGAATGCCTCTCTAACATCTCCCTTACTAGCTCCTTGCGGAAATCATTCAGCTGAATGTTACTCCCCTGGACCATTTTTTGGAGAATATATGCATTTCTAATACTAATATCTAGGAGATGGAAAAATATTTTTAATACCATTTGATGCTTTTACGAGCTGTACAGTTGAATGACAGTTGGATGTCACCAACGTCAATGGCACCCATATGACTGTTGTAATATAGAATACTGGTAGGTTTCACAACCTTCTGTCCAGTTTTGATTGATTTTTTCGCTTTCATGCATTTCATGAGGATGCATGGTGGTAAGCATCCGAACTTCTCTCTTATCCTGCCACCTCTGATACATCATTATGCCCTTTGTCTAGTCTTGGGAGATTCTTAGGCAGTCCTTTTCGATCAGGTTGTACTGTCCCACACATGTTTATTTTATGTTGATGGAGCTCCACTGCCAAACATCGTGACACGTACCAGTTGTCAAGATAAACTTTATGGTTAAGATCAAATGAGGGCTCTAACAAGTTTAAGACAACTTGTCCTGTCATACCTACCTTATCTTTCAATTCAGGAAAACTAAGTTCTGTTTGTGATCCTACATAAGGCAGCACACTTATCACAAACTACATGCCGGGCACGGAGTGTGCCCACACGGATGGAGCGGCACAGGTGGTAATGCATCCAGACAAATTTGGCACACAACACACCTCGGACGCTCCGTGGGTGGTGGTGTGCCACGGGTAATGAGATTGCCCATCCGCTGGTCGTGGTATGAGAGGATCCTCTCCATGGTGGTGCGGAGCTCCTCCCACATAGCCGGAGCGATCTCTCGAATCTGCTAGTCCTCGCTGTCCTCCAGAACGTCCCGTTCCAGGGCCAGCGCCTCTCCCAACTCGGTCCGGACTGCTGCAAGCCGGTTGACCATACAAGGGACATCCTCGGTGGTGTTTTTCCCACGCTCTTGAAAACTACATTAGGGAAGAATTCTTTCGTAAAGTTAATTATTTAATTTTTTTTAACGAATTAATTCAAACGTCTGTAACCTTACTATCTCAAAAATCCGCCTCCTCATTCGTATAAGGCCTTCCTCAAAGCGGCAGACGCTAAAACCGGCATGCGGTCGGCCGCGGGCATCTGCTCCTCCTACCGTAGGTTCTGAAACATTCAAACCAAATATAATTCAACTTCATAAAAAATCCCTACCCCGAGAGATACTTAAAACAGGTTCAATCCGTCTTGACGGTCCCACTACCTCCCTTGCACCAGTGCTTGTCCGGTTCATCCTTTCCTCCAAGGCGGAAACGCGGACAGGTGGTTGTAAAAAACAAATGATCAATTATCACAAGGTACATAAACATAGTATATTACACAGTCAAAAAACAACATATAATTATACAATATTAAAAAATAAAAACCTGCCCCCAATAGCTCTGGGTAGTCTATCGAACGTCTGGGAGCTCTCGAGCCCGAGGGAAAGGCGAATACTTCCTCCTCCTCTAGGCTTTCACCGGTCACGTCCCGATCAGCAAACTGTATCACCGGTGCTGAGGTATCGGGCCGTGCGCGTGGAGAAGAAAACATGCAGGTAGCTTATAGAATTTGAATGGTTGATTTGATGGAACTTGATGGTAGTTTGATGGTTGAAGGTTTGATTGTTGATGGTAGGATGATGGTTTGGTTGGTTGGTCGGTTTGATGGTTTGATGGATGGTGGTTTGATGGATTTGATGGTGGTTTGAATTTAGTTGGTTGATTTGAAGGTAGTTTGATGGTTGATCAGTATAACGGCGTGTTTGGTAAGCTTTACCAAGGTACTGGGAGTCCTGTCGATAGGTTCTTCCACCTCCCTAATTCTGGTTACGTTCTGCCCCTGTAAATAATATTTGTATTATTATTAATACCTAAAATGAATATCAAACATTAATATCAATCATTAAACCTTATTTTTAATACTTAAAAGATTATTCAGTGAAGATTCACTACGCCAGGATGTCGTCCAGGAGTGGAGTATCCTTGAGGGTGTAGAACTGTTCGGCCGAGATTCCAAAGCCCTGTTCCGACGATGCACATCCTCCTCCTCCATCCTTGCACCGGTTACATTCCGTCCCTGAAAAAACAGAGACCATTAACACCACTACCAAAACCTATGACTAAAAATATATTAAACAATACGACGATACTAACCGTAAAGTGTAGATGGTTTATCAGCGTCCTGGCACTCGAATCCTCTACACAAAGTAGACTGGTCCACCTGTAAAGTTATTTTGCTTAGTTCGCAAAAGGTAATAAACTTCGAACTGACTGGTACACTAATTATATACTCGCTTAGCCTGAGAGAGAAATTCTAGGACTGAATATTGAGCAAACACATATAAAAGACATACACTGTTTTATTACACACTTTAAAATCAGAATACATGCTTAAAAATAAAAGATGCACAGATAAGAGATAAACAAAGTGGATATAGGTAACATACAATAGACAAAGTATATCGTCCCTCTGCTAGGAAAATGGCGCTGTTCGGGAATATGCTCAAAAGTCGATATCTCCCATAGCATTAACAAATATTTAAATCACTGTCCCTGCAAGGGTTAGGCTATCACTGATTTAGTGTCCTTTTGCCAGTATATATCCCTCATACGATAATTACTTCAAGGTCTCAGTACTACAACTAGATAAAAATGAGCATAACGCAATAAGATACAACGACACATTCCAGCACGTAATTAAATAACAAAGTAAACCCTCATAGAACAAATCATGAGGTCTAAAATCTAAATCTAATTTCTACGTTCCCACAAAATCTACTCTACTATATGACACAATTAAAAGGGCAACCCTTCTACTAGGGAATATCCTATGACAAGGAATCGGGTCCGCAATCTTTCCCAAAATTGAGTTCTCGCACAAATATTAATTATTTAATCATTCCCAAATCAAAATTAAATACAACACTTATTTATAGAAAATTCCTTAATTATATTTACATAGGGCCCTGAACCTTTTATTCTTGAATTACTTCACGTTTAAGTATTTTAACGCTTATTTTTCGCTTACTGTCTATTAAGACTCTTTACTTAACGTTTTACTTCATTTCAGGCAAACCTTAACTAATATGATTACTACAAATAAATTTGATTATGTTTTATTACTCAAGAAGGAGCTTGTACCGTTATTTGAGCTTTTACTAACTTTGATTAAATTTTTGGGAAATGGAGCCTAACTTTCTGTGCACAAATCTGACGATGTTCTACATACCGTAAGTCCCAAGATGGTCCTGCCCCAAGAGGTTCTCTGCCCTGGCTGCGTTGTTGCTCTCTGGGGATGTCCAGGGGCCGCTGTCTACCGGGATCGCTGTTGGGGGTGGACCTCGCCTCTTCCCACGGTTCCGCGGTGTCCGGGGTAGTGCCGGGGCCCTTGCTCGACCGAAGTTCGGGGTTGCTCGTCCCGCAGGGATGGCTCCGCTCGAACGTCTCGGGAGGTCTGTGTTGGTGGTCTTCCGCCAGCTTCCCGTCCTGGACTCTAGGCTGGGATGGTGACTAGTGATGAGGAATCTGTGTGCTCGTCTGAAGTGTGAATCTCGGTGACAGTCGTTGTGGAACTCTAAGGGCGGCTTAATACTCGTCCCCCAGATGTCCCTGCTCCTTTCCTAACTCTCCCAAGAATGACTTAATTCCATCGTCTCTCTTCCTCCCTCCTTTTCAGTTTCCTCTCTCTGTTCATGTTTTCCCCCCAGATTATGTACATCCCATAATCTATTAACCAATCGGGGTGACGATTAGGCACGCCTCTACTATTTGATTGGCTGATCAACTATCAGCGGAAATACGCCATTTTTGAATGCTGATACTGCCAGTTGGTAAGTTCTTTGATTTCTAGGCATGCAACTTTCCCACGAAGTGTTTATCCTTCTATTCGATACGTTGTGTTAATGTTTCCCATTGTATATTTGAAACTTTTGCTAGTGAAAGCTCCGTTCCCAGGCTCCCTTGTGTTTCCCACGTGCGGTTCTTTATAAATTACTAGTCCCACAAATAAATTTTAATTATATATATTTTTTATATAAGGTTTACACACCTGATGTTACCCGTAGAGGGGGTTCGGTCAAGTGAGGACGATGTGGAGGTTCACCTCCCCTCTGTAAATAAAAACAATAGTATCAAATATTATTATCTAGAGTTATTACAACATATTAAAATCACCGATTCCAAAACATACCATTAATCGTGTAAGATACCAGTGGTCCCCAGCGATGATAGCTCTCTCTCTAAACGAGTACATCCCCGTCTCGTACGTGTTGTCAATCAACGCCCATATCTCGAGACTACGTTAAGAGTATGTCGCCTCAGTCACTTGTCTGTATCCAGGCGGGAATCTTACGCTTCTCGGGTTGACCTGGAAACAACATACAATTAGTGTAATGTATACTGATATGTTGTTTTAAACAACAAACATTTAATTATAATTACGTAGTCCATTCCATCCCAGTTGGCCAGATACACCAAAGTAAAGTAAGATCCAACCATTTATATCTTTTTAGACAGTATCTGATATAGCTAAGGGTAATTTTATTTTATAATTCGTACATTTTGAAGTTCATCATCAGTAAACAGTATTAAGTTACAACGATGTCAGATTGTCCTTATTTAATCCTGGAGTAAAGTATCTTAAGTGGTTGGTTATGTAAAACCCAAAATTGAACCCATGTTTATACCAAATCGGCACCCTCGGTATAGATATTTTGCGCAACTCTGCTACTGCATAAACCTAACCACAATCGAGTTAGTGAAGCAATTTGAATCAAGCCGAAATGGCTAATTATAATTTAAATTAGCTTTTGAAGGAATAGCTCTCATATGAGCTTATGTACAGAGGACAAGATATAAGCATTGATAACGTGGAAGCCTTGCGGAAAAACTTCGCAAATGCCTCCAGATTTCTCCGGATGTGCGAAACATAACAGGAAAATTTGAATTGAAATCGGAAATTAACACAGTCGAACTAAATTAAATTCATTTGACGTATTACAAGAACAATGCCTAAAAAACGCCTCCAGTCTACAAGTAGCAAAAATAAATGCTAAGTTAAATCACTTACAGTTAAGGATAAATTATCTAAATAAGTGTAAAATTGATGGAATTTACCGTAGAGCCTTAGAAGATATGTCTTCCAAAATTTCAGTATGCATTGATAAATTTAACGGCATCAAGGGGAAAATTTCAGAAGAGGAATTAAGTTTATTTGAAGAAAAACTCAACAAATCCCTTATGGAAGAGGAGGACGAAAACGCCAAGATAGAACAACTTGTGAGCCCCAACACTTGCCCTGCTAGAATACAGAACAACCCCAGGACCTTCAGGATATAGTCCCTCAGAACTGCTGATGGGAAGAAGGTTAAGGACAAGAGTACCTTCACTAAAAAAGAATTCAAGCCAAGGAGTGTTGATCACAAGCAATTCAGAGAATGGGACAAGCAATATCGTAGCCAACAAGCTGAGTACTCCATCAAACGACATCGAGCAAAGCAAGAAAGACCCCTAATCATAGATTCCAATGTGAATATTCCCGATCGGAAAGCAGAGGGAAGGATTGTTGAAAATGTGGCTCCAAGATCGTATACGGTAACTACAAATGATGGTTTGATACGTTGAAGTGGAGCCAAGTTGAGACAATTACCAACAGGAAATTAAAGAATATCATCTCTTCTTTTGGGCGGATCATAAGACCTACTCAATGATTAAAGTTTTATTGTAAAGTCTTAAAGAAGAAAAAGAGAAGGAAAAAAAGGGGAAGGGACGAAGTTAAATGATGTTTTATTTCATCTTAAATCATGTGTTATATGTTTATTATGTTTTGAGTTTATGTAAACAACCCGTTACTTTTGTCAGTCTATACTTACAATAAAATTATATAAAACTATGTTTTGAGTTTATGTAAACAACCCGTTACTTTTGTCAGTCTATACTTACAATAAAATTATATAAAACTATGTAATTGATCATTATTAGACAACAAACTTCTGAGAGAAAAATTCAGATTTATTTATGATTTACGTAATTATTTGTCTTTAAAATTATCGCTTCGTTAAAATTCTTGATTATTAAAAATAAGAAAGTAAGAATTGATTTCAATAGTTGTCCGAAACGTATGAATAAATGCTGATCTTATTATTGTTAAACCGTGAATTATAAAAAATGTTACGATTGAAGGAAACCCATTTGTTTATCATTAATGAAAGTATGTAAAACTTGAATATAAATTAGAGTAAATGTTCGATAAGTGTTATTTCATTAATATTTTCTTCTATCGTGTGAACGAATGCAATTACTCTTTAAATAATCTAAATAAAAATAATGACCTGGTCTGAATGCGGGATTCTGGGGCTGTGGGGTTGGGGCTGGTGAACTGTAGCCTCGTGACGTTCAAGTGCGTCACTCCTGCTGTAGGCGGCTCCGCAGTCAGGGCATACGCATTGATTTCCACCATGCGCCGAGCGAGCATGACGGACGTCTGTTGCTTCAACTTAAATCCGATGCCGCACTCCCCACAGGTAAAACTTCTTTCGACTTCCATGTTCTGAAAACGACACGCGTTCCTATTGTAAAACGATTGGGAGTCGCTAGCTATTGGACACTAATACTATGAACAGAAAATACTTTTCAACTAAAAAGAGGACCTGACCCACACTTCGTTTTTTTTATTTTTATAACAACTATCTTTTTGGTAAAAACTATTTTTAAATTAAAAATAAATTTAAAATAAATGTTGTAAACAATCTCTCGATTTTTGGTGGGAGGGGCCCGGTGAAAGAGGCGGGTGGATCGATAGGTCTTGACGTGTCGGTCTATTGTTGTCGAAAAAAGTGTTCAAACGCAAAACAGAGAACAAAAGGGATTCCAGGAATTGTTTACCCCGACTGGACGGCGCCAGACCCTCGGTTCCAGGAAATCCTTTGTTCTAAAGTTGGTCAGTATCTAATTTTGAATTATTAATTTTGAATTATTAATTAGATTTATGAATAATTAATTAGAATCATGCACAATTAATTAGGTTATGAATAATTAATTAGATTTATGCATAGTTATTTATATTTGTGAATAATTAATTATATTTATGAATAATTTAGATTAATGAATAATTAATTAGGTTTATGCATAATTAATTAGAGTAGGTTACGTTAGGTTAGGTTTAGTTAGGTAAGCTTAGGTTAGGATAGGGTGTGTGGGCTACTGGCCGTTACAGTTCAGTCTGATCGCTATGCCCGAGCCAGTTTACACATTGTGCGAAGCGTGCACACAACGGTGCTGTTGCACCATGATAGTTATAATGGACGGTCGGGGGTGGAACGTGTTGTACGTGCCTCGAGTTGGATCCGGAGGAATGGGGCCAGAACCCTCCTCCAGAGTATTGCGACCAAGACGATACGTCCGTTATTTTACAAGTCCCCCACCTATGCTATCGCGGGTTCCGCTAAGGTTCATTTACCGACATGGAACCGATTTGTGTACAGTTTATCATCTTCTCGGCTAGTTTGGAACCTTTTTGGGTTATTAGGGATTGTGGTCCAGGGCATAGTGTGCAGGTGACACCCCACCTGCACATCGTTTACCATTATTGTCTGCGACCGGACAACCTCGGAGTCATGGGACCCGTGTGCGTGGAGTTTCCCGCAGTCTTTAATTTATTGAATCCCCTGATATATGTACCCCCGGGCATCTAGTGCAGGTGAAAATTCACCTGCACATATCGGTGCATCACTGTCTTTCCCCGGGGTGCAGAATGTTCGTGATCCGCAGGTGGACCGTTTAGTATCTGTGCCGGCCCTGTAGACTCCATTTCTGCAGCTGGTGGACGGAGCCCTAAGGTATGTGTATCGTAAGTTTCCTGTAAAATAATTTTGAACGCTCACATTTCCCCACCACGGTAAGCATTTATGCTAGGCCGTAGGAGCGGAGGCGCGCTCTTTTTGGTTACCCAGAGCATCGCCAGGAGCCCGAAAGCTCTGGAGTGAGAGGCCCCAACCATCGCCTCTCACTGTGGTAGCCACCAAATAATGCTACCTCCTTTTAGCGAATTTCCCCTATAGGGAAGAAGCTATTACCGTAGTCGGCATGGTAAGACCTAGGCCCGGGACCATGATAACTTTTCGTTTTGAGGTCCGCAGACCCCAAAAACACCATTCGTTCGAAACTGTATATATATATATATATATATATATATATATATATATGTCCGTGAGCACGATAACTCTCGTAAAAATTATCCGATTTTGATGAAATTTGGTATGAACGTGTAAAGTAACATTTATGACTTTAAGTTCGAAAACCACCCAGATCGCTCTATCCAATGGGGTTTTGTACCCCAAAAATGGGTTTTTGGAATTTTTTACATATAATTTTGGAAATAGTCAAATTTTAGTTTTTCCCATTGGATTCAGCTTAAAAAGCACACAATTTGGTATCTTGATCATTTCTCTACGTCAATTGGTTACCGAGATATTGAAAGTGCTAAACACAGTACGTTGTCTAATGTTATTCCTATGGAGGAAAAGAAAAATTTTATATCTTGCTTATTTATGAACATATAATGACGAAACTTGGTATACGGCTTCATCTGGTTGTGGACCATTGATATTTGCTCAAAAAAACTATTTTTTACCAAAGGCTCCCGTAGCAGCAAACCTGCGTACTCAGCTCCCATGTTATTCTTATGGAGAATAATTAAATTTCATAAATCGTTTATTTATGAATGTATATCGATGAAACTTGATATATGGTATTAAGATACATATATATATATATGCGTTGGAAATTCGCTGAGTACGCAGGTTTGCTGCTACGGGGATATTTTTATTTTTCTCTGTCAATCCGTTCATTGTGTATGAGTAAGGCGGTCATTTTCTAAGAGAGTCCGTTCATTTTAACGCCTTTCAACTCTACATTTACTAATATTTACTAACAGAGAATGTTTTTTATTTTTTATTTAATTTTTATATTTTTTGTTGCATTTTGAAGTCTGCATTTATATAACGGATAGAGGGGAAGCATTGCTTTATAGGCTTAATTAACCTGACCCTCGTCCTCACAAGAGGTTACCCGCCGGATCCGTGGTCCGCTCATAATACAAGCTGAGCATATTTTTCTGCAGACCTCATTACGCAAATAGAATTTTATTTTTATGTAAAAAGCAGTCTACCGTAAACTGCTCATCTATATACAAACTTTCACTGATCTCTTTAACATTAGGGTGAAATTCACGAAGGAATTGAGCCTTCCCCATACCTTTTGTATGCATAATCTCAAAAGGTTTACACAGCGAGCGTGTTAAATCTTCACAATAACGTACGTCACCTTCATCCCACTTTATGTGGTGAAAGTGACGGGTTAACCATCTCGCTGTCCGTTTCATCTTATTATTCAACAAATTAAAACAGTATGGGGGTCGGAACACAATCTGTGTTCTGTAAGACCTCCCAACTATGGCAATTTCTTTAATAATTAATCTATTTGTATTATCCTTAAAAGAATGGAACTCCACTATTGCTTCCGTAATAAAAGTTCCTGATAAAGCCGTTCAGCTACGCGAGGCAGTAATTGATCTGTACAGGTTTCAGCACCGGCTAAAACCTGATTAATAAAAACTTGTATAATATCCTCAATATAAAATAGTCGCAGTACCTCGCGACCGATTAAAGGAATATTTTTTACAAGTCGATCCCACTCATTAAAGTTTAGAGCCAAGGAGTGTTCTCCGTCAGAGACACAAACATACTGATGGCCAAAAATGTGTGTCAATTTAATATTAGCTCCAGACTCTATTGATATTAAACACTGACTTTTATTCAAGAGAGCTAAAGTCACTTCGTTAAACCGGTCAATTAGCTGACAAAACGAGTCGTAACTCCAAAATACAACACCTTTCCGCCCCTTAAATAACACTCCCAGACAATTATTTCGATTTAAAAAAATACCCGATACTATGCATTTGGTGAGCTTGGGATCAAGAAAATAGGTCGATTTAAGAAATACACTAGTCATTAAATTTATAGGTTCTTTACCCTAGGAATGACTATAAATTCTTCCATGGTTTCAGACAGATTCAGAGGAGGAGGTGGAGGTGGAGGAGGAATCTTCATAATCGCTGTAGTTTAATTCTGTACGCCATTTAACTATAATGCTATCAGCCCCCGTGGGCAATTGAAATTTTTCCTCGACGCTATTAAATTTATAACTGTCCAAAATATCCTCTTTTAATTAAAACCCCGTCTTTGTAATATTCAATTTTAATCCAACCAAAATAATTCATAATTACGCGCTGGCTGCTAACCACAGACTGATTAATTATCTCTTTTATTTATATAAATGTACCTTTTTACCCCTTCCCCACCCCGCCCCAAGGAAGTCCTGATTCGGTGCTCCCTTGTACATAAATTCCAAGTGTTGGACCCGGAGGGTCCACTGTTTAAAAATTACTTTGGAGATTTGCTCTTCTGTTAATTTGATCCGTCTCAAAAACCTGGCTCTGTCTCGGGCCGCTTGTTCCCATTTTGATTTTCTATCTTCTGTGGGTAGAATGTATATTTTTGTAACTACCGGGTCGGAGAAACTAACTCGAGATTTTCCTGACATCTCCCGTGATCGGCGTGTATGTATAGTGACAGTCGTGTAGTAAGAGGCAGTATGCCTAAGTATTAGCTGGAAAGGCGTTTGTTGTTGTAATTACGAGCCTTACCTACAGGCCCTGTTTTGATAGTATCGTCTTGTTTTGAGCAATCAATTACGTACAGAGGGCACTTGGTTTTAAAGTCGTCAAAGTTCAATATCGGTGAGCCGATTCGTCCGTAATACGAATTTTGGATATGGATATCCAAAATCGTATTACTAATATCGTATCTAAAATCGTGTCATTTTTGGATTTTGGATATGTAGCATACATATCGTAAAATAACGCGTGGTTACCACGAATATTATCATAAGGATAAAAATTTGAATTTAAATAAAGCTTAACATCGGTTAGGTCACAGGCGTCAAACTGTGACATGTCCTTTACTAAGTCGTTCTTTCTGCCTGTTTGAAAGGCGGGAACGACTTAGACCAGGTTAGTTATTAGTTTGTTATAAATAAACCCAAATTATTAATGGGATTGGGACAAGCTGAACTTACGCAGTGCTAGAATTATGGAAATATACAAGGTACAATAACTTAGCTTAGCCAGTACACTGTTAACAATTATACTCAATATAATACGCAAGTATCAAAATTGGTTTTGTTTATCGTCATTGGTTGGTTAACCATATACACCATATAACCCTTTAAATAAATTATAAACAGTTTATTATTTAATAAAACAGTATATATTAATTATAATGACAATTTTGTTTAAGCTATAATTAGTTACCCTAATACATTATATCAGTTGATACTATATAAATAATTGGCTTGAATCAAAACAAATAGGAATATCTTATTTAGGTAGACCAAAGGAAGTCTACCCAAAATAAAAAATATTGAGCACAACATTTTATGTAGCTTAGGCCCGAATAAAAAATAAAAAATGTATAAACTTAATAGGCTACTCTTAAAGTTAGTGTGGCTGTTAGGTTATGTTGTACAAATAGCCTATACCGTAGGATATAAAAGTCAACAAATCTGTTTAGGATTAATATTACTAATATTTAATTTTCAGAGGAATAACACTAATTCAATAAAAACATTGACACCGTTAATGTAGGGTATAGGTTATTTAAAAATGTTAATTTACACTAAGTTTAAAAAGTTTGAAGTTTGAACTTAAACCTACCTCAGAAATACTTGAAGATGATGTGCTCTCTTGAAGAGTTGCTTGCTCAAAAATCTCGAGAATGCTCACGGAAAATTGCATAGTCTTCCAATCATCAGCTATCATGTCTACAGAACGTCTGATGTCACTCTTACTAGCCACTAAAATGATTGCCTCTTTTTGTTCAATAACTCTTCGAAGCATGTAAAAAGAGCTATTCCAGCGGGTTGGTTCATCCTGAATCATCCTATGCTGTGGAATTCCAAGCTGTGTTTGTCAGGATTTTAACATCTTAGTGTTTTTTGCTGAATATTTGAAGCTTCCTACAAGTTTCTTTGTGTTTTTTTCAGCAGATTCGCCATTTTTAGGTTACTTATCAAGCCATCTTTGATAACAAGTTGCAGTGTATGTCCAACGCATGGGATTGCTTGAAACTGTGGTCGGTTCAGAGCTGCAGTTATATCTGTTCCGTTATCTCTTACAACAGCAACGACTTAGATTCGATCCCCCAGTCTTGAAAAACTTGTAATAAGAATTTATTGAGGTTGTTTGCAAAATGAGATACCTCAGTGAAAGGTCCTACTTCCAGACACCTATGTGTCATTTTTAAAGCATACTGTGCTCCTGAGTAGAAGTGTGCTGTAACAGCCATGTAATCCTCATTAGCGATGGATGTCCACATATCGGTTGTAATAGCCACATAACTGGCTAAATGCAACTCTTCTTTCACTTGTTGATGCACCTCACCATACATGTCTACGACGACTTTATTTGAGAACGTTTTTCGGGACGGTATGGTGTATCTCGGCTCTAAATTATTAATTAGTTCTCAAATCCTTTGTTATCCACAACTGAAAGTGGCTGTAAGTCAAGGCACATCATCTCACAAATTAGTTTGGTAATTGTTTTTGCTCTGGCATGACTACTTTTAAATTTAGTTACTTTATCAAATAGATTATCTAATGTTGGCTGCTTCTACGTCCCTAACTTCATACTTTTTGGGTAGAGACGACTTGTTTCTTGTGGACTTGGAGATGGTGCAGTGACCGACATTTCTGAATCAACAGACATCCTACCAATAGGTTCTGGGGTCCGAGAAGCCAATGCAAAAAATTCTGAATTTGGTGATGTGATGGGTGTTGTGGTATACGTTCAAGAAGTCGATGAACACAATGAAGGCCGCAGAAAAGGTTCTAGGCTTACTGACTCTTCAGGATCATCAGGATTGATCTCAACATTGAGCTCATCATAAGCTCTCCCAAATTCTAAATCAGTAGGCCTAGGCAAATTGCCAGTAGTAGGTTCAGTCACAGAAACTGGTAGTTTACTTGCTAGGCTCTTTGATGAAGACTTACTTGAATTCGGAGCCTGAAGATACGAAACTAGTGTTGAAGTCTCAGAATCTAAGCTAGGCTTAGTGAGAGCTCCTTGGACCGAGGTCTTAGGGGTAGGGTTACACTGGATCCTGATGCACTGGTTACACTTAAGTGATGCACCTTTTTTAAATGTTTTATCATATTTGATGTACTTTTGCTAGTCCCTTTTGATATAAGGCGACTACATTTTAAGCACTTAGCAAATTTGTTTTTCCAGCTTTTTGAAAATACTTCTACACGTTGGAAGACATTGTCAGTAGGATACGAACTAGCTCTGATCTTTTAAATTGTAATACTAAATTAACAGAAACAAATATATTTATTATTTATTTACATTTCCCAGTAAAATAAGTTTATCTACGAACAACACTTTATGTGCGAGACGCAAGACGTAGGCGCGAGGTTGTGTTGTGAGAACATACCACAGATACCACCATTTTGCAGTGTTACCAGATTGCAAATTCCACTATCGTACTGTTCCAGCTAATTTATTGTGTAGTATCGTAATAGTATCGTCGTCTTTATAGAACCTTTTCTCCATTTAATTTAAACGTAATATGAAAAAAGTTTCAAGATAACACAAACAATAAACTTTGCACAATATGCGTCGATATAATACTCGAAACTAAAACACTACCGGAAATGTTATTAATTAATTGCAGTACTGAAATATCATAAGTATGATCGTATCTGGCAACACTGGTAGAAGTTTGAAGTTTACCTGTGTGCACTTTTCCCGGAATACACTAGCGCCCCTAGGCTCCAGCCATCCATTACCACGTAGGCCAGATAGCTGTGGCCATTGCGTTAATAACTTGGCTAGCCTGCCATCAGAAGCGCTGAGGCTTTGGCTTTCAAACGAACCTTCCGATCTAAGGAAGTGAGTTTGACTTTCAATCTGTTGTTTTGCATGGCGAGTGACTTGTTTGTTTGTTCATATCTGCATCGCCTGTCTACGTGGTAATAAAATAGTTCAAGTTAATACTTATTGTTGTAACAAAATGCAAATGACAGTGATACTAAGAGCAAATACAATAGATGTTCAAATGGTGATTTAAAACTTAAGAAAAATAAGCATGTATAACCAAAATAACACTTAATTCCAAAGCCACAGTACTTTAACTGACAGGCGTAGGAAAGCAGTTCTGTGGTCTGTCAACTAATTCGATTGTTCGATTACAATTTATTACAACAGGATGTTTTAATCATTTCAATTTCATTTGACTATGTTATTCAGGATTCAGCAGAAAATAATAAAACACAAAATACAGTATAGTTGTTTTTATTCACAAATGAGTTGACTAGAGTCTAGATAAACTTCCAGACTGTCTCAAATATTGTCCCAAGTTAATGGTGGTCGTCCGTGTATAATGACGGTATGGAACCGATTGAACCGGAATCGACTTTTGGCGATCGATTCTCGATTCCGGTTCCTAGCCTGAGAACCGGTGGAATCGAGAATCGACTTTGGAACCGACTCATCCCTAGTTTACATATTTGAAAACCTTCTTTTCTTTCAACGGTGAGGTTTTAAATATGGAGCAAACAACATTTACATCGATGTTTAACTATGTGCATGGTGAATTATAAAACATCCGCCTATGTTAAAAAAATTCAAAGTTATTTATTTGCTAAATAAAATATCACAGTTCATGGGCAAGTGTCATACAGAATACACAGAACATATCTAAAACTAAATACCATAGCATTTTATAATTAAAACAACTTTATAATACAAAAAAATAAAAATAAAACACATATACTTTTTAATCTTTCTTCTCTTCTAAATATTTTTTACACGGTAATAATACTTACCCAGCAAAAACGTTTTCAGACTTCGCTTGAAAACGTTGATGTTTTCCTTTTTTTATGTGAGAAGGAAGGTCATTAAAAAGAGTTATGCAAGACTGGTGCATTTGATTTTCAGAGAATGTTGTATGGTGGGGAGGTGGTGGGATTTTATTTCCATTTCGTAAATTGTAGGAATGGTTAACAAATAAATGAGATGTAAAAATATGGCTATTGCGTTTAAAAAATGTTAAACTCTCGAGGATGTAGATACATGGAAAATTCAGCAAGTTGTTGGACTTGACATGTGATTTACAGAAGTCTGTGTATTTAAGGCCAAGAATAACTCTCAATGCTTTCTTCTGCAGGACAAAGATAGAAAATGTTTTAACGCTCTCAGATCCGCAGGCAGGAACACAATATGATAGATAAGGATACAGGCAGCCATAGTATGCTGACAAAAGAACGTCAATACCAGCAAAAAAGCCAGTCTGCGTAGAACAAAAATTCCAGAGCTCAACTTTTTAATCACTTTGTCGATATGAGCTGAAAAATTTAATTTATCATCGATGATTAAACCCAGATAATTAACTTCTTGGCACGGACTTATTTTATCTTCACCAATTATAATGTTAAGAGATACCGTTAAGAGAACCTTTCTTTGGGGCCTGTCGTTTCGAGGCAATAAATGGGTCCGATGAGATAAGTAGTCGATGAATAAGATCTTTATTTGTTGCAATCCGAGAGACTTTTCGTGTAAATAGCTCCCGATACTTTCTGTTATCTTTGTTTCGAGATTCTTGGGCCTCTTCAGAAAGTTTACCAATAGGCAGAATACAAGATCGTACTACTGCAGGCCCGTGACAGAGTATTTTGTGGACTGAACTAGGCATTGGATACCATTGGTAATATTGCAAATACAAGTCCACAGTTTCTTTTGTATACGTTTAGAAAGAATCTGGGTTTATTGAATACCCACAGTTTAGGGTCTCTAAAATGACACGGAACCTTTTGACTAACTGGGAATTAAATCCAGTTATTTCTGCACTTTTGTCAGTGTTTCGAATAAAACGACTTGCCGTGTTTCCGTTATTTGTATTGCCTGATTGCTGAGCTGGCATATTCACAAGGAGTCCCATTTCATGTTTAAATGCGTCTTGGATCTTTTTTTTGTCTGGCATTGACGATTTGTTTATTTTCTTCCCCCATAACTCGCCAGACCTTTAAAGGCAGTCTATATGAAATGTGCAGTACGCATTCCATAAATCGTATCCATGAATGCAAAGGACTTAGGCCAAATGAAAGGGCCTTTCATCAATACATTTTTCTGCGATAAGATTAGGCTTATTCATGTCCTTCGGTGTCGCCCCACACACAAAACATGCTTGAGATGATGTGTAACTGGATAATGCTGAGCACACTTTCCCATCTATCATACTCAAAACTAGAATCGGTTTTACAACGAATACATTGTCGCCCAATTCGACTGTAGTAGGCCTGAGGTTTTGTATTTCATGTTCATTATTTATAAAAATAATATTTACTATTACTAAAAATCTCATGAGCAATCGCAATTACTAACATTTACAAAACTAACGAACAGTTGAGTTGTTCCTTTGGAAACATCCACTACTCCGCGACTCTCGAGGTTTCCCCCTTCCCACACTTCGCAAGGAGTACCCGGTGCGAGTGTCATCAGCTGATATGCTACGTCTCCCGCCCCTGTACAACAACAACCTGGCGGCGGCGCCACGTCGTCGTCGTGACACGCACGCGCATTGTTTCTCGTTCGCTTGCTTTACTGATATTGAACTTTATAGTGAACAACATTCCAGCAAAATAAAAATGTTTGAAAATATTTAAACTATAATGATAACCGATTACAAAAACTTGTTAATCCTTCTGCATACAATTCATGAGTTAAGTTTAATAAAAATGCAACTGTGAATTGTAACTGTAATTTAAAATTTTACATTGATACAGACTATAAATTACGTGTTGTAATAGCAATAAAGTTAATTTTAATTTAAATATTTCTTTAACAATACGATAATTTCCAAATTTGTATTGAAACTTGTGAAAACAATACAACTAAATATATTTTTTTTTATTAGTTCTACCATAGATTAACATACTCACCTCCCAGCTTCAACATAACTCTATGGGACTAAATATTTTCAATTTGTCTACTGCTTAAAAATATTACAATAAATAAGCTTATATTCATAATTTACTAGTAAAAAAAGTCACAAAAAAAGTATAAAAATTATGGGGTATGAATAAAATGATAGTAATTACAGGCAAGTAAATACTTAAATCACAAATTTTGGTAATTTCCACCAATTTATTGATTTACATATTTAACAATATGATATTTATAGTTTTATTAAAAATAAATCATATACAAAAATAAGTATGTAATATATAAGTATGTATGTTTTGCTGAGAATGGTCACAGAATGTTGTAAATGGATATTTATGAGAATAGTCTGTGGACTTTTATAATCTTTGGGTGTTCGTTCAGCATTAACTATTATGTTGTTGGCACAAACAACCTGGAATAAACTTATAACATTCAAATATGGTTGAGGAATGTTCCATGAATGGTTTATAACAACATTTAGGGTGATTAAAGGTGAGTATCTCTCTGAAATGAAATTGCAGCTCAGAATTAATAAACAGCTGTCGACTAAATATAGTGAGTCATACAGTTATTATACCTTACTTGTTTCAAATATCCTAAATACAAGACAAAGTACTCACACTATCGTCATAGATTAAACACAATCGTGAACTATGAATGTAACAGCTATATTAAAAAATATATTTTATGTAACACTTGATTATGTGGAAAAGTACGATACACTTTTGAAAAAAGAACCTGGCCAAACATTATGATACAAATTGGCTGTGCTTTTTCAACCAAAGGTGATTTTTTTAGTATTGAACCAAATAATTTGTTTTGTTGGTTATGTTGTAAAATTTCATTCTCAACATATAACCGGTGATTTAATCTTAAATTTGTTATGCTAAATTAACAAGCTGACTTTTTACAATTAGTTTACTACAACTCCTTTAAAATGGTTAAAAAATAAAAACTGTATTTCTCATATAATTTGTAAAATATGTATGTAAAATATGTATGCATTAAGAATACTGGATAAAAAATAAATCCAATTAAATATTAAAACGTTTTATTGACAAGTCTAAACTGTAACAACTATTTAATCTATAATATCAGTCTTAACCCTCTTTCAAAATTATCTTCCATTAACTACATTTCTTCCTCGCCACTGATGTGTTCAGCATAGATTTTTTTTCTGCCCCATACTTTGTGACCAAATCCAGGAGGACGTAACCCGCTGTAGTACTATTAGTTGACTGAGTACTCTAAATATTTCGATTTCTTATAATCTCTTTGATATGCAGTGACCGACTTGCTTCCATCAAAACATGATTGAATTTTGTATCCTAGTTCTCTAGGCATCCGATTTGGAGTGAATGATTTCACCTGAAAAGTTGAGGATACTGATATCCCAACACTAAACTCATCTGTTGTTATTGCAGAGAAGCTCTGTCGCGACAAATCTTCAAAGGCGACGGCAACGGCTCCATAATAAGTTGTTGTCGTAATTTCTCTTGTGCAATATTCATTTGGATTCTTGAATTGCTAGCCGATTGTGATTGGGTTACTTGATGTGCCGAATCTGGCAAATGGTAATTCGCAAACGTCTTTAAAAGAAAAATAATTTTCATGAAATAGATCAATCTGAACTTTTGTTGTTTCAGTCTTGAATGGGATGAAAGCAGCTGCCCATTTACCTTGTTGGTTTCCAATTTTTGTTTCGTTCTTCAATCGGACGGTTACTTGTTGCATTTTAACCGTCTCAACACATGTGTGGATGTTTCCTCCAACAACGATGTCATAGTTTTCTGATTTTATGCAGTAATCTGAATTCATAATGAATGAACGGGAGCCAGATAAAATATATTAACGCAGCCTGTCATGTAGAAAGCTGCTTGGGTTAGTGCTGCATTTGCAGCTTGAGTCAGTCCAAAACCTCGAAATACAAAATCAGTCAAAGGCTGAATGTAATCTTTTCCAAATGGTAGCAGTCCAATTATGCTACGGGCCGCTCTGATGATTGGGCTTGGTGGTCGGTTCGTAGTGAGCCGATCTTCTAGTTCTTGGTGCCATACGTCGTCCTCGAATCTTGAATGCGGGTTTCTTGTTCTGAAGAACCTTCTTTGATTTAGGCATACTGTTATTTGAACAATCGAAAAGATAAGAATTATAACAAAAATGCCAATAAATATGCAGGACTGAAATATATGATTTACTGAAGTTAAATTTGCGTTTTGGTGCTCTCTGAGATGTTGAATAATCTCTTGAAGATGAAAATTTATCTGTATTAAACACTCCTCTTGAGTGTCACACATTGGTCACAAGCGCACGAATGCTGGTATGTTTGCTAAAGCGAACGAGTCGTTTAGTCGGCTGATCACAGGACCAAAGAAACGCGATTGTTCTGTAACAAAAATATAGTAAATTAATAAGAAATAAACACAATCACAGTGGTTTAACAATGGATTTGTCCACAAATCTTAACCAAACATTTTAAGTATTTGTAATTCAATGCTTACATCAGTAACCCATGAACTAGTGAAAACCCATAACATCCCATCTATATGGTCCAGCTTTCCCTATTTTATTGTTACCCAGAATTTGAAGGTAAACTAGGTGAAGCCACAAACCAGGGTTTATTAATTTGTGTTCATAATTAAGGGACACATTTTACTTATTCTCCATAAGAATGGCATGGGGGGCTGAGAATGCAGGTTTGCTGCTACGGGAACCATCAGTAAAAAATTATGTTTTTTTGTACAAATATCAATAAACCACAACAAGATGAAGCCATATACCAAGTTTCGTAAGTATATGTTTATAAATAAGCGAGGTATATCATTTTCCTTAAATTCCCCATTCAATTAACATTGGACAACGTACTGTGTTTAGCACTTTCAATATATATGTAACCAACTGACGTAGATCAATGTTCAAAACATTAAATTATTTGTTTATTAAGCTGAATCCAATGGTGAAAATTGAAATGAGATTTTGTAAAAGATTAGTCCTAGGGCATATGTGTAAAAAATATTTAAAAACATGTTTTTGGGGTATAAAACCGCCCCAAAATACCTTATCAGGTGGGTCGATAGTAGTAGGGAAAGGGGACTTCTGGCTCACTTGATTGATGGCTTCCGGTCACGTGACCGGAAGCGCTGCGTCATGAAAGACGTCATCTGAGGCTGAGCCAGTGACGTAGGCGGTTTTGTGACGAAATGAGTAAAAGTTCAAAGTTCAAGGTCACGGTGAAGTTTTTTTAAAAAAATCTACCTCGCACTCGTAAAACGATTGTGATTCGATAGTTAATCGATAATAAATATCGAATGAAACAATCGAATGAAGCAATCGAATGATACGAGTGCGAGGTAGTACAATTACAAATATTACTTTATTTTATTTACAATAAGTTATGTTTACAATAATTCATGTTTACAATAGTTCCCCGTTGTTGGTTGTCATCGATGTTGTTGATCCGGACGAGTTGCGGCCATCACTTTGCTTTCTGATGAAAGACGGTAGATACTTCGATCCCTGCGCAGAGTCCATGTTGTTTTTTGATGCGTAAAGTTCCAAAGATAAATCGTAACCGGACGCAATAAGAAGTCTTAACTCTTCACTAAACACCTCGAGGTCTTGGAAAGTCGCAAGATGAATAGAGTCATAATGAATACACCTAATTTTAATGGACATTTTAATATAATGTTTTACGTTTGTGGAGAGCACTCGATGTTCACCAGTCGAGAGCCGGAGGTGTACTGACTATTCGCTAGCTAACGTTCTGATATGAAACGAAATGGTGGGGGTAAAAGTGTGGTGGGGCGGAGAAGATGGCGGACAGCAGATGGCAGGCGGCAGGTGGCAGGTGGCAGCTGGTGCGAGGCAGATCGTTGCTACTACATTCGCCGCCACAGTAATGCAATCCTTCGGCGTAATTCTTGTATTTTATCTTGTCGGTTCATTTGATACGTTTTACATCTACATATGCAATAGCTGAAACACTTGCACTTACGACAAGCTTTCCCGTCAACTTGATCGCCTGGTATTTTAAAACATTGTAACTCGCAACAATATGTCTTCAAATTGTTATCGAAAAATAAATTGTTCATAGGTGGCACCGACATGTTAGCTGCAGCGTGTGTTAGACAAGACTGAGACTAACTTCACTGCTCCCTCTCTTTTATACCTCTTCATAAGTTAACCCTGAATGAAAGTTCAAGGTCATCCATTTGAATTTTAAAAAAAAAGCAACACAGCAGTATATAAAATAATATACTGCTGTGTTGCTGTTTTCTTTATTTTTTTTATATTATTTTTTTATATTTTTTCTTTTCTTTATTAAACAAACATCTTACAATACAATAAACTTAAGTTTAACATTGATGACTAGAAATACAAACAATAAAATACAAACAGAGAAATACAAACAGAGACATTATGTACAAGGATGCATGATGTGCAGAGTGAGTTCCGTTGAGTTGTTGCCGCTTACACCGTGTGATACCAAATACAACGTCCCCGGTTGAATATCTCGCAAATCTTCATTCTGTAGCAGTTGAACAAATCGTTTTGGAAGAAATACTTGAAACTTCGGCTCATCTCCTGAAGTTAAAGGTGCTTCGCTCAATGAAACTAGAATTGCTTCTCCATGTGTGGTTTCCACTTTCTTGATGTTATGAATAATGTAGTGTTTTTGTTCTTTTAATTCTGAACACTTTTTAGTTAGCAGAAGGTCGGATTTTGAATGAGTGTTGAATTGATCAACCAGTGTTTGTAGAAACTGTTGTGATGCCATCTTCGTCAGTGGTGGTTGCGATGTCTTCTGTGATGTTGCCTCTTCGGAGTCTCGAATAATACTCGTGCCGGAGCGGTGTTGGCTCCTCGTATTTATAGGCCCCGCTACCCCCACCACATTCCGGTTCTTTGCTACCCCCACCACATTTCTGCGTTTGTTCCAAGTAAGCAGCCAAACGATATGCGTTGTGCAATGCGCAGTTTAATTGTCCGTGTTTAGGATCTTTTGCAGCAACACAAATATTACCGAGATTAATGTTAAAGTCCTTACCGATGGTTATATCGAAAACATCACCGTGCGTGTACTTTTGTATCCAGTTCCTTTTTTCTAATCCTCTTGTGTATATATGTGAATATTGTTTGCAAAAGTTAAACATAATACTGTGCAGATTACTGTAGCTTATAAATCCTTCATACCAATGTATGTGATGAAAGTAGTTTGTTATCCATTTGTTTGTACTTTTTGCTTTGGCGTTAAGGTTGTTAAAAGAAAAAGGAGCTTCAAACGTGAATGGGTAAACTACAAATGTAAGCAAGTCTAAAATTACTAATTCCTTGATAATAAACCTATCATCATTATTTCGAAATGCTTGAAATTCTATTACACAAGGCTTTACACTCACTTCTTCATCCCCTCCGCTCATCATGGCACCTAGCGATCAACTAAACTGTTTTCCACACCACGGTAGGTTAAATACCAGGCCGTACAGTTGCAGGCGCGTTGGTGTATATTTAACGTGGGCACCGTCCCCAATAGGCCTACCCCACGTGTGTTCTTCTTTACTAAGTCAAACTTTAGTCTTTTTTAACTTCTTCTTCTTGTGTTTCGTTTTCTTCTTCTTCTTGTTTCTCCGTTTCTTCTTCCTGTGTTGTTTCTTCTGTAGCTTCTGTAGCGATTTCTACAAGTGGTTCAAAATCCTTTAACTTTCTCCACATGCAAACTTCATGAGGTATTCTATTAAAAATAGATGTATCCACAGGTCCGTACACGATGGTGCTATCAGGTTGTTTTTCCAAAGTATCGACCAAATATTCTTTAATAATAGCGCTTGCAAATACCAACTGTCTCATGTACCTTGTAATAGGTTCTGTTGCGTAGTTTAAAACGTAGAATTCTTCACGTGACAGTAGAATCTTATTTTCATGTTGAGTCAAGTCTCTAATTCGCACTTGTAGTTGTCCACGATGTTTAACAATATCGATTTCATTGTCACAATCCAAAAGTCGAATATGTGTTTTCCTTCCACACAAACTGTTAGTTAAATAACATTCTATTAAATGTACATGTTTCAAAAATGACTCCCAAGCATTTTGCGAAAATAAAACCTTTTTTGTTCCATGGTGTAGTATTACTGTAGGGGAATAATCCAATGACTTCATCAATCCAACTGATACACTTTTACTGATGCATGCTGAGATGGGGTAAAAGATTCGCAAAAAAACTTCAGTTAAAATGTGAGGAGGAATATTTTCTTCAACTTTCTTCTTTCTCTTTGGTACTACCTTTGATGGGTCTGCATTACTTTCCTCCTCTCTATCTCTTTTACCAAACTTTAAAAATGCAGTTATTTCCTTGATGATTTCTTCTTCACTAGTATTATCACGTTCCAATAACGGTGCTACCTCTGCATCACCTTGTACAACAGATGGAGAACTCATTTTGTAGAAGATGTTGCCCATGCGACGATAGACGATCAACTGAAGACCTGCATTGTTGCTCCGCTATTTATAGGTTAGCGACAGTGGCGGTGCCGGTGGTGGTACAACGTTTTACAATACCGTCTTTACGATACCAGTCAACGGTGTGTATGTAACAATTTTATCGTGCAAAATTAAACAATACGCAGATGTATTTGCAGGTACGTTTTCTTGAAATTCCATTTCTATTTTTATATCAACACTAGACGATTTTACAGATTCGTTTTGTTTGGAGCAATCAATTACAACAATCGGAGCTTTCGATTCAAACTGTACGGGAGATAGTAGAGGTGTGTTTGTTTTGCCGTAATATGAATTTTGGAACCTAGCGTACATATCGTATAAAACACTGTACCTTTTTTTATCAAAAGAGATATTAAAGTTGTCGTAGGGAAAGAATTGTGAATTCAGGAACACTTTACAGTTTGTTAATTTACAATGGTCAAATTCACCAGCATTTTCAGTTAATATACTTTTTTTCTTTGTTTGTAATCCAAAGATTACATATCTCGCTTTTTCCAAATGAGTAGAAGTTTTTACAGTCCATGTATGCCGTTGTGTTGAAGGTAAAACGGGGTATTCATGAAACTCCCAGCTTCTGAATGGCATTACAATGTCTCGATCTGATTTTAACTTTCTTAATAATGTAATCCTGTGTTCATCATTTAGTCGCACATGTGGTACTCTCCAAACAATCTTGTCTAATGTTAGTTTCCAGTCTAAATTGGCTTCAGTTGTTCCAGCAGATGCTTTAATAATATCATTATCGTTTGATGACCTTAATAAAACTAGTTCTTGTTTTACATTTATTATTATTCTTCTGTAATCTTCAGCAAATCCTAAAAGTAATCTTAAAGGTACGTAAAAATCAAAGTTTCCCGAAGCGTCAGGAGTAATTATACTTTTGTCTGGTGCAACCCATCCTGCAACAGCTAACAGATTCTTCTCATTTGGTGTTAAAGACGCTAATCCTTTTAATGTACTGGAAATTCCAACCTTTTTTGTTGAATCGACTGTAACTCCTGAAATTTCATATCTAATCTCGTCAAACAAAAATGCCATAGGATTATTTATGAACGGAACAGTGGTTCCAACAGTACCGTCAGCTTTTGTTACTTTTCCTTCAATATATAAATAACTTTCGAATGGAAGAGTATAAATGTCTTGTTGTTGTATAGGAATCCTAATTTCATCGTTATTGTTTAATTTGGACGAAGCGTAAGGGTTGTGCGTGTGATATTCCTTTTCCCATAAGGTCTCGTCGAATGTTGGGCCCTGCGCTATATCCAGTATATCCATTGTTAATGACCTTTAATCCAATTTCTTCTAGAAAACGAATGTTGTCACTTGTTAATCCTTCTACAGCTGATGAGCTACTGACCTCTTTGCTGGTTGGCTCTCTCTTTTTAAATGATAACCCCATTATCTAAGCGGATGATTTTATATGTATTCTTACAGTAATAGCTTCTCCTCGAAAGTCAATAAGGTTTCCGTCTTGATCCACTATGTTCAGCACGATGTCTGAAATGAAACTGGTGTTTAACGGTAGGTACACAAGGTTTTGAGGCTTTTCTACTATCTTGAAACCCGGTGCGACTGATGGGTAGAATGTGTGTAATATATGCCGATTTTCTCCATCTCTGTAGGATCCTTGTATAATGTTACATGTAATGTCTATGCTGTTTACTTTGATGATCGTCACAGTTCTATTCCCAGAATGAGTTGTATTAGGTTCTAATACCTTTGTTTCCTTAGAAAACCCCAATAAACTACAAATTGAACGTTCTTGGCCAAAATCAATATAATACTTAGAAGTAATTTCGGCTTTCATTGTATTGTTATTGCCTTTTATCGTTATATTTTCTTTTCCCATATGTTTTTGTATAACTTCATTTATATTATCAATTTCATAAGCTCCTGTTGGTAAACTGAATTCTTCCAAAGCTGAATATTTTCCTTTATTATCTTTTGTCTTGTAATAATGTATTTTGTTATTAATTCCTTCACTAACGTTTGGAATAGAGTTATATGTTGTTAAATCCAATAATGCGGCTTCCCATAGTCTTCCTTTTTGCAAACGTAGCGCTGGAAACAGAATACTGCGCAAAGTACATGAGTTACCGGTTAATGACACTGTATACGAAGACATCTTAAAGTTGACTAACACTTTTAGCTAAAAAGTCTAAACATAAATGACCGCAAATGGATGTATCATCAGGTGTTTTTCTTGTATAATTGTAAAAAACATTTTCTGCCGCACGAAAGTATTGTTGAAGTTCTTTCGGTGGTGGAAGGTTTCCAAAACTGTCGAAATAATAAATCGTTTCACCAAGTTTCTTGTAACACACCCAATGAGTGCCTAATCCTTCACTATTATCCAAATTTACTATACCAGTCTCATTTTTCCACATTTTAACCGGTAATTCATCTTTCATAAATACTCCTCTAAAAAATGGGATTTTCAAACAAGAAGCATATGTAATCAGTTCTTCATTGGTTAATTCTTTGTTTTTAATTATTAATTGCTCTTTCTTATTTAATACACACGATACGGTCTTAGGTATAGTCCTCCTCCCTTTTTTATCATTGACCATATTGTTGGTTTCTTTTTACCTTTACCACTAGTAGATCGACGTTTTCTTCTGATATTACCTCCTTGTTTCTTAGCGGGTCTTTTCCCACGCCTTCTTCTCTTTCCTCCTCCAAACGTAGTTTTTGCTTTCATTGCTGCTGTTACTGCTAAAGACGCTGCTTTTTCACCAATACTCGCGTCACTAGATTTTACTCTTTGCCAAGCTTTCTCAGAAAGTGCTCTATCTGCTATTGATCTATTTTTTGTATCACCAAATTTGGAATACGCTATATCGTGCTGTTTACAAGCCTGATCAAGCTTATTTATTCCAGGATCTCCTCTAGCAAGCCGTTTCTCTAATTTGGTTCCAGGACCACAATATTGATATCCTCCAGGTAAATGTAATTCCACAGGTAATAAATCAATCGCCTTGTTAACTATAGCTCCAACCGGTTTACTTAATAGAGAAAATGCTGTTGATGCTATTCCCCTTCCTCTCTGTAATCTCTCTCGATTATGACTGATGCGTTTAGCCCTCGGCATGACTATTTATAGCCAAACTTACAATCAGTAGGTGCACTCTATAAATGTTTTACAATGAATGTAATATTAGTCTTGGCTTCTTGTATTATATATACTGTTTAAAATCCATTTATTATATAGAAATGGATTAATTAATTAAATGTAGACATAATAAATAAAAGTAGTAAAAATAGAAATAAGGTGTAATTGAAGATGTTTCAAATGTTTCTCCGCTGGTGATGGTATCGTTGTTTTCGGTAAAATGAATAAAATCTAAATAGTTGTCATGTTCCCTTAGAAACTTGCCACTTAATCGTTGGTAATTAAATAACACATTCCAGTCTAGTTTATCTTTAAAATTGTCAATGTAATTTTCAGAGAGATTTTGATATTTACTTATTACTTCCCAACAGTTATTAAAATTTGATGTCATCTCTACAAGGAAGTTTTCTGAAAACTGTTGTCTTTGTAAAATATGAATCCAGTTAACTCTGTGAAAATAAATTCTTAACATAGTCATTGTGAAGAGGTAGTGTATGGAAAGTTGTTCCCAATCCATATATCTATCAACCCGTTGAACAAAACCATCTGTCAGCACTCCTTGGGGAAATCTCGGCTCTTGAGATATTAAACTCCACGCAGTAATATTGGATTCCATCATCCTCTCTGTATCATCTCTCGAATATAACTGATGCTTTATCCCTTATCATGGGTATTTAAATTCTTTTTTCTCTTATATAATCTTCATCGTTTTCTGTTGGTTCATTAATCACATTCACTTTATCCCCCTTTCCTAATGTCTTGACTTTAGAAGGCTCAGACGGTTTATCTAATTGATTAGGTTTTTCTGGATTGTGTATCTTTTTCCAGTCTAAATAATTGTGGCTGTCAACATCTGAAGCTACAGCTCTTCCTGAAGCCCGATGGATATAATTAAATAAAGCTGCACCAAACCTTTCCATATGTTTTTCATATTCTGTAGTCCATTTCTTGTGTACTATATCAAATATTTTCTTATTTACAGCGTCTCTATCCTGCTCACAATCACCTACATTTGACAATTTTAATTTTTTTACATCATAGCTTGTATCAGTTTCATTCTTTTTGTAAATCGTTAACAATTTTAAAGTCGCTAAATTTACTGCTTCACTATCATAAATGGGATGTTTTATATTGCTTAACCTTTTACCGGAAAATCCCCAATGGTCTTCGTGTACAATCGGGGTTCTTTTATCCATGTATTGTACCGTAACCGCATCAGAAGACAAAAGCGGATCACCAACATTTTGAATTACTTTTCCTTCAAAATTATAATTACCATCAGGTGTTAACGGAAACCCAGCTCTTTTTTCACTATATCCAGATTTTACTCCAAACTCGGAATACCGTCCAAACTTGTCCACACTCATGATGTAACTGAATCGCTATCGTTTAGGTTCTTACTATATATATATATATATATATATATATATATATATATACGTCTACTGAACAATTATTTCTCGTTTTCGCAGTTCATCAACCAAAGCTACCCATTCGTTTTCTAAACCAGTGTGCCCGGCTTCCATAGCTTCATGTAATAACCTCATTCGATCAACTAACTTATTTATATCGTTGTAATATATTATATTGGTTTTATACAAATTTTTTAATAATCCCCTTCCAGATGTAGTAGGATCAGTTGTTTTTCTTTTTTTATGCAAAACATTTAATTCAGCAGAAGATAAAGCTCTTCTTTTAATTGGAGCTTTATTTGATTTCGAGGGGAAAAGACTAGATATAATGTTTGTGTATTTTATTGACCTGTTTCTATGAATAGGTAGTTCTTTGGAATATTTTTTTCTATGTGCATTTGTATACTCTAGTATATTTTTAAACAATTGTAAATCCTTTTTAGTATATTTACCAGGATTATTTTTAAAGATGAGTTCAAACAAACCTGTTGTACCTTTATATTTCTTATCACCAATAACTATATCATCATTTTCGTTTATATCTAACTTTCTATCTCCAATCATTAATCCTTTATCCTCTATTCTAGCTCCATATGTATGATAATTTCGATTAGCATGTGTGCCATGTAACATTTTTAATGTATATTTTCTTCCAAGTGTTCCTTTAAACATAATATCTGTGCCTAATTTGCTTAAGTTGGATGGGTTGATATCCTCTTCTTCTGCTCTTGTATCTTCCGCACTTTTATCTTCTGTACTTGTATCTCCTGCAATGTTCTTTTCCCTTAAATCTCCTATATCTCCGCTTTCTTCATACTCGTCGCTTTCTTCAGATGTTTGTAACTGGTCAGAACTTTCATCATTCTGAAATTCTTCTTCATATTTGGAAATTGGTAGCATTTTGTCTCCTTCGAAGCGAATTGAAGGTCTTTCCATATTTTGCGCTAATCGCTTTAAAGGTTCAGTAACAGGTTTGAATGTTGTTTCTAAAAATTGCTCTCTTTCATTTATACCTGATTTTAAAGCTCGGTTTTTTTGTCTAATAGAATCACTAAGTGATTTTATTTCCTTTAATAGCTTTTCCTGGTTAACCATCTTCACACCTTGACGACTTGTACAGTAATACCGCTAATCAGTGTATTAAAACGAATTTATCAAAACCTATTCTATAACGACCATCTTTTATAGCTTGATCTTTCATAATAACCAAAAATCCATACTTTTCCGCCCATGCTTTTCCGCAAAGCTCTTTAAACTTTTCAAATGGCATATCCGCATTCACATGATCGTTATATATATGTTTTAGGTTAGTATCATCTTGTTTGAATACAATTAGAATATTTGCATTATCTCTGATAAGTTGTTTTGGGATTTTGCTATAAGTTTGTCCTATATATATGCTGTCGATGTTATTATGTCTTCCCATGGCAAAGTAGTTTCTAATAGTATCCTGATTTTCACAAGATACATCGTCAAATATAAATACAGAATACGGTTTCGCTTCGTTTGGTTGCATAATGCTATCACTAGCGTTAAATTTGTAAAAATTAACATCAGACACATCAGATAGGATTTTATCCAGCAATTGATACTTTGGTTGATGTAGAGACTTTGAAAAAATATATAGGTTACTAAACCTTAATCCCTGCGGATTAGTGATCAAATTAAAGACAACATTGGTCTTTCCACAGTTTGAGGGGCCACTTACTATACATCGAACAGTGTTTGGAAGTAAACTACCGTGTTTACCATTGTTGATTTTAACGTTATCCACAGTTAAATCATCTATGTTATTAATATTGAATCGATCTTTATGGTGAATAATCTCCATCCTGCTCAAAGGTTAACGATGAAATGAGTTGCTTGTATTAAACCAAGTCCTTTATAGGTATCCATGAATCCTCAGTTTTGTTAAACCCTAACCACCGCACTTTAACTGCGTCCTTTTTTCTTTGTAACACTTTTTCAACAAGATATACATCACCTACTGTTGACTTTAACATTTCATGTCCATAAAATGCACCTTGCAACAAATCTCCTTTGTTATCTTTTAGGATATACGTTTCAGGTACAGTCGGTTGCACTTTATACACTGTAAAAACTTCATTCGTCCAATTGGGAAGGTATTTTTTGGTAAACACTCCCTTATATTTACTAATCCGTACTTTATCACTTACATTAAATTTTCTTGGCTGCATTTTTTCTACTTTAGGCTTTGTATTTTTCTTTATGCGTTTTAATACATCTTTTGCATTTCTTCTATTTACTTTGTTAGGTTTCATACCAATAGTTCTATGAAACCTGTTGTTATAATCATTTATTAATTGTGGTAAAACATCATACCATACGTAAGAACCTCTTTTTGAAAATTGTTTATACAGTGCTCCTTTTAAGGTTCTATTAAATCTTTCTACAATAGCAGCTTTTTTCTCTGAATTTGTAGAATAATGATTTATTTTATATTTATTCATTAACTGTGCAAAGTTTGTATTAAAGTATTCTGTTCCATCATCAGTTTGTAAATGTTTAATTTTGTTTTTATCTCTTTTTATGGCTATTTCCATGGCTTCTGTTACGCTTTTACCAGTCTTGTCCTTTAGAGGCAAAGCGTCTGCAACTTTTGTAAAACAATTAATAATTGTGAGTATATATTTAAATCCTTTGTTTATTCTGCTATGCGGTCGCATTTCAATTAAATCCGCTTGATATAGATCATTTATCCCTTTTATAACAGTATTTCTTCTTGGAAACTTTATTCTTGCAGGTTTGTGTAGTTCATTAATAATCTTCTCCTTCAGGTCTGACATGATGGTTTCACGAAGGCAGCTGATATGGTATTAAATATTCTTTTGTATAAATCTGCTTATATATATACATATAGTTCAAGGTCATTCAAAACTTGTGTAAAAAAGGGGAAACACAGCTTAACATTGCTGTGTTTCCCCTTTTTTTACGGAAAGGAAAAGGATAGAGGATCTAGGACGATGAAAGGGTTATTAGTCAATAGGGTTGAGGGAATAGTGACCGAATGGTAAAGTGTGGATGTTGTCTGGAAGGGTTTGTCTTTTGTCGTCATTACAGGATAGCGCCTTTTTAACTTCAGTCACGCTGTACAGCTGATGGTTAAAACTTCTGATGGTGTTGAATTTAGCTGTAATGATGTTATCCTCAAATAAGCATTGCTTGTAGTGTTCAAAATGCACTTTCTTCTTTAAATATAAACTCTTTACACCTTTAGCTTTCTTAATATAGCTATTCTTCTTTTCTTCTTCTTCTTCTTTTTCATTATAGAGTTTCAAAGAATATAGTTTAGACATCAGTGCAACAATCTCTTCAAGTAGAACACCATTAGCCTCATCCTTGAATTTGCCTAGTACTTTTTTGTGTCTGTCATTGTCGTAGTTTGGATGATCTTTTGGATAATCGGAGAAATCAAAGTCGTTCTTGTAAATAAATGTACGTAAATCTTTATACATGTCCAATGTTACTATGCGATATATAAAAGCGTCAGTGTCCATATATGTAATAGATATATTTTCTCTTCCGTAGAACGCCACCATTTTGTTGTAGTGAAAATCGTACATGTGTGTTTTTGAAATGTCCAAGATTGACATGCCTATATACAAAGGACGATCCATCTTCACACTCGTCTTCTTCATGGACACTGCTACAAGTTTTTCATTAATAATTATCGATGTTCCAAAATTTGGCTGCTGTACTAGTTTCTGTAATTTTTTTGCGTCGGTAACAAGTTTAACATTTTTATGTCTTCTTTTGTTTTCCAATGTTTTTCCAAATATCGCATTATTCATTAATTTAAAGAAATCTTTTTGAAAGTCTGATGTAGCTGCTGCTCTTCTGATGGTATTTGAATCAATGTAGGGTTTCAACCAGCATGATTGAGAAAATTCCAAAACTCTATTAATTTTTGTTAAACGTAGTCCTAATTCGATAGCTTGTTGAACCACCCAAAAGTGAGCCACGTAGCGTTGTTTATTATTTAATGTCATCATTAATTTGGGGTGTTTTCCAATTGGTGAAATTTCTGTTTTAGCAAGAAGTGGTAGGTCATAATGAAGATCATGTAAATTTTCTGGGTATTCAAAATCGCGATCCAAAATATATCCAGTGTCACCATGTTTCGGAATTTGTAAAATATCGCCAATAAAGTCGGGATTAATCCATTTAAAGTTATCAAAAGGAAGTGGGTTTGACATTGCCCAACCGTACAGGTTATTTGCATCGAAATATCCTAAATAGGTTGACGGTTTGGTTTCATCATAATCGGGTAGGTATTTGTTGTTGGCTTTGACATGTCTGGTAACACTTTGGGTCAATCCGCCTCTTACTCCAGCTTCAACCATTAAAACCATGTCAATGTCTGTTAAAAGTTGGAGTTTGCATTTTGTTTCTTTTAACATGGCTTGCCAAGCTAATCCTGGTGAAGTATACGAATGTAGAGGGTCCAAACCGTAGGCAGCAAAACAAGTGTTTCGGAATTCTTCCATTACATCACAAAGAAGAGTTACATCTAGTTTGACATAAAAGTCCGAGTAATCTCCTAAGGTCTTCATATCTAACTCGTTCCATACTCGACGTGCGTGTTGATAGTCCTAAAGTGATATTTCCGAATCATTAAGTTTGTTTTTGAAGTGTTCTGGTGGAGGTAGTGATGTTTCATCAAATCTATGCAGTCCATCGATGTAATCATAGGGGAAGACTCCTTTTCGAAGAACCAAATCCATTTTACTATTGAGTACAATTTTGCTTGTTTCTATCAAATCTGTTCTTCTTAGATTTTCAGATAATTTCATGAGGCTTGAAGGCATAAATCTAAATGAATCAACAAACCTTAATTTAATTTTACCCACCTTTTTTGAAAAGCTTATAAATTTTTCCATTGTAGTAGCCAAAACGTCTATTGCTCCATTATCTCTTCCTAGTTCGGGGATTATGAAGTGCGAATCATAACCACTCAGATTGTGCAGAACTACGGGGATGAAATATGGTAGTTTGTAGTTCAAGTTGCAAGCGTTACAGGCTGCACCTCTATACGCTCCCGTAAGATGATCGTGGTCACGAACTTTAACGTTATCCAGTGTAAAGGTGTTATTACACAAATAACACGTTGTTGTTGAATAATAATGTTGAAGCTCTTCTTCTTCCATAGGTGACATGGGTACCTTTGTTCCATACAGTTCTTCTACCTTTGCAGCTATTTCATACAGATCATCGACAAAGTATTTGGCTGCTTCTTCACCGCGATAAATCTTTGGAGAAGATGATAGTCCATATTTTTGAAGATGGTCTTCAGTCAACGTGGATTTAATTAGTATGCAATAACTGTTTGGTGAATGAAGTTGGTATTTGCTTCTTCTTGTAACGTCCTCTTCTTGTTGTTCAAGTGGATGTAAAGAAGACTCGAAATCAGCGTAAACAGCAACAGGTACACGGTATTGTTGTATTATTTTGTCAAATTTTATCTGCGCTCTGCTGGAATGTGGCAATTTAATTCTAACCTCATAGTTTCCATTACATAACCTTTGATGTTCTACTAACCATTCTGAACCTCCCCTTCTTAATGGTTTGCCTACATGACAAAAACATCTTTTACAAATGGTTTTCTCTCCGTGTTTTTTTGATATTTGTTTAGATACAAGAGCTGCAAAGTTTTTTATGTAGACATAGTGGGATATGTCCCCTTTAGTGATCAATAGCAAATCCGTATGATCTCTGCGCTCAATAGGTGTTATGCGCAAGGGGTACGCATTGTTTGACGAATCTAAGCCAAAAATGTTGACAGAAGCTGAAGGATTTTGCTTTTCAAATTTTGATATATCAGTAATTGCAACAGGGTAATTCATTCCCTGGAAATTATACTTATGTTGTATTTCTTCATATTTGTGACTTGGTCTTATCGGATTGTCTGTTACATATTTGACCAACATGGCATATTTAAAACATTCAGTATCTTGATTTTGTACGTTGACGCAGGAAAAGGTATTTCTAATCTTTGTTGGTAGAGGGATGTAGCTACTTCCTCGAATTCCATAGCCGTGTTTGTGTACTCTTAAGTCTAGCCCTGTGATGCTTAACAAACTCCATCCAGAGCCTCTTCCTTCATGTTCTTGTATTTTTGTCTTGAGCTCTTCAAAACATTCAGATACGATTGAATCAATATCTGACGAAAACATAATGGTACGGTTTTTTGTTAAAAACCCTCTCGGTGAAGTTTCATTTTGAATGTTTGTAAATAAAGCATCCATTAATAGTCCAAATTTGATAAAATTTAATCTTTTTAATTCATTTTGCAGAGTTTTACTTACCAATCCTTTTGCGTTATTTAAAAATTCTTCGAGTTGTAATTTTGCATTGTCAATTTTAAAGTGGGTTACTACATTACCCGGAAGTGCTCGGGCATGTAGTTCTACATTTACTGCTGTTGATGCTGAAGGACGGTGAAGTGTAGACAGAGCATGCGTAGAACTCGATGCAGCTGATGATGTTGAAGGACGATGAAATGTAGACAGAGCAGGCGTAGAAGTCGATGCAGCTGATGATGTTGAAGGAAGGTGAAGTGTAGACAGAGCAGAGGTAGAAGTCGATGTTGATGGTGCATATTGAATTACAGTTGGTCTGGAATGTTGGTGTTGAGCTAACATTTGATCTATTTCTTTCAATTCTTCTTCTTCATATTTTTCATCTTGGTTGTTGTTATGTTTCAGTTCATAATGAATCATTAAAAGAAATTCATCCTTAAATGAAGACTTGCAAATATCGCAGCGATGCATAATGTAGGTGCGATCTCCACAAAGGTCAAGGCAATAATGAACAACACTGCAAATGCCCCTCTATTTATACCCTAGCAAAAGTGGTAGGGGTACGTATTACGTTAAGTTTACTATTTTTTTTTGCATTTTATATTTACTATTGTAGCTGAAGGCTACAAAGTTCTGTATTTAGGTCAAGGTCATTGAACATATTTGCCAAAACGGGGAATAGAGCAGTAAATGATTTCATATCAAACCATAAACTGATCTATTCCCGCTCTGTATTTAACTAAGACCATTTTCTCCAACAGGAACATTTGATAGATTTTAAACTCGGATGTGAAGTCGGATTGTACACTTTGCATCTCGATCAACTAAAAATGTCATAAAACAATAGGGATCTTCAGTTGTAGATTCATCTTTAACATATTCGATGGTCAACATTGCAGAACGAAGATCTTGTGGAATTACGTCGACTTTTATGAGTCGCCTTTCGAGTTCAAACCGTTTTGTTATTGATGTAAGTTTTATCACATCATCGATATCGATGAGGGGAAAGCTGTAGCAAACGGAGTTTCCTGGTGGGTTCATCATGCCGATATGATAAATATACACTGTTGCATCGACATTAAATAGACGTTCCCCCACCATTAAATTTATAAGTTACCCCCACTTTTTCTAAACAAAAAAAAGCAAAAAAAAACAAAAAAAAAAAATTGAAACTGGGTCTTGTAACTGGGTCAAGGTTATACAACGATATTACCAAAACGGGGAATAGAGCAGTAAGTAGTTCTCACTTTGACTACAAACTGATCTATTCCCCGCTCTGTATTTAAAGTTTGTCAGTTGACAAGAAAAAGACAACACTTAATCAGACTCATTTGATGAATCGGAATCAGTTGTATCAGAAGCATCGGAAAGAAATAGTCGTCGACGAATATGATATACCCCTCGTGCACTATCTAAAAATAACCCATCCAAACTACTACTACTAGTGGTTGGAGTTTCATCATGTATTTCTTCAGAACAGAGAAGATGCTGATAGATTCTATAGGTTTCAGATTCCCCGTCACTTAACGGTTCAATTTGTTCCATATATCCTGCTTCAAGATCATCACTGTTTATATCACTTAATAATTCAAAATCTTCCATTGCATCCATATCACTTAATAATTCAAAATCTTCCAATTCGTCTTCATTTTCATCCTCACTTTCAATCACAATATGTTTTATAATTCCTACGATTGATTTTGCAGAAGGAAATATATTATCCTTTGGTGACATAGTTGCTATATATTCTAGTGCTAACACAAGTAGCAGAATGAGATAAGCACTGATGAGAAATCTCTTTTTATATTCCCCGATTTAAGTGGTGGGGGTAACTAGTGATAAGAAATGGGTATTATTGTATCAAATATATGTAACAATGTTTATGAAACAAGGATGTTTAAGTCCTGTAAGTAGGTCAAGGTCGTTTTAACTTATTACCAGAACGGGGAATAGAGCAGTAAGCGATTCTCACTTTGACCGCAAACTGATCTATTCCCCGTTCTGTTTTCCCCCCCGTTCAGTATTTCCAAAACATCTTTAGTCAATTACGAATGCTAGAAGGTCTTCAGGAAGATCTTGTTGAAGTGATGCACCTTCTAACAACGTTTCTAACGCATTAATGTATTTTATCGCCTGTATCAAAATGGCATGCCTTGAACTTTTTTTATCCATAAACGGTAATTTTGATTGTAATAACTTATATGTTTGATTTATTTTTTTAATCCTTCCTCTTTCTCTAGCATTCCTTCTTCTTGCCTCATCATTCTTTTCCTTGTTATTTGTTGTAGGCTGCATCGATGTTGTAGGCTGCGTCGATGTTGTAGGCTGCATCAACTCTGCTGGGCTATTCATAGCTGAATAACTATACTCTAAAGCTGTACGCCTTATATATGTTTACCCCCACATATATAGGGGGGGGGGTGCAAGTTTTAGGGAGGAGATATTTTTGTAAGAAATATATATATATATATATATTTCAATGTTGTTTTTTACCAAACGAAAATTGTCTAAGTCCCAAGGTCATCTGAACAAATTGCCAAAACGGGGAATAGAGCAGTAAGTGGTTCTCACTTGGACCGCAAACTGATCTATTCCCCGCTCTGTATTCTAAAGTAAACAATAAATCTTCTCACTATTGAGCAACCTTTGCTCTTTGAAGCTCAAGTTCTAAGTCTCCAACCAGGCGAAAGTCTGCATCGTGCTCCTCCCATTGTTCAGGAGAACGCGGTTTTGCACACCACTTTGTAAAGGCGTACCACATTGCCTCATTATACTCCTCCAGGATAACATGATAGGGTCTTGGTTGCTGCGTTGTAGACTGCATCGATGATGTAGTTTGTTGCGGATGTGACTGAGCATCATTCTCCGCAACCTTATTAATCTTAAAAACTTCAGTCATTTCTGCAGCCTCAGCAATTGCGTACAACTCCTCTTCGTTAATTTCCTTTCCCCATGTGTTGCTGTTGACGCTCATGATGATACAACTAATAATTATATTCCGAATCGCTCGCTTAAATACCCGCTTACCCCCTCCCCTCTTTACTGTTGAATAATGACTTTAGTATAATATTTCTCCTTTTTCCTTTTAAGTTTATCTTTGACTTAGTGTAAATTATCCAAGTCCGTTATCTAGGTCAAGGTCGTTGTAACATTGCAAAAAAAGTGTGGACAACTTATTTACACTCTGCAGCATATGCTACAAATTGTAAATAGGTTGTCCACACTTTTTTTTTTAATTTGGAAAAAATGCTTTATTTAATTTGGAATAAACTTTTGGTCTTTTTATTTATATTATTATTTTAATGATTTCCACACAGTGATACCTGTATCATTTCGAATTAAATAGTCCTTGTGGGTAGGTTTTTTGACGTGGAGGTCCATGGCTCTAGGTAACTCTACATAGTACAGTTTACCTTCACATTGAACCAACACCTTTGCAAAGTCCTTTATTTTAACAAAGAAGTAGCGTTTGTTTTTACAAAGCCTGTTAATTCGAATTTTAATTGGCACCACTGTTGCACGTGGTGAAGAAGGAGATGCGCCATGGTTTAATTTTAAATGAAGACTGCACGTTTCTTCATTTAAAATACAACGTTTAACACAGCGTTCACCTTTCTTAGCACCTTTTTTGAATATATAACTACATTGTTGTGCAGGAAGCATGCACATCCTTTGTACAGATTTCAGTTGTTTAAATTTCTCTGAAGGAGATGAAGTGTATGTGCAGATTACTGAAGGTCTGGTTGGAGAAGATGATTGGGTGGCTGGTTGGCTTGGTCTCGAATTTGATGTTGATGAGGATGAAGAAGCAGACGATTTGGAAGACTTTGATGAACATGTAGAACAACTTGAAGATGTAGAAGGACTTGGAGAAACAGCACGAGACGTTGACAAAGGACTTGGAGAAACAGCACGAGAAGTTGACGGAAGAGGTGAAGGACTTGGAGAAACAGCACGAGAAGTTGACGGAAGAGGTGAAGGACTTGTGTAAGTCGTTGACGCAGCAGGTAGTGGTGGACAGTTCTCCGGGACGATGTTAGCTAACATCAGGGCTGTCCGAAGGATGGATGGAACCGCAGAAGACGGAGTGGTAGAGGCGGGCGAAGACGAAGCAGAAGGTTTCAATTTGAGAGGTTGTGTCTGCTTCCTAATGTGTGCCATGGTGTGAGGTATAACAGCACAAGAGGAAGAATGATTTTACTAGTGCTGGGGGACCCTCTTTTATACATACTGATAGTGGTGGGTAGTGCAAGTGTTATACGGTGGGGGTAATAATGTTGTAACGAGTAAATATATATTACAATACGGGGATTTTCTAAGTCCCGAAGTGGGTCAAGGTCGTTTGATCATATTATTAAAACGGGAAATAGAGCAGTAAGTGATTCTCACTTGGACCACAAACCGATCTATTCCCCGCTTTGTACGTGAATTTTCTAAGTCCCAAGGTCATCTGAACATGAAGCCAAAGCGGGGAATAGAGCATAACATACTGCTCTATTCCCCGCTCTGTATTTGGGAAGGGGACAAAAGACAACAAACAAGAGACTGATTTTAAACAAGAGACTGACTTTATATTTTACAAGGTTTTCTCAGGCTAAGATGGGTAATGTCAACCGGTTTACGCGCCGTATTGACACAAGGTCGGTTTGCGCGCCATACCTTAGAGGGGTTAGGAAAAGGATGAGAAGCAAGATACATTACTTTGAAAATAAAGACTTTGCCAGCAACTATGTAAACAAAAATTAATCAGTTAACGTTACTTTTACAAGAACAGCCAAGGTCGGTTTTGCAAAGGTCAACAGTATCACTGAAACCCGGTGGGACGTAGACCCAAACACCCGGCGTCAGGCTGCTGCGAACCCAAGTTTTGACCAAGGTTGTTGAGGGACCTGTAGGGCCGGGAGTACATATTTCATTAGTAAATAAGACACTTCAAACCGATACCAAACACTAACATATATTAGACTAACTACATTACCTAGCAGCAAACTACAAGCGTTATCTAACATGCTTAACAAACTAACTAAACATGCAAGGGCACGGATCTCTTAATTGCGCGTTGGGCCCAACGCACACTTAACAGACCTACGCTGCAGCAGAGTGCAACCCACTGGGACGTATACCCAAACAGCGGGCGGCAAGCTACTGCGACGAGACTGCGGACTGCTCCCGCTTATAAAGGCAAAGTGACGTCACCAAAGCGGAAGGGGGGATGTTACGTCAAAGGGGGGCGGGGATATATTACAATACGAGGATTTTCTAAGTCCCGAAGTGGGTCAAGGTCGTTTGGTCATATTATTGAAACGGGGAATAGAGCAGTAATTGATTCTCACTTGGACCACAAACCGATCTATTCCCCGCTTTGTACGTGAATTTTCTAAGTCCCAAGGTCATCTGAACATGAAGCCAAAGCGGGGAATAGAGCATAACATACTGCTCTATTCCCCGCTCTGTATTTGGGAAGGGAACAAAAGACAACAAACAAGAGACTGATTTTAAACAAGAGACTGACTTTATATTTTACACAGTTTTCTCAGGCTAAGATGGGAAATGTCAACCGGTTTACGCGCCGTATTGACACAAGGTCGGTTTGCGCGCCATACCTTAGAGGGGTTAGGAAAAGGATGAGAAGCAAGATACATTACTTTGAAAATAAAGACTTTACCATCAACTATGTAAACAAAATTAATCAGTTAACGTTACTTTTACAAGAACAACCAAGGTCGGTTTTGCAAAGGTCAACAGTATCACTGAAACCCGGTGGGACGTAGACCCAAACACCCGGCGTCAGGCTGCTGCGAACCCAAGTTTTGACCAAGGTTGTTGAGGGACCTGTAGGGCCGGGAGTACATATTTCATTAGTAAATAAGACACTTCAAACCGATACCAAACACTAACATATATTAGACTAACTACATTACCTAGCAGCAAACTACAAGCGTTATCTAACATGCTTAACAAACTAACTAAACATGCAAGGGCGCGGATCTCTTAATTGCGCGTCGGGCCCAACGCACACTTAACAGACCTACGCTGCAGCAGAGTGCAACCCACTGGGACGTATACCCAAACAGCGGGCGGCAAGCTACTGCGACGAGACTGCGGACTGCTCCCGCTTATAAAGGCAAAGTGACGTCACCGAAGCGGAAGGGGGGATGTTACGTCACGGGGGGGGGGTGACCTTGAGCATGACCCAAAAAAGGGGGGGGTGACCTTGAACATGACCCAAAAAGGGGGGGGGGAGGTTGTGTCGTCACGGGGGAAGGGGAACCGGATGTAGACCGGTTTTTAGCTTTCTACCCGTATATGGAAATGTCACGGTAACACTTGGCGACCCGCTTTGCTCCGTCTGGTACCTCATTCCAGCTTTGCCTTGCGAACTGAATACACCTCTGCGCTATGTCTTCTCCCATTACACCCGAGAAACTGCAACGTTTGAAGGAGACTTTGAAGAAGTCTTCGGAAAAAAGGAGCGGATTCAAAAGACCTAGTTCTTTTAAATCTTGCATACGGAAGAATTTTCGAAACCACCCACTTTACTTCGACCAACGGCCTTCGACGTCCACTGCATCTTCACCATCGCTATCACCTCGCCCTTCATCGCTTCGACCTTCATCGCCGCCACCAACTGTTGAGGAGATAATGAAGAGGACGGCTACGGTGAAACTTACCGAGTTGGTAACGCCGCTGGAGTCTGTCGCCGTCAAGTTTGCGCAGTTGAAATTAAACGTGGAGTATCTACTTGTGGGGAAGATCAGCGATGATGAGTACCTACTCCAACACCTCTTTGGCGGCGGCCGTTACGTCAAGGTCCACCTTCCAAGGTCCACTCTGCCACCTCCTGAGACCAAGTGCGACTTGATTTTAGTACGGCAGAAGGGACAAGTAAAGTGGGTTACAAAGGAAAAATAAACACTGACTACCGCTCACCGCTCCTTATCCACCATCTCCTTCAAACACAAACGGTCCTTTTCAGGACCACCCTAAGCATTTCAAGTTAGGGACTTGGCCTGTACATAGGCAGGAGACTATTAGTCTTATGTTTGTGTGCAGCCCACTTTGTGAAAATTTCTAAGTCCCAAGGTCCTTGACCTTGACCTTGACCTTGAACATGACCCAAAAAAGGGGGGGGGGTACACAGTTTGTGCAAAGTATGTCATGTGGGTACTCAAATTACGCGGATTGATCAGACGAACAAGTTGGCGCAAACAGAATTCAGATCCGACAAAGGGTATAGCAGCAACAGCGAAAAACAACTATTTTCAAGGGCAAGCCTAAATAACTTCTTTATTTACGGTTTAAAATATATTAAGTGGGTACTCAAATTACGCGGATTGATCAGACGAACAAGTTGGTGCAAACAGAATTCAGATCCAACAAAGGGTATAGCAGCAACAGCGAAAAAACAACTATTTTCAAGGACAAACCTAAATAACTTCTTTGTTTTTGGTTCAAGGTCTAACATGTGGGTACTTCAATTACGCAGCTTGACAAGGCGAACAAGTAGGTGCAATTTAAATTTAAATCTAACCAACAGTATAGCATCCGTGGCGTAAAAACGATGGTTTGAAGGACAAGGTAACGTTGTGGTGGGGGTAGATGCCTATTATACACGATAACGCTACATCATTATTCTTCCAGCTCTTGTCGTATGAACATCTACCTAGACGGTCTGAAAAATGTCGCAGTTTTACAGGAACATGAGGAAGGTGACCTTCAGTAGTCCCCTTGACACTACTTTCTACTTCCCTGACGATGAAGACAGAAGGTCTACACTTTTAGTGGACAATGAGCGGTTTCGTCGAAGAATAATTGAGGTTGAAACACTTTTAACCAGTTGTTTACTACGCAAAAAGAACCATATGAATACATGCACCGGTTTAGATCATAGTAGCTGTTATACTTATACAGCGTTGAAGCGCAAACATTATTGAGGTTTTTAGTTACGGAGGTAAGGTCTTGACAGTCTAAGAGCTAAACCCTAACTAACACATGTAAACTAGTTATTGTGCGATGTAAAACTTGGTGGGGAGACTGGTGTAGTGGGGGACTGGTGTAGTGGGGGACTGGTGTAGTGGGGGACTACCATCTGCTGCACACTTGCCACCTGCCACCTGCCACCTGCCGCCGCCCATCTGCTGTCCACCATCTGCTTCGTTCTACTACACTTTTACCCCCACCATTTTGTTTGATACCAAAAACGCTAGCTAGCGAATAGTCAGTACACCTCCGGCTCTCGACCGGTGAACATCGAGCTCTCCGAGACGCTCTTCACAAAATAACAATATCATTTCACTCAAGGTCTGATAGATGTTTCTATTTCATTGCCGTCACGTATTCTTTCCTCCTGACAGCAATGAAATGCAAACACCTAACAGAACAGATAGGTGTCAAAAACACAACATGGACTCTGCGCAGGGATCGAAGTATCTACCGTCTTTCATCAGAAAGCAAAGTGATGGCCGCAACTCGTCCGGATCAACAACATCGATGACAACCAACAACGGGGAACTATTGTAAACATGAATTATTGTAAACATAACTTATTGTAAATAAAATAAAGTAATATTTGTAATTGTACTACCTCGCACTCGTATCATTCGATTGCTTCATTTGATTGTTTCATTCGATATTTATTATCGATTAACTATCGAATCACAATCGTTTTACGAGTGCGAGGTAGATTTTTTTAAAAAAACTTCACCGTGACCTTGAACTTTGAACTTTTACTCATTTCGTCACAAAACCGCCTACGTCACTGGCTCAGCCTCAGATGACGTCTTTCATGACGCAGCGCTTCCGGTCACGTGACCGGAAGCCATCAATCAAGTGAGCCAGAAGTCCCCTTTCCCTACTACTGTCGATCTGTCTGGTTTTCGAACATAAACTCATAAACCTTGATTTACAAATTTGTATAAAATTTAATCAAAATCGGACCATTTTTACGACCATGTTATCGCACCCACGGATTTAAAGATAAGGTTAGGCAATTTTGGGCCGCCGTTGTTATTATAACCTACCCCCATAGTCCCTTTCCCCTTCCTGGTGAACATGAAAGAGGGATTATGAATATGACGAATCGCATGCCTGGAAAGGTCTAAGCGATGTAGACGCCAGTAAGTACCTTTTTTCTTTTAATAAACAGGTGCGTTATTCTAATAAATATGTAGTACAACGCAATAACAGATGACTCTTAAATACAAAATATTACTGAGTGCTGGAATTGTAACACCCTTCTCTTAACTTTTTCTCCGTTTTAACTCCACATTTAAACAATTAACCCTGTTTGTGAGGGTGGGTGGTAGAGGGTCGGGACGGGGAGATGATGAGGTGGAGAGGTTTGGGGCATAAATAAAAAGGCTACTGATTACTGAAACGGTAACGCCCTTCTGCTATGCGTTTTAAATCCACGTTATAAAATTTACCTTATAGGTGTGGATGGGGGAGGGGGCAGTGGCAGATCCAGCCAGGGGGCGCACGCCCCCTCCCCCTTGGACTTAGAAGAAAATGATTAATTAATGGGTAGTAGTGTGACGCTGTCTGCCGCTGTAATCACTTTTGTTTTCAATATTTGCAAATGTAAGCCAAATAGACACTAGGCCGGTGCTGTGGTGCGTGACCTTAAGGGAAGCTCAGCCCAAGCCCTTAAGCCCCCCACACACTATCGAACATGCTCGCCGGATCTGACCTGACGACGGACCCAACATCCAACCTGACATGTCGGTTGTTTCCCACACACTGCCGATCATGTTACAAAACAGGTCGGGTATAGTATCAGTTTTGCGATGAATTTCGAGACGACTGTGGCTGTTTGTGCTGGATTTTTGTGTTTGAAACGTAAAAAGAAGCAAAATAGGCGGTGTTGGTCAAAGCAGTGGTTTTTGAAGCGAAACAAGTTTAGCCACATGACGCTCCTGGATGTACTCGCCATCAGTGAGCCTCAAGAAGGATCACTTGAAAAACTATCTGAGGATGAATGAGCATACCTTTGAAGAGCTATTAAATCGCGTTTCCAGATACATAGAAAGACAAGATACCTGCAAAAGAGCGTCTTGTAGCCACTCTTCAATTTCTAGCCAGTGGAAGAAGCTACGAGAATTTGAAATGTAGCTGTGCAATATCTCCGCAAGCCCTTGGGATAATTATTCCAGAAACCTGTGCAGTTATTTTTTATGTACTCAAGGAAGAATTCTTAAAGGTAAAGGAAAATTTAAAATTATATATACAGTAGTTCTAATAAACTTAATTATAATAAAAATGTATAATTTAAATGTAAAACTTCATTTCTATTGTAGTATATTATTATTTTTTAGGTAATTTTTTTTCAAATGCCTAAAAAATAGGGTGCTATAGTTTATTTATTGAATTAAATTAAATTATTACTAATGAGGGAGCTTAAAGCTCTAAACAAAATGTTGTTATAGTCAGAATTTTAGATACTGTCGCTTTAGCACACCAGAACATACATTTTACGCTCAGATAATACTATGCCACCATAAGAGATAGCTTATTAACTTCAGAATAAACAATCGCTGAAGGGATACCGTGTAAAAAAATCTGTTTAAAGCATGTTCTTTACAAGGTTATAAAAAATGCACATGACTTCAAAAGAAAGTATATTTATAAATGTACCTTATATCAAATTGTAATCATAAGATTTTAGTTAACATTACGTTTGTGGATTAATAATGTTTAGTACAAAGAATGCGAACTGCGTTCAATACAATTAATAAAGCTTCTACAAAATAAATTAATATCACCACAATTAGTGAATATTTTACACACTTGTAAACCAAAAAACACCACTAATCAAATTATTTAGCAAAAAAACACTATTTATAATATTATTGCGAATGATAAAAATGGACATAAACACAATAAACCAACTTATACATTATTTGCTTTGTCGTTGAGAATCAAATACTGACTGATCTCGTTTCTAACATCCTTTTGAGCAGTTTCTTTTTCATTTGTGGTAGGAGCTGGTGAAGTTAAATGAGTGTACTTGGAAGAACGTGGGCCGCCTACAGTTGGGGTTTCTTGCGAAGTACCTACTTTGGGGTGGTGTGATTGATGGTTGTGTACCTGTTGTTGGTATACTGGTAGTTGTTGTAGTTGTACCTGTTGTTGTGGAGTAAATATGTTAGGGTCGTTTTGGTTCTGAAAACCGTATGGATCAAAAGTGTATTGATGTTGGTAATTACTGTATTTATCTTGTAATTCATCAGGTCTGTACGGATAAGGATTGGATGTTTGTGTTTGTGGTAGCATGGCTCGTTGTGTTGGCTGTTCTGTCAATATAGTTGCAGAAGATTTCAAATTGCCTAGCTTACCATGGAACAACACGTCGGAAATAAGTTTTTCGGCTATTACTTGTTGCTTTCGGTCCATGTCCTCCAATTGGAACGCGATGTTATTTCCAAAAGCCTTAAACTTATTCTGATTGGTAAGGAAAGACGTAGCAGTATCCAGAAATAGTTCACTTTTCTTTTCATACTTTTTAATTTTTTTCCGATTCTCTCGAGTACTGTTGACGGATCCTGGTGTACTTGGAGCAGATAGGCGACTTGAACAGGAACTTACTCCTCTTGATACGGGTGGTGTATCATCGTACATTTCTGTAGTTGCGTCCTCTTGGGTCTGTAAAAAATAACAGCCCAGATATAAAAATATGCATTTTAAATTGATTTTCGAAAATGTATTAAAATGTATTTCAATTCATTAAAAATACTTCTGCAGTATACGAAAATTCAAACAGGTAAAAATGTAATTTTAATGAGTTAAAATACATTAGTGATGTATTTTGAAATGTACTAAAACTGTATTTTAACCCGATTCCAAATATATAAAAAAGTATTTTTAAATGTAATTCATGGACAGTTAAATTTAATTTGGAATACATAGGAAATATTTTTTCCCCAGTTTCCACGCAATGAATCAGACTGGATGAACATTGCTATAGACTTCAATAAACGGTATCAGGAAACTGACACATACTTTCTCCCTTTTAGCCCAACTTTATAGGCGGCCGCAACTTAACGCTGGGCAGAGCCATCGGCCCGTTGGTAATCTGGTCTATTCAGTCCTCTCCTCACCACCGGCCCTAAATTATCGCCGCTTGGCTGAACGCGTGACTCACTAAGTGCACAGTACAGTAGGAATATGTAATATGTCTTATTTTTAGAAAATAAGGAAAACTAATGTTATATTTAGGATCGTGACAAAACCCTGATAAATTTGATATCAAACTTCACGAAATTCGGACAGTTTTTAGATCTACCTTGATTATGCCAATATGTTAGTAGAAATTTAACTTTTACACCTATGTCAGGCTCATGGCCCGTTTTTTTAAGGCAAGATGACAATTTATTTATTACATCCAAGTCTAGCTTGTGTTCATAAAGAAATAACTTAATTGTTAATTAAGGAACATAATTATTCGTTTGTATATGTTTACTTTGCCTATTTAATTAAACCAGTTGTTTTATCTATGATTTCTATCACACTTTTCTATGCTGTGGACTGGCTAAATATTTGAAACATTTACAAATGTCTAGGCGTGTTTAAAGTTTTTTTTGTATTTTTTTATTTTTACGGGGACTTAGTACTTTTATGTGTAAACTAACTTTAAGACTGTAGAGAAGCTTTTAGACAAACTAAAAAACATACGAAAATAATAAATGTCATAGTTAATAAATCAAACAAAACTTTAAAATGTATAAGTGGTGCTGTAAAAAGGCCAAAACCAAATCAATTAAATAATATCAAAGAAATAATAATCAACGATTAAACAAATTTCAAATATGATTGAGATGTGAAATATTATTATAAAAAAACAATATAAGTATAAACTCACGAAAAAATAAATAAATGACGGCCGCGTGGCGTTTGTTTGTTTGTTTTGACAAATTGTAAGTCACTCTTCAAAAGTATTATCGAACGATATATCTATAACTTCACTAAGTTTTGAGGGTATTAAGCCTACCCTGTATTTTTTCATTGTGTTAATGTCTGAATTAAACGTTTTTATAGTTACGTGCAGTCCTTAAAAATATGTACTAGTAATTAAGGGGTTCACATCAGCTAGTAATTAATAATGTTGATTGTTTAATAACGGGTCATGACCCTGTCATAGGTGAAAAGTTAAATTTCTACTAACATATTGGCATAATCAAAGTAGACCTAAATACTGTCAGATTTTCGTGAAGTTTGATATCAAATTTAACAGGGTTTTGTCATGATGCTAAATATAACAATAGTTTTCCTAACGTTTTAAAAATAAGACACATTACATATTCCTACTGTACTGGGTACTTAGTGAGTCACGCGTTCAGCCAAGCGGCGATAATTTAGGGCCGGTGGCGAGGAGGGGACTGAATAGACCAGATTACCTACGGGCCGATGGCTCTGCCCAGCGTTAAGGTGCGTCCGACTATAATGAATAAATTACTTTTTATTTACTAAATATAGAATACAAAGCACGGTCGAATGTACAGAAAATCTTGTAAACAAGTTGTTTTAAAAAACATCCACCCATATCCCTGCTTTGAAGGCACTACAGGATCCATTGCTACACTCGGGGTTTTAAGAGGGGATATGCCCCCTATTCCCCCCCCCAGGGATATTAAGGGGCAACATATTTCGAATTAACTCTATTGGTCAATGCTTAATTGACAATCATATCAAGTTTGAATGAAATTGATCAGTAAATAAGAGAGAAATAGTAATTTTTGTATTCTCCTTAAGAATAACATTGAACAACGTACTGCGTTTACCGCTAAATGAAAATTTAAATTTTCTCCAAAACCAGCAATCGTAGAATAGTAATTCAAAATACTAAATTATTTAGTTTTTTGAGCTCTTTTTAATGGTGAATAGTAATTTTTTATATTTATGTATTTTTATGAAAAATCCAAAAAACTGAATTTTGGATGTTTTAAGTCCCGTAATTTCTGAACCCGAATTTTTGCAGGAATGCGGGTGGTGTCATTTTGTTGGAAAACTAAAGTTCTACAAACGACTAAAGTTTAATCAAAATCGTTAGAGCCGTTTTTCAGAAATTTTGATTTTTCATGTTTTTTGGCGGTTTTTGGGGGATAATTACCCTTAAAAATCAAAAATGAAAAAAACGCCTGGAGATATCGTGGATTAGTACCTACATACCAAATTTCACCAAAATCGGCCCATTGGTTAGGGCTCTAGCTCTGTACACATCCACACAGACACACACACACACACACACACACACACACACACAGACAGACATCACGTAAAAACCACTTTTTGGGTTCAGGGAGCATCAAAACGAATATTTCCACTAACAACTCAAATTCGAAAATTTTGACGAAAACAATACTTTCTCCATATACTATGTATAGAGGGAGAAAGTAAAAATTACTGGCAAGTAGAAAATTGTCTCGGCGCTATAGATGGGAAACATGTAGCGATACGGCAACCTCCGAATAGCGGTTCTTACTACTATAATTACAAAGGTTTTTACAGCATTGTTCTTTTTGCTGTGGTCAACGCAAACCACGAATTCATCTACGTTCATTGTGGTACCAATGGAAGAGTATCAGATGGTGGTGTACTAATGGACACAGATTTCGGACAATTGCTGGAAAGTAAGAAGTAGAACTTGCCGTCACCAACGAGCTTCCAAGACAGGAGAGAAGTCTGCCTCCCATTTACGTTCATCGGAGATGAAGCTTTTCCCTTGAAGGAAAATCTTATGAAGCCCTTTCCAAGCAATGCGATCACCCATGACGAAAAAATTTTCAACTCGCATTTGCCGTGCTAGAAGAGTGGTGGAGAACGCATTTGGCATCTTAGCGACCAGATTCAGAGTTTTACTGACGAAAATTAATGTTAGTGTGGAGAGAGCGGAAATCATTGTTCTTGCGTGTTGTGCTTTGCATAACTTTTTACGCAAGAAAAGTCCAAGCTATCTCACTCACAGTTGCGTCGATTATGAGGACACTACAGCAGACCTGCTAAATGAGGGCGAGTGGAGGCGAAGCGTGAAGGAACTTCTGGGGCTTAAGAAAAGAAGGAAGGATGGTAAGGAAATATCAATTGCCAGTGGAGTGCGATCTTTGTACAAAAGTTTCTACAACAATGAAGGAGTGTAGATTTTATGATTAATAATCGTTGATAGGTTGGTATAAAGGACATCTATTCAGTGTGTCGCCAATCAAGTGCTATGTACATTCTGTTAACATCATGCTGAACTATAAAAACTAGAACTGTACGCTAGTTATACCTATGAACGCTGTTTTTAATTATTATATATAGTTAATGATAACCAAAATATTGTGTTCTGTGCTGTCCTTGAGTCCAGTCGGTATAGGGTTTGGTATTTGCAAAAAATCGAAAAATAATGAACATTTTAGGTTAAGGAATTTATCTGATGGCAGATTAATTTAAAATTAAACTTATATAGATTAAACAATGTGATTAAATTTGAAAACCCTACAAAATTTATATCTGGCATATTTATGAATATATATTAAAGAAACTTGCTATGTGGCTTCATTTGGTTGTGATCTAATGACATTTGCATTAAAACTCCCATTTTTTGTGTTACCCGTACCAGCAGACCTGCATACTCAGGCTTCATGTTCGCAGAATGTTATATAATTAAGCCTGAGTACGCAGGTCTACTGCCAAGGGTAACGCCAAAAATTAGAGTTTTTAAGAAATTAATTGATATATATTCATAAATAAACCAGATGTAACATGCGTTATGTAACATTTTAATTATTGTCCATAAGAATAGCATGGGGCTGAGTAAGCAGGTTTGCTGCAACGAGGAACCAAAAAATGGTTTTTTATGCAAATATCAATATAAATCAACAAGGTGAAGGCACATACCAAGTTTTATTAATTTATGTTCATAATTAAGGGAGTTATTACATTTTACTTATTATCCATAAGAATAACATGGGGGTTGAGTACGCAGGTTTGCCGCTGTGGGAATAATCAACAAAAAATTAATTTTTTGTGCAAATATCAATATGTCAGTGCTACGTGAAGCCACATACCAAGTTTCATCAATATACATTCATAAATAATCGAGATATCAAATTTTATTTATTCTCCATAAGAATAACATTGGACAACGTACTGTGTTTAGCCATTTGAATATATCTGCAACGGTTGGGCGTAGAATCATAATTTAAACACCAAAATGATTGTTTTGTGGAGCTGAACTGATTGGGAAAAGCAAATGTGAAGTTTACAATTAAATAAATCAATCAATTCTGAGTCGTGCACCGTAGATAACATCCTTACTTCTCGTTTATCTTGCCATCGTTCGTATAGTATTACATCAGTATGATGTACATCAACCTGTCCAACATCCATTTTTGGCAACTTTTTGGGTAACCCCGCCCTATCTGGTTGGACGGTTCCGCACATATTGATTGTGCCTATACAGTTCCATAGCCAATGATGGGCTTACATACCAATTATCAAGGTATATTTTATGCCCAAGCCCAAAGTAGGGTTCTAAGAGAGTGAGAACGACTTGACCTGTGATTCCTATACCTAACAAGCCGGGGAACTCCAGGTTGGTCTCTGCCCCAACGTATGGTAAAACTTGTATTACAAATCCAGTGTCACAATCGGAAAGAACGAAAAGCTTGATTCCGAATCTGGCCCTCTGATGGAATGTACTGGCGGAACGCGAGTTTCCCCTTATATAAAAATAGGGTCTCGTCTAATGCTAACTTTTCAAAGGGGATGAATTTCTCAGAAAAACTTTTGTTCAGTGAGCATAATATTAGGTTTAGCTTGTATAACCTGCCTAGGAAACGAGGGTTTGTAACATTGAAGGCACTGAAATGTAACGTTCTTAGTATAGCCTGGAATCTGTTCCTGCTCATCACTTCTCTAAATATTTTTGTTTCAATCAAAGAGTCTGTGGACCAATAATCCTTAATCTCATTCTTCTTGACATTTGGCATTAGGATGCAGAGCGATAAAAAACAAGCTATTTCACTTTCATGAGTTGGTCTCCAATTACTAAGCTCACTTTGCGAGACATTAGGAAGTTTGGAAACTACTTCGCAGTAATATAGATTAGTTTGTTCCACAATGTGTGAAATAACATCCTTGCTGAAGATCTCAAAGAAAAATTGCAAATTTGATGAGTTTTCATCTAGCACAACATCATTACTTATACCACTATTTGTAGAATCAAACTGAAAAATATTAGGAAAAAAAATATTATCATTTTTCCATGGAAACGTTATTATACGTTTTTTTGGGTTTGTTCTTTTATTAGGCGTAGGCCTAGGCCTTGTACCATTCCCTCCACTCACTGTAGGCCTATCCCTACCATCACCACCAGTTTTTCTCCTTTTTTTAGGCCTAGGGCCCATTCACTCCACTACTGTCACCTTCATCACCACCGCCAGTTTTCCTCTTTTTACTAGGCCTGGGCTTAGGCCTATTGTCATTCACTGTATTATTTCTACCCCCAACATCACCACCAGGACCCGGTGCAGCAGCATCATCGGTCAATACATTTGTAGGAGTAGGCCTAACAATAGGAGGCTAACAATGTCTGAGTAACAAATTTCTCTTTGAACTCACAAAATCCCATCTTCTTCTTAGTGACTTGCTTAAAAACTACATAAGAATTGAAAAGGGCAATGTCCATTACATAAAGGAAAACTTCCTTGTACCTTCTGGCATATCTTCTCATACTAGGAAACGAGGCGAGCTGTTGATCCTCACGATCGATACCTCCCACTGAGTTGTTGTAGTAGAGGATTGGCTCAGGTTTCATTATCAATTCTCCACTGACCCTGTCTCTCTCTCCAGTTGACTTCTTGTCTCCTTTGCTGTGAAAAGTGGACAAAACACATCCCTCTTTCTTGTCTTGCCACCTTAGTGCCGTCATGTCATGACTGAAAGCTACTTCGTAGTCACCAGTATCTAGCTTAGGACCCTTGAAGGACTCTGGCATGTTTGTTCTGCATATATTTACAGTACCAATCACATTGAAACCAATCTATTTTAGTCTATGGTACAGAAGAGGTGAGGAATACCAGTTATCTATAGTAAGTGTGTGTCCTTTATTTGCACATTCCTTTACCATCTCTATGACAATTGCCTCGCTCACCAAAAACTTTTCTTCTTCGGCTGTGTCTCCACCTCCTTCTTCGACTCTGACATCTGGTGCTGCTTCGGCACCAGTATAAATTTTGAATTTGGAACAGTAACCAGTGCTAGATTCACAGCGTTTTTAAAATTTTATACTAAACCTTGCCCTTTTCTTTGGATTGAACTGAACATAGCCTAACCTACCTCGAAATTTCACTAAACTTTCGTCAACAGCTATGTTTTCACCGGGAAGGTACAGAAGAGCAAATTTCCTATTCATGTAGTCGATAACATATCTCAATTTCCACAATTTATAATTTTCAGGCTTCATTTGATTATCAGTTAGATGGAAAAACTTAGAAAGTAGTAAGAATCTACGGAATGGCATAGCCTGGCGGAAAAAGGGGGTTCAGTTGTAGAATTTGGCGACCAGTAGGATTGAATAGTTCTTTTTTCACTAGGGACATTAGAACACACAGTGAGTAAAAACAGGCTATTTTCTGGGCCTAAATTTCTAGCTATTATTGCCCTTAAACCAGAACAGTCAATAAAAGAGATTTTATTTATAGTGTTCCCTCAACACCGGTAGTCCATTTCCAACCCTCCTTTTTCTTTTTCTTTTTCTTTTTCGGTGGTTCTTCAGTGATGTCGCTAGTCGGGTTCTCCGGCCTCTTTCTAGGCTTAGGTATTTTATTAAGATTTTTCCTTTTTGGCCTACCTCTTCTTTTACCTTTAGGCCTACTCTTAGAGCTGCATATATCTGACCTAGGTTCTGGGAAACTTGGATCATCAGCCTCCTCACTTGGTGTAGGAGAGAGAGGAGCATTTAGGCCTATTCCCAAGTCAATTTGGTTGGATAAGTCATGTAGGCCTACTCACTATCTACCAATGATGCTTGTTGGTCAAATACAATAGGTATATTATCAATATTTGAGTCAGAGGGTATGCCTACATTATTAAAATCAAGTGGGTACTTAGGCCTAGAATAACTACAGGAAGGCTGCTCATGCTGCAGTTCATCACATGCATCTGTAAGCTTAGGCCTACTTGGTTGATTTGAAACAATGGTCTTACAGTTACTTATTGGACTATTTACCTTTTCACTACTATAACTAATACTTTTTTCATGCAAATATTCATAATTTTCACTCTCAAAACCGTCACCAAACTCATTACCATACCCACCACCAAACAAGCCATCATCACTGTCACTATCACATTCACCGATAATTCTTTCAATTTCACCTTCATTTAACTCCTTCCCACACTCATCATCAAAAATAATCGTATTTCCACCCATTTTACAATTATTTTAAAACAAAACATGCTAAAATATCACGCATAAACATCTTACAAATTACTTTTATAACTAATGTTTACAACGAATACGTAAACACAACAATGCAGACGATTTCAGCTGACGAACCGTAATATTCGATAGTCTGTTTCCAGCGATACGACTGGCCATGGAGGATGAAATTATAACCAAAATAAAGCCTGAAGCTTGCAGAACAAGAAACATATGCGATCTATTGGATATTTAAGGAACTAACTCGGCGCGAACAGTTAATAAAATATCATTGGCTACGGACGGCGATCCGCCGCAGGGGCGGATCCAAGGGGGGGCTGTAGGGGCGGTCGCCCCCCCCCAAACCTAAAATTATTTTTATTACTTAGGCCTAAGTAGAAAGTTTGCATACATCCGAATGAAAATTGAAGTAGAAAAAGTCTCACTAAATCTCGTTTTTCGGTTGCGAGAGTCAATTTTGCTGCTCCCGTCTACATTGTTACATTAAAATTAAAACTATTGCACCTAAATGCTCGATAAATGGATTAAAAGATGTATCATTAAACAGATGAGACTCTGAACTTTCATTTTAATATATAACACAATACTTAAGTCCATGATTTTCACCTAAAAGCGACTTACAAAACCATTTATATTCCCGAGTTTTCCCGAGAATCAGATCGCGAAATTCAGTGTTTTCAACATGGTCTTGGAGGTAAATTTTAACCGAAACCAGAAAAGGTTGGTCTCATTATATTCTTTGGTTATTTTTAATGGATTTCAACACTGAGCTCTGCTCTATATTATATCTGGAGTCACTACTCTTTGACTAAATACCCCCGTCACAGCAAACCTAAGTACTCAGCGAATTTCCAAAGCATATATATGGGTATCACTACTACCTAGAGCCACTTACCAAGTTTCATAAAAATGCATTAATTAATAACTGATATATAGCATTTTATTTATTCTCTGGACAGTCAAAGGTAAGTAATAAAAGAAAACAATTGAATTATAATGCTGAAATACTGTATTTTGTGTACAATCGAATATTTATTCTTAGAATTAACATATTTGTATAATTGACTTGGTTCAGTTCCGGTACAGAGAAAAAGCCTCTTTTGTTCAGCATCTTAGGAGGATTAATTCCCCCAATAATGTCCTTCCAGCAATAAAATAGTTCATCTTTCTGGTCTGGCCGCTTCAAATTATTTTTAACAATCCTTTTCATCGCACTGACCACAGCACCATCTTCTTGACATTTTTCAAAATTACTCGTTACATGCCATATATAAATACTGTCTTTTTCATGCATTTCACAAAACAACATATGTGAAGAATAAAAAGTACTCATAGCATAAAGTAGGCTACTTGCACAAAATGTATATTTACACACAAACCTCACTACACATTCAGGATGACTATATACAGGATAAAAAGTACTCATTTACATACAATACATACACCAAATGTCTATATACACTCATGTTTAACCAAACATTCAGGATGCACCCCAGCCTTGCAACCCAAGCACCAAGTTCTTGACCGCCTCCTTTTCCCAGAACCATCAGGATTATTTTTCCCACTACATACAGAACAACTTTTTTCCTTGTTATCTGGGATTTTTCTAAACCATAACTATTGCAAGGTGCATCCCCAGCCCCTCTCATTACTGTTACAAGTAGTAGGCGCAGTGATCGAGCGCTAACATGGGTCTTATATGGCAAAACGTGTAGCCAACCTAAGAAAATTGCAAAACAAAAAATATGACCTACATACCAGTGGTACCAACCGTAAATATGTAGTTATATATATAAAGATGTATAATAACGTAGTTATATATATATATATATATATATATATAATGATGTATAATAAGGTTATATATATATATATATATATATATATATATATATATATATATATAAGATGGTTTTATAATAACGTAGTTATGTCACGCTACCAATACCTGCAGTATTATAATGTAAGAGAGAATAACCGACAGAGGCTGATACGTATGAGCGCTCGAGCGTATCGCTTCCCCGGCAAGCCACAGAGCACTTAGCGCTGACCCTCTAATGAGACGTTTTAAAACGCTGACTCGTAACCACTCAAGGGATTACAAACAACAGCAACCCATTATCATAGTTGAGTGTTTCTTACGCAAGTGAGTATCGTATGGTTACTATTTATCTTAGCTGACTGCTTCTCACCAGTTGATCACAACCAACATCCTCAGATCGTAAAAGGCACTGGACCACATCACATCACACCAGGTAAGTAAAAAACATCATTTTTAAAACAACATTTATTTATTCCTTACATCGTAACACAGAATTAAATACTCAAGCTGAACTGTTATTAACGCTTAGTAAAATTTATTAAATACAATTACAAATTGTGTAGGTTTCAAAAAAATGTCTAGCTTAAATCCTCTTGTTAGTTTTCTTTAACAATTCATTTATAAAAATGTAGTGGTTCTAAGATGATGTTGAACAATGAATTGTCTTCTTCAATTATGTTGTAATTTAAGACTTAGCAAAATAATTTACTAAATACATTGAAAAAACTTTAGGACTTATTAAATTTACTTTATGCTTTTAAACAATTCAAGACTTACTTTAATTTATCAATAAGATATTATACATTGAAACAAGGTAGGACTTATTAAACTAACTCAGGACTTAGCAAAATAATTTAAAAATACAGTATTATGCATTGAAAAAACTTTAGGACTTATTAAATTTACAACACTAAAAAAAACCTAATGATTAAAAAACAGTCTTGTGCGGCTACTAACTACACTCCTGCAAAAGGGGCAGCAGGTGACCCGGCGACTACAAGCGGGGCACAAAGCATGCCCACACGGGTGTAGTGCCACAGTTGGCAAGGCACTGATACAAATTTGGCAAACTATGTACCTCGGCTGTTCCGTGGGTGGAGGTGTGCCACGGATAATAAGATCGTCCATCCTTCTGTCGTTATAGCTGAGGATCCTCTCCATGGTGGCACGGAGCTCCTCCCACACAGCCGGAGCGATCTCACGGATTTGGTCGTCCTTCGCGTCCTCCAAGGCGTTCCGTGACAAGGTCAGCGCTTCACCCAGCTCTGTCCGGACGGCTGCGATCCGGTTGACGATGCCCGGAACATCCTCGGTGGTGTTTGTCCCACGCTCCTGAAAACCACATCAGGTAAGAATCTATTCGTAAAGTTAATTATTATCCTATATCTTACAAACTAATGACTTGTAACCTTACCATCTCAAAAAGCCGCCTCCTCATCCGTAACAGGCCTTCCTCAAAGCGACAGACGCTGCAATCGGCAGGGGGTCGACCGCGGGCATTTGTTCCTCACACCGTAAATTCTGAAAAATTACAAATTAAATATAATACAAGTTCACAAAACTAAAATAAACCCTAACCCCGATAAAGATACTTACAATAGGTTCAACCCGTCTTGGCGGTCCCGCTACATCCCTTGCACCGGTGCTCGGCCTGTCTCCTCCAAGGCAGCAATGTGGACCTCTGGTATTGACTGTAAAAAACAAACGATCAATTATCACAAGTAATTCGCCAGTAAAAAAACAACATACAACAGTATAACAAAATAAAAATTACCGAAAGTCTGGGAGCTCTCGAGCCCGAGGGAAAGGCGAATACGTCCTCCTCCACCCTTGCACCAACCTCGTTCCGATCAGCAAACGGAATTGCAGGTACTTGCACCGCTCTAATCCCAGTTACGTTCCGCCCCTGTAAATAATGTTTATATTATTATTATAACTAAAACCTAAAATGTATATCAAACATACGCAACCGTTAAACCTTATTACTTACAAGACTATTTAGTGAAGGTCGGCTATGCCAGGAGGGGAGTACCCTTGAGGGTGTAGGGCTGTTTTGTCGGGCTTCAAAAACCCTGTTCCGCCGACGCACGTCCTCCTCCTCCATCCTTGCACCTGTTACGTTCTGCCCCTGAAAAAACAGAGACCATTAACTCCATTATTAAAACCTATAACTAAAAAAATACTTTAAACAATACGACGATACTAACCGTATAGTGTAAATGGCTAATCAGTGTCCTCGCACTCGTATCCTCTGAATGGATAGAAACCGGCCCACCCGATGTTATCCGTAGAGGGGGTTTGGGCAAGTGAGTACGTCTTATCGGTTCACCACCCCTCTGTAAATCAAAAACAAAGGTATCAGATATTATTACTTAGAGATATTACATCTTATAAACATCATCGATACCAAAACATACCATTAAGCGTGTGAGACACCAGCCGTCCCCAGCGATAACGGCCCTCTCTCCAAACTAGTACAACCCCGTCTCGTAGGTGTTTCTAATTTCCGCCCATAACTCAAGCCTCCGCTGAATAAGCGTTGACTCTGTCACCTGGCGGTACCGTGGCGGGAATCTGACGCTTCTGGGGTTGTTCTGAAAACAAAATACAATTAGTGTAATAAAATACCCGTACTTAAAACTATATACTCCCCCATACACCAAAATACTTACGCTGACTCGTAACCACTCAAGGTATTACAAACAACAGCAACCCATTATCATAGTTGAGTGTTTCTTACGCAAGTGAGTATCGTATGGTTACTATTTATCTTAGCTGACTGCTTCTCACCAGTTGATCACAACCAACATCCTCAGTTCGTAGCAGGCACTGGACCACATCACGTCACACCAGGTAAGTAAAAAAAATAGTTTTTAAAACAACATTTATTTATTCCTTACATCGTAACACAGAATTAAATACTCAAGCTGAACTGTTATTAACGCTTAGTAAAATTTATTAAATACAATTACAAATTGTGTAGGTTTCAAAAAAAATGTCTCTAGCTTGAATCCTCTTGTTAGTTTTCTTTAACAATTCATTTATAAAAATGTAGTGGTTCTAAGATGATGTTGAACAATGAATTATCTTCTTCAATTATGTTGTAATTTAAGACTTAGAAAAATAATTTACTAAATACATTGAAAAAACTTTAGGACTTATTAAATTTACTTTATGCTTTTAAACAATTCAAGACTTACTTTAATTTATTAATACAATATTATACATTGAAACAACGTAGGACTTATTAAACTAACTCAGGACTTAGCAAAATAATTTACTAAGTACATTGAAAAAAGCTTTAGGACTTATTAAATTTACTTTATGCTTTTAAACAATTCAAGACTTACTTTAATTTATTGATACAATATTATACATTGAAACAAGGTAGGACTTATTAAACTAACTCAGGACTTAGCAAAATAATTTAAAAATACAATATTATACATTGAAAAAACTTTAGGACTTATTAAATTTACAACACTAAAAAAAACCTAATGATTAAAAAACAGTCTTGTGCGGCTACTAACTACATTCCTGCAAAAGGGGCAGCAGGTGACCCGGCGACTACAAGCGGGGCACAAAGCATGCCCACACGGGTGTAGTGCCACAGTTGGCAAGGCACTGATACAAATTTGGCAAACTATGTACCTCGGCTGTTCCGTGGGTGGAGGTGTGCCACGGATAATAAGATCGTCCATCCTTCTGTCGTTATAGCTGAGGATCCTCTCCATGGTGGCACGGAGCTCCTCCCACACAGCCGGAGCGATCTCACGGATTTGGTCGTCCTTCGCGTCCTCCAAGGCGTTCCGTGACAAGGTCAGCGCTTCACCCAGCTCTGTCCGGACGGCTGCGATCCGGTTGACGATGCCCGGAACATCCTCGGTGGTGTTTGTCCCACGCTCCTGAAAACCACATCAGGTAAGAATCTATTCTTAAAGTTAATTATTATCCTATATCTTACAAACTAATGACTTGTAACCTTACCATCTCAAAAAGCCGCCTCCTCATCCGTAACAGGCCTTCCTCAAAGCGACAGACGCTGCAATAGGCAGGGGGGTCGACCGCGGGCATTTGTTCCTCACACCGTAAATTCTGAAACATTACAAATTAAATATAATACAAGTTCACAATACAAAAATAAACCCTAACCCCAATAAAGATACTTACAATAGGTTCAACCCGTCTTGGCGGTCCCGTTACCTCCCTTGCACCGGTGCTCGGCCTGTCTACCCTCTCCTCCAGGTCAGCAATTTGGACCTCTGGTATTGACTGTAAAAAACAAACGATCAATTATCACAAGTAATTCTTACTTATCACCAAAATACTTACTGCGCGAGGTAGATATCCATCCTCGCTTATAAAATATTGGGATTCGCCATCACTACCGTCGAGCTGAAAAAGAAAATATAAAATCAATTATACAATTATAAAAATAAGCAAGTGAAAAAAAACAAGTACCTATATAATAATAATAATTAATCACCTCAGTGTTAGCCAGATGAACCGCGTATGTCGTGATTGGGGTATCGGGCCGTGGGTGTGGAGACCGGTCCCTTACCTGAAAAGCAAACAGTATATTGTAACTAATTTTATTGTTTTATTATTGTATTATTTTATTGTTTACTACATTATTAACGCTAAAAATCACATAGCAATGATATGTCCTTACCGAGGTGCCACGTCTAATAATATTAGGCATCGTCCGCCTGACAGGAGATGCTGGCATCTGCCACTGAAAAAAAACATTAGAGTTAGAGAAAACCATAAACAACCCCTAACCTCTACGTGCAAGTATTGCTAAATAAAAAATATAAAACTTACAGTTCCTAACTCTCGCATGCTAGTCTCTATAAGATCAGGAGCTATCTCATACTGCAACAGATAAATAAAATAAAATTTAGACTTACATTTTTTAAACCTTGAGAGATCGCTTCCCGGGCCTCAGGGCTTAGACCGGCAATATCTTCCTGTAACAAAAAAAACACAAACCAAATAATACTATTAAATAAATAAAAAACTATAAACGTTGAAAAACACGGAATAAAACCCATACTAACCGTAAACCTATTTCTGGTCAACAAACTGCCGTCATCAAGGAAGGTCCGCGAGGTCTCGATATATATATCCCAGACTCGCCATACAATCTTAACATCTGCCTAATCCTGCCGTTATACTCGTCCTAAACACATAAAAACATGTATAAACAAACGCTGTTATAAAGGCTAATATAATCATAACGAATATATAAACTAAATAAATTAACCCACCTGAGATATGGGTTGTAAACCGCTAACCGTAGAAGACCCACTCTGAAAAAATAAAACATTATAATTAACCTCATTTCAATGTAAAAACCTGAACTCTTGTATTAAAAAATATTTGTAAGTACATTTTTACTGTTATGAGCGACACGAGGTTGCAAAATTCTTAACCTTTGAAAATATCTCTAGCTCCGTGGCTTGAGTCCAAATTATCTGAATTTCTTACAGTTCCTAACTCTCGCATGCTAGTCTCTATAAGATCAGTCTCTATAAGATGTAGTTTAAGTATCTACATCTACTGATCGCTATGACTCGGCTAAAAGCCTTGATATTTTATGTCATTTACTGGTTAGCCCGTTTTTATTTTTAATATGTCATCATTAAGCTTCAAGCATTAGTAAATGGGTTTTAGCTAGCCACACTCAAAATAACCCTTTTCCTCAATATTTATTGTTAAACCTCTTTGAAAGTTAAAGGCCTTAACACCCTATGTATACCTTTACTTGATAAAATAGAATAAAATAAGTTTTAATAGAATGTAATAATATAATATAATAAAATCTACCTCTACCGTAATATGGCTGAACAAGCGGTTACATATTTATGCGATTTTACTAAGCATTATTCAGATATACTGTCTCCAGACATTCTGTTTCCCAAGTTCCATTATATATATGTTGAAAATGCAAACAATTAATAGTTATATGCCATGTGTAATATAGAATACAATGTTATACAGAGTAATACAATTTCTTACAATCCAATACAATACAATATAATAAAATACAGTAACAATACAATTTAATTTATGCAATCATCAAAGTACCATAGCTAACATCGTCGAGTTAGCTCTACATGTTTATTTATGCAAATATGGTGCAGCACTTGCGTATAAGGATTATACACATTATCGATCTGCCATTCTACCTTCAGCAATATCAATAAAGCAAAAGAAAATTAATATTTTTATTCATTTTAATTTATTATTTACTTTTTATGGCTTTTACAAATCTTATATGTATTTATTTTTTTTTTTTATTTTTAAACCCCAGTTTAAGTTGGGATTGCTATATATGACCCATTAGAACTCAAGTGCCCTTCGCTTATTATACAAATACAATGATTAGACGTATTAAATCTTATTTCCTAATTCATGCAAGAACAATAATATTTCAACTTGAAGTCGTCCATAATTTCACACCTTATATCTAATCACAATTATTTTTGTTACATTATACCTTTTAAACAACTGTCCCCTTGTTGCTACCGTCAACCGATATAGTCCAGTTCCCTAGTAATATGTAGTTAAGTGTCCATTCTAACAACTACCACCATTGTTGCTAGGGTCACCCTTCTCACTCGACACTTTTCGCTTCACTTTTATTACGTCGCAATTTAAATCTTGGAATACATAATCTTATATTAATATTTTACACATTTTACCTTAAGCAATATCTTAGGTTTTATTACACTTATCATCAAAATGCAATACATTATTATGTTACATATTACTTTATTACACATTGTTACCTTCTGCATACACACCTCATACGTTCATACTTCTGTGGCACTTCTCACAACTACCTACAGGTAATTTGCGCAAGTAAATTTACTTAACTTTGTTAAGTGGGTTAGGGTCGAGATATACCTCCTCGGTTTATTTACATTTTACATTTTACATTACATTTTAATTTAAAGTTTGAATTTAGTTAGATCAAATCAAATTTTCACACGTTTTAAATTGTTATCGCTTACCGCCTAGCACAGTTATCGTCTTGCCAGAATTGTATGTATGTATTATGAGTTATAACCTTAATTAAAGCTGGTTACGATATAATATATGATATACGCAGATTATATATGTCTACACAAGCTATAATATATTTACTGAATTTTTAAGCCTTCACCTTTGCATATTTATTGCAAACTGGTTAAATAAAATTGCATAGTTCAATTGAATAGGGAGAGGATGCGTTTGACCTAATGTATCTTAACGCCTAATACTTTGAGTCCTTAGTTATTCTTATCTTATATCTGTTTGATTTGTCCTAATAGCGTGCGGCAACCTGCGGTCACCGGCTTTTATACCGGGACTCCTCCCTGCCCTGGGCCAATCAGCGAGCTAGTTTTGGCATCGGACCATATATGGAAACGCCCTTGGTCAACTCTCGATCTAGAAACTTCCACGGGAAATCCGGCTTTATCCTTGAGGTTAACGATGGACTTGTTCGTTAAAAACCTTCCACTGGAAGTGGTATTTTAATTCCAAGGAAATTCAGATAATTTGGACTCAAGCCACGGAGCTAGAGATATTTTCAAAGGTTAAGAATTTTGCAACCTCGAGCCGCTCATAACATTCGCCCCTGCTTAAATGAAAGACTGGGGTTCCGAAGAACATCCAGTTTTTCACCCTTGTTTGCGAAATTCTTATTACTGTCCCGGTCATAGGTGTCCTTGTCTCTTTCTCCTCAGTACAGGGTTTCTTATGTTAGTACAACAGATAAAATTTCCAATATTCTACAGCTTACTTAATTCAAAATACCAATTACTTCTATCTGTCAACGCAGTTGACAACAAGGTTTTGTTTAATAATTTACAAGTAACAGTTTTCGTACCAAGTAGCTTGGCGCTGGCGATATCGCTTCCTGCGATAACTAAACCGCGTGGGCGCAGACCCCAAACGCTGAATTTTAGCGCGCCAGGGTGTGGTCATTTACAGTTAAACATGTGTCCTTACAACAAGTGGTTTATTCGTTTCCATTCTACTACGGATTACACAGGTACTTCTACAATTGGTATAATTTTTTTTAGTTAATAAAAAGGTTTAGACTTGATTAATTTTTAGAATGATCTCTATGTATTGAATAAGTTGGTTTCCATTAAATCAAATCAGCAATCTGTAGTCAAATTAGCTAGTTTCTATAATATCCATTCCATGACCAATTTCACCCAGTCAAGCCACTATGGTTGCGTTAACCTTGTTTGGTACCTAAGCAATTGTCACAAGTTATATTCAATTTTAATTTAGTTTAATTTTAGTTCATTATTTTCATATTATCTCAAATTTGGAATATCATACTAGTTTAAGTATCTACATCTACTGATCGCTATGACTCGGCTAAAAGCCTTGATATTTTATGTCATTTACTGGTTAGCCCGTTTTTATTTTTAATATGTCATCATTAAGCTTCAAGCATTAGTAAATGGGTTTTAGCTAGCCACACTCAAAATAACCCTTTTCCTCAATATTTATTGTTAAACCTCTTTGAAAGTTAAAGGCCTTAACACCCTATGTATACCTTTACTTGATAAAATAGAATAAAATAAGTTTTAATAGAATGTAATAATATAATATAATAAAATCTACCTCTACCGTTATATGGCTGAACAAGCGGTTACATATTTATGCGATTTTACTAAGCATTATTCAGATATACTGTCTCCAGACATTCTGTTTCCCAAGTTCCATTATATATATGTTGAAAATGCAAACAATAGTTATATGCCATGTGTAATATAGAATACAATGTTATACAGAGTAATACAATTTCTTACAATCCAATACAATACAATATAATAAAATACAGTAACAATACAATTTAATTTATGCAATCATCAAAGTACCATAGCTAACATCGTCGAGTTAGCTCTACATGTTTATTTATGCAAATATGGTGCAGCACTTGCGTATAAGGATTATACACATTATCGATCTGCCATTCTACCTTCAGCAATATCAATAAAGCAAAAGAAAATTAATATTTTTATTCATTTTAATTTATTATTTACTTTTTATGGCTTTTACAAATCTTATATGTATTTATTTTTTATTTTTTTATTTTTAAACCCCAGTTTAAGTTGGGATTGCTATATATGACCCATTAGAACTCAAGTGCCCTTCGCTTATTATACAAATACAATGATTAGACGCATTAAATCTTATTTCCTAATTCATGCAAGAACAATAATATTTCAACTTGAAGTCGTCCATAATTTCACACCTTATATCTAATCACAATTATTTTTGTTACATTATACCTTTTAAACAACTGTCCCCTTGTTGCTACCGTCAACCGATATAGTCCAGTTCCCTAGTAATATGTAGTTAAGTGTCCATTCTAACAACTACCACCATTGTTGCTAGGGTCACCCTTCTCACTCGACACTTTTCGCTTCACTTTTATTACGTCGCAATTTAAATCTTGGAATACATAATCTTATATTAATATTTTACACATTTTACCTTAAGCAATTTCTTAGGTTTTATTACACTTATCATCAAAATGCAATACATTATTATGTTAAATATTACTTTATTACACATTGTTACCTTCTGCATACACACCTCATACGTTCATACTTCTGTGACACTTCTCACAACTACCTACAGCTAATTTTTGCAAGTAAATTTACTTAACTTTGTTAAGTGGGTTAGGGTCGAGATATGCCTTCTCGGTTTATTTACATTTTACATTTTACATTACATTTTAATTTAAAGTTTGAATTTAGTTAGATCAAATCAAATTTTCACACGTTTTAAATTGTTATCGCTTACCGCCTAGCACAGTTATCGTCTTACCAGAATTGTATGTATGCATTATGAGTTATAACCTTAATTAAAGCTGGTTACAATATAATATATGATATACGCAGATTATATATGTCTACACAAGCTATAATATATTTACTGAATATTTAAGCCTTCACCTTTGCATATTTATTGCAAACTGGTTAAATAAAATTGCATAGTTCAATTGAATAGGGAGAGGATGCGTTTGACCTAATGTATCTTAACGCCTAATACTTTGAGTCCTTAGTTATTCTTATCTTATATCTGTTTGATTTGTCCTAATAGCGTGCAACGCATTTGCTTAATTATATTACTCAATGCTTTACTGCTTCGATTAATATTTAGGTAATTTTGACAGTAATATTTCCTAATGAAAATCTTTAGTAATTGAACAACTTAATTCATATGAATGTTATTTAACACTTATTTTGCTTTTGACAAACTACGTTTAATTTAGATATTTATTTATTTTATCTTTTTCTGAATGTTAAACATGATGAGCGACATGGAGTAGACAGAGCACTTTTACTTTCCTTTTCACAATTTAAATTTATCAATTCTCACATACCTGTGGTTTTCCTCTTTTGGACTACTGGGCTGGCTCCGCACACGCACACCGAATTGTTTTTCTTTTATTTAATCATTTATGTAATAAGAAAAATTAAAACGAGAAAAGAGAGAAAAAAAATCACTTTAATTAACAACAAATAAAAAGAAAAGTTTCTATTTACAATTTAGGCGAGGGTCCCCTCAAACCTAACGCGGTGGGTGACGGCCCGGACGCCCCCTAGCGTAGTTCCCTCGACCCACGGGTGGGCCTGGGTCGTCTTCCTCATATTGACCGGAGGCTTCCGCTTCCGCTCCGTCCTGCTGGTCGGGGGGTGTTTCCTCGGTCGGCAATGCCCGCCGGGTGGGCAGCGCCATCCCGACCGGGCGGCGACGGCTGACCGGGGGAGTGCAGTATGGTATTAACTCCCGGTTCTCCATGAGGCGGCGGTCTGCGTCCCATCGCTGGAACGCCGCCCTCATTGTTGCCCCTCGGCCTTGCCCTGTGGGCAAGGGTGGCCGCCGCCGACGCTGCTCCAACAGGGCTACCCGCCTGTCCCTGCTTAATTCTGCCCCCAACATGGGCTCCGGCGGGTAGCGCACGAACCGCACTCCCGGTTGACCCGGGCGCCCCCAGACCTCCCCCCAGACCCAACCATTCATCGTCCCCACCGGGTTAACGACTGCGTCCGACACGTACCACTCCCGTTCCACCGGGACCCCTCGACCAGTCGTGCTCATGGCTGTGCGTAAACTGCCCTTTAAAACCACAGGTAAAGAAACCTCGACTAGAACCACAAACTTAACCAAGCTAGATAACCCAATCCCCAATCAGGGACAGGAAGTGGTTATGTCATACTTTCGTCGCTCATCTCACACACAAAGTAACGTATCCTCTCTCTTTCCTTAATCGAAGTAGTTCTTATGCTTAATAAATATGTCTACCCGACACCAGGGGACTAGCCCCTTATAAATTCAATTTTATGGAACCACTACGTTATTCAGCTGCTAATGAGGACCCTATTTCGGTGGCCTCATTAAATTTGCATGTTAAATCTGCATGGACTATCATCTATGATGATAAAAAAAAGACATTATTTAAATTTCCTTCTCTCAACGTTTTACTCAAGATGCTGAACGTATTGCTTCCATTTTAAATCTCTACTCTACATTATGTAATTTTAAAAATATTATAAGCTAAATATACAATTTTGTTAATTCTAAATTTTGTTTCCACTGACACTGCACTTCTTTTTCCCCCTTATTAAGAACTCCCCCTTCTCTTAATTTTTTCTTATCACTTTCCCCTTTTTAATCCCCCTAGCTCACTCACTTATAGCCGCATCTCACAGGTGTACCGGGTCCTTGTCTCACTACAGCTCGGTCGCCTCTCCGCTGGCTGATGACTCCCTTCGCCCCAATGAACACCTCCGTAGTGGTCGCAGCTCGACGTCCAACCGGCTGTCTAAGTCTGACGATGGTCCGCAGATCTGTCGGTACATAGTTGGTGTAGGACTGCGAACAGCCCGGTCCACCATCTCTCGCTGCACTTCTCCCTCGATGCCGTTCTCCTGAACAGGTCGGTGGGAGCATAGCCAGAGCCACATTAGGCAGTTCGTAATTAACCGGAAATAGCACACACAGAATAATACAATGACTACCAGAGCAGTTATGACTCCGGCGCCTATTGAATAGTTCCTCTTCGCTTCCCAGCTCTTGAATTCAGTGGTCTCCGCGTTAATTAACCGCAACACTTGAGTCAAATGTGAATACTTTTGCCCTGGAACTACCGCTCGATTAACAATGTCCGAAATTAATTTATAATCACTCGAAAAATTTAGATACTGCTGTACTTGATGACGCTCCGCTACTGATAATAAATTCGTAATGTTTGGTATAACCATACCGTCATTGATGTCCTTGAACTTCGAACTTCCGGTAGTATATGGATATAGCATAAATTTAGAATTGAAAATGTAGCAGTCCGATGTATCAGGTAGGAATCCAAGTCCATTAATACGCACTGCGTGCTGTTTACTTTCATTGCGACACTGGAATGTTAATAGTATCTCCTCCGGCGTGTAGTAGATCCACAGTCCTCTGTCTGGCACTCTATGGAATGTTGTCATGTCTCGGCCCAGGTGCACTCGTCTCCCGCAGTTGGTTGGTAGGTCCCCTCCGACTTCCAGGAACAGGGTCGCCTCACAGGAATCTTCCGCTCGCAGTCGGACAGGAAACACCGGTTGACACAGGGCAGAAGCCCCGTCTGTGCAGTAGGTCAGGTCATGGTCGTCTAGCAGGCTGTACTTCTGCCGACCCGGAGAAATAGCCAGATACTTGCTCAAACCAGCTAGGCCTAAGGACTGCTTTAGGGTAGGGTCATATACAGGGAAGGATAAAATTCTGTAAAGTTCCATTGCCCTATCAGGTGACTTTAATGGTACTTTAAAAACAATTCGAACCCCTTGACTGATTTTTACTGCATAGGCTTCTAGTATTTTATAATGAAAATGCACAGTTTCTAACTCTGGAGATACCAATAAAGATAAATTGTCCGGTAATCGCTTCTCTAGATCTACTAACAACTCAGAAAGCTTATACGGCGATATTAAGGCGGCGGTCACGTGACCTCGAGCTAGACTGTCAACAGCGGCTTGAATTTGCATAAGTTCTGTGTATACACTCTGTACCACGAACTCCACACTCCTCACTAGTGAATATAAACTATTTTGGAAACTCAATGTAAAATTTAACTTGCCAATTTCCTGTGCGGTGTCAGCTTGGTAGGCCTGGAATTGTTCCAATTTTTCCCCAAACAACGCAGCCAAATGCCCTACGTCATGTTCTGTAACTGTCAAACCATCCTGAAGCGATTTGACATAACTTAACTGTTCCCCTTCAAAATGTGACAGTTCCTCTGTTACCCCAGCGAGTTTAGATAATTTATCATTGATTTTGAAAAAGTCGTCCGAATCCATTGTACCGAACGCATATTTCAAGGCCGAACCTACACTATCAAAAATAGCCCTTTTCCTACGTCTATCTATTTGTTCCTTATCATTCGTCATAAACATATTTAATTGAACTATCATTGATTTTAATCTATATATCCCCTCACTCATGCGACTCATTTCCTCCTGGGGCACCGGAACGGCATTTAGTGTAGCATTATCTATGATCCGAAAAACTACCCCTGCCAAATTGGCTACCAAGTCATCGTATCGTTTAATATCCAGGGTGGAAACTACGGTCCACGTCTCGCCGCTAATAATTAAATCTCTTTCCTTAATAAAAACAATCCCCGTAGGTAGTAACGTGCAATGCCTATTTCCGCATACAGGAGCACGTTCACTGTCTTGGCCTCTAGCTATGGCCGCAAAACTCCCTGCAAACAAGAATTCAGAATTACTACTCGGCCATGCCCCATATAAAAATCCTCCACCTTTAGACCCAGGCTATTTTATTCTTCACTATATCCTAATCCTCTCTTTACTCTTTATAGTTAATAACACCCCTCTGTTGATATTTACTCATTACTGTTTAAGTCACTACTATTATTAATATTATTTTCAAGTCGATAGGTTATTGGGTATTTAATTTTTAATCTACTATTTTTAGCTAACCTATTCATAACAGGTCGCCATGCATTTGTTTAAATTAGTAATACTGTTAGCTAAGATAGTTAATTTTGCCTGTACTATTTACTACAATTAATTAAGTTAACTAACTCTTTCAATTCTCAGCGCTATCAAACACCGGAACTCGCTATCGCACAAAACTCTTGCACTCCATATGTTCCATATCTGCTTATTTATTTACTGTCCTTACTTTCATTGTTTATTTAACTCAAGCCCCTTTTGTTCTTGCCCATAATTTCGAAACAATCCATTAAATATCCAATAATTCGCAAAACGGTGGACTCTCCGTATCACGCTTAGCTGCGTTAGCTTATTACTTTGTTTGAATTTTATTATTTTTCCTATTTTTATTTACGTTTTAAATTTACTTCTCCTCTTGATATTCGTTATATTAGGTCTCTGTTTAGTGTTATCCTCCGTTTCATGGCTCCCGTTCGCTAGGTTGTTTGGCACAGTTTGTTGCTTCCTACAGTAGTGTATTATTTCCTTTTAATCAGCTGCTTAACTATACTTTGGGACTAGTTTATTGAGGACGGAATCCGACTGACTGCTTGTTAAAATTCGGTTGACACACTGCCTAGTGTTGGTCTTAGTATGTTTAATCATTTACACGATTTTTATTAAGTTTTTGCTCCTATTATTTTTCTCTGTTTTTCACATTTTTCCTACATACGCTTTATTTTCAAGTTTTTTTTTAATGATATTTAGGCATTTTCTTATTATTATTTCTATTTGATGTATTTACCTATTATTTATTACTCATTTATAAATACTATTAAAGCTACTATTCCCATATGGGCTACTGTTAAATGGGCGGCCAGGGGGGGGGGGAGGTAACACCCTACCCCTGCGGCGCTCTTTGGGTGACTGGGATTTAAATAACAAGCCGAGTGGTGTGGGCGTACCGTAAGTTAACGGAGGTCTTTATTAACATTCTTTCTAATACAATTTACATAGTCAGGATGACACAATCGCCCAGTCACCGAACTGAAGGTCCAGGGGGTGAATAGCTTAGATATAAATTCTCTTAAGTTAACATGGCAATTTACAGTTTCAGAATTACAATTGATCAATCAAGATTATGGGAGAGGTGAGACAGGGACAGTCCTAGACCTAAGAGTCGTTGAGCAACTTACAGAGCAGTAGTAGCACGCCGTACATCGTGGTGGCGCGGATGACCCTATCTACTAAGAATACTGCGCCTATCTGGCTGACTGCTATCTAACTAACCGTCTTCTGAATGAATCCCTCGAGTCTGCCGGCGGCCTGCGGTCACCGGGTTTTATACCGGGACTCCTCCCTGCCCTGGGCCAATCAGCGAGCTAGTTTTGGCATCGGACTATATATGGAAACGCCCTTGGTCAACTCTCGATCTAGAAACTTCCACGGGAAATCCGGCTTTATCCTTGAGGTTAACGATGGACTTGTTCGTTAAAAACCTTCCACTGGAAGTGGTATTTTAATTCCAAGGAAATTCAGATAATTTGGACTCAAGCCACGGAGCTAGAGATATTTTCAAAGGTTAAGAATTTTGCAACCTCGAGCCGCTCATAACATTCGCCCCTGCTTAAATGAAAGACTGGGGTTCCGAAGAACAACCAGTTTTTCACCCTTGTTTGCGAAATTCTGATTATTGTCCCGGTCATAGGTGTCCTTGTCTCTTTCTCCTCAGTACAGGGTTTCTTATGTTAATACAGCAGTTAAAATTTCCAATATTCTACAGCTTACTTAATTCAAAATACCAATTACTTCTATCTGTCAACGCAGTTGACAACAATGTTTTGTTTAATAATGTACAAGTAACAGTTTTCGTACCAAGTCGCTCGGCGCTGGCGTTATCGCTTCCTGCGATAACTGAACCGCGTGGGCGCAGACCCCAAACGCTGAATTTTAGCGCGCCAGGGTGTGGTCATTTACAGTTAAACATGTGTCCTTACAACAAGTGGTTTATTCATTTCCATTCTACTACGGATTACACAGGTACTTCTACAATTGGTATAATTCTTTTCAGTTAATAAAAGGTCTAGAATTGATTAATTTTTAGAATGATTTCTCTGTATTGAATAAGTTGGTTTCCATTAAATCAAATCAGCAATCTGTAGTCAAATTAGCTAGTTTCTATAATATCCATTCCATGACCAATTTCACCCAGTCAAGCCACTATGGTTGCGTTAACCTTGTTTGGTACCTGGGCAATTGTCACAAGTTATATTCAATTTTAATTTAGTTTAATTTTAGTTCATTATTTTCATATTATCTCAAATTTGGAATATCATACTAGTTTAAGTATCTACATCTACTGATCGCTATGACTCGGCTAAAAGCCTTGATATTTTATGTCATTTACTGGTTAGCCCGTTTTTATTTTTAATATGTCATCATTAAGCTTCAAGCATTAGTAAATGGGTTTTAGCTAGCCACACTCAAAATAACCCTTTTCCTCAATATTTATTGTTAAACCTCTTTGAAAGTTAAAGGCCTTAACACCCTATGTATACCTTTACTTGATAAAATAGAATAAAATAAGTTTTAATAGAATGTAATAATATAATATAATAAAATCTACCTCTACCGTTATATGGCTGAACAAGCGGTTACATATTTATGCGATTTTACTAAGCATTATTCAGATATACTGTCTCCAGACATTCTGTTTCCCAAGTTCCATTATATATATGTTGAAAATGCAAACAATTAATAGTTATATGCCATGTGTAATATAGAATACAATGTTATACAGAGTAATACAATTTCTTACAATCCAATACAATACAATATAATAAAATACAGTAACAATACAATTTAATTTATGCAATCATCAAAGTACCATAGCTAACATCGTCGAGTTAGCTCTACATGTTTATTTATGCAAATATGGTGCAGCACTTGCGTATAAGGATTATACACATTATCGATCTGCCATTCTACCTTCAGCAATATCAATAAAGCAAAAGAAAATTAATAGTTTTATTCATTTTAATTTATTATTTACTTTTTATGGCTTTTACAAATCTTATATGTATTTATTTATTTTTTTTATATTTTTAAACCCCAGTTTAAGTTGGGATTGCTATATATGACCCATTAGAACTCAAGTGCCCTTCGCTTATTATACAAATACAATGATTAGACGCATTAAATCTTATTTCCTAATTCATGCAAGAACAATAATATTTCAACTTGAAGTCGTCCATAATTTCACACCTTATATCTAATCACAATTATTTTTGTTACATTATACCTTTTAAACAACTGTCCCCTTGTTGCTACCGTCAACCGATATAGTCCAGTTCCCTAGTAATATGTAGTTAAGTGTCCATTCTAACAACTACCACCATTGTTGCTAGGGTCACCCTTCTCACTCGACACTTTTCGCTTCACTTTTATTACGTCGCAATTTAAATCTTGGAATACATAATCTTATATTAATATTTTACACATTTTACCTTAAGCAATTTCTTAGGTTTTATTACACTTATCATCAAAATGCAATACATTATTATGTTACATATTACTTTATTACACATTGTTACCTTCTGCATACACACCTCATACGTTCATACTTCTGTGACACTTCTCACAACTACCTACAGCTAATTTGCGCAAGTAAATTTACTTAACTTTGTTAAGTGGGTTAGGGTCGAGATATGCCTTCTCGGTTTATGTACATTTTACATTTTACATTACATTTTAATTTAAAGTTTGAATTTAGTTAGATCAAATCAAATTTTCACACGTTTTAAATTGTTATCGCTTACCGCCTAGCACAGTTATCGTCTTACCAGAATTGTATGTATGTATTATGAGTTATAACCTTAATTAAAGCTGGTTACGATATAATATATGATATACGCAGATTATATATGTCTACACAAGCTATAATATATTTACTGAATATTTAAGCCTTCACCTTTGCATATTTATTGCAAACTGGTTAAATAAAATTGCATAGTTCAATTGAATAGGGAGAGGATGCGTTTGACCTAATGTATCTTAACGCCTAATACTTTGAGTCCTTAGTTATTCTTATCTTATATCTGTTTGATTTGTCCTAATAGCGTGCGGCAACCTGCGGTCACCGGCTTTTATACCGGGACTCCTCCCTGCCCTGGGCCAATCAGCGAGCTAGTTTTGGCATCGGACCATATATGGAAACGCCCTTGGTCAACTCTCGATCTAGAAACTTCCACGGGAAATCCGGCTTTATCCTTGAGGTAACGATGGACTTGTTCGTTAAAAACCTTCCACTGGAAGTGGTATTTTAATTCCAAGGAAATTCAGATAATTTGGACTCAAGCCACGGAGCTAGAGATATTTTCAAAGGTTAAGAATTTTGGAAACCTCGAGCCGCTCATAACATTCGCCCCTGCTTAAATGAAAGACTGGGGTTCCGAAGAACATCCAGTTTTTCACCCTTGTTTGCGAAATTCTTATTACTGTCCCGGTCATAGGTGTCCTTGTCTCTTTCTCCTCAGTACAGGGTTTTTTATGTTAGTACAACAGATAAAATTTCCAATATTCTACAGCTTACTTAATTCAAAATACCAATTACTTCTATCTGTCAACGCAGTTGACAACAAGGTTTTGTTTAATAATTTACAAGTAACAGTTTTCGTACCAAGTAGCTTGGCGCTGGCGATATCGCTTCCTGCGATAACTAAACCGCGTGGGCGCAGACCCCAAACGCTGAATTTTAGCGCGCCAGGGTGTGGTCATTTACAGTTAAACATGTGTCCTTACAACAAGTGGTTTATTCGTTTCCATTCTACTACGGATTACACAGGTACTTCTACAATTGGTATAATTTTTTTCAGTTAATAAAAAGGTTTAGACTTGATTAATTTTTAGAATGATCTCTATGTATTGAATAAGTTGGTTTCCATTAAATCAAATCAGCAATCTGTAGTCAAATTAGCTAGTTTCTATAATATCCATTCCATGACCAATTTCACCCAGTCAAGCCACTATGGTTGCGTTAACCTTGTTTGGTACCTAAGCAATTGTCACAAGTTATATTCAATTTTAATTTAGTTTAATTTTAGTTCATTATTTTCATATTATCTCAAATTTGGAATATCATACTAGTTTAAGTATCTACATCTACTGATCGCTATGACTCGGCTAAAAGCCGTGATATTTTATGTCATTTACTGGTTAGCCCGTTTTTATTTTTAATATGTCATCATTAAGCTTCAAGCATTAGTAAATGGGTTTTAGCTAGCCACACTCAAAATAACCCTTTTCCTCAATATTTATTGTTAAACCTCTTTGAAAGTTAAAGGCCTTAACACCCTATGTATACCTTTACTTGATAAAATAGAATAAAATAAGTTTTAATAGAATGTAATAATATAATATAATAAAATCTACCTCTACCGTTATATGGCTGAACAAGCGGTTACATATTTATGCGATTTTACTAAGCATTATTTAGATATACTGTCTCCAGACATTCTGTTTCCCAAGTTCCATTATATATATGTTGAAAATGCAAACAATTAATATTTATATGCCATGTGTAATATAGAATACAATGTTATACGGAGCAATACAATTTCTTACAATACAATACATTACAATATAATAAAATACAGTAACAATACAATTTAATTTATGCAATCATCAAAGTACCATAGCTAACATCGTCGAGTTAGCTCTACATGTTTATTTATGCAAATATGGTGCAGCACTTGCGTATAAGGATTATACACATTATCGATCTGCCATTCTACCTTCAGCAATATCAATAAAGCAAAAGAAAATTAATATTTTTATTCATTTTAATTTATTATTTACTTTTTATGGCTTTTACAAATCTTATATGTATTTATTTATTTTTTTTATATTTTTAAACCCCAGTTTAAGTTGGGATTGCTATATATGACCCATTAGAACTCAAGTGCCCTTCGCTTATTATACAAATACAATGATTAGACGCATTAAATCTTATTTCCTAATTCATGCAAGAACAATAATATTTCAACTTGAAGTCGTCCATAATTTCACACCTTATATCTAATCACAATTATTTTTGTTACATTATACCTTTTAAACAACTGTCCCCTTGTTGCTACCGTCAACCGATATAGTCCAGTTCCCTAGTAATATGTAGTTAAGTGTCCATTCTAACAACTACCACCATTGTTGCTAGGGTCACCCTTCTCACTCGACACTTTTCGCTTCACTTTTATTACGTCGCAATTTAAATCTTGGAATACATAATCTTATATTAATATTTTACACATTTTACCTTAAGCAATTTCTTAGGTTTTATTACACTTATCATCAAAATGCAATACATTATTATGTTACATATTACTTTATTACACATTGTTACCTTCTGCATACACACCTCATACGTTCATACTTCTGTGACACTTCTCACAACTACCTACAGCTAATTTGCGCAAGTAAATTTACTTAACTTTGTTAAGTGGGTTAGGGTCGAGATATGCCTCCTCGGTTTATTTACATTTTACATTACATTTTAATTTAAAGTTTGAATTTAGTTAGATCAATTAAAATTTTCACACGTTTTAAATTGTTATCGCTTACCGCCTAGCACAATTATCGTCTTACCAGAATTGTATGTATGTATTATGAGTTATAACCTTAATTAAAAGCTGGTTATGATATAATATATGATGTACGCAGATTATATATGTTTACACAAGCTATAATATATTTACTGAATATTTAAGCCTTCACCTTTGCATATTTATTGCAAACTGGTTAAATAAAATTGCATAGTTCAATTGAATAGGGAGAGGATGCGTTTGACCTAATGTATCTTAACGCCTAATACTTTGAGTCCTTAGTTATTCTTATCTTATATCTGTTTGATTTGTCCTAATAGCGTGTAACGCATTTGCTTAATTATATTACTTTATGCTTTACTGCTTCGATTAATATTTAGGTAATTTTGACAGTAATATTTCCTAATGAAAATCTTTAGTAATTTAACAACTTAATTCATATGAATGTTATTTAACACTTATATTATTGCTTTTGACAAACTACGTTTAATTTAGATATTTATTTATTTTATATTTCCTGAATGTTAAACATGATGAGCGACATGAAGTAGACAGAGCACTTTTACTTTCCTTTTCACAATTTAAATTTATCAATTCTCACATACCTGTGGTTTTCCTCCAGCTCCTCTGGTCTCCCCGGCAGCCCCCGCACGCGAACACGGTTTTCTTTTTTTTTCCTTTTTGAATTTCAACTGAATTTTAACCTTTTAAATATGACATTAACGCACTCTGTTCAACAAAAGTATATATATTCAAAAAAAATTCTATTTACAATTAAATTATTTGATTCTACTGTGGTGGGTGGCGGCCCGGACGTCCCCTGGGAGAGTCACCCTGACCCACGGGTGGGCCTGGGTCGTTCACCTCCCGAGCTGGGGGTGTTCTCTCCACCGGCGCTGCCCGCCGGATAGGAGTCACCACCCCGACCGGGCGGTGTCGGCCGGCCGGGGGAGTCCCAAACGGGACTAATTCTCTATTTTCCGCCAAGCGGCGGTCGGCATCCCATTGCTGGGATAGCGTCCTCAACCTGAACCCCCGGTTCTGTTCCATTGGAAAGGGCGGCCGCCGCCGGCGCTGCTCTAGCAGGGCGGCCCGCCGGCCTTCATCCAGCTCCTCTCCCAGCTCGGGACTTGTGGGGTATTGTACGAAGTGCACCTCTTGGCTCCCTGGGTGCCCCCAGACTTCCCCCCAACTCCATCCATACACGGACCCCACCGGGTTAACGACTGCGTCCGACACGTACCACTCCCGTTCCACCGGGACCCCTCGACCAGTCGTGCTCATGGCTGCGCGTAAACTGCCCTTTAAAACACAGGTAAAGAAACCTCGACTAGAACCACAAACTTAACCAAGCTAGATAACCCAATCCCCAATCAGGGACAGGAAGTGGTTATGTCTTACTTTCGTCGCTCATCTCACACACAAAGTAACGTATCCTCTCTCTTTCCTTAATCGAAGTTTATGCTTAATAAATATGTCTACCCGACACCAGGGGACTAGCCCCTTATAAATTCAATTTTATGGAACCACTACGTTATTCAGCTGCTAATGAGGACCCTATTTCTGTGGCCTCATTAAATTTGCATGTTAAATCTGCATGGACTATCATCTATGATGATAAAAAAAAAACATTATTTAAGTTTCCTCCTCTCAACGTTTTACTCAAGACGCTGAACGTATTGCTTCCATATCAAACCTCTACTCTACATTATAAACCTCTATTCTGCATTATGTAATTTTTTAAAATATTATAAGCTAGATATACAATTTTGTTAATTCAAAATTTTGTTTCCACTGACACTGCACTTCTTTTTCCCCCTTATTAAGAACTCCCCCTTCTCTTAAATTTTTCTTATCACTTTCCCCTTTTTAATCCCCCTAGCTCACTCACTTATAGCCGCATCTCACAGGTGTGCCGGGTCCTTGTCTCACTACAGCTCGGTCGCCTCTCCGCTGGCTGATGACTCCCTTCGCCCCAATGAACACCTCCGTAGTGGTCGCAGCTCGACGTCCAACCGGCTGTCTAAGTCTGACGATGGTCCGCAGATCTGTCGGTACATAGTTGGTGTAGGACTGCGAACAGCCCGGTCCACCATCTCTCGCTGCACTTCTCCCTCGATGCCGTTCTCCTGAACAGGTCGGTGGGAGCATAGCCAGAGCCACATTAGGCAGTTCGTAATTGACCGGAAATAGCACACACAGAATAATACAATGACTACCAGAGCAGTTATGACTCCGGCGCCTATAGAATAGTTCCTCTTCACTTCCCAGCTCTTGAATTCAGTGGTCTCCGCGTTAATCAACCGCAACACTTGAGTCAAATGTGAATACTTTTGTCCTGGAATCACCGCTCGATTAACAATGTCCGAAATTAATTTAAAATCACTCGAAAAATTTAGATACTGCTGTACTTGATGACGCTCCGCTACTGATAATAAATTCGTAATGTTTGGTATAACCATACCGTCATTGATGTCCTTGAACTTCGAACTTCCGGTAGTATATGGATATAGCATAAATTTAGAATTGAAAATATAGCAGTCCGATGTATCAGGTAGGAATCCAAGTCCATTAATGCGCACGGCGTGCTGTTTACTTTCATTGCGACACTGGAATGTTAATAGTATCTCTTCCGGCGTGTAGTAGATCCACAACCCTCTGTCTGGCACTCTATGGAATGTTGTCATGTCTCGGCCCAGGTGCACTCGTCTCCCGCAGTTGGTTGGTAGGTCCCCTCCGACTTCCAGGAACAGGGTCGCCTCACAGGAATCTTCCGCTCGCAGTCGGACAGGAAACACCGGTTGACACAGGGCAGAAGCCCCGTCTGTGCAGTAGGTCAGGTCATGGTCGTCTAGCAGGCTGTACTTCTGCCGACCCGGAGAAATAGCCAGATACTTGCTCAAACCAGCTAGGCCTAAGGACTGCTTTAGGGTAGGGTCATATACAGGAAAGGATAAAATTCTGTAAAGTTCCATTGCCCTATCAGGTGACTTTAATGGTACATTAAAAACAATTCGAACCCCTTGACTGATTTTTACTGCATAGGCTTCTAGTATTTTATAATGAAAATGCACAGTTTCTAACTCTGGAGATACCAATAAAGATAAATTGTCCGGTAATCGCTTCTCTAGATCTACTAACAACTCAGAAAGCTTATACGGCGATATTAAGGCGGCGGTCACGTGACCTCGAGCTAGACTGTCAACAGCGGCTTGAATTTGCATAAGTTCTGTGTATACACTCTGTACCACGAACTCCACACTCCTCACTAGTGAATATAAACTATTTTGGAAACTCAATGTAAAATTTAACTTGCCAATTTCCTGTGCGGTGTCAGCTTGGTAGGCCTGGAATTGTTCCAATTTTTCCCCAAACAACGCAGCCAAATGCCCTACGTCATGTTCTGTAACTGTCAAACCATCCTGAAGCGATTTGACATAACTTAACTGTTCCCCTTCAAAATGTGACAGTTCCTCTGTTACCCCAGCGAGTTTAGATAATTTATCATTGATTTTGAAAAAGTCGTCCGAATCCATTGTACCGAACGCATATTTCAAGGCCGAACCTACACTATCAAAAATAGCCCTTTTCCTACGTCTATCTATTTGTTCCTTATCATTCGTCATAAGCATATTTAATTGAACTATCATTGATTTTAATCCATATATCCCCTCACTCATGCGACTCATTTCCTCCTGGGGCACCGGAACGGCATTTAGTGTAGCATTATCTATGATCCGAAAAACTACCCCTGCCAAATTGGCTACCAAGTCATCGTATCGTTTAATATCCAGGGTGGAAACTACGGTCCACGTCTCGCCGCTAATAATTAAATCTCTTTCCTTAATAAAAACAATCCCCGTAGGTAGTAACGTGCAATGCCTATTTCCGCATACAGGAGCACGTTCACTGTCTTGGCCTCTAGCTATGGCCGCAAAACTCCCTGCAAACAAGAATTCAGCATTACTACTCGGCCATGCCCCATATAAAAATCCTCCACCTTTAGACCCAGGCTATTTTATTCTTCACTATATCCTAATCCTCTCTTTACTCTTTATAGTTAATAACACCCCTCTGTTGATATTTATTCATTACTGTTTAAGTCACTACTATTATCAATATTATTTTCAAGTCGATAGGTTATTGGGTATTTAATTTTTAATCTACTATTTTTAGCTAACCTATTCATAACAGGTCGCCATGCATTTGTTTAAATTAGTAATACTGTTAGCTAAGATAGTTAATTTTGCCTGTACTATTTACTACAATTAATTAAGTTAACTAACTCTTTCAATTCTCAGCGCTATCAAACACCGGAACTCGCTATCGCACAAAACTCTTGCACTCCATATGCTCCATATCTGCTTATTTATTTACTGTCCTTACTTTCATTGTTTATTTAACTCAAGCCCCTTTTGTTCTTGCCCATAATTTCGAAAAAATCCATTAAATATCCAAAAATTCGCAAAACGGTTATACCGAACATTACGAATTTGTTATCAGTAGCGGAGCGTCATCAAGTACAGCAGTATCTAAATTTTTCGAGTGATTTTAAATTAATTTCGGACATTGTTAGTCGAGCGGTAGTTCCAGGGCAAAAGTATTCACATTTGACTCAAGTGTTGCGGTTAATTAACGCGGAGACCACTGAATTCAAGAGCTGGGAAGCGAAGAGGAACTATTCAATAGGCGCCGGAGTCATAACTGCTCTGGTAGTCATTGTATTATTCTGTGTGTGCTATTTCCGGTCAATTACGAACTGCCTAATGTGGCTCTGGCTATGCTCCCACCGACCTGTTCAGGAGAACGGCATCGAGGGAGAAGTGCAGCGAGAGATGGTGGACGGGCTGTTCGCAGTCCTACACCAACTATGTACCGACAGATCTGCGGACCGTCGTCGGACTTGGACAGCCGTTTGGACGTCGAGCTGCGACCACTACGGAGGTGTTCATTGGGGCGAAGGGAGTCATCAGCCAGTGGAGAGGCGACCGAGCTGTAGTGAGGCAAGGACCCGGTACACCTGTGAGATGCGGCTATAAGTGAGTGAGCTAGGGGAATTAAAAAGGGGAAAGTGATAAAAATTTAAGAGAAGGGGGAGTTCTTAATAAGGGGGAAAAAGAAGTGCAGTGTCAGTGGAAACAAAATTTAGAATTAACAAAATTGTATATCTAGCTTATAATATTTTTAAAATTACATAATGTAGAGTAGAGATTTAAAATGGAAGCAATACGTTCAGAATCTTGAGTAAAACGTTGAGAGAAGGAAATTTAAATAATGTTTTTTTTATCATCATAGATGATAGTCCATGCAGATTTAACATGCAAATTTAATGAGGCCACCGAAATAGGGTCCTCATTAGCAGCTGAGTAACGTAGTGGTTCCATAAAATTGAATTTATAAGGGGCTAGTCCCCTGGTGTCGGGTAGACATATTTATTAAGCATAAACTTCGATTAAGGAAAGAGAGAGGATACGTTACTTTGTGTGTGAGATGAGCGACGAAAGTATGACATAACCACTTCCTGTCCCTGATTGGGGATTGGGTTATCTAGCTTGGTTAAGTTGTGGTTCTAGTCGAGGCTTTTCTACCTGTGGTTTTTAGGGCAGTTCACGCGTAGCTATGTTCATGGCAGGACGAGGGAACCCGAGTGAGCGTGTGTGGTTTGTGACGGACCCGGTGTTAAGCCCCGTGGGGACGATGAATGGTAGGGTCTGGGGGGAGTTCTGGGGGCGCCCGGGTCAACCGGGAGTGCGGTTCGTGCGCTACCCGCCGGAGCCCATGTTGGGGGCAGAATTAAGCAGGGACAGGCGGGTAGCCCTGTTGGAGCAGCGTCGGCGGCGGCCACCCTTGCCCACAGGGCAAGGCCGAGGGGCAACAATGAGGGCGGCGTTCCAGCGATGGGACGCAGACCGCCGCCTCATGGAGAACCGGGAGTTAATACCATACTGCACTCCCCCGGTCAGCCGTCGCCGCCCGGTCGGGATGGCGCTGCCCACCCGGCGGGCATTGCCGACCGAGGAAACACCCCCCGACCAGCAGGACGGAGCGGAAGCGGAAGCCTCCGGTCAATATGAGGAAGACGACCCAGGCCCACCCGTGGGTCGAGGGAACTACGCTAGGGGGCGTCCGGGCCGTCACCCACCGCGATAGGTTTGAGGGGACCCTCGCCTAAATTGTAAATAGAAACTTTTCTTTTTATCTGTTGTTAATTAAAGTGATTTTTTTTCTCTCTTTTCTCGTTTTAATTTTTCTTATTACATAAATGATTAAATAAAAGAAAAACAATTCGGTGTGCGTGTGCGGAGCCAGCCCAGTAGTCCAAAAGAGGAAAACCACAGGTATGTGAGAATTGATAAATTTAAATTGTGAAAAGGAAAGTAAAAGTGCTCTGTCTACTCCATGTCGCTCATCATGTTTTTTCATTCAGAAAAAGATAAAATAAATAAATATCTAAATTAAACGTAGTTTGTCAAAAGCAAAATAAGTGTTAAATAACATTCATATGAATTAAGTTGTTCAATTACTAAAGATTTTCATTAGGAAATATTACTGTCAAAATTACCTAAATATTAATCGAAGCAGTAAAGCATTGAGTAATATAACTAAGCAAATGCGTTGCACGCTATTAGGACAAATCAAACAGATATAAGATAAGAATAACTAAGGACTCAAAGTATTAGGCGTTAAGACAAATTAGGTCAAACGCATCCTCTCCCTATTCAATTGAACTATGCAATTTGATTTAACCAAATTGCAATAAATATGCAAAGGTGAAGGCTTAACAATATTCAGTAAATATATTATAGCTTGTGTAAACATATATAATCTGCGTACATCATATATTATATCATAACCAGCTTTTAATTAAGGTTATAACTCATAATACATACATACAATTCTGGTAAGACGATAACTGTGCTAGGCGGTAAGCGATAACAATTTAAAACGTGTGAAAATTTGATTTGATCTAACTAAATTCAAACTTTAAATTAAAATGTAATGTAAAATGTAAATAAACCGAGGAGGCATATCTCGACCCTAACCCACTTAACAAAGTTAAGTAAATTTACTTGCGCAAATTAGCTGTAGGTAGTTGTGAGAAGTGTCACAGAAGTATGAACGTATGAGGTGTGTATGCAGAAGGTAACAATGTGTAATAAAGTAATATTTAACATAATAATGTATTGCATTTTGATGATAAGTGTAATAAAACCTAAGAAATTGCTTAAGGTAAAATGTGTAAAATATTAATATAAGATTATGTATTCCAAGAATTGAATTGTGACGTAATAAAAGTGAAGCGAAAAGTGTCGAGTGAGAAGGGTGACCCTAGCAACAATGGTGGTAGTTGTTAGAATGGACACTTAACTACATATTACTAGGGAACTGGACTATATCGGTTGACGGTAGCAACAAGGGGACAGTTGTTTAAAAGGTATATTGTAACAAAAATAATTGTGATTAGATATAAGGTGTGAAATTATGGACGACTTCAAGTTGAAATATTATTGCACTTGCATGAATTAGGAAATAAGTTTTAATGCGTCTAATCATTGTATTTGTATAATAAGCGAAGGGCACTTGAGTTCTAATGGGTCATATATAGCAATCCCAACTTAGACTGGGGTTTAAAAATAAAAAAAAAAATAAATACATATAAGATTTGTAAAAGCCATAAAAAGTAAATAATAAATTAAAATGAATAAAAATATTAATTTTCTTTAGCTTTATTGATATTGCTGAAGGTAGAATGGTAGATCGATAATGTGTATAATCCTTATACGCAAGTACTGCACCATATTTGCATAAATAAACATGTAGAGCTAACTCGACTATGTTATCTATGGTATCTTAAGGATTGCGTAAATTGAATTGTACTGCAATTTATTATATTGTAATGTATTGTATTGTAAGAAATTGTATTGCTCCGTATAACATTGTATTCTATATTACACATGGCATATAAATATTAATTGTTTGCATTTTCAACATATATATAAGGAATTTGGGAAACAGAATGTCTGGAGACAGTATATCTAAATAATGCTTAGTAAAATCGCATAAATATGTAACCGCTTGTTCAGCCATATAACGGTAGAGGTAGATTATTATATTTTATTATTACATTCTATTAAAACCTATTTTATTCTATTTTATCGAGTAAAGATATTCAGGTGTTAAGGCCTTTAACTTTCAAAGAGGTTTAACAATAAATATTGAGGAAAAGGGTTATTTTGAGTGTGCCTAGCTAAAACCCATTTACTAATGCTTGAAGCTTAATGATGACATATTAAAAATAAAAACGGGCTAACCAGTAAATGACATAAAATATCAAGGCTTTTAGCCGAGTCATAGCGATCAGTAGATGTAGATACTTAAACTAGTATGATATTCCAAATTTGAGATAATATGAAAATAATGAACTAAAATTAAACTAAATTAAAATTGAATATAACTTGTGACAATTGCTTAGGTACCAAACAAGGTTAACGCAACCATAGTGGCTTGACTGGGTGAAATTGGTCATGGAATGGATATTTTAGAAACTAGCTAATTTGACTACAGATTGCTGATTTGATTTAATGGAAACCAACTTATTCAATACAGAGAAATCATTCTAAAAATTAATCAATTCTAGACCTTTTATTAACTGAAAAGAATTATACCAATTGTAGAAGTACCTGTGTAATCCGTAGTAGAATGGAAATGAATAAACCACTTGTTGTAAGGACACATGTTTAACTGTAAATGACCACACCCTGTCGCGCTAAAATTCAGCGTTTGGGGTCTGCGCCCACGCGGTTCAGTTATCGCAAGAAGCGATAACGCCAGCGCCGAGCGACTTGGTACGAAAACTGTTACTTGTAAATTATTAAACAAAACCTTGTTGTCAACTGCGTTGACAGATAGAAGTAATTGGTATTTTGAATTAAGTAAGCTGTAGAGTATTGGAAATTTTATCTGTTATACTAACATAAGGAACCCTGTACTGAGGAGAAAGAGACAAGGACACCTATGACCGGGACAATAATCAGAATTTCGCAAACAAGGGTGAAAAACTGGTTGTTCTCCGGAACCCCAGTCTTTCATTTAAGCAGGGGCGAATGTTATGAGCGACTCGAGGTTGCAAAATTCTTAACAGGGAGGAGTCCCGGTATAAAAGCCGGTGACCGCAGGTTGCCGGCGTATAGACTCGAGGGACTCATTCAGAAGACAGTTAGTTAGATAGCAGTCAGCCAGATAGGCGCAGTATTTCTTAGTAGATAGGGTCATCCGCGCCACCACGATGTACGGCGTGCTACTACTGCTCTGTAAGTTGCTCAACGACTCTTAGGTCTAGGACTGTCCCTGTCTCACCTCTCCCATAATCTTGATTGATCAATTGTAATTCTGAATCTGTAAATTGCCATGTTAACTTAAGAGAATTTATATCTAGGCTATTCACCCCCTGGGCCTTCAGTCCGGTGGCTGGGCGATTGAATCATCCTGACTATGTAAATTGTATTAGAAAGAATGTTAATAAAGACCTCCGTTAACTTACGGTACGCCCACACCGCTCGGCTTGTTATTTAAATCCCAGTCACCCATAGAGCGCCGCAGGGGTAGGGCGTTACCTCCCCCCCTGGCCGCCCATATAACATTACCTATTGTGACAGGCGCTGGGACGGACTGCTCAGTCCCGAACCGCTCTGAAAACAAAAAATAAACTGTCTAAGTATACACATTCTATGAATACTAACCCTACCATAAAGTTTAAAAAGAGAAAACAAATTACTTACTGCACGTATAGACAGCACGTCAAGATCATCAGCAAAAAACATATCCTGACTAAGAGTTTGGGGAGTTTGGTCACCATCCTGAGGAGTCGTTGATGACAGATCCTGAAAAAAATTACTAACTAAGTAAACTACTAAATGTATAGTGGGTAAATCTATAGTGGAATTGTTTGAGACTTTGATTACCTGATTATTGGGCGGGATGTTTTCATCTTGGTCGAAACCAATCACCAAGCGAAGGCACACGAGAGCTAAAACTTGGAACAACATGATAACTAAAACAACCACTGCAGAGTGCATAGTACCATAATACCGGGTCAGAGACCCGTATTTATACGCAATATCCCTTCCAACACCGGTGTAAACAGCCAACCAATCACAGCCCGCAGATTCCGTGAGTCCCGTTAGCCGCGCCCCCACACTGTTCTCCTCTCTCAGTTAGCCGTGATGTCGCCTCCGAGCTTAACCCAACTTTGGCTTAAGCACTATTGTTTAAAATTTAATTCCCTACACGAAATTCAAAATTTAAACGTTCCGTTTTTAATAAAAAAATTACTAATTGAAGAGCATAAAAGTAAATGTTACAACACAGATTTTAATGTTTTTCTCAGGAAAGGGTATTGCAGTAGATGCTACTCAGTGGGTACAATTATTAATAAGGTTAACGTTGTTACTGTATGCGTAACTGTGTATAGTTCTTCTTTTTGTTTTACAGATATATGCAAGAGCGCCGCATCGGTTCCGGGGGACCGGTGGTGACTGGGTGGCCGGGAACGTATCCCTAGGCTACCACATGCGCCGGCCGTACACACAGCCCCGGTACTGCCTCGAGTGCGGGAGGTTTCCGCTCTCTCTTGGGCGACCTATCCAAGGATGCTCCTGTTAATGTAAGTTATGTTTATTTAAATATTTTAAATTTCCCGGTCAAGTCCCCCCTCCCGCGGTAGCGGTTGCATTTATCTGGCGCAGTGATCGAGCGCTAACATGGGTTTTATATGGCAAAACGTGTAGCCAACCTAAGAAAATTGCAAAACAAAAAATATGACCTACATACCGTGGTACCAACCGTAAATATGTAGTTATATATATAAAGATGTATAATAACGTAGTTATATATATATATATATAATGATGTATAATAAGGTTTTATATATGTATAAAGATGGTTTTATAATAACGTAGTTATGTCACGCTACCAATACCTGCAGTATTATAATGTAAGAGAGAATAACCGACAGAGGCTGATACGCATGAGCGCTCGAGCGTATCGCTTCTTCGGCAAGCCACAGAGCACTTAGCGCTGACCCTATAATGACACGTTTTAAAACGCTGACTCGTAACCACTCAAGGGATTACAAACAACAGCAACCCATTATCATAGTTGAGTGTTTCTTACGCAAGTGAGTATCGTATGGTTACTATTTATCTTAGCTGACTGCTTCTCACCAGTTGATCACAACCAACATCCCCAGTTCGTAGCAGGCACTGGACCACATCACGTCACACCAGGTAAGTAAAAAAAATCATTTTTAAAACAACATTTATTTATTCCTTACATCGTAACACAGAATTAAATACTCAATCTGAACTGTTATTAACGCATAGTAAAATTTATTAAATACAATTACAAATTGTGTAGGTTTCAAAAAAAATGTCTCTAGCTTAAATCCTCTTGTTAGTTTTCTTTAACAATTCATTTATAAAAAATGTAGTGGTTCTAAGATGATATTGAACAATGAATTGTCTTCTTCAATTATGTTGTAATTTAAGACTTAGCAAAATAATTTACTAAATACATTGAAAAAATTTAGGACTTATTAAATTTACTTTATGCTTTTAAACAATTCAAGACTTACTTTAATTTATTAATACAATATTATACATTGAAACAAGGTAGGACTTATTAAACTAACTCAGGACTTAGCGAAATAATTTAAAAATACAATATTATGCATTGAAAAAACTTTAGGACTTATTAAATTTATAACACTAAAAAAAACCTGATGATTAAAAAACAGTCTTGTGCGAATAATAACTACACTCCTGCAAAAGGGGCAGCAGGTGACCCGGCGACTACAAGCGGGGCACAAAGCATGCCCACACGGGTGTAGTGCCACAGTTGGCAAGGCACTGATACAAATTTGGCAAACTATGTACCTCGGCTGTTCCGTTGGTGGAGGTGTGCCACGGATAATAAGATCGTCCATCCTTCTGTCGTTATAGCTGAGGATCCTCTCCATGGTGGCACGGAGCTCCTCCCACACAGCCGGAGCGATCTCACGGATTTGGTCGTCCTCCAAGGCGTTCCGTGACAAGGTCAGCGCTTCACCCAGCTCTGTCCGGACGGCTGCGATCCGGTTGACGATGCCCGGAACATCCTGGGTGGTGTTTGTCCCACGCTCCTGAAAACCACATCAGGTAAGAATCTATTCGTAAAGTTAATTATTATCCTATATCTTACAAACGAATGACTTGTAACCTTACCATCTCAAAAAGCCGCCTCCTCATCCGTAACAGGCCTTCCTCAAAGCGACGGACGCTGCAATCGGCAGGGGGGTCGACCGCGGGCATTTGTTCCTCATACCGTAAATTCTGAAAAATTACAAATTAAATATAATACAAGTTCACAAAACAAAAATAAACCCTAACCCCAATAAAGATACTTACAATAGGTTCAACCCGTCTTGGCGGTCCCGCTACCTCCCTTGCACCGGTGCTCGGCCTGTCTACCCTTTCCTCCAAGGTAGTAATGTGGACCTCTGGTATTGACTGTAAAAAACAAACGATCAATTATCACAAGTAATTCACCAGTAAAAAACAACATACAACAATATAACAAAATAAAAATTACCGAAAGTCTGGGAGCTCTCGAGCCCGAGGGAAAGGCGAATACGTCCTCCTCCACCCTTGCACCAACCTCGTCCCGATCAGCAAACGGAATTGCAGGTACTTGCACCGCCCTAATCCCAGTTACGTTCCGCCCCTGTAAATAATGTTTATATTATTATTATAACTAAAACCTAAAATGTATATCAAACATACGCAACCGTTAAACCTTATTACTTACAAGACTATTTAGTGAAGGTCGGCTATGCCAGGAGGGGAGTACCCTTGAGGGTGTAGGGCTGTTTGGTCGGGCTTCAAAAAACCTGTCCCGCCGACGCACGTCCCCCTCCTCCATCCTTGCACCTGTTACGTTCTGCCCCTGAAAAAACAGAGACCATTAACACCATTATTAAAACCTATGACTAAAAAAATACTTTAAACAATACGACGATACTAACCGTATAGTTTAAATGGCTAATCAGTGTCCTCGCACTCGTTTCCTCTGAATGGATAGTAACCGGCCCACCCGATGTTATCCGTAGAGGGGGTTCGGGCAAGTGAGTACGTCTTATTGGTTCACCGCCCCTCTGTAAATAAAAAACAAAGGTATCAGATATTATTACCTAGAGATATTACATCTTATAAACATCATCGATACCAAAACATACCATTAAGCGTGTGAGACACCAGCCGTCCCCAGCGATAACGGCCCTCTCTCCAAACTAGTACAACCCCGTCTCGTAGGTGTTTCTAATTTCCGCCCATAACTCAAGCCTCCGCTGAGTAAACGTTGACTCTGTCACCTGGCGGTACCGTGGTGGGTATCTGACGCTTCTGGGGTTGTTCTGAAAACAAAATACAATTAGTGTAATAAAATACCCGTACTTAAAACTATATACTCCCCCATACACCAAAATAGTTACTGCACGTATAGAGAGCAGGTATCCATCCTCGCTTATAAAATATTGGGATTCGCCATCACTACCGTCGAGCTGAAAAAGAAAATATAAAATCAATTATACAATTATAAAAATAAGCAAGTGAAAAAAACAAGTACCTATATAATAATAATAATTAATCACCTCAGTGTTAGCCAGATGAACCGCGTATGTCGTGATTGGGTTAGCGGGCCTTGGGTGTGGAGACCGGTCCCTTACCTGAAAAGCAAACAGTATATTGTAACTAATTTTAATGTTTTATTATTGTATTATTTTATTGTTTACTACATTATTAACGCTAAAAATCACATAGCAATGATATGTCCTTACCGAGGTGCCACGTCTAATAATATTAGGCATCGTCCGCCTGACAGGATATGCTGGTCTCTGCCACTGAAAAAAAAACATTAGAGTTAGAGAAAACCATAAACAACCCCTAACCTCTACGTGCAAGTATTGCTAAATAAAAAAATATAAAACTTACAGTTCCTAACTCTCGCATGCTAGTCTCTATAAGATCAGGAGCTATCTCAGACTGCAACAGATAAATAAAATAAAATTTAGACTTACATTTTCTAAACCTTGAGAGATTGCCTCCCGGGCCTCAGGGCTTAGACCGGCAATATCGTGCTGTAACAAAAAAACACAAACCAAATAATACTATTAAATAAATATAAAACTATAAACGTTGAAAAACACGGAATAAAACCCATGCTAACCGTAAACCTATTTCTGGTCAACAAACTGCCGTCATCAAGGAAGGTCCGCGAGGTCTCGATATATATATATATATCCCAGACTCGCCAGACAATCTTAACATCTGCCTAATCCTGCCGTTATACTCGTCCAAAACACATAAAAACATGTATAAACAAACGCTGTTATAAAGGCTAATATAATCATAACGAATATATAAACTAAATAAATTAACCCACCTGAGATATGGGTTGTAAACCGCTAACCGTAGAAGACCCACTCTGAAAAAATAAAAAATTATAATTAACCTCATTTCAATGTAAAAACCTGAACTCTTGTATTAAAAAATATTTGTAAGTACATTTTTACCTGTTGTGACAGGCGCTGGGACGGACTGCTCAGTCCCGAACCGCTCTGAAAACAAAAAATAAACTGTCTAAGTATACACATTCTATGAATACTAACCCTACCATAAAGTTTAAAAAGAGAAAACAAATTACTTACTGCGCGTATAGACAGCACGTCAAGATCATCAGCAAAAAACATATCCTGACTAAGAGGTTGGGGAGTTTGGTCACCATCCTGAGGAGTCGTCGATGACAGATCCTGAAAAGAATTACTAACTAAGTAAACTACTAAATGTATAGTGAGTAAATCTATAGTGGAATTGTTTGAGACTTAGATTACCTGATTATTGGGCGGGATGTTTTCATCTTGGTCGAAACCAATCACCAAGCGAAGGCACACGAGAGCTAAAACTTGGAACAACATGATAACTAAAACAACCACTGCAGAGTGCATAGTACCATAATACCGGGTCAGAGACCCGTATTTATACGCAATATCCCTTCCAACACCGGTGTAAACAGCCAACCAATCACAGCCCGCAGATTCCGTGAGTCCCGTTAACCGCGCCCCCACACTGTGCTCCTCTCTCAGTTAGCCGTGATGTCGCCTCCGAGCTTAACCCAACTTTGTCTTAAGCACTATTGTTTAAAATTTAATTCCCTACACGAAATTCAAAATTTAAACGTTCCGTTTTTAATAAAAAAAATACTTATTGAAGAGCATAAAAGTAAATGTTACAACACAGATTTTAATGTTTTTCTCGGGAAAGAGTATTGCAGCAGATGCTACTCGGTGGGTACAATTATCAATAAGGTTAACGTTGTTACTGTATGAGTAACTGTGTATAATTCTTCTTTTTGTTTTACAGATATATGCAAGAGCGCCGCATCGGTTCCGGGGGGCCGGTGGTGACTGGGTGGCCGGGAACGTATCCCTAGGCTACCACATGCGCCGGCCGTACTCACAGCCCCGGTACTGCCTCGAGTGCGGGAGGTTTCCGCTCTCTCTTGGTCGACCTATCCAAGGATGCTCCTGTTAATGTAAGTTATTTTTATTTAAATATTTTAAATTTCCCGGTCAAGTCCCCCCTCTCGCGGTAGCGGTTGCAATTACGGCTGGTATTTGGGGACCGTGAACCTAGGCTACCGCCTGCACCGGCCGTACTCCCGGTCCCAAGACTGCTACGAGTGCGGGATGTTTCAAGACATATCGGCGTCCCGAGAATGTTCCTGTTCCTGTTTATGTAAGTTACGTTTATTTCAAAAACATAAAACTGATAGTTAAGTACAATATATCTTTACTATAGGTTTGTCCGTTAAAATGTCCTGTAGAAAAGCACTTAGCCGGTTGTTATGCGGGCGGTATGACGGTTACGGCACGCCCCCTTGAGTTAGTCAGTCAGTCGCTGGTCGCGATGCCTCTTGTATACAGCGCGTGCGACTCTTGCGGAAAGTTGTGTTATTGTAATATGTTGGTGATTTTTGAGGATCGGGGGTGGGATCTTTGCTGTGTGTGTGTTTATCTGGACCCGGAGGAGTGGACCAGACTCCCTCCTCAAGAATTCTGCGACCACGACGACGACTCTTAGTAAGTGCAAAGCTCCCCATTTACTAAACCGTCACGGTAAAATGCCTAATGTAGTGACCCGCATCGCCGAGTCACGCTTGGTTCGGCCGCCAACAGTATTTGTTTAGCGTCGTCTCAGTCTGCACCATGGATCCGCCGTGTACAGAGTCCACGGTGTTTTGTGGTAGTTTTGAGCCGTTTTTTAGATTTGGTTTTTGTAGCGACGGGCACTGTGTTGAAATTACCCCGAAGTTTAGATTAACTTACCACTATTGTAACAATTTAATATCGTGCGCTACTTTAATTTATTCTTGGAAGCTTAGCTACAAGTGCCTCGCGTGCGAGTTCGAGTTCTCCACCGACTGGGTTATATCCACTTTATAAAGGTATGTTTTTTAAACTATAATTTTGAACGCTCGCGTTTCCACACCACGGTAAGCCTTTAGGCTAGGCCGTAGGAGCGTCGGCGCGTTATTTTTGGTTACCCAGAGCTTCCTCTCGTGTTACTTTAGCTCTCGTGTGCCTTCGCTTGGTGAATGGTTTCGACAAAGATGAAAACATCCCGCCCAATAATCAGGTAATCAAAGTCTCAAACAATTCCACTATAGATTTACCCACTATACATTTAGTAGTTTACTTAGTTAGTAATTTTTTTCAGGATCTGTCATCGACGACTCCTCAGGATGGTGACCAAACTCCCCAACCTCTTAGTCAGGATATGTTTTTTGCTGATGATCTTGACGTGCTGTCTATACGCGCAGTAAGTAATTTGTTTTCTCTTTTTAAACTTTATGGTAGGGTTAGTATTCATAGAATGTGTATACTTAGACAGTTTATTTTTTGTTTTCAGAGCGGTTCGGGACTGAGCAGTCCGTCCCAGCGCCTGTCACAACAGGTAAAAATGTACTTACAAATATTTTTTAATACAAGAGTTCAGGTTTTTACATTGAAATAAGGTTAATTATAATTTTTTATTTTTTCAGAGTGGGTCTTCTACGGTTAGCGGTTTACAACCCATATCTCAGGTGGGTTAATTTATTTAGTTTATATATTCGTTATGATTATATTAGCCTTTATAACAGCGTTTGTTTATACATGTTTTTATGTGTTTAGGACGAGTATAACGGCAGGATTAGGCAGATCTTAAGATTGTCTGGCGAGTCTGGGATATATATATCAAGACCTCGCGGACCTTCCTTGATGACGGCAGTTGTTGACCAGAAATAGGTTTACGGTTAGTATGGGTTTTATTCCGTGTCTTTATAGGTACTTATTTATATATTATTATTATATAGGTACTTGTTTTTTTTCACTTGCTTATTTTTAGAATTGTATAATTGATTTTATATTTTCTTTTTCAGCTCGTCGGTAGTGATGGCGAATCCCAATATCTTATAAGCGAGGATGGATACCTGCTCTCTATGCGTGCAGTAAGTATTTTGGTGTATGGGGGAGTATATAGATTTAAGTACGGGTATTTTATTACAATAATTGTATTTGTTTTCAGAACAACCCCATAAGCGTCAGATTCCCGCCACGGTACCGCCAGGTGACAGAGTCAACGTTTACTCAGCGGAGGCTTGAGTTATGGGCGGAAATTAGAAACACCTACGAGACGGGGTTGTACTAGTTTGGAGAGAGGGCCGTTATCGCTGGGGACGGCTGGTGTCTCACACGCTTAATGGTATGTTTTGGTATCGATGATGTTTATAAGATGTAATATCTCTAGGTAATAATATCTGATACCTTTGTTTTTTATTTACAAAGGGGCGGTGAACCGATAAGACGTACTCACTTGCCCGAACCCCCTCTACGGATAACATCGGGTGGGCCGGTTTCTATCCATTCAGAGGAAACGAGAGCGAGGACTGATTAGCCATTTACACTATACGGTTGGTATCGTTTGTTTAAAGTATTTTTTTAGTCATAGGTTTTAATAATGGTATTAATGGTCTCTGTTTTTTCAGGGGCAGAACGTAACAGGTGCAAGGATGGAGGAGGAGGACGTGCGTCGGCGGGACAGGGTTTTTGAAGCCCGACCAAACAGCCCTACACCCTCAAGGGTACTCCCCTCCTGGCATAGCCGACCTTCACTAAATAGTCTTGTAAGTAATAAGGTTTAACGGTTGCGTATGTTTGATATACATTTTAGGTTTTAGTTATAATAATAATATAAACATTATTTACAGGGGCGGAACGTAACTGGGATTAGGGCGGTGCAAGTACCTGCAATTCCGTTTGCTGATCGGGACGAGGTTGGTGCAAGGTGGAGGAGGACGTATTCGCCTTTCCCTCGGGCTCGAGAGCTCCCAGACTTTCGGTAATTTTTATTTTGTTATACTGTTGTATGTTGTTTTTTTACTGGTGAATTACTTGTGATAATTGATCGTTTGTTTTTTACAGTCAATACCAGAGGTCCACATTGCTGCCTTTGAGGAGAGGGTAGACAGGCCGAGCACCGGTGCAAGGGAGGTAGCGGGACCGCCAAGACGGGTTGAACCTATTGTAAGTATCTTTATTGGGGTTAGGGTTTATTTTTGTTTTGTGAACTTAAAATTATATTTAATTTGTAATTTTTCAGAATTTACGGTGTGAGGAACAAATGCCCGCGGTCGACCCCCCTGCCGATTGCAGCGTCCGTCGCTTTGAGGAAGGCCTGTTACGGATGAAGAGGCGGCTTTTTGAGATGGTAAGGTTACAAGTCATTCGTTTTTAAGATATAGTATAATAATTAACTTTACGAATAGATTCTTACCTGATGTGGTTTTCAGGAGCGTGGGACAAACACCACCGAGGATGTTCCGGGCATCGTCAACCGGATCACAGCCGTCCGGACAGAGCTGGGTGAAGCGCTGACCTTGTCACGGAACGCCTTGGAGGACGCGGAGGACGACCAAATCCGTGAGATCGCTCCGGCTGTGTGGGAGGAGTACATCTTTATATATATAACTACATATTTACGGTCGGTACCACTGGTATGTTGGTCATATTTTTTGTTTTGCAATTTTCTTAGGTTGGCTACACGTTTTGCCAAATAAAACCCATGTTAGCGCTCGATCACTGCGCCTACTACTGTTACATTTTTAAAAGAAAACCACTCATCAGCTAAGTCTTCAATTATTGCAGTCATGAACTGTAATCGACTCAATTTATTTACAGTGGTATTTAGTTTATACAAAACATATGAGTTGAGTATCATGCGACCAAATACATTAAAGATTACTTTTTTCAAGGTTTCATGTTCCTCCTCTCATCTAGATATGTGTAAAGCATTTTATCTGTTCCGTTGATACCACCCATCCCTTTATTATATTGATTAAAAATTTGTGGTTTTCTTTTAATAATTATTTTACCATTTCGTTTAATTGTATATTGAACTGGTTTTGCTACAGAGTCTGTGGATAATAAAATAAACTGCCTTTGATTGGTAGATTTTTCTCTCCATGCCATGTGCAAAAGTGGACCTTTACGCAGATAGACGTTTTTGCCAACAGGGTATTTTCCGAGAAGGGGCTTAGGAATACCTTTCCGGTCAATTCTAACTGTACTTGTTAGCCAAGTTTGATTTGAGTATAGGTATCTAGCCAACGTTTTTGATGTAAAAAAGTTATCTAAGGAGAGATGGAATCCCTTGTTCAAATAATTGGCCATCTGCAAAAGTTTTACAACAACTGTATAGCCAACCGTTAGCTGTAATTTCACCAGCCTGGCTGGTATCTTTTCCTCCCTTGTAGCAAAGAAATGTGGAACAGTAATGGGTTGCAGCATCACATAGAACCCATAACTTAATGCCCCATCGGTGTTTTTTTTTTTTTTTTTTTTTTTTTTTTGGCAGGTACTGTGTTAACTGAATGCGTGTTTTTGTACCAACAAGGGATTCATCAACAGACAATTTATTTTGTGGTGTGTAATGTAACTTGAAAAGTCTATTACAATGGTCAATTATAGGCTGAAATCTGCCACAAGGGTCATAGTTAGGTTCTCCCCGTTTAGCTAGTTTCTTATTGTCAACCAAATGAAAAAACTTTAAAATCATCTCAAACCGATTTCGGGTTAACATTTTTGGAAACCAGGTGGACATTGAGGAGTTTGTATTCCAATAAGACCTGATACTGGGTTTTCTTATAATTCACATGTTCATCACCACTGCAATAAAAACCTTCATTTCCTGAAGGGTGACAGGAGTCCACTCTTTCCAGTGACTGTTGGGAGACATATTATTTCCTAGAGTAGCCAAGAACTCGCATGCATACCTATTGGTTTCAGTAACAAGAGTTGAAAGGAGATTTGCAGTGAAAAAGAGATAGAAATAGGCAAGGGGCTTTGAATTGGCAGGAGGGCAGTGTTTTGGGCCTGGACACTCATTATACTGAAAATTATGGTCAAAAGAATGATCGGTGTTCTCATCAACCTCCTCCCAGTCACTACTATCAGGCTCAATTGGAATGTTTCTCCGAACATGACCATTGCGACCCGGCCTACCCCTTCCACGTGAGATTTGTATGGCACCAGCATTTCTAGCAGTGGAATGGTCATCAGCAACAGAAACAGGAACATTGTTTAGGATAACATTGTCAGGGAGTGGGAAGTCAGGTTGCGGGTCGTCAGGTTGCGGGTTGTCAGGTTGCGGGTCGTCAGGTTGTGGATCAACAATGCCTGGATCATCAATTGTTTGATCCTCATCAGTATGGTAGCCATGAAACAATGCTGGTTTGTGAGTCTTCTTACAACCATGTAATAAACTTGTAACTTTAGGCCTATGTCCACTGTAATGTGGAGCTATGGTAGGCCTACTAGTACTAGGCATGTTGGGGATGTCATCGTATGGATTATAAGCTGGGTCAAAAAACATAGTATTGTTTGGCAAAGTGTAGGGTGGATTTTTTTTCTTACGTTTAGGCCTAGGCCTAACTGTGTTTTCATCATCAGAACTAGAATCATCATCAAAAAGGCTAGGCTAACATCATATCCTATTGGTTTCATTCATTTTTGAAAGTAGTTGATCAAGTTTAGATACAGAGCTAGTCTCATTACTGGGGTCATAGGTAGGGTCATTATCGGTGTCATCATTAGATTCAGAATATAGGAATCTTATGCCTATGTCGTCGTGAAAGTCATCGTCATCATCATCACAGCTTTCATCGAAATTAACGTTAAGATTACCTTCGTTACGAATGGCATCCAACAACGTTTGTTCACTCACTGGGGATACAGATCTAGGTCTTTTATTTGAGTCACTCATTTTCACGCAAACACTACAAACCAAGCAACAATACAAACACTTGAAACTTCTCCGACATCAAAATAGCAGACACAAATTTAAAACTTTGTTTGTAAACAAACGAACCCCCTCATCAGATGGGACGCCGACGCGGTACCAGCTGAGGCAGACTTTGCAGCGCCAAAACCACGGCCTTCTAGATTCTTGTTTCTTTCACTCAATGTAGACTATATGAATTTATGTTTGTCATATATTCTAAAGGATATTTTATCAGCTTTAACCTAATACCAAATATATTAAAATCCATTAATAAATAGATGCATGACCTATAAAAGTGCGAACTGACGATATATCGGCAGGCGGGCGTTTTCGGCCGACACGACCATGACGATATATCGTCACTCGAGCATATTCAGCATACTAGCGACTGGCGATATATCGGCAGCCGGGGCTGAAAAGGTTAATGACATTGTATAGAACTTTGGTAAGACAATACGTATTTATATACTTGTTAACTATAAAAATTTAAAATTGGTCATACTATCTATATTGAACATCCTAGACAATACGTATTTATATACTTGTTTACTATAAAATTTTAATATTGGTCATACTTGTTTTCGTATGTACTATGAGGTTCAGCTTAGCGCGCTACACCTTTTTATGGCTCCCTGTTAGGCTATAATAGTGGCTCTAATTTATAATAGGGGTTAATTTAGAATTGTTTTGTTCCAATGGTTATAATTTTCGTTGAATCGCTGGTTGACTAGAGTAGTTGCTGCCGCTCTGGTCGTCTCTAGCCACCGAAGCCGGTTTTGGCCACCTCGTCTCCTAGCCCAGCTCCTCCACAGGACCTGGAACACAAGCGGATACTGTTATCACTTCTCCAATTACATGTACTGTTTATTGCCTGGTGGTGGTTGACCTGAATCGGGCTAGCCCAACTGATGTTCTCTACTTTTGTGTTGGGTGCTGGTATTTTGGGTAGCGCAGTGGACCACACCCAGCCTATACATGAGCTTGTAGGCTATGATGCTACTTGTAAAGTGTTTATCTGAGTTGATAGCATTATCCCCCCCATTGATTGGAGCCTATTAGGATGGGCTATTTACCTTAGGGCCTTGAGCCCTTTGGACTTGGGCCCATGACCTTGTTAACGCATTGATAACTGGCGCTCTGGTGCCTATATCACCAAGTCTATCAATCGGTAAATAAATCTAATAATTTATTGTCATCAAGGTATATTCGGTCCTTACTGTATATATATATATATATATAGCTGTATATTTTATTGATTATATATCTATTTGTATTTACGTATGTGTCTGTTGCAACGATGTCCTACGTTATGTTTTAGATATTGTGGCTAACCTACGTACCCGTCGCCTCTTGTTATTATTAACACTTTTCATTGAATTAGTTTAGTGTGATATTTGAGAGTAGACTCGGTTGTTCCGTGGTGTGCGGCTACTCCTGTTTGAGGCCTGCCGAATTACACATTATTGGCCTTTATCCTGATCCTTGCTCCTGATTTTTTATCAGGATACCCTAACCTTTAGATATGCTTGTGGTGTTAAATGTCAAAAACTGCTTTGTCTATTATTTGTTTACCGTGAGTCTGGTTCCGTGGCTGTTTATAGTTATCTATTATATTTGAGCTTTGAATGTCGCTGGGTATGCGTGAATGATGCTACTGGGGTCCCTTATGGCTTTGTTCACTATACAAGGTGTACATAAAGTCCCGCACGGGTTTAATATTTTTTGAATGATAAGAGATAAATCAATAAGATTTGGTACATCAACACTACACCTGAAAATCTCCTTTTTGAAGGAACTATCAGTTTTCTGTCATATCATGGGGACGTCCCGCAAGGAGTCAGAAGGAAATCTTAAATAGGAGCATAGGTCAATATGCACATCACTTTAAAGGGCTTATCTAGCAGAGTTGAATGCCGCAAACCGCACTAAAAAAGGTTGATCCAGTAAAAATTGGCGGCTGTTCAAAGGTTTTACTTGGTTACATGTTATTAGTAGCCACAACACCATTAAAGCAAAACTGCAACTAAATTAATACTGCAGCTAAATACTACGTTATGCCTGTCAATACAGAAATGAATTATGACGTTAGTTATCCTCAAGGGTTACAAATTTGGTCCTAATCTATTGATAACGGGGAATACCTGGTAGCAGTAACAATTAGAAAGATCTTATCTTTTTTTAATAAAACCTTTGAACAGCCGCCATTTTGTACTGGATCAACTTTTTTTAGTGCGGTTTGCGGCATTCAACTCTGCTAGATAAGCCCTTTAAACTAACGTGCATATTGACCTATGCTCCTATTTAAGATTTCGTTCTGACTCCTTGCGGGACGTCCCCATGATATTACAGAAAACTGATAGTTCCTTCAAAAAGTAGATTTTTAGGTGTAGTGTTGATGTACCAAATCTTATTGATTTATCTGTTATCGTTCAGAAAATATTAAACCCGTGCGGGACTTTATGTACACCTTGTATAGGTAGTGTTCACTTTCCCTATAGGCACTTTGTTCACTTTGATATGTTGCTCTGGATCTGTTGCCCAGATCCAGCTTGCCAAGAACCGGATTTGCAGATACTCAGACTACAAAATTTGACTGGTTTCTTTATACCATCAAGTACCTTATATCCGTGTGGCTTTTGTTTATTTATAGTTTTCTATTCAAGTATAGCTGGTTTCATTTTATAACTACAGTTATTTCTTCCTGGTGTTCTTTCCTCGTCGCACCTTGGTTGACCCCTGGCTGGATGTGAGGCTGATGCTCCCTCTCCCCTCCTCGGCCTGCGCACTGATGGCTGCCACAGTGCTGGCAAATCCGCGGGTGAAGTAGGGACTCCTGTGGGGGATGTGCTCTATTAGTATAATTCTTATATCTCATACGTGTTATTCTACTGTTTACTTTTGCTTACTGTGGGTTTTAGTTACGTTTTTCTGATCTGGTAGTGGTACATTGTTTTGGCGTGAATTGAGTGGGAAGCAGAATTACCTGCTACTCAAGTACATCAAAACGGCACTTCCAACTGCAGTGCATCCTCGCCTTCCCCGTCTGGCCCCCCTACATTTGAAACCCCGGAGTTTATTTCCCAAAGTATTTTGTTAGCAAATAACAGCGGTTCATTTTACTGAACATTTTTCACAATTCTATCTTTTTACAGTTCTTTTACGCTAAGATTTAATATTACATTTTTTTTAGATTTAACATAAAATTCATTGTTATTATCCTTTGTTAACTTGTTGGTGAATTAATTGTAATAAATTCTTACCTTAAACAAATTGCTAGTCGTTCACGGCTTGTTATTGACTCCCTGAAGGTCGTATCCTCTTTCTTGATATCTTGATCAATGAAATCTAAAACTTCGTTAAACTTGTCTTTTTTTAGCCTAAAATATGAACGAAATTTGTCATTATCGGCTTCAAGGTCACACATTAAATGATGGTACTCGCCAAACTTCCTTCGTTTTTTATTGATAGGATGTACCCAATGATGTCTCTGTCCCAACGAATACAATAACACCAACTCATCATCACTGCTACTATCGCTGCTGGAATCCTCTAGCCAAGGAACTGCTGAGCACAGGGCAGGATCTCCTGGTTCACTACAAAACACCGGCACAGACGACATTGTTGCTTACTGAGCTGCACCTTCCTAAAGAGATGTGGCGGGACTCGCGGACGCGTGTCTGGCAGTGTGACGAGGTCAAAGAACGTCGCAGCATACGCGGACGGGGTGGACGTCCACGGCGGACGCGACGCCACGGCAGTGTGACATGGCCTTTACTTATTAGTAGTAGATCATTGTCTAGCGGGTGGTTTATTGCTAAGTTTTATAATTACTTTCTTACTTTGGTGGTGCTACTGCCTCTGCTTCAGCAGATGGTCCTGACGGGCCAGGTTTCCCTTCTGCGGAGACATTAGACCCCATGGAATCTAGCCTGATCCTGTAACAGAGTGTTTTTCAGTTAGCATGATGGGTTGTATTTAACTATATATTGACAGTGGTACATTGAATTGTTTTTGGACTGTGTGTGCGGCGTAATTTATTTCTTATATCCCCTAACTAACTATACTTGTTACATTTGGATGCCTAGCCTAGTGTTGAGACGGCTGTTAGGGACTTGCCTTTTCCGGTATTTACTATTCATTTACTGAATGAATGACCATTGTATGCTTTAACTGTTTGCCACAGCCCTGCTTGGTTCAGTGGGTAACCACTGCTTGGATTTGTCTATGTCTGGGTCGACTGGGTGGGATATACCCTTGGGTTGTCCCTCTTTTGATGTTCCCTAGCTGTGTTTTTGGTTTTCGTTATAATGGCTAAGGGCCTACTGTGCCCTTATATTTAAGGGTATACTTTTGCTTTAGTACTGCTCAGCTAGGGTTTTGTCAGTTCTGATGGTTGTTTCGACTTATCTTTATATATAATTTTTGTATATTAGGCCTTTGGTGGTATCTTATAGCTAAACCTACCTCCTGGCGTTGGTGGACAGGCCTACCACGTCTTCATGTCCTACGCTGGGCGTGGTACTTCGACGGCCGTGGCTGCTGTAGGATATGTTGCTGATGACCTCGGAGTCTGCCGGCCTACAACAGACAGATTTTATTAGTTACTGTATAGTTGTGTACCTGGTTTATTATGGGTCATGGCCACGTCCGTTTGATTGTGATGATGACTGCGGCTGTGTTTAAACGATCGGGGTGGGTTGTTTAATTCCTATGATATGTGTGCCAACTACGTTAAGTCTGGCGCTTTTATATTGATTTGGTGTTTGATGGTTCTCCATTTTTAACTATCTAGGTGCTACTGGCCTGGTCTGGGTGTCCCCCGTGGTTATGGGGTTACAACACGTCTAATTTGGTTTGTTCTTTATGCTAGGTTATCGTTTGTTAAAACTGGTATTGCCTGGTGGGTCTAACTTGGTTTATAGTTATTACGGCTCTGTTTACTTAGGGCCACTATCACCACTGTTGTTTGTTGTGGCCCCAGTGTGCGAGTTCCTTCGCCAACTAGGTCCTACGTCTGATGTGTCCTAGCACTTTACACAGCTAGTTCGTTCACGTTACCTGTTTTTACTTCTTTACTCATTCCTGTTTGCCTTTAGTGGTCTGATACACCTTTGTTCGGTCTATAGGATAGTTGTTATTACACTGGTTAATTTACGGTAGTTGATTCTGATACTTATGTGCGCATGCTGCTGCGATATGTAAGCAGGTGCCCAAAACTGGGCCTGCAAAGAGAAACAAAGATTATTAATTTTTTTTCTTATTTGTTATTTCACCTTATTATGTTATTTCACTTACCATCTTAGCTTCTGTTGCTAGGTACCGTTTTTTCATGATCGCTTTTTCAAGTCGTGTTGGTGCTAATCTGTGGTTTGTTTCGTACCATCACTAGGTGTGATGTTACGACACCTATCTTCATTGGGTCCTCTATAGGCGATTATGCCGTACCATACAACTCCCTATGAATACTTTGTCTGTGTTATTACTTATTTGCTATCGTTTGTTATTACTTGCTATGGGTATATTGGCTTTATTATAGCTTTATAGAGCTGTTTTGCTGGTTACCCCTTGTTTTGACTTGGTTGTGATCTGGTGGCTGGTTCCATTTACCTTTTAGCCACTATTAATGTGACTCATTACAGTCGTATTTCTACTTACTTTGGGTATTTGATTATGATCTGGGCTATGCCTCATTGGTTTTGATTTTATATTTGTGTGATTTACCACTACTGTATTTGGTGACATATCTATTATTTTGGTATATTATACCATTTTTTATTTTATTTAGTTGCACGAGGTGATTGACTGATATCTACGAGGCATACTGCTCGTGAATTTGTGGTTATGCTGGGCTTAACTTATGTTTATTATGCTTTGTTTATGAGGTATAAGGGTTATACTGACCTTTCAGCGGTGATGAGCTCCACCACGTCCTCCACCAGGTTCGCCACTGTAGTCACCCGGCGGGCTAGGGGCTGGTCCAATTCAACGGCATCCACCAGCAAATGGTTGAGGACCGCCTGGTTGATCCGCTTCACCTGGTCGTCACTCAGGCTGAAGTGCGTGGTGATGCCCTTCTCTCTGAACCGTTGAATAGCCTTGATGTATGCGAGTTGGGTAAGGGGATCTCCAGTGGTGTTTGATTCTGGTTGTACGGCTGGGTTGGCTGGCTGGTTGAGGTGGGCTATTTGGTATGTAGCGTGGCTCGTCTTGGTTAGTTGGTTTATTTGTTCTTGTACTGTTTGCAGCGGGAAGGCCTGGGGTAGCTGGGGTAGGGGCCTGGGATGGGACATGCCAACACCGGAAATTCCGGTGGCGGCCTTGGCTCCGTGGGGCCGGGCTGCTTGCATTCTTCATGAGACTCCTGCTTGCTGGACTCCTCTAGTATTGTAGCCTCTTCATTGGCCCTTGCACCGCACGAACTGGTTGGGATGTCCAACACCCTCACTACACTTACCGGAGCCGGTGTCTTGTGTAGAGGCTTACTAGGCTTTAGGTTGGCAGGGGCCCACTCCATCCCGTGGACGTGCCCTGGAACGAGGACGTCACAGATAGAATCGGTATCTGGCGGACTGGGCATGGGATACCTGGCTGGGAACAGTGGGCCTGTTCGGCTGGGCGCCAGCTCTGGTTGTTCTTCTCTGTTGCATAGAGGGCGATCTGTGGATGGATGGCCAAATCTATACCCTCGGCACACTCTAACACTCTGAAGTGGGAGTTCGCACCTCAGGTAGTCGCACCCCACGCATGTCTGGCAGTGCAGTGACAGTCATTTTTGTGAAGTATGCTCTGAGACTTGCATACATTTATTGTAAGGAATAATTGGGACTTAACTTAAAAATGACTCACGCGTTTAAGTTACAGACATGGTGGAGGGTATTGCCGGAAGGGTGGTGAGTGATGAACTGGTGGAAATGCAGGGAGAACCGTTATACAACCAGCCCGCGAGGTACGGTGCCGTGATTGGGAATCCACCAATAGTATTTATTGAAAGCTCTGACGTAATATCGTACGGTGGACAGGATTCCACTTCCTACGACCAACCCGTTGCAATACAGAGTGACACAGAGTAATACAACATGATTACATTTTAACATAGAGATACAAAACATAATTAATTAATAATGATATATATATATATATATATATATGTATATATATCACACCTCCCTACTTAATTCTGGACTCAAACTAAAATTTGGAAATTAAATTAATTTTTTTTTTTTTACTGAACACGTTACATGAAAATCAAAAGTTACACAATACTCCAACAAGAACATAATAGATACAATCCCCTTATACAATGTTGAATAGTTCACACAATAGCAATAAAATAATTTAATGGAATGGTTCAATAATGGTAATCAGACGTGAATAATAAAAACATATTACATCAGTAAGCACATGTACAACAATAAAAATTCACAATAACTCAGATTAATAATAATTGATATAATAAACAAACCATGTTAACACAGAACAAATAAATATTCAGATATGAATGAAAAGAATAACATTGTTTACAAATCCAACCTCATAGTAGGTTTGCGAATTCTCTCAGGATAATGCCTTACAATAGGCTCAGCTGTTCTTTGTCTAGCTTGAGAAGGAGAAGGAACAGCTGGACTATTATGGCGGGGTAATGAGTGACGTGGAGGGTTATGACGTGTGTGGAGGGGGGACGTACCGCTACCGTCCGGTCTCGTGACGTCGGCTTCCGTCAGCTGTGGCTGCACTGGGTTCCTGAGTACACCGCGTGACTCACCTGTGGGAACTGTCACTGCTCCTGCTTTCCTGTCTGCTACAGTGGGTTATTTTGGAAGGAGGGGTGTCAATAGGGATCAGCTGATCTATATGGCGTTTCCAAACAATGCCTGAATTTAAAATGACATTATACATTGTTGGACTTATTTGTTGCAATATTGTGCCCTCGATCCATTTGTCTCTAGCTCTGTAATCTCTTACTAGAACTAACTGATTAGGAAATAAACGTCTGGTCTTACTACCGCCAGCATACATTTTTTGTTTGTTTTGGCGTTCTTCTACATAAGTATTTACATCAGGTCGTAATAAATCTAATCTAGTTCTTAAGTTGCGATTGAACATTAACTTAGCTGGTGTCTCGTTAGTGGTAACATGAACTAAGTTGCGGTAATCAAACAGGATTCTACTTAAAGCTAGTGATACATCTACATTATCACGAAAAGCACATTTCAATTTATTCTTTGCATACCTTACTGAGTTTTCAGCCTGCCCGTTAGATTGCGGGTGATATGGAGCTGAAGTGGTGTGCTTAATACCATTAGCCTTAAGGAAATTACCAAACTCAACAGAAGTAAAAGGGGGTCCATTGTCACTGTGAACAGTTACAGGTAGTCCGAATCTAGCAAAAAGACTTCTTAGGTTATCTATAGCCAACTTAGCTGAAGTTGAATTTGTTTCAAACACTTCAAGCCATTTAGTGTACGCATCTACAACAATAAGGTAAGTTTTTCCCTTGAAAGATCCCAAATAATCCAAATGCAACCGTTCCCACGGCCTACTGGGATAGTGTGAATTATGTAATTCTACTTTAGGCGGACTCAATCTTTCCAAAAGACAGGAAGAACAGCTGTTAGCAAATGCTTCAATATCACGATTAATATTAGGCCACCACATGTATGACCTAGCCACACTTTTCACTTTTACAATTCCCATATGACTCGAATGTAACTCTTTCAACACATGAGCACGTAACTTAGCAGGAATTACTACTTTATATCCCCACATTAACACTCCTTACTCAACAGCTAGTTCTACCTTCCTCTGAAAATAAGGCAATAATTCTCTACAAACATCAGGCCGACCATACATTACATAGCCTACAACCTTATTCAAAATCGGGTCTTCCCGAGTTTCTAACCTTACATCCTCACACATTACAGGAAAAGAACTTTCTTCAATAAACTGTAAATAGGTACCAACCCACATTACATTTTCTTCACTAGGATGTTTGACATTTAACGGCAATCTAGACAATGCATCTGCACTATTTACATTGGATCGTACATACTGAATATCGTAACTATATCCCGAGAAGAACAATGCGTATCTCTGTAATCTGCTATCAGCAAAAACAGGAAGTCCTTTCTTAGGTCCAAAAATGCTAACTAAAGGTTTGTGATCGCTCTTAAGTGTGAAATGTTTACCAAACAAATACTGGTGGTATTTACGTACTCCATAAACAACTGCTAACGCTTCCTTATCTATTTGACTATAGTTTTTCTCAGCTGCGGACAATGTCCAAGAACTATAGGATACCGGTTTCTCAATACCATCCTTATCAATTATGCTTAACACACAACCTATACCAATACTACTGGCGTCAACTGTCAATATCGTTGGTGCTTGGGTATCATAATGCGCTAACACCGGCGCTGAACTAAGCAACTGCTTAACCTGATTAAATGCCTGCATGCACTTATCGTCAAAAACAAGAGCTACATCTTTCTTTAACAAGTTATACAATGGGTACAAAACACTTGACAGGTTAGGTACAAATCTACCGTAGTAGATGATTAAGCCTATAAAAGACTTGACTTCCGTGACAGTTTGTGGTACAGGTGCATCTATAATAGCTTTAATCTTGGATGGTGCTGTGTGTAGTCCGTTTTTGTCGATGATAAATCCCAAATACTCTAGACTTGATTGGAAGAATTTACATTTTTCAGATTTAACAGTTAAACCAACTTCTTTAAGTCGTTTCAGAACTTCTTTTAAAGTATTCAAATGAGAAGCATTGTCAAAATTAGAAACAAGGATATCATCGAGAAAAACAGCTACACTTGGTAGTCCCTGCAATACTTGCTCTATTTTTCTCTGGAAAATACCGGGCGCTGAACTAATACCATACGGCATACGTTTATAGGAAAATAACCCCTTATGGGTACTGATTTACATAGTTTCTGTGCCTCCTCATCTAACTTAAGCTGCATATAGGCCTGACTGAGGTCGATTTTACTATATTTTGGATTTCATTAAATAGGTCTTCTATTCTGGGAAGGGGGTAACGATCTATTTCTAGATACGGGTTAACTGTGACCTTAAAATCACCACACATTCTTAAACTACCATCTTTCTTTAATATAGGCACAATAGGTGTAGCCCATTCGGAACTCTTAACCGGGTACAAAATATCCTCATCAACTAATCTAGACAATTATTTTTCAACCTTAACCTTTAAGGTGAAAGGAAGGGGTCTCGGTTTGCAGTACTTAGGAATACAATGTTCCTTGACATGAATTTTAACAGGTTCACTTTTATATTTACCTAATTTGTCTGTGAAAACCTCAGGAAATTCCTTAATGAACTGTTTAACTTGTTGCTCAAAAGGGTGCTCATTACATTTGGTGACATACAATGGATGATTCTCAGACTTAAAAGAGATTTCAACATTTAGGGCAGATAGCCAATCTCGACCCATTAACAGGTGTGCCCCTTTGTTGATTACATACAGTTTCAGATCCTTATTTACATTACCATAGCAAACATTAACGTTAATTTTTCCAACAGGAACAATCGGTTCATTAGTATATGAACTCAAAGATAAGTCATTTGGTAGTTGTTTACAGAATGCCAAATTTTTGTGATAAAACTCATGGCTACAAACACTGACACTAGCTCCCATGTCAACCTCAAAAACAACATTTTTTCCCTCAACAAGAGCCTCAATTTTCAATGGAGCTGCTGTTACTAGCTTACTCTCAATTTTAATTTAATTAATGTGAAACAATTCAGCAACATCTTCAACATACTTATCATACTTGTCATTTGAATTATTTTGAGAGTCTGCATTAGGCCTATCAGTTACAAAATTATGTATTTTCCTGTTACTCTTAGGTTTGTACTGCTTACTAAAGTTATGACGTTTGTCATTTTTTTCAGTCTTATTATTACTGGAATAGTATTTGGATGACTTACCGAGTCTGGAACTACACACTTTTTCTATGTGGTTCTTTTTGCCACAGTAATTACATATCACTCCTAATAAATTGTATTTATTTCTTAAATGACCATGACCACCACAACAAAAACACTGAATTTTCTCCTGCTGCGGTGTGGATCGTGGATGCTGCTTAGTGCCGTTGTTGGTCGGAGTCCTCTGTTGTCGGGGCGCTGCCGCCATCCGGAGCACCTTGCCGCCGCCGCCGTGCTGGTGGTAGTCTGCTCCCATAAGGCTCGCCGCATTCCTCTCCGCTGCTTCCGTTGATGAAATGAGCGTAACTGCCTTCTCAAAAGTTAGGCCCGACTCTGCCAAGAGTTTCTGCTTTGTCGATTCGTTTCTGATCCCACTCACAAGCCTGTCCCTTAAATAATCATTGAGGTTTGTCCCGAATTCACAATGTGTTGACAACTTTTTCAAGTTAGCTACATAATCTGCGAAAGATTCATGCTCTAATTGATTTCTCAGACTAAACTTGTAACGTTCTGCAATCACATTTGGTTTAGGATACAGATGCTCTTTAATTAGCTTCACTAACTCGTCGTAAGTCTTTGATGTCGGTTTGTCCGGTGTACAAAGGTCCCGTAACAATGAAAATATTTTAATACCCACGACAGTAAGAAAGGTGCTGACCTTTTTAGAACTACTAATGCCATTACACGACAAAAAGAGTTCAAAACGCTCAATATAGGAGTCCCAAGATTCTAAATTTATATCAAACTCACCGATATTTCCGACCATAGATATTTTGCTTTGTAATACTGGAAATACACTGAATGGAAAATCACTTAATTCTTCCTCCCACATAAAATCAAAACTCACCAAACATAGTGTGGGGTAAGCCTAGTCCAAGTCCCAAAGACGTTAACCTCAAAACTGCCTTCTTCAGGTTATGCACATAACCGTAACTGTACTCACTTGTAATTCGGCGCTGACAAGCCTACTAAAATTGACCTGGAATTTAATTAGGCGCTAACTAGCCGTGTAAAACCCAGCGCTATCAAGCCGAAATCGAAATGGAACTTTTGTAAAACACGGCACACGAAACTATATCGCACTTGCTCGTCGCCACTGTGAAGTATGTTCTGATACTTGCATACATTTATTGTAAGGAATAATTGGGACTTAACTTAGAAATGATACACGCGTTTAAGTTAAAACATGGTGGAGGGTATTGCCGGAAGGGTGGTGAGTGATGAACTGGTGGAAATGCAGGGAGAACCGGTATACAACCAGCCCGCGAGGTACGGTGGCGTGATTGGGAATCCACCAATAGTATTTATTGAAAGCTCTGATGTAATATCGTACGATGGACAGGATTCCAATTCCTACGACCAACCCGTGGCAATACAGAGTGACACAGAGTAATACAACATGATTACATTTAACATAGAGATACAAAACATAATTAATTAATAATGATATGTATATATCACAATCTTCATTTTTGGTAGGAACTTGAAAACCTCGGGCCCGTAAGTCTGGCATGATTGCTGCAGGTGGTACTGCAGCGTGGTGTTGTCCATGCCCAGTCCCAACTGGTACGTGTAGGAGGTGATGTGGGCTATGACATCCGCGTCATAGAACCGCCGGGGGATCGGTTAACCCCACACATCGATACACTGTGCCGGGTTCCGGAGTACATACATTGTCATCAGGGCCACGTCCTGCTTCGCGACACCGCGATATAAGGCATGCTGCAGCCTATCCCGCCAGGACTTCCTCGCCGAGTCCGACAGGTAACATGCCGGATTACCCTGGGGACACCTCTTGGCCGTCACTCGGCAGTTGCATTTATACTAGGGATGTGGCTTGAGTTAAGATTGAACAGGAACCGTTATCCAGGTTGCTGAAACTACACTGCTAGGTAGGCCTAAGGATTAGGGCAAGGGCGATGTGGCCCTGCCCTCTGAAATGGCGTCTAAGATAATTAATTGTGGGATGTTTTTTTACGATGTGATTTCTCAGATTCGAAACCGTGGACTTAAAACTCCTTATTAACCAACACATGTCACACTTTGCCTTTTTTTCTTTGACATCAACAATTTTGAAGTAGGTCCACATAGAGCTCGTTCGAGGACGTTTGCAACAAATTTTTAATTATTTCACTTCACTCGCAAAACATTACTTCAGCATAACAACAACAACGTGTCTTGCCGCCGAATCGGACGACATTGAGTTTGACAACAGCAAAGAGCAGGAATTTGAGATGATGTATGGTCCTGCTAGTGCAAGCGTAGCGGAGAAACCTGAAACTATGATATGATTGTGTGGGAACGGCTGTGGGAGAGCGTTGCGCTGCACTACGTCCAACAGTTGTGGTTGTGCATTTGGCGGTTGTCGATAACAGCCAGTTCAGCACAACGGTTTACCTCCACAACGGTCATCGCTACACAACCGTTGCGTTTTTTTCACCCCATCCCTACATAAAAGGCTTATTTTAGAATTCGAGATTGTAACCTCTAGCGGGCGAACGGATGATCTCAAAAAATACACCAACACGACCCGCTGATTGGAGTCGATCTACAACTTTTTTCCTATGACTCAGTGTTTGTATATCGAAAGAAAGTATCGATATTGATATCGATAATAATATCGGGCAGGGACTATCGATACCCCGATAATATCGAGGCAAAAATATTAATTGAAGGGTTGAGTGGATGAAGGGGGTAAGTAACATTTTGTGACTTTTGAGATAAATGGACCTAAAGTTTGTAGGTTATAACTATTTTATTTTAGCGAATTTTCCCTAGAAGCTATTACCGTAGTCAGCATGGTAAGACCTAGGCCCGGGACCATGATAACTTTTCGTTTTGAAGGTCCCCAGACCCCAAAACCACCATTCGTTCGAAACTGTATATATATGTGTCCGTGGGTGCGATAACTCTCGTAAAAAAGGCCCGATTTTGATGAAATTTGGTGTAAACGTGTAAAGCAACATTTATGACTTTAAGTTCGAAAACCAGCCAGATTGCTCTATCCGAAGGGGTATTTTGTACCCCAAAAATGGGTTTTTTGAGTTTTTTACATATCATTTTTGAAAAAGTCAAATTTTCTTTTTTACCATTGGATTCAGCTTAAAAAACACACAATTTGGTATTTTGATCATTCCTCTACGTCAATTGGTTACCAAGATATTGAAAGTGCTAAACACAGTACGTTGTCTAATGCTATTCTTATGGAGGAAAAGACAAATTTTATATCTCGCTTATTTATGAACGTATTCTAAGGAAACTTAGTATACGGCTTCATCTCGTTGTGGTCTATTGATATTTTCTCAAAAAAACAATATTTTGCCAAAGGCTCCCACAGCAGCAAACCTGCGTACTCAGCTCCCATGTTATTCTTATGGAGAATAATTAAGAGGATTTTAAAGCCAAATGTTTCTCGTAGTCCTGCGAGACTGGTGGCCAGGAGAAGAACTACGGGATCAGACATCCGCGCCGCTGCACGTCGAAAGTAGTGCGACGTAGTACTACTACCTGCCCTCGATAACAGCGGCGCCGTCCCACCACCACCACGCAACCCTGCCCGTCGGGCACAGCGACCAAAGCACGGCCACGGCTCTACCCTCGACGCGAAACAATCGTACGCTTAGTTCCCGATATTTTTTATATACAAATATTTTTGTATATTTCCTGGACTGTAGAGGATTTGATGCAGTTTTTAGTGAGAAGTTCCACTGCGACACTGTTACAAATCTTACATATTAATTAAATAATGAATGTCGTTTTCGGCTCGCTGGCCGCTACTTCGTTATTTCTCAACCAATTTGGATAATCTACGTGTAATTTTAATTTGTTTACACTGCAGATTAACAGAAAAATTTAAAATTCAAAGATACCAATTTAGTTTTTAAAATTTACATTTAAAAAATTGTTCCATGTTATTTAAATGGGAGAATATTTTTCAAGGAACTCGGCCTTAGTTCGAGAATACCGGGCAATGTGTGGTCGTGGAATTTGTACCATTTTAAAACTTTAAAACATTCCGATACTCCCCAAAACTGTCAGATTTATCATTATCTCCCTTTAAGTTCGATAAATGATACAAAGTATAAAGTTCTAAAATTTCTCCATGTTATTCATATAGGAGAATTATGACCAAGAACTCGGCCTTAGTTTGAGAAAACCATGCAAAGTGAGGTCATGGAATTTGTACTAATTTGAAGCTTAAACATTCCAATACTCCCCTAAATTGTCAGATTTATTATTTTATCCCTTTAAGTTTGTTAAAGTATAAAGTCCTAAAACTTCCCCATGTTATTCATATGGCAGAATTGTTGACCAGTTGCTCGGCCTTAGTTTGAGAAAACCAGGTAACGTGTGGTCATGGGGTTTGAAGCTGAAACATTACGATACTTCCCAAAATTGTCAAATGAATAATTTTCTCCTATAAGTTTGTTAAATGATACCAAATGTAAATGTCTACAAACTGTTTTGGTGGGATTTATAGTATGTTTTGTTTACAACAAACAGCTGATCATAATCCCAACTTGGTGATTGTTATTAGACAGCTGATAAGCTCCTCAAGCTTTTGATTTATATTCGTGTATAGTAAACATCAACGTATACATCAAATGCAACCTTTAAAAATGAACCTATTTTCTAAGTGTACATTTTTAGTTTAGGGACTTTCTAACTGTATCGTGTCGCATATCAAGTTGAATTTCATAATTTGTAATATTTTTAGTAGGTAGACTATGTATCTATATATTACAAACCTGCAAGTATTTCATTGTATAGGTGATTTGGATTGTTATTCCTACAGCGTACCGTGAGATTATTCAACCTTAACATTGTAGCCGTCGAATTTCGATGGGCACCCACTAGTATTCCCTAAATAGGCTGGCTACGAAGAATGGTCTTATAATTATCTATTTGTGACACGGGCCGACTTCGGGAGTTCAACATAATAATAATGCTGGTTGGGAAACAAAATTACTATTTATTCAACTTTACAACTTCACAACAACTGATCTAGAACAATTTAAACGTCGTTAACAATAGGTATATCCGCGGTTAAAATACAATAATTAAGGTTACATTAAATTTAGAAAAACAACGCCAATTAATAATTTAACAGGGAGAGGCAGCGCGACGCGTGTTAATTACATCGTGACTTCCTAGGGACTGGGGCGAGGCTCGCGTCTTCTTCCCCAATGCTGACGCTGCCCATCCAATAAGCGGCGGCCTAAGCACGTGACGTCACGGGAACACTCCGTTGTTCAGTGCTGCCCCCGACGATCACTTACGCCATTACTCAAAATAAGAGGCACAGGAATCGTGCACTTAAGGCCAATGCAGAGCGTCAAGTTGCTGATGCTGCACATTCTTGCTGATATCAACGCCCGGCCGGGCCTCTGAGAGCGACTAAGCTGAGATTAGCTTGGAGCAAATATCCTAGCGTCTGGTGGTTTATTTCATATTTTGTACCAGCCAACTCTTCAAAATGAAATAATAAATGAAATAATGAAAATAATGTTAAGAGCACCGTTCCTCCTTCCAATTATAGATTTTAGTGACGGTAGAAATTTAATTATTAGGAACGGTAAACTGTAATTATTTAATTACAGTGTCGAATTAATGGCTTTTAACAGTCCAGGGATTTTGGGCCGTCACATATTTACGGTATGTGTGAATTTACGATATGTGAATATTACGGTATGTGGATATGATAACTAAATATAACTTTTTTCACCGACAATTATTTCAAAAAGACTTTACACTTTATAATCACAGTACAACCATTTTTACACTTATTTAGTACTTATTTTTTCGCCAATATATATTAAATTTCGGTAAAAAATGATATGGCTGCCTGAAATAAAAACAAATATATTCAATCCACAGAATACTTAACACTCGAAAAAACAGATTAGAAAAATGTTAAACCTCCATAAAAACCCCTTTTCATCATACAGCACGAAAAGCGGCTGTTTTTGAGTCTATAGTCCGTAAAATTGCATTTTTCTGGTACCTTAAAACAGGGCACTGAAAAATCAGCTGTGGACTTTTTCAGTGCGCTAACCTCAAAGACTGTTATTGTTCCTTTTTACGTTTGTGTATTTCAAAGGTAAACAAACATGTGGACAAAATGCAAGTAGATTTGTTTGTAATTACAAGAAAAAGTAAACATTGTAAAGTAAACCTATCTGAACTCTCAAAACGATACGAATCACCTAATTTTTAGTCCAAATTTTAAACTATCAAAAGCGTATATGCCCATATACAGTACTGGGGGCCCGTGGTCAGAATCTGGTCCTGGGCCCGGCTCTGAGATGTGGCGGCCCTGTATATGGGCAGTATGATAAAAGATTTGTTCATCACTAGAAGGAGCTAAAGTGTGTAGGTACTGTATTTTGTGCATAGTCATAAAAAAACTACATCGTGGGAAAAAAAGATTTCGCACCAAAAACAACCACTTTTGCTCCTTGCGATTAAAACCACTATTTCTCATGGTCTGATCGTTGTGGTTTTCGAACTTAAAGCCACTCATCAGTAGCGCATTTAATCACAAATATGCGAAAAGTGACCAGACCAGGGGTGTATCCCAATTCCCCCCTGGTTACGTCACTGTTTCCGGAAATTGTTTTAAACATAAACTGTATTTGATTATATTGTTTGCTATGTGCTTGTTAAGTTTAAAACTGAAAATTAATTTCTTACTATCTAACTATTTTCTAACTTTTGAGTAGCTTTTTACTAAGAAATAAAATGTCAGTGGCTACTACACAAAGTAATGATGCAAAGAAGTTCATACAAGATGGACGGTCATTTCATTACGATGAAGGGAATATGATCAACTTCATAAATGGAACAATTCATATTTTCAACCTGACAATACATATTTTCAATGATTGAGTATACACTAAATTACTCTGAATATTCAATGATATTAGGCCTTCTACGCGATCCACGACGTTGTTAAACGCAAAAGAGACCTAACCAAGATCAGACGTTGGTGTTCACATAAAATTAATTCTAAGTGCTATTTCGTTATCAAAATAAAAAGAGTTAATCACATTTTGTACAAATCCCACACTTGCTAGTTTCAAAGAAAGAAGGCTTGTTAATTTAATGAAATCCTTCCCTCCAAAAATAAAATCATATTACCCCGCTCAAATCAAATAATTACCCCAAAATCAAATTATATATAACGCGATCTGCTCTATCAATCCCCCCTGTGGGCAACCCTGAACGTTAGCACTAAAAAACCACACCACAGCGAGTATCGTTGACTGTCGTCTGTTTGCGAAGGCCAGAGCAAAACATCTGGCACTGAAGACGCCGGGCGCCGCCGCGCCGGCGCCGGCGCCGTCCGGCACCAGGGTAGTGATGAGCGATACGCAGCGCGGCGATATGATAGGCTTATGCATCGAAAACAAATCGTATTGGCCGCTGTGTATCGTGATATACGCCGATAGTTTTTTTGTATCTTTTTTGACTTACTCATGTCTTTCGAATTTCACTGATACAATATATGTTAATAATTGGGTTAGGATATTAAATCAAGTGATGAATTATTACATAATTATAATGGATGTTTCCAGAACCAAGTTCACGTGTACTGTCACTAATATATTCAATGGCTGAGCCAGCATGCTTCCATTGATAAATGAAGTTGTATTCCTCCGCCAAGGGAAGTTTCCGATCCGCGCCGCTGGGATCGCTGTTATCAGCACGTACATACTTTCAAGCGGGAGCATATCACGGCTACGTTTTTGACTTTAGAACAATACACTATATGGCATATTAAAGACCATAAAATTCAACACTAAGATTGCTTTTTAAAATTTGTATTAGCTTAGTATTTAATTAGTTATCTGGTATCGAAATTGGGCAAATTCGAAGGCTAAGTACATTTTTATTTTTCATAATATCGAAAACTGAAAAGCAATGTTAGTGGGAAATATCTTTCTCTTTAATTTGGTGTATAATTGTTTGTTATACGTTGAGAAATAACGTCAGTATATGCTCCCGCGCAGAAAGGTTTTAACGCGATATTTTGCGGGGGATTAACATCCTCTTAAATGCTCTGTCTCCCTTAATTATGAACGTAAATGAATAAAAGCTGGTATACGACTTCACCTAGTTGAGTTATATTGATATTAGCATAAAAACCCATTTGTTGTGTTCCTTGTTGCATCAAACCTGCGTACTCAGCACCAGTGTTATTCTTATGGAGAATAATTAAAATTGTATATATCGCTTATTTGTGAATATATTTTTATGAAACTTGGTAAGTGGCTTTTTGTTGTATTAAGACATTATATCTCCATTGGAAATTCGCTGAGTATGCAGGTTTGCTCCGACGGGGGTATTTTTATTTGATTTAGTTCTTAAAACGGCATTAGGAGGGGCAGAGAAGTACAATTTTTTGGACGACTCTTGATGCAAATTGAAATGTTCCTTACTATTAATTTTCAACTTTTTTATTACTTACCTCCTTTATCCACTAAAAAAAATTGCCTCGGAGTGGAAGAAGGGGTTAAGTGATGTAAAAAATTAAAATAAATATTTTTGGTAAAAAACAATACTTTATTTCAACATGTTACCATACTAAGTACACTTAAATAAGGTTATTGCGCCAAAATAAACTGAAATGTAACAAGTAAACTTACTAAAAGTCTTTATCATAGTCTTTATGTGTTGGCTTGTAATTTGGTATTAAAAAATAGTAACTAAAAGTCAGTTAGTTATGCAAAACAAATACCACAATATTATTAATACTAAATGTTTTAAAAATTTGTAAGTAATAACAGTCTTTTATTAGATGCTTATCAGTCTTATCTCCGCAATTTTTAATAAGGAGTACTTCTTATTCATGTGTAATTTTTCACTTCTTTCTCGTTAACTCTCTTTCCTCATTTTCTTTCTCAACTTAATTCTCCTTGTATTTTCCCTCTTGTTCTTGAATTACTTGCTCATAAAACCATCGATGTTCTTGTTTAACATACTTAAGTTGGACGGCTTGATGCATAAAGGGACCAAGCGCCACTGCCATCAAAATGAGATATTGAGACTTAAAGTTTCTTAACGATTATAATTCACTTGTATGTTCTGTGCACATTTATTTAGGATCGGTACTTGGGCAAATCCTTATTTTTTAGTAAGTAGTGGGCATTTGGGGCTGCTAGACCGGAAGTGACGTCATCCGGTCACGTGACCGGATGCACTGAGTCATTAAATACGTCATCTGAGGCTGAGCCAGTGACGTAGGCGGTTTTGTGACGTAATGAGGGAAGGGTCAAAGTTCAAGGTCACTGGGAGGGTGTTTTAAAAAAGTACTACCTCGCACGCGTAAAATTCGATTGTGATTCGATAGTTAATCGATAAGAAATATCGAATTAAAACAATCGAATGAAACAATCGAATGATACGAGTGCGAGGTAGTACTATTACAAATATTACTTTATTTTATTAACAATGTTTGTCCTTATTTACAATGCGAAGCTTCCGCCGTTGTTGGTTATAATCGAAGTTGATGATCCCGACGAGTCGCGACCATCGTGTTTTTCCCTGATGAAAGAAGGTAGATACTTTGATTCCTGTGCAGAGTCCATGTTGTGTTTTCGTCACCTATCTGTTCTGATAGGTGTTTCCATTTCATTACCGTCAGGTAGAAATGCTACCTGACGGTAATGAAGTAGAAACATCTATCAGATCGAGTGACATGATATTATTATTTTGTGAAGAGCATCTCGGAGAGCTCGATGTTTAACGGTCGAGAGCCAGAGGTGAACTGACTATTTGCTAGCTAGCGTTCTGGTATCAAACAAAATGGTGGGGGTAAAAGTGTGGTGGGGCGGAGCAGATGGCGGACGGCAGATGGCAGGCGGCAGGTGGCAGTTGGCAGATGGCAGCTGGTGCAGGGAGGAAGACTTTGAATAAAATATCCATTAGTTAAAACCCATCAAGGACAACGTAATTGCTTTTGTATCAGAGGATGTTGTGGTAGACCCTTCTTGTACTTGTATTTGATCAGTCGTTTCATTAGTGTCAGCTTGGTAAATATTAAAAGATAAAGATGTGGAAGAAACATTATTGTCTTGTATTTGTGAATCCATGTGTACCGCGCAAGAGCTGGATATATAGTGATGTAGCGTTTGCGCGTAGGTTAGGTACTCGGCTCTTCCCCCACCACACCAGCCCCCCCCCCACCATACCAGTCCCCCCACCAAGTTTTACATCCACAATAACTAGTTTACACGTGTTAGTTAGGGTTTAGCTCTTAGACTGTCAAGACCTCAGCTCCGTAACTGAAAACTTCAATAATATTTGCTGAACGCTGTATAATTATAACAGTTACTATGTTCTAAACCAGTGCATGTATTCATATGGTGCTTTTTGCGTAGCAAACAACTGGCTAAAAGCGTTTCAACCTCGATTATTCTTCGACAAAACCGCTCATTGTCCACTAAAAGCGAAGACCTTCTGTCTTCATTGTCAGAGAAGTAGAAGGTAGTGTCAAGTGGACTACTGAAGGTCACCTTCCTCATGTTCCTATAAAACTGCGACATCTTTCAGACCCTCTAGGTAGATGTTCATCCGTCAAGAGCTGGAAGTATAATGATGTAGCGTTATCGTGTATGATAGGCACCTACCCCCCCACCACAACGGTTGCTATACCGTTGGTTAGATTTAAATTCCGATCGCACCTTCTTGTTCGTCTTGTCAAGCCGCGTAATTGACGTACCCACATGTTATACTTTGAACCAAAAATAAAGAAGTTATTTAGGTTTGTCCTTGAAAATAGTTGTTTTTTCGATGTTGCTGCTACACCCTTGGTCGGATCTGAATTCTGTTTGCACCTTATGGTTCGTCTTGCTGAGCCGCGTCAGTAGAGTACCCACATGTTATACTTTAAACCAAAAATAAAGAAGTTATATAGGTTTGCCCTTGAAAATAGTTATTTTTGGCTATTACTGCCATACCCTTGGTCGGATCTGAATTTTGATTGCACCTTTTTGTTCATCTTGCCGAGCCGCGACAGTAGAGTACCCACATGTCATACTTTAAACCAAAAATAAAGAAGTTATATAGGGTTCCCTTGAAAATAGTTATTTTTGGCTATTACTGCTATACCCTTGGTCGGATCTGAATTTTGATTGCACATTTTTGTTCATCTTGCCGAGCCGCGACAGTAGAGTACCACCATGTCATACTTTGAACCAAATATAAAAAAGTTATTTAGGTTGTCCTTGAAAATAGTTGTTTTTTCGCTGTTGCTGCTATACCCTTGGTCGGATCTGAATTTTGATTGCACCAACTTGTTCCTCTGATCAATCCGCGTAATTTGAGTAGCCACTTGGCATATGCTAAACTAGAGATAAAGAAATTATTTAGATTTGACCTTCAAAATAGTTGTTTTTGGCTATTACTGCTATACCCTTGGTCGGATCTGAATTCTGTTTGCACCAACTTGTTCCTCTGATCAATCCGCATAATTTGAGTACCCACTTGGCGTATGTTAAACCAGAAATAAAAAAAAATATTATTTAGATTTGACCTTCAAAATAGTTGTTTTTGACTATTACTGCTATACCCTTGGTCAGATCTGAATTCTGTAATAACTAAACATTAATCTCTCCCGAAAAATCAATACATATCTTCCAGTATTTTAAGAAACGAGAATTTTCTAAGTCCCCAAGGTCATCTGAACATGTTGCCAAAACGGGGAATAGAGCAGTAAGTGATTCTCACTTGGACCACAAACTGCTCTATTCCCCGCTTTGTATTAGGAGAAGATGCCTAGTTTAATGCTCGCAATTATAGGCATAAACCTGATAACGGAACGCTAACGTCTCCCCCGAAAAGTTATTCGTGAGTAAGGGCTAAGATGGGTAATGTCAACCGGTTTGCGTGCCGTATTGACATAAGGTCGGTTTGCGCGCCATACCTTTTTTGTAAGGGATTAGGAAAATGATGAGAAACAAGATACATTACTTTGAAAATGAAGACTTTACCAGCAACTATGTAAAAAAAATTAATCAGTTAACGTTACTTTTACAAGAACAGCCGAGGTCAGTTTTGCAAAGGTCAAAAGTATCACTGAAACCCGGTGAGACATAGACCCAAACACCCGGCGTCAGGTAACTGCGAACCAAAGTTTTGACCAAGGTCAGTTTTAAAGCGTGAAAGAAAAGTACATATTTCATTAGTAAATAAGGCACTTCAAACCGATACCAAACACTAACATATATTAGACTAACTACATTACCTAGCAGCAAACTACAAGCGTTATCTAACATGCTTAACAAAACATGCAAGGGCGCGGATCTCTTAATTGCGCGTCGGGCCCAACGCACACTTAACAGACCTACGCTGCAGCAGAGTGCAACCCACTGGGACGTATATCCAAACAACGGGCGGCAAGCTACTGCGACGAGACTGCGGACTGCTCCCGCTTATAAAGGCTGCAGTCAGTGCCGCCAGCTGTTTACGCTGTCATACAGAGGAGGCAAATGCCGCGGCGCGCCGGCGCCGGCCCGCATGCGCGGCGGCGCTCCGTCTGTGTATGCAACTATGCTCAAAACGGGCTTTAATAAAGTCTAAACGTAGCACCTCTGGCAGGGATCTAACAAGGTTCCGGAGACCTAACCGGTTCTTAAATCACGGCTCTCCGGTTTTAAATATGCATATAAAAGGTGTTTATTATTCTTTTCAGAATTTGTAAGGTGAAACTTCATCATACATTGTGTAACATGTGATAGATTTGTTTTTAAATGTCAATAACAATTTTAAAATAGACCATTATAAATAAAATTTACTATATATTCGTTGTTATAGACTTGTTTTTACTGATTATTGTAAACCTCTCCTGCTTTAATTAATTATACTAACTTTCCAAATGAACGTCACTTCCCCATATTCATTTGATATAATGCAGTGTTAAACAATATAACATCATGTGGAAGAAACATATGACAGTGAACGTAATTTTGAATAAAACTCCAGGATATACTAAAATTAAAGATGACCAGTGATAATACATTTTGATGAGTCTCAACTCAAATTAAAGCGGGCTTATGAAGTTGTTAATTTAATTTAAAATATAAAAGCGAAAAGCCCTGAGTTGCTATATACTCGATTATTGTATGTCTAAGTTGCCAGATTAAAATTATATATATATAAAATGTATATCGCGGTAGCTGAGGGGTATCGCACTGGCTCTTGGAGCATAATGTCGCAGGTTCGGATCCCGCCGCTGACCTAACATTTTATCCGTAGAAAAACATACATACATTTATCACTTGTTTTTATCAAAGTAAATGTTGTATAAAATAAAATAAAATAAAGTAAATTTATTTATTTTTAAAATAAATTGAAGATTTCAGGCATGGTTTGTTGTTAGGATTGGCATGGGTGCGTTATCTTAGAACACACAGAGCATTTTGGGCTAAGCAGTGACTTTAGCAGTGTGGTTAATTTAACTTTTAAGAGAACAGCGAGTTTCCTATATGAACTAATGTTAACAATTTCTATACGCCAAGTCAAAATATCCTTAAGGATTAACAATAAATCGTCAGGCCCAGTTATTTAGATGAAAAAATGAGATTTCAATATATTGTTTCAATAGCATAGGCTATCATGAAATTAAATGCTATTAACATGGGTTGGCCCAAGTCCGTACATGAAACTTCTAAAATGACAAGTAGCCTAAGTGTATATGCCTACATTTTATAGTCATAGGTCCATGTTTATGATGAAAACAGCTCAGTATAATCCAAACCTAGGATATGTCAAATCATTTCAGATAACCTGTATAAAAGGCTTAGTTTGGTTAGAATAGTTTAAAGCTTTTGTTTTGGTTCGCTACAACATTCCTGGTAATGTTTAAAGTATTTTACAACAGTTGTATTTTACAAAATGATATTTCAATATATTGTTTCAATAGCCTAGGCTATCATGAAATTAAATTCTATAAACATGGGTTGGTCCAAGACCGTACATGAAACTTCTAAAATGGCAAGTAGCCTAAGTGTATAGACCTACATTTTATAACCATAGGTCCAAGTTTATGATGAAAACAGCTCAGTATAATCCAAACCTAGGATTTGTCAAATCATTTCAGATAACCTGTATAAAAGGCTTAGTTTGGTTAGAATAGTTTAAAGCTTTTACTTTGGTTCACTACAACATTCCTGGTAATGTGTTTAAAGTATTTTACAACAGTTGTTGTATTACCAGTTTAATGTCGGCTTACTCTTACTGTAATCCAACCCTAGGTTATGTCAATTCATTCAAGATAACCTTCCGAAAAAGGCTGTTTGGTTCGAATAATCTATAGCTTTTTATTGTGGTTATCTACGACATTACTAGTAATGTATTTTAGGTAATGTAGACAAATTTTATTATTAATTTAGTGAAAATAAAACCTAGCAAATAATTGTCCTACAAAAATAAATTTTAAGGTTGTTCGCTTACTGCGCCTAACTTCATCAACGCTTTCTAGACAAATTGAGGCTTTGTATACTTTTTACACGTGACAATTACAACATTACCAATTGTCTAAGAAAATTTAATAAAACAAGCTATTTTATAAGTTAATATCTTAGTATCTACAGTCATCAAAAAGTTATTTTGAGTTTTTTGATCTGCCACACGCGTCGTCTGTCGTCTGCCACTGTTACAATCGTCGCCTCTGACGACTGACGATATTTACACAGAGTAGGCATACTAAGGGAATATTAACTGTATGGATATTTGTTTAAAACGTACACTTAATAATTTTATAAAGTAAGAAATATGCTCACAAATTAAAAATATACTTCGATTTATCTCTCTTGTGTGTTTTTGTTGGTAAACAAACTTTTGTTATCCAGTATAACAAATATACTCTAGTAAACTAACTATTGTTACTCTGTTGTTGAAACATAGACGCGATTCAAGTACCATTAAAATGGCTTCCAATGATATTCTTATGGAGAAAAAAATAAATTTGATTTTAAGATAATTTGATTAATACTGAACGAAATTATCTGAATAACGAACTTGACCGAGATTTTGACCAGTTAAGTTTTTCTGGAAAATTTTAAGTTTAACTGTGGAGGCATTATCGAGTTATTGTGGTCACAGACACGCCAGTTGAGTTGATTCTCTTACCAGTCTAAGCAGTAAAGTTGTGTATAAGTATACTTTCACTTCGTTCAGTTATCCAATAAAACAAGTTTTATTTTCTTCTCAAATACTGTATGCTTTAATTGAAATTGGAAGAAAAAAAATCTTTGAACCATTGCTAAATCACTTGCAGTTTTGAAAGCAAAGAAGGAGAATGCTTTCTCCCAAATACAAATGATTTATGATATGACTAAGAAGGTTTCTGATAAGGAAATTCTACAAAGGTTTTTAATTCGTGCCAAGTCAGTTGATAAACTTCGTCAAGAGTTCTCAGATGCTTTGGATACTTATCATGAACTTGAATCGGAAAATGACCCAGATTTTCAGCCTAACTATTCTCCTCTAAATAGTGTAGGTGAATTAATTGATTATATTAATGCCAATCTTGCCACGTTTGAAAGTAAATTACAATCCTCAAAACGTAAAATTGAAAAGGCCTCTACTCCACAACCGTCAGTTGTTCGCTTACCGAAACTTGAACTAAAACATTTCAGTGGTGAACCGGTAGAGTGGGTTTCATTTATTAATTAATTTGACTCATGTTGTTAATATTGATTAAATATTTGTCAATAAATATTTAATCAATATTAACAGCATGTTAAAAAAATATTTACAACATATTTCCACAATATGGTTTCAATCTTTTACAATATTTAATAAATATTTATTGATTAATAATGTTTGTTTCAAAACAATGTTTATTCAATATTTATAAAATATTGAAACAATAGTTTTTAATACTGCAAATACATTGTGTCAACATTTTTTTACAATATTGATAAAATATGTCTTTGCTACTCCAAACTCCTTACAAACTTCAACAAATTGTTCCTTAATAGGTAAAAAAAAAAAAAAATCGTCATATGAATGTAGGGTTTACCTCTCTCTGTTTTGGCACTGCATAGTTACCAGCCGCACAGATAGAAAATGGAGATGAGAGATATAGACCCTACATCTATACAACACCACTATATTGTTTTGTTTTAACCAAAGAACAGTTCGCCAAATAAGCTTCCATAGAGAGTTATAAAACACCCTTTACATATCTGTACTGTTTGAATATTTTTACCTATTTAGATAACAAGTTTATATTCGCTTGATAATGGGTGGTAAGAACTTTTGTTGTATATTATATAGTATGGTATATAACTTTTCGTTTTTAATAATACCTATATAATATTAATGCATTTTCTAATCTTATTTTGATTTATAGCTATTAGTTTCACAATAAAAGATTCAGTTATCAGTTATAAAATATTTATTTAGGCGTAAAATATAAATATAAAATACGTTGTTGTTTAACTAACCAAATTCCATTCCAAACTTCAACCCCAGCCTGGATAATTTATCCAATCATCATTATATTAATAGGCAAGCACAAAGCTGTCCCTCCTTTTAGCGAATTTCCCCTATAGGGAAGAAGCTATTACCGTAGGTCTCATGGTAAGACTTAAGCCCGAGACCATGATAACTTTTCGTTTTGAGGTCCCCAGATGCCAAAAACACCATTCGTTCAAATTTTTACATATGTATATATATATATGTGTGTGTGTGTGTGTGTGTGTGTGTGTGTGTGTCCGTAAGCACGATAACTTTCGTAAAAAAGTCCAATCTTAATAAAATTTGGTACAAATATGTAAACTACCATTTATTTGAACGAGTTCGAAAACCAGACAAATCGCATCATCCGAAGGGGGGTTTTGTACCCCAAAAATGATTTTTGGGGTTTTCACATGTGATTGTTATTTAAATCAAATTTTAATTAATAATTAATAAATATACCATTGAATTCAGCTTAAAAAAACAAACAATTTGGTATTTTGATCATTGCTCTACGTCAATTGGTTACTGAGATATTACAAGTGCTAAACACAGTACGTTGTCCAATGTTATTCTTATGGAGAAAAAGACAAATTTTATATCTCGGTTATTTATGAACATAAACTGACGAAACTTGGTATATCGCTTCATCTGGTTGTGTTTTGTTGTTGTTTGAACAAAAAACCAATTTTTCACCTATCGTTCCCGAAGCAGCAAACCTAAGTACTCGGCCCCCATGTTATTCTTATGGAGAATAATAAAAATGTTATATATCGCTTATTTATGAATGTATATGGACGAAACCTGGTATATTATATAGGTATTATTAAAAACGAAAAGTTATATACCATACTATATAATATACAACAAAAGTTCTTACCACCCATTATCAAGCGAATATAAACTTGTATAAAATATCACTAGAAAAAATGGAATATTATGGAATGCGAGGATTAGCCAAACAGTTTATTGAATCTTATTTTCAAAATAGATTTCAACGAGTTGAATGTAAGTCTGAAAAAAATAACGATGTTTCATCCTGGAAAAAAATTAATATAGGCATTCCACAAGGATCTGTTCTGGGACCACTTATATTTATAATTTATGTGGCAGACCTTCCCTCAAATATTAGAAATGGAATTACAACTCAATTTGCAGATGACACATCTGTGGTGGTTTCCAATAAATCAACCCAATCTCTAATATTATCATTAAAATTGATTTTAAATGAGTTAAATTCTTGGTATAGTGCAAATGGTCTATTATTGAATAAATCCAAGACGAATATTCTTCACTTCCAGTTTAAAAAATCTAAAGACAAATTATTAAATATCGAATTAGAAAATGAAAAAATTTCTGAGGTCTCTGAAATAAATTTATTAGGAATAACTTTAGATAACCACTTAAACTGGAATACTCAAATAAATAAAATCATGAACAAATTGAACTCTGTCTGCTTTAATCTGAGAGTATTAGCAAATTGCTTCAATTTTGAAAACCTAAAAATTGTTTATTACTCTTATTTTCAAAGTATATTACTATACTGCCTCCCTGTATGGTTCGGCACATCTAAGGAGAACCAAAAGAAAATTTTTAAATTACAAAAACGAGCAATAAGAATTATTATGCATGCCGAACACGATGAGCCAAGTCGGAAACTCTTTGAAAAGACTCAAATTATAACAAATTTTGGACTTTATATTATAGAAATTTTGAAATTATATGTAAATGAACGAAATGAAATAAAAGAATTACAACATAATCATAACTATCACACTAGAAAACAATTCATCATTCAACATCAAATCCACAGAACCACTACATATGAAAATTCACCCCAATACATGATGGGAAGAGTCATAAATCAAATTAAAAAAATTCACAAAATTGAAGTAATTGGAAGAACAGAATTAAGAAAAGTAAAAGAAATTTTAATGAACAATCCTTTATTTTCATTGAATGAATTTTTTAAAGAACCAAAAAATTTAAAAAATAAGATAACATGAAAAAATAGAAAATTTAAGGTGCAATATTTTTTTAGACTTAAGATATTTTGTTGTAAAAGCCTACACAATTTATAATTGTTTTTCGGCAAATAAATATTATTATTATTATTATGTGACTTCACTTAGATGAGTTATATTGATATTTGTATACAAATCCATTATTTTGTGTTCCTTGTTGCAGCAAACCTGCGTACTCATCCCTAATGTTATTCTTATGGAGAATGATGAATATTTTAAATATCGCTTATTTATGAATATATTTCTTATGAATTCTGGTAAGAGGCTTAATGTAATATTAAGACATATATATTCATTGGAAATTCGCTGAGTACGCAGGTTTGCTGCGACGGGGGTATATTTTAAACTGCCTTCAAAGTTTCAATGTTAATCTATAGAAGAATAGTTATTAATTGAATTGTATATTTGACAGCTGATACAATAACAAATGCTAGAACAAGAGCAAGAACAGATGTTTCAGGAATAATGCAAATAAAAATAATACTACTGACTACTGGAATGGTAACACCCTTTTCTTATCTGTTTTTACTCTACATTAAAAATAGTGTTTTTGGCATCTGGGGACCTCAAAACAAAAAGTTATCATGGTCTCGGGCTTAAGTCTAACCATGCCTACGGTAATAGCTTCTTCCCTATAGGGGAAATTCGCTAAAATTAAACCTGGCTGTGAGGGGGGAGAGGGTGATGGATAGGGAGAGGAAGAGAATTCGTGAAGTTCAGCATAAGGACTGGTTCAAATGCATTTATTTAACTGCTCACACAGGAAGTGGCAAAACATATTCCATGCAAACAGCCATTATTCGTATGTTTCACTTTCAGTTTACGTAGAGTTAGTTCTTGTCGAATTTTGACCTCTGGGCGATCGCTAGTTAAAATTATTGCAGAGTGGATGTTAATAACTGACTCACAGAATAAAAATTACAAGAATTTTATTGAATTACACACAATAATACATCACAAATGTCAAGGGGATGTAAAACTGATTTATTTCTCATGAATGACTTCACCATTGTTGAGATCTTCATCTGCACTGAATTCATATGCATGAAGCTCACCTATTTTCCTAAACAATCAAAATTGAAACTGTAATAATAAATAATAAAGAATATATATATATATATATATATATATATATTGTTTACTTGGTGGAAAAAATTAAACATCCTGCCTAGTCTCACTCACATCAAAAACACAAGAGAAAACTTTCAAGATTCCTAAAATATTCATTAGAAACACTGTATCATTTGCAGCTATGGAGCTAATTAAGTGAGATTTAGCACTTGATGTAGGCCTATTCTCCATGAGAATAACATAGTATGCACTTGCACACCTGTGCAGGATTGCTGCAACTGGGATTACAGAAATGGCAGTTTTATCCAAATATCAATTGACGACATGAGATGAAACAACACTCATCAATTATTATTACCATACTGTGTGTTCATAAGTAAGTGAACTATATAGTAAATTATTATTCTATACACTGTGTAAATTAAGTATTGAAACAAATCTGTATTTTTCCAGCCGAAATAGATGGAAATATTATGTTCGTGGCATTGATTTTTAACAAACGTTCCGGAATTTTTGACATAGAAAATTTTTTTTGCCCCCCTTCCAGGGTCAGGGGTAGGAGGTAACTTATTTTTTCAAATAGCAACCCCTATTGAGTGACCCCTCATTTTGAAGGGCTTGTCAAAAGAAATACAATGGTGCAAATCCGAGGTCGATATCTCAGCCCTAACCAGAATGGCAGCCATTTGTAATTTTGAGATGGGCACACGAGATTAAGTATGGATACCCCAATTTACCTTTTAAACGGGTTACATTGGGTGAGCCAAACTCTGGATACGATTATTAGTTGGAAAAGTGGACTTTTTGTCATATTCCCAATTTTGCCCCAGCCCTAAATTTGGGTATTTTGGGGGCAGCCCCAAAATTTCAAATACAAACTCCTATTGAGTGACCCCTCATTTTGAAGGGTTTGTCAAGACATAGGCAATGGTGCAAACCTGAAGTCGATATGTCACCCCTAGGCAAAATGGCAGGTATTTAAAAATTTGATTGGGTGAAAAAGCACCCATTTCACCAATTCAAAATTTTGAATGCCTGACAAAGCCACTCTTATTGAGTGACCCCTCATTTTATAGCCCGTGTCACACTAATAACAATGATTTAAGATAAATTGAAATCCGTTGATCCTAAACAAAATGGCGGTCACAAACGTCTACGTTTGAAGCACAATTGAAACAGGTAACAAATACTTTGAAGCTATAAATAATAACACAAAATACTAATTTACTACTCTAAAACACACAAGTATTACAGGTATTACTAAGTAATGTTTGATATTACCTTGATAATTTATAAATGCTCGAACTGATAGCCAAGAGCAACTTGACAAAGTCCTAAACGATTGTAAAATTCATTTAACACTCTGCCAATTGTTTGTTGACCAATTGATCGTGCTTCCGTCAGAATCCTCTCTGAAAGCTCTTGTAAGTTTTCTGGTCGGTTTACATACACTTTACTCTTGAGATATCCCCATAAAAAATAATCGAAAGGGGACAAATCAGGAGATCTTGCGGGCCATTCGATAGAACTTCTTCTACCTATCCACTTATCAAGAAAAGTTTGGTCCAAATAGTCCCTTACATTTACAGCGAAGTGGGATGGGGCGCCATCTTGCTGAAACCAAACTTACCATACTTTCATGCACGGCATGTTCTTCATCTTCAGGAGGAAACTCTCTAGAAATATCGGGTACAATAGATTCACGCATCAGGTCCAGATAACGATCACCATTTAAATTACCTTCAATTATAAAAGGTCCAACTATCTTAAATCCAACTATTCCTGCCCAAACATTAATTTTCTGAGGTCTTTGTGTATGGCATTCTTGAGCCCAATGTGGATTTTCATCTGACCAGTATCTCGAGTTTTGTCTATTGACGTGTCCATTGAGGCTGAATGAGGCTTCATCGGAAAATACTATCTTCGTTTTAAATAACGGATCTTGGATACACCGCTGCATCATTTCTTCACAAAATTGAATTCGACGATCAAAATCATCCTCGTTCAATTCATGAATTAGCTGTACCTTATAAGGATGACATTTTTCAGCTTTCAGAGCTTTATGTACCGAAGTGTGACTCATACCTAGATTACTACTGAGCTGACGAGTCGATGTGTGAGGATTTTCTTGAATACTCAAAAGCACATCCAATGCCATGTCCTCTGTTACAACTGATCTAGGTCGACCAGTTTTAGGTTTATTTGCTACATCCCCTGTTTCCAAGAACTTAGTACAGATCCTACTTACTGTAGATCGATTTATTTTATGATCGGGGTACAGTTCATTAAATAACTCACAAGTTTCTTGATACGTACGTGTCCTATCCCCATACCCAACAATGCGGAGAATGTCAATCTTTTGCTGAGTACCTACTTAAAAGAACCATTGTGAACAAAACTACAGAAGCATTTTAATACCGACCTCTCTACAAAATTAACTAAACCAGAATGAGTAGATGAAATATTATCGAAAGTATAAGCTTCAGAAACACAATCTACTGATAAGAAAGGGTAAGTGGGAAATTCCAACTTAGGTAGTCTTAAAAGTCTGGTTGTTTTAAAAGAAAGTTTTCCCTATATTGTTCATACTTGTAAACGTAGTTTCGTGTAAGAATAACATTATTAGGATTGCTAACCCAATGCTGAATGACTGTGTATTCATTACTAGCCACGCCGTATCTTGAAGAAAATCTATACTTTCGTCATAATGGCGTTTGTAAGCTCATGTCATTACACGATACACGATAAAATACATATATAACTTTGAACAAATGGTGTTGGCATCTGATGATCGAATAGTTATCATCGTCCCCAGCCTGGGAGGTGTTAGCGTGGGAGGTATTTGCTAAAAAAACAAATATTTTATCATAAGTTATGATTTTTTCATTGAGTAAGCTAATGGTATAGTGTGATGCAGAGTTATTGGATTGTTTTAAGTAAAGCGCAGAACATAAATGGCTTTAATTTCCTGAAAAATACTTATATAAAAAACGAATCACTTGAATAACATTTAACAACAAAACTTATAACGGTTACCCTGAATTTTGTATATCCATAATGCCCTGCCATTTTTTGGGCTTTGACGCTCTTTTTGTGATGTCCTGTCAAAGTGGCCATAGTTTTGGGTTCAATGTGGGATTTAGGAAATAATACCAAATTGCTAGAACCAGCAATAAGAAACATTAACAATGGAAACGTAAACTTAAAAACAAAATCAAAATGAAATACAAACATTTTCAGATTTAAAATAATATCTAAATACAAATACACACGTACAAATACACATACGGAAAAAGGAGCGGAGAAATCCCAAAGGTTTGTATGGGCAAATATTTTATGGAGTTTGCAGAGAGAATACAGAAACATACTATGCACATAAAAATAAATAACTTTTATAAAAAGGTTCGTTAAGGAACTAATGAATTAGATCGATGATCATGCATGTGTTTTAAGAAATCTTTAAACGTCAATCGGGAAGAAATTGTTGAAAGAGCCCTAAAGCTAATAACAAAACCTCAAAACATAAAATGTTCCTATTTAAATTACACATAGCAAACCTTCTTAGCTCATGTAGCAGATTTTCTCAACCCATCATCGCACAGTAATAACTGGATTACACTACATTCTTAACTATATAAACACCCTCAAATAAAGTATTTTTATTATGTGCTGCATTATTCTTTGGTGAACCAAATTAACTGTCTTGGTTACTAAACACATGTTTTAGGTAATCATCTGATGTAAACAAACCTCCTCCATAAGATTAACATGGGAACTTTAAGAGCCACTCGGGCAGAGCCCATTGAAGATATGTTAGTTTGGATGGGTGATGTAGACATAATTACTTATCAGTTAACAAAAGATTCATGAAAATCGGCCCAGTAGTACGGTCTGACGGACTGACCAAAGTTTTGGAATTAAAAATATATATATATATATATATGATTACAGATGGACTTTTTATTTTATGGAACATTTTAGATGTATAAAAAAACGTGTAAAATTTCTAAGGCAACAATAAATAACTTGACAAAGTTTAATTATTTATATAGTAATTTACATGATGTAATATCACTAACCTGCTGTGTTTATGTAAACTGTTCACCTTTCTGTTACCACTACGTAGATACTAGTACTAGTAGTGTACCATAAATATAACCGGTTTTAAGTTGTAACGTGAGAATACAACGATTAGGGTTCCTATCGGGCTAAAAAAATGTTGAAAGTTGATTTTTGGTTATATACAACAACTCCATTAAATATAAATCCTGAATATTATAACACTATACCGTTACAATTATTACGATATTTATCAAAGAGAAACCCTCGACTTTCAAGACAGGAGCTACAATTTAATGAAGTTAAAGCTTATTAAAAATCAAACTTACATAATACAAAAATACCCCCGTCGCAGCAAACCTGCATACTCAGCGAATTTCCAATGGAGATATAAATGTCTTAATACTACATAAAGCCACTTACCAAGTTTCATAAAAATATATTCACAAATAAGCGATATATACAATTTTAATTATTCTCCATAAGAATAACATTGGGGCTGAGTACGCAGGTTTGCTGCAACAAGGAACACAAAAAATGGGTTTATGCTAATGTCAATATAACTCAACTAGGTGAAGTCGTATACCAGTTTTTATTCATTTATGTTCATAATTAAGGGAGACAGAGCATTTAATTATTCTCCATAAGAATAACATGGGGGCTGAGTACGCAGGTTTGCTGCTACGGGAGAATTATGCAAAAACAATTTTTTGGAGCAAATATCAATAGACCTCAACGAGATGAAGCTGTATACCAAGTTTTGTCAGTATACGTTCATAAATAAGTGAGATATAACATTTTTCTTTTCCTCCATAAGAATAACATTAGACAACGTACTGTGTTTAGCACTTTCAATATCTCGGTAACCAATTGACGTAGAGGAATGATCGAAATACCAAATTGTGTGTTTTTTTTAGCTGAATCGAATGGTCAAAACTAAAATTTGTCTTTTTCAAAAATTATATGTAAAAAAGTCAAAAAACCCATTTTTGGGGTACAAAACCCCCCCAAAATACCCCTTCGGATAGGTCGATCTGTCTGGTTTTCGAACTTAAAGTCATAAATGCTGCTTTAGATATTTATACCAAATTTAGTCAAAATCGGATCATTTTTACGAGAGTTATCGTGCTCACGGACACATATATATAGATCATAAAACTAGGTTAGGTATTTGTTGACCATGAAGATGGGCTTATGTCCCGAAACATGTAGTCTTAAAAATAAAAATAAAGAAATTCCTTAAGGGTACTCAGTTGAAAAATGTTTAATTTGATTATTAATATATATATATATATATATATATATATATATATATATATATATATATATATATATATATATATATATACAGTATCAAACGAATGGTGTTTTTGGGGTCTGGGGACCTCAAAACGAAAAGTTATCATGGTCCCGGGCCTAGGTCTTACCATGCCGACTACGGTAATAGCTTCTTCCCTACAGGGGAAATTCGCTAAAACTGTTGGTTTTCTATGGAAAGTCTCTGTCTATAGTTAACCTAAACTTAGGAGTTCTGAACGCCTGGAAACAATATAATATTGGCTAATTAATTGTTGACGAAATTCTAAAATTCGATCTAAATAGTTCTAGTTGTAGTTTTTAAAATTAAAAATCATATGTACATCCTAACATGTTGTAGTTTTCGTTAAGTTACAGTGATAAATCGTCACCAAGTAATTACGCTTCACTATAAGTAGTTCGTAATAGCCGTTAGTCTAAACAAAACTTGCTCATGATTAAAGTGTTTTTCTTCAACATGTTCGGGGGTTTTAATGTATTTTGTATTTTTGTAACTGACACCTTGGAAATAATCTTATAGATATATTTATTATGACAGATATTTTGTTCAGTGAAACTGAATACCATACCGGTTTCTGAAGTACTAATTCGTGTTTAACGGTAAGCAGACAGTAATAATAAATGATTCGTTAGGATGAGGCTAATGGGTGGGTGAGGTAATTTAAACATCGACTATCGATGTTTAAATGACCTCACCCACCCATTCGTAATCAAATTACTTTAAGTAGTGTTTTTTTTCTTCAATTGCATTCTTGCTGGGATAAAATATAAGTGTATTTCTCATCATAATGTAAAATAGTCAAATCTTTCTTTACCTGGCATGTATTCCTATGTAGAATTGTATAATTAATTATAGTTAAATATAAACTAATACTGTATACCCATACAAAATATAAACATTAAGAACTCACAACTTCTGAGAATAATGAATTATTTGTAACTGCGGACAAAATGTATACCAAATCGAACTATAGCTGTGGTCTGCAAGCTTTACACACAGATTAGCAGTCAGGCTGACAACACCAAAACTACCTTTTACATATATAGTTTACAATTAATCGTTAACATTTATTTGATATGCCTATGCAAAACTACTGTATTGTTTAAGGCCAATAAATTATTATTAATATATTCAGGGGTCTTCAAAGGGAACATTTCCAAGTCGATTTCTACTTCTTTAATAATTTACACTCTATGTATTTCCTAATTCTGCTGTTTATTTCTATTTATAAATTAATATAAATCCACAAGATTCAAAATATATCAATCTTCGGTATTTTTACTAGCTATAAAAAAATTTTGACATGAATTTTCTAAACATATGGAATCAGTAAACCATAGATGAATTACAAATATATAAACTCTGCAAAATAAAACTTGAAGAATAATATGGGTTGAAGCTGTGGCCAGTCACTCGCACCAAGTCGTTTAAAGTAGCTCTGCTTGATAATTCATATAATGTTCTTCTAAAATCTCAGGACAATTTTAGATATTCCTACAAATGTAATTTGACAGAAAATGATTTGAAAAAGTTTATAAGAGAAACAGGTTTAGTACAACTTGCAAGCGTTAGTTTATTCCAGGGTTGGTAATCCTAACAATTTAAAATTTATGGCAAACCTATTTACCTAGTTTCACTATTTTATTATATTTATTAAATATAATAAAATATTGGGTCGTATTTTTATATAAAACGTTCCTTTGCCTCTCGAGACATAATAAATTGAAATTACGTAAAAACTAAAAAATTGTATAATGTGATGAAAATTTAAAATGTTGGTAGTCATGTTAGTGAATACTCCCTATTCCGAATCTCCGAGTCCCCTCCATTGGTTAACTACAGTCGACTCAAATTCTATATTTACAATGGATGTGTTCTGCTACGTTTGTATATTGTGTGCTTTATTTATACACTTGCTTGTACCCTCGAATTCGCTTGCATGTTATCTACTGTTCCCCGTTGTTCCCCGTGTACTTCCCATTGTTTTACGTCGATTTTAATCGGTACCAGGTGATAAATATATTATTAGGGAATCTCAAACGAAGTCATTATTCCATAAGATTGGCACTGAAAATTACAAGCATAAAACCTTGGATGACAGTAGGACAGAGGCTCGAATGATTTTCAGGTCAGGACTTTTCCCGTAAATGTTGTTAAAAGAAATGAGAGTAAAATATTATCCTACGTTTATGTTTGATTCTCGTGCACTTATCTTAATACGAACGTTTAGCTCCACTTAAGGGATTTTCGGAATGGGAAAGATTTATGTTTGATTTTGGTGTATTGCCTACCTTCCTACCGAATAACAGCTCCATCGGTTCAGTAGTTTATGTGTGATGGTTAAAACAGGAATAATGCCAGACCAGCGGGTCGTTCGTAGTCCTAGATAAAATTTTGGCCAGGAGTAGGCTTATGTCCGGTTTGAGTGTATTAGCTACCTTCCTAACGAACGTCAGCTCCATCAGTCTAGTAGTAGGTGTGAGATGCTGAACCTAAATTTAAATGGCCGTGGGGTGGAGTCCCAGAGGGTTTTCTGAATGACGATTAATTTTAGTTCTGGTGTAATATCTAATTTCTTACCAAATGTAAGCTAGATCGGTTTATTGGTTGGTGTGTAATCATTAACATGGCTATATTAGGATAGAATAGAATATATTTATTTTCTCATAACAAAATACATAGTTGTAACCTCAATCTATGTAAGAGATTTTTTGTTCAAAACCATTTTCAATTATGCAGCTTGTTTGAATTTTAGAATAAATAATAAATGTCCATTTAACTTGTCAGGCTAACTTAAAATTTAAAAAATCAAATGATAAAATAATAATATTATTAAAGATTAGTGGGACGGAGCCTTAAAGTATATTTTTATCATGAGAAAGCCTTTTTCTACCTCGAGCCATCAGCCAACCTTTTACGGAATATCAGTCCCATCAGTCCTGTAATGGATGTGAGTTGGTTTAAACAAATATTTTGTTTTTCAGGGGACGTATATCCAAACAATTATGGAACGGTAGTACTTTAGGTTAATGTTTTACTGTAGTAAATTATCTATGTTACTACCAAATGTCAGCTGGAAAAGTCCAATACTGTATATATTAGTGTCATATGATTGTTACACAAATCCTGTATAGGGCGGAGCCCTACAAGGATTTATCCAACCCAGCCTTATTTGCTTATCAGATGCTTAAGGCAATCATTATTCAAAATGTCAGCTTCATAGGCATTTATGATACAGTTTAATGATACTAAATCAGTCTTTGACTCATTGTTAATTTGGTATCAATTTGGAATCATCTGAGTCATTACAATTGTTATTTCCATAACAATAACATGACAAACCCACGGAGCGAAGCCCTGAGGGAATTTCGCAAAACCCATCCTTATTGCACATCTACAGCATAACATGAACCGCCATGCCAAATTTCACCTTCATAGCCATTGTGATGTTTGAGATAAAGTGATAATGAGTGAGTGGTATTTGGCTTATATAGATATAGACTGCATCAATTGTACAAATGTTAACAGTCAGTCACTATAACAACCATGGAATATATGAAAAAAGTCAAATACGACATATTGCAGCACTCGCATGTGTTGTATTCCAGGGGTGCTGGACAGGTTTGAGATAAGCTTTTCAGAGTAAGTGATTGAGGTTTACGGCAAATGTGTCATAAATATATTGTTTTACTATTTAATAAAATTTTGTTATATATTTATATTTATATTTTTAGTCATTTAGAAAACTTGTATTTTAGTCACTTGTTATTTAGTAACTTGTATTTTTAGTCACTTTCATACTTGAAAACATTAGAGGTAGAGATGGGAGACATCTTAAATTTGTTTCTGATTATAAAAACACATTGTTTAATTAAATCGTAGGTACATAAGGCCATTTGAAAGTAAATAAGAGACTTGAAACTCAAGCAGGAATATTAAAAACTAATCTCATATTGAAAAACAAAAATGTTTGGCTGTTTAGGTTATTAATTTAAATGTCTCTCTTGGAATTTCCTCACAACAGTTGTGATAACTCTGAACCGTTTGCTACCTATATAACAGCAAAACAACTTACCTGTACACTTAAAATGTTTCCATGCTCTTCATATAAAGCTTCACTCTTCAGCAGCTTCGAAGTGGTAAATGTCTTGATATGTACAATTTATTGCAAAGAATAGTGGTATCCTACATTTAAAAGTATATCAGATAGATTTTATGTTTTGACTAGTTATTTACGAAATCAAGGCTGATAATTTAACAAATATAAACTTTACAGCTATTCTTGCCAGAATGATAGGAAATGTATTGTGATTTCCAAGCGTTTACTATACATTTATTAAGTACATTAAGTACATAAAAGCCAGAAATATGTAAGACTCAAAGCGGTTGTTTAAAAAGGTCCATACACTCACACTCGGCATAGCTTGTTTTTTTACAATATCAATTTAGATTTCTATGTCAATCGTATGAATATTTTGATTAAGCATGTTTTAACACAAACTTTTAAACTTATCATTTGTTAAATAAAAATAAGTTAATGGTTTGACCTTTGTATTTTGTAGCATGACTCGTTGGTTGTATACGTAGAACTCGTTGGTTTGTTTTTAGTAGGGTAATGTACATTTATTTTGAAAAGGATGGAGTGTAAGTTCAGCGGCGAAATAACCTCAATTGTATATTTAAATTAAATATAATACTTTGGGCATGTAAGAGTAAAACAAGAAAATATTCCAAATTTATCGTACTTTTTTGTATTTAATTTACGTTTATTTTAAGGTAAAAATACATACAGTTAAAAATCAATACCATATATAAGAGTTATTGAATTGCTATAACAATAATTTTAGACCATAAATTTTGTACCGTTTTGCATGTTGCGTAATAGTAAATATTTCTTTGATAGTTTGTAATACTACAGTCCTAAATATTTTTGACTGTAATATTAACAGCACAAATGAGAATACAACTCAGGGTAATAGGATTGTTAACGAAACACATGATCACGTGGAAATACTTGCAGTTTAATAGTTTCCATATATTTGCACTTAGTAAAAAAATATCAATAAAAAATAAAATTTACATTGTATATGAATTTAACAAATCATGATTATAGATATAGTTTCTATGGAATAGATCAAGGGTGGAACTATATGATAATTTAAAAACATGATTGCAGTCTCTTCAAAATATTAAATTCATCCTGTGGTGTCTTTGGTAATAAGTTTATATGTACAGTAAAAATGTAAAAATAGTTGTGGGATATATTGTTGTACATCTATAATATGTTACCCTCGCTTTAAAAAAAACAGTAGGGGAAGGTGTTGTACCTTGAGACAGTTTGTAAAAAAATATTTTTATTTCAGCTTTGGTAAATCTTGTAGAAAAAATTTAAATGTTGGCTTATTCCTTACCATTTAAAGAATCAACTGACACTATACAAATTAAAAAATCTTATTTATTAGTGGAGTAATAAATTATTTTGTATACCCTTGCAGACTGTTTTAAGGTACAACATGGTGTTGTACCTTGGAACGATGGGTGTTGTACCTTGGGATACTGGGTGGTTGTACCTTGGTACAAAATGAAGAATGCAAAATTTGGCAAATATATTGTATTCAAAGTAATTATAGTTAAAGAAACATAATAGAAATTATTAAAAGGCTTTTTTATCAAGTAAATTAGTTCATGGGCATATCATAGGCGCTGAAATTGACGGGAAACTTCAGTGACTGCTTCTGACGCTCTGACGTCCCAGTAGCTACAGGCATTGGCAATTTACATACAATTTCTTCTTCATCTATTTCATAAACTTTGTCACTTCTTGAGACGAAAGTGTTTGTTCCAGTTTTCACGAGATAGTGAATTTCATAAACAATGTCTACTTTTTTTATAACTTTTGCGGCATAGTAAACGGTTTTCTTCTTACCGGCAAGTTTTACTAAAACGTAATCCTCTGGTTTTATTTCACCACACTCCAGGTCATTTTGAAGAACTAGGTCCATTTCTTCTTCCAATACTTCTTCTATTAAATTTTCCATTGACACATCTTCTTCATCAGAGAACAAAGCCATTTGTTCCTCCTCAGAACTTGAGCTATCCATAATAATGGTTTTGTTACTTTTTCTAGGCTTTGGTTTGCCAGTCTTTTTTCCAGGGTACAACTGTTTACGAGGGAGGGAACCTTTTCCCTTTTTATTCTTTTTCTGCTGTTCAATCGCCTTCTTCTCTGGCGTGTCCGTCAAAATTCTTGTTTTTCCAGGTTGTCTTCCCCTTGAACTCGTCTTCCTGGCTGCAGCTTTGGGAAATGGGCGTATCATTTCAGGTGTTACAATTTCAGACGTTATTAGCTTTAAAGTTGAGCCGCATGGTGAAGCCTGAACCATAAGGATACTAGTATTAACATCCCTGGTCAGAGCTGGTACATCAATCACATTGGCTACTGTTGGTTCGTGGGTCATCTCAGTGTCCGTAGCAGTTGTAGACATATTGCTCTGGACCAATTCTCGATCGGTGACATATGATGAAAGAAACTCGTCATCTGTAAATATGTTTCGTTCAAAGGGATATATTCCAGTTACCTTGAACCCCTTTTCAATATTTTCCTTGGTAAATGATTTCTGATAGGCAGCGCCAATCAGTCCTGCAACATCATAAATTTGGACAGGTTTTCCAGGATTGGATAACATCCAACCATTCATGGCAGTGTTGTAGTAGCCTTTATATGGGCCAAAAACAGTCCGATCTAACGGCTGCAACTTGTGCGAGGTGTGGGGTGGGAATGTTAACATCACCACACCATTTTTTTTAGCTAAATCTAGACACTCAATTGAGACGTGTGATTCATGGTTGTCTAATATGAGGAGAATAGGTTTGTCTTTCGAAGGTTTCACATGCCCGATGAAATGCTCCATGTACTTAACAAATAAATCCTCATTCGACCACCCACTTGGATTTGCGCCACCAATAGCACCATTTGGGGCACCAATGAGCATGTGCTGTTTGAAGTTAACTCGGGGAAAGATCAGCATTGGTGGAACGCTGTTACCGATAGCATTGATACATGCAATCATTGTAATGTTAAGCCCCCTTTCCCCCGAAGTAACTGAACCCACCTGTTTTATTCCTTTATTACAAACTATTTTTGGTGGCTCGTGCACGGTTGAGTTGCCGGTTTCATCCAAGTTGTAGATATCATTTGGTTTGAACTTATATCTTTCCATGACATCCTGTAAATTATCAAAAAAAAGCTTTACATTTTCTCTGTTAAAGCTTGTTGCTCTAGAAAGACTGGTAGCCTCAGGTTTACGTAAACTTAGGCTTGGATTGCGTTTCCTAAAGCCACGTAGCCAGAACTCTCCAGCAGATTGAGTAGTAACCCATTCATTTGGAACATGAGTTTTGCTATTAGGCTGCTCTGAAAGGGCTTTTGCGTACTGGAAAGCAAGTTTTAGCGTTTCTTTTTTTGTTAAACCATAATGTAGGTTGGCTGATTGTTTTAAATAACTAACTAGCTGAAGTTCTTCATCTGTGGTAAACACCTTTTTTACGGCATTTTTTTCACTGTCATAGATGAAATTGGGCTGATCTTCATTTAATCCAGATGATAGATAAGTTTTACAGTGCCTACTCACGGTTGATTTACTCAGGCCGTACCTCCGAGCAGCCTCGTTCACCTTCATTTTTCCTTGAAGCACATCTGTAACTGCACTCTCCAAAGCTCGAGGGTCGAACTTTTCTCGTGTCTTGCCTACCTTGCTGCGAGGCATAGTCCTGAAAATAAACAAAAAAAATGTAACATCAAATATATTGTTTGCCTCCTTTGCTGTGGGGCATTTTTCTAAAAACTAGCGTGTAGGCCTACATGTAAGAGATCTACGGTAAACCATAAAATATTATAAGAATCACCCTCTAAATATTCAATGTAATAAATGGTAAAAAGATGAGCTATAAAATTCAGGAAATCAATAAAGTAAAGCTTAATGCAATATTTACTGGAAAAAATCGTTATGTGTTGTACCTTGGGATGTCCCAAGGTACAACGACAATTTTGTCCCAAGGTACAACACATAGAAACGAACAAAAACATGGCTTCTAAAAGTTTTTGAGGTTAGTATAACAGTTAACTAACTGTACTATTACGTGCAGCATTGTCAAAGCTTCACTTCCCAAACATAATTATTGACACTCATCAATTAGTAAAATATAGAGAAAAAAAAACAACGAAACAACAAAAATTTACTTACCAGTGTCAATTTTCGTTTTTAATTTTGTACTCATATGAATATCACTTCACAATTGCCAGTCTCTTTACACTGGCCCCTGGCGGCAAAGAGAAGAACTATTGGTGGTTAGTTTTCTCCTCAACCAACAGATGGCGGGGCAATGGCGATCGTTTCAAGGTACAACTGTCCCAAGGTACAACACCTTCCCCTACAATATTTATACCACTTTAAACTTGACATTATTAATCTTAAAAGAAGTAATTAATTCTGAAATACATTGAGATACTACTCAACAAAACAGTTTTCAATAAGTTTATAGATTTAGCAATGATATTACTATAGAAGAATTATTGTATACAGTGGTTGGCTTTACATAGATATAGTTTAGCACAATAATAATAAAATAAATAGTGAATATGGAACATAAATTAACATCTATAAACATAAGTACATTTTTTATTAAAAGTAACACATTACATAGAAATGAGGTCACTCTAATTAAAATTCTTGGGAAGCTTTTATATACACATTTATGAGAAATAGTTATTCTTGTCAGTAGTTGTAGAAGACTATAATAATTTCCTAAATAAACAATTAAATTCACACCTTAAACACCAATGGAGAGTTTATTATATTTAAACGATTGCTTGTACCATAATATTAATTTTACCCATTTATAAAGCCAAACCGTACCAGTATGTTTTGAGAAAATATACAATTGAATGAAAGGATTCGGTGAGAAAATTGGAGGAAAAATTATAGTTTTTTTTAGAATAATTCTCCTTAAACTATAGTATACTCGGGAGCTTCAAATTAGGCGGGTGGGGGATTTTACAATGTTGCCAGTTTGTGTAAGCTAACATTTTAGGAAAACAGAGTGGATTTCCCCAAAACACATGTTTACAGAATCCTGATGTGTTTTCTTCCCAAGAAAATCAGCTGGCTTGTATTATAAAACTACAAACTGGAATTCCGTATCAGTGGTTCTGTATACTTAACTAGGTGTACGCTCATTCTTCCCGTAAGAGGATGAACGAAGAGTGAATTTTTAAAGATATATTTGAATAGACATGTTGCGTATTTAGCTTTTGTTAACTTAAACCTTATTTTGCCAAAGACTTTTACAATAAGGTCAACAAATATCTAGACCATATGCAACATATCTAAATAATTATAATTTGTTTATATTGTAATCTGACAGAGAAAGATTACAAATGTGTGAATATACGAGTACAAATACTAATGATTTCAACAGTTTACTTGTATTTAATAGTACTTAGAGAAAATTTGAATTGATATATTGTAAAACTAAGGAGCTTTACAAAGGTCCGCAAGCATACGTTAACGTGGCTACTAAAATATGTTATAGATTCAAGAGATGAGAGACAACCGACAAAATTTGATGTACCAGCTATCATACTAATCATTCTAATATTATAAAGCTGAAAGTTTGTGAGTTTGTTTGTTTATTAGTTTGTGGCTCAATCACGCTCTAACTACTAAACCAATTGAGCTGATTTGGTAGGAAGATTGCTAATATCCTAATGTAACATATAGGCCTATTCACCGTTTTAAAATTCCTTTAAATAGTTTAGCCCCAATGGCTACTAAACTTCCCATTTTAATATTATGAGCAATAACATTTACTGGATCAGATTATAACTAAAACAGGTATTCTGCATTTATATTTTGGAATATACCTGAGGTTTTCTTCACTAACCCATATATATATTATTTTACTTTCTGATTTAGTTTACAGAATGACGAAATGCATATTTTGCAGATACTTTTTTCAAATTAATTGTACTTTATACCTTGTTACTTATTACCTACTCCTTCGCTTGAAACCAGAGGATTTCTGGATTAGCTGCGTCACTATTATAAAGTACTTGAAAAAAATACATTTACAGCTATATTAAGTTAAACATGGAACTTCTTAGGATGGAAGTAACTTCCGTGGATATTCATATATTATCATTAACTGTTGTAAATTTTGTACTAACTGCACTAACATTAATAATGTAATAATTATGTGTCAATAACAACAGTATCAATTTATAGCCCGATTTGAAAATTGCCGTGCTCTTTTCTAGTACTTTTGAAGAAGGGTGGTAATTTTGCAGAAGCTGGTGGTAATTTCCATAAATTGGATTGGCAACACTGCTGTTGACAAATCTGTCTGCTAAGTTGATGTTAAGTTACAGCGTTCCAACTTTGTTCTCCAAAAGATTATAATGAATGGCTTGACTCTAGGTAAGTGTTTAAAACTAATCCTTATATACCTACCAAACAATATAATAATATGTTGTATATGTTTTTATAATGGTTTTAATTTTATTAGCAGTAAAATATGATGGGGTGACTTTAGCCCACCTTTTGGGGTTACTTTAGCCCACTGCTCATCAGGTTAGGAGATTGTGTTTTAAAATTATTGCCCTCTAACTCTGAGTTTTTTCTATGTTTCTATGTCCCAAAATTCTTTTATTAACATATACAAATCAATCTAATGAATGTGTTTTTAATTTTAGGTCCTGATAACAATGCCTAGAAAATACAAACGGACCCTAGGCTCTAGGCCTTACAGAAACTATTCATCAGAAACTTTAGAAGAATGTTTAAGAGCAATCCGATCCAAGGAGGTAACACAGCGTGCAGCTGAGAAGAAGTTTGGAATTCCACGAGCAACCATTAAAAACATTGAATGCATGAACAGAAGTTTGAAATGTTGGAGGTGGCCGGAGCGTGTGGACTCATACGAATACCAGTGGGAAGATAACATATGTAAAATAAATCCTCCAAAACTATTAAAAAGAAACCAGTTTTTGGTCCCTGAAATGGACACATTCACCTAAATTCACTGAGATCTGTGTTATTAGGCTATGTAGGCTCTAGGCTATGTTTTTTGTGGTTTTTGAATAAATAAGTTACACTAGAGACTGAGTTAGCTTATTACAAATATTTATAATTTTCCCAAAACTCAATCTTACATTCAGTGAAAGCTATATTATAGGAAACATTGGGGTAGAATTAGCCCAAGTCATGTAGGATATAGCTTTATATGGGTTATTAACATTCGGGCTAAAGTAACCCCAAGTCAGTGTTAGCTTTAGCCCAAATTTAAAACTTTTTTCAAAATTTAAATTAAAGGCTAACACTATTGTTTATCATAAAAAAATGTTCATTGGTTAGTGTATAAAGTGAAACAGACATCAGGATATCGTTGTTTTAGCGAATTTCCCCTATAGGGAAGAATCTATTACCGTAGGTCTCATGGTAAGACTTAAGCCCGAGACCATGATAACTTTTCATTTTGAGGTCCCCAGATGCCAAAAACACCATTCGTTCAAATTTGTATATATGTATATATATATATATTTATATATATATATTTATATATATATATATATATATTTATATATATGTGTCCGTAAGCACGATAACTCTCGTAAAAAAGGTCCGATCTTAATGAAATTTGGTACAAATGTGTAAAGTACCATTTATTTGAACGAGTTCGAAAACCAGATGAATCGCACCATCCGAAGGGGGGTTTTTGGGGGGTTTTGTACCCCAAAAATGTGTTTTTGGGGTTTTCACATGTAATTTTAATTTAAATAAAAATTTAATTTATACCACTAAATTCAGCTTAAAAAAACAAACAATTTGGTATTTTGATCATTGCTCTACGTCAATTGGTTACCGAGATATTGAAAGTGCTAAACACAGTACGTTGTCTAATGTTATTCTTATGGAGAACAAGAAAAATTGTATATCTCGCTTATTTATGAACGTAAACTGGCAAAATTTGGTATATGGCTTTATTTGGTTGTGGTCTATTGATATTTGCACAAAAATCCATTTTTTGCCCGATAGTTCCCGTAGCAGCAAACCTGCATACTCAGCCCCATGTTATTCTTATGGAGAATAATTAACGTGTTATCTCCTTTAATTATGGACATAAATTAATAGAACTTGGTATGAGGCTTTACCTAGTTGAGTTATAATGATATTTGTATAAAAGCCCATTTTTAGTGTTCCTTATTTCAGCAAACCTGCATACTCAGCCGCAGGTTCCATGTTATTCTTATGGAGAATAATTAAAATGTCATAAATCGTTTATTTATGAATGTATATTGATGAAACTTGGTGTGTGGCTTTATGTGGTATTAAGATAAATTAATATGCATTGGAAATTCGCTGAGTATGCAGGTTTGCTGCTACGGGGGTATTTTTCATTTATATTAGTTATGTGACTAAAAGCGTTAAAAACCATTAAATTTGGGCCAAAGCCACCCCAGCCGACGGTACTGAAAGTAGGCCTAAACGACGAGCTGGATAATTTTTATGAAAAAATGTTTGAATGAATTCGAGCGAGTGGTCGTTGGATAACATTAACAGTTTCAGAATTAATTATGTACTGTTTAGTATCTTATTTTCACTTTTATTCCCTTTTTTCCCCATGTAGGATAATACCGTAACTTACATTGTTAAGTAGGTCTAATTATCTCTGAAGCTTAGACCTAACCGTTTCCGATAGAATAACCTGTGTGTGTATAGATATGTATATCAAAAATTTCAATTTATATAAAGCCTAATTAAGTTATAACAGTTGTGTTATCCTTTTATTTGGTAGGCCTTAAATTTAAATTAAGTTAAATAAATATAGGTACTTGAAAATGAACCTGACGATAGCGTATACATTTTTTTGTAATGTTTTCGACCGAAAAGATTATAGATGTCCAGTGGAATATTTCTTTTACTGTATCTTTGTTTCGTATTAGAAATAGACAATTTTTACACGTGCTAATTGTACATGTAAGCAGTCAAAGGTAATGAGCTCAGCGGCTTACACAGGATAGATGGGCGGGCAGAGCAATATGGTTAGGTTAGGTTATTTCAGTAGGTGTTGTTGGAATATATATAAAAAAGGTTTATTGCACCTGTATTCAGTCAAGTGGTTTTAAATAATCCAACTGGCTACTGCAGTTGCAGTCGCAATAGACTATCTCCAGGCAAAGAATGGCAATTTCTTTGCCACATTAAACCTTTGTCTCAAATAAATCTACATACTTTGCCTAAATTTACATTTTCCAAACTATTAAGACCGAAACTGCAGCAGCCAGTTGGGTTATTTGAACCAGTTGAATGATTAGGCCTACAGGTAAAATAAGTCTTTTTTATATTTAATCAGTGGTTTAGACGTTAATAAACAATGACATTTGGTGTTACGTTAGGGTATTGCAGTTTGGGTTCTGCTGTGTGTATATGGTTGTACTAAGGTGACCAATCCTTCTTGATTTTTGGGTTTGGGAGTTGGGACATGGACTTTTTAAAGGGTTATCCGGGATGTTCGTTTGCCCCCGAATCATATATGGGATGGTCGTTTATTCCTGATTCAACTGTACAACTGCCAAAAGCATTCTTAAATACACATACCTTCATGAAGATTGTTATTTAATTATTTACCATACTAAAAAACCAATAAAAAACCTTGTACATATACAGTATATATATCATTACGGCATGTAACCCAGAAAGTGTGGGTATGAGCGAATCCATTAATGGAAATAACAATTTTCTCTTTATATTTACAAATATCCGTTAATATACCTTAATTGTAATATATTTGGTAGGGGAAGAGAGGTGGAGGGAGGGAATGTTAATTATTAAGGAGTGTCCCGGATCCTGTTCAGTAAAATATGGTAATAACCTTAGGTTGTGCAAAAGTTTTATGGATTAAGTTATGGTTGGTAAAATCATCGTATTGTAGAGGAGCGCATAAATAATTAAAGTTTTTTAATCTTTTATAAATGCTGTAATCTATGTGATGGATCTGTTGTGTCACGGTAAATATACTCAAATAATGTTACTCCGTTGCAATATGTATTATTGTATTTTTAAAGTGTAATTTTAAATTGTCTTGCAAAACGGTTGATGAGTCTGGTGCTGATGTAACTATGAAAAAACAGGAATGTAGGCTATGTAAATTGTGCTGTTTCACATAGTTGACTGCTTAAAAAATGTACAGACAGGGAGCTGTAGGAGAATTGTTTGTAATGAATAAGTAATATTAGCCACTTACCAATAAGGGAAAACAACTTTACCGCAGATGAAAGCCTAAAATGTTGTGACCAGCTGCACATAGGTCTAAATTATAACCCATAGGTCTAAATATAGGTATAAAAATAACAAATACTATTAATTTAAGCATTTACATTGTAATAATATGGGGAAAAAATATAATTTGTATACAATGATGGGATGAGTTATATTATATATATATATATATAGTTAACTTATATATTATACTGACGGCGTATAACATTTCCAAACAATTTCATAAATTATAAAAATTATGTTTTTATATGTAGTAAAACAACTAATTCATGGAGCAGACAAAGCGGATACAAAACAATGAAAAATTAATTGGTTTTCAGATTTGACATGTTATTGTCATTTGGTTTTAGATTAAGAAAAATCAATAAATAAATAGTTAGATTGCAAAACATGATAATTTCCCAAAAAAAATTGTTTTGACCAAATTATGGACATATGTGCGACTTGAGTTGTGGTTATAGTTCTACAAATAATGAACTTTCAGTCTTGTATTTGTAATTTTTGTATTGGCAATAGTTATTTGAATATTATTAGTTCAGTAATTAAGTACAACTTGTAGACTATTTATTGCCAAACAAAAAAAAAGATTTATGACTTTAAGAATTTGTTTTCATTGCAACATTAACTTTTAGTCCATCAGGGTTCACATAGCTAGAATTATTTCTTTAACAGTATTCTAAGAAATACTTCATACACTTAATATCCACCATAGGTAATTTCTTTGAGAATGAAAACTTGGGTCATATGCAATGACGACTTAGAAGGGCACATACTATAAAATATATAATTTTATTTTGTAGTTTACCATTACCATATAAGTATTTCATTAAAGTAATCTTTTATAAATTATGCATGAATGTAATTAGAGTAATAGCAATAGTAACAGTCTATGATAGAAGACCGATATAGAGTGATGCTTCCAAATGATCTAATATTTCTTAATAAGAAGGTATGGGTAAGTGTTAAGATTGCATTACACTGCAACCCATATTTTAAAAAGACCTACTGCAAGACATGTACAGTTGATAACTGTATTTAACTCCTTGGATATAATAAGTCATCAAACAACAGGTTGAAATATTCTTTAATCTGTGGTCATACTTTACAGGGATTTAAGTTATCATTAGTAAATATTATTTTCTGATGAAGACCTTTCTCTGGACTTGAATGCTAAAGACATGTCATCCGTAATAAAAAATGTCAACTACCGAATGTAAAAAAAACAGAACTGGTTCTGGAGGATATGTGCTGTGGATTGGTTTTAGTCTGAAATAACTTGTAAAATAATGAAAGGGTTTTAATTCCTTAAATCTGGAAATAATTTGACTAATATTTAACAAATTGCCCCAATTGAAAGCAGTTCTAAGAGTATGAATTGGAACATATGACCCATAAACATGAAATGTTTCAACAGAGCCAATGACTTTAAATAGGTTTACAAAGCAGCCACACTATTACTCGATCGTATGATCAATCTCTACCTATCTAGTCGTTGACAAAAGTAATAATCGCCAACTCTGATGCTATACTTGTTCAGAAATCAGTTATCAAAAAAAAAACTCCTGTCCCAAGAGGCACAATACCAAGATTTGCTGAATATTAGACAAATAATATCAAGCTACCAATAATTAAACTAACAAATTGAATTTACTGTTTTGTTCTGAGGTATCCTGTTTTAACGAATTTCCCCTATAGGAAAGAAGCTATACCGTAGTCGGCATGTTAAGACCTAGGCCCAGGACCATGGTAACTTTTCCTTTTGAGGTCTTAAGAAACCAACATCACCATTCATTGAAAACTGAACACACACACACATATATATATATATATATATATATATATAAACTATATACATATTAATATATGTATACAATATATATGTATACATATATATATATGTGTGTCCATGAGCACGATAACTCTTGTAAAAATGCAATTCGATTTAAACTAAATTTGGTATAAATGTGTAACGCAGCATATATTACAGTTAAAGAACCAGATAGATTGACGTTTCCGAAGGGATATTCTTTTAGGGGGGGGGGGGGGTTTGTACTCGAAAATTGTTTTTTTTGAGGTTTTCTTATATATCATTTTTGAAAAAGTCAAATGTTAGTCTTCTCTATTGAAATCAGCATAAAAAGACGCACAATTTGGTGTTTTGACCATTGCTCTACGTCACATGGTTACAAAGATATTGAAAGTGATAAATGCTGTACGTTGTTTAATGTTATTCTTATGGAGTATAAGAAAAATTGAACATCTCGCTAATTTACCAACTTACCATGATGAAACTTAGTATTTTGCTTCATATCGTTGTGGCCTGTTGATATTTGCACTAAAAACCGGTTTTTGGCCGATAGTTCCCGTAGCAGGAAACCTGCGTACTCAGCCCTCATGTTATTCTTATTGAGAATAAGTAACGTGTTATCTCCCTTAATGATTAATGTAATTTGATTTTTGGCTTTACCTACTTGAGTTATATTGATGTTTGTATAAAACCCCATTTTTTGTCTTCCTTGTTTAAGCAAATCTGCATACTCAGCTGCCATGTTATTGTTGTGTAGAATAATTAAAATGCCATAAATCGTTTATATATGAATGTATATTCATGAAACTTAGTATGTGGCTTTATCAGGTATGAAAAGATACCTAATATATTCATATATAAACGATTTATGGCATTTTAATGTTATATATATATGTTGTAATGTTGTATATATATATATATATATATATATATATATGTATATGCATTGGAAATGCACTGAGTACACAGGTTTGCTTCTTGCTTCTACGGGGGTATTTATTTCTTATAGCTATCTAAATAATAGTAACAATAAGGTATATTTCAGTTATATGTACATTAAAAAATTAAAGTGTATCAATTGTCCTATGCAAAATTGAGCTATTTAGCTATTAGCATGACAACCAATGAGAAGCCATCCGATGAATCATCCATCTGAAAACCATTGGATGTTTAAAATCAGTCGTTTGTCCCATCACAAAGCTAAGCTGCATGACAGCCATAAAAGGTGGCTTCTATTAGGTCGCTATTAGCAGAAAAGATTAAACTTAAACTGGGGACCATAATATAAGTTGCTTGTGTGACCCCTTGAACACATTGTGGGGGGTCACAACAAAATATAAATATATAGCCTACACATGGGCTACCTACATTTGATTTAAATTAAAGGTCACAAATTATGGATACTTTCATTAGAAAATTGAAATACATGTCATAGACAGGGTATTTTTTTGTATTACTTACACCTGTTTTGACTTTCAGATGTTAAAAGTGAAGTATAAATAAAATAGCTAAAAATAGTTTCCAAATGCAAAAATGTAGTTAAGGCAAGGTAGACCTACTGGAATTTGTAAAAATTTATAATATGGTAATTTGCTCCTCCCATGTCAGTGTGCTGCGAGCATCCTTATTTTTTTAATTTTAGTGTTTTAATAATTTTGTGTTGTAAAGTTATTAAATTTAGCTTTCTTAGACTTTCAAAATCTACAGCAAGACACAGCACATAGTGAGTTTACAGCAATCTTAGAAAATAGGAACAAATATTCTTAACTGAATAAATTATCGAACAATATCTGCTTCTAAAATGTAATCTTAAAACAATAATTGTAATCGTTCAGAAATATTTGTTTATTATAAGAAACACGTTAGTTAAAGACTGAACATGGGTAACAGATTATGACAGCTGTAAACCCAATACATTTTTATTGATGAATAAAATTAACAAACAAGTCAGTAAAATTAAAAATATAAAAAAGTAACCCAATATGTAATAACATGTCCTGAAATTGTTTAGTAAACTGTGATAACAATATAAAAATTAGTTATGATGATGACGCTCCCTCAGAGATTATGAAGAGATAGTGAGACTTCACAAAACATATGTGATTGCTGTTGCTGCAGAACCCCTCCTGAAAGTTAAACAATATGTTAATAATGTGGAATACATTTTATAAATGTTGGGAAGGGAATTGTCTAGGTAAAAAACTGCAGCCTACATGCTGAACACCATTTTGGACCTGTCATCTCTGCCCCCATGAAAAACCAAGCAATTAATTAACCAGATCCTCTTATTACAAGTTAATTTAGTCTTTATTACTTTTTGGTCAGATGGTTTGTTTAAAAAAAGTATCCCTCAGAGAGGATTAATTTTGTTAACACAAGATGAGACCTCAACAGATTTTTACCTCATTAGTCAACACTAAATACGTGAGTACATATGAAACTCTTATTTGATAAGCCTACATAATAATAGTAGACACCCTCTTTACTGCCGTTCATGGGACCGAACAACGGGTCGGATAAGTAAAAAGGCGGTTATAACGAATAACACCTGGGTATGTGACATGAAGCCAAAAAATTTGTAATAATCAAATGACAGTTTAAAAAGGAGTAGTGGTGAAACCAGAAAGAGACCCCAGAATCGGCGCTTTTTTCCCATGTTATTCTTATGGGGATCAGTTTTTGCACCGACGCCCGATCCTACCCTACACAAATTTTCTTTTTGGCCCCTGCCTTATTTTACCCCATTTAAAATTTGCATTAATTTTAATACATCCTTTGCAGAAATCCACGAATTCAAAAATAACTCCACACTAAATAAACAACACATGTAAACAACTTAGAAGTTATTGTATAGTAGTGGATAAACAGCGGTTTAGCATCACTTCCGGCGCTTTTTCCCCATGTTATTCTTATGGGGATCAGTTTTTGGACCGACACCCGATCCCGCCTATAGAGCTCCCGCCTGCTGGCCTATATTAAATATACCCCTGCCTTAAATATATTGTCCCCATCCCCATCCCTCCTCTATATTTTTAAAAATTAATTTTCAAATTCAGGCTAAAAAACTATCTTTGGTGTTTACTGTCCGATTTGTCTGCAATTTGGATATGTTATTGTCCTAGGCAAGTGTTTTAATAAATTTCACTTACATTTCCCAAATTCACTATTACGGTTGAATTAAAAAATATTTTTTGAAAATACTGTAGTGCCAACTTCTTTATTTACTGTCCGATTTGTCTTCAATTTGGATATGTTATTGTCCTAGGCAAGTGTTTTAATAAATTCCACGTACATTTCCCAAATTCACTATTACGGTCAAATTAAAAAATATTTTTGAAAAATACTGCCAATTGCCACCTTCTTTATTAACTGTCCGATTTGTCTGCAATTTGGATATGTTATTGTCCTAGGCAAGTGTTTTAATAAATTCCACTCACATTTCCCAAATTCACTATAACGGTCAAATTAAAAAATATTTTTGAAAAATACTGCCAATTGCCACCTTCTTTATTAACTGTCCGATTTGTCTTCAATTTGGATATGTTATTGTCGTAGGCAAGTGTTTTAATAAATTACACTTACATTTCCCAAATTCACTATTACAGTCAAATTAAAAATTATTTTTGAAAAATACTGCCAATTGCCACCTTCTTTATTAAATGTCCGATTTGTCTTCAATTTGGATATGTTATTGTCCTAGGCAAGTGTTTTAATAAAATCCACCTACATTTCCCAAATTCACTATTACGGTCAAATTAAATAATATTTTTGAAAAATACTGCTAATTGCCACCTTCTTTATTAACTGTCCGATTTGTCTGCAATTTGGATATGTTATTGTCCTAGGCAACTGGTTTAATAAATTCCACTTACATTTCCCAAATTCACTATTACGGTCAAATTAAATAATATTTTTGAAAAATACTGCCAATTGCCACCTTCTTTATTAAATGTCCGATTTGTCTGCAATTTGGATATGTTATTGTCCTAGGCAACTGGTTTAATAAATTACACTTACATTTCCCAAATTCACTATTACAGTCAAATTAAAAATTATTTTTGAAAAATACTGCCAATTGCCAACTTCTTTATTAAATGTCCGATTTGTTTAAAATTAGATATGTTATTGTTGTAGGCTGGTGTATATGCACCATCCACATTTCCCAAATTCACTATTACAGTCAAATTAAAAATTATTTTTGAAAAATACTGCCAATTGCCAACTTCTTTATTTACTGTCTGATTTGTTTAAAATTTGGATATGTTATTGTTGTAGGCTGGTGTATATGCACCATCCACATTTCCCAAATTCACTATTACAGTCAAATTAAAAAATATTTTTGAAAAATACTGCCAATTGCCAACTTCTTTATTTACTGTCTGATTTGTTTAAAATTTGGATATGTTATTGTTGTAGGCTAGCGTATATGCACCATCCACATTTTACAAATATTGCGGCTAAATTTTAAAAAAATTGGAAAAATACTGCCAGTTGGCAACTTCTTTATTTATGGTCTGATTTGTTTAAAATTTATATATGTCATTATTCTAGGCTAGTGTATATGTACCATCCACATTTGACAAATTAACTATAATGGTCAAATTTAAAAAATATTTTGAAAAATATACTAACAATTTCAAACTTCTTTATTTTCGGATATGTTATAGCTCTTATATAGGTAACAAGACCACACTACCACAAGTTCCATTACCCCCCATAATACAGTATTTTGTCTTTTTGTTTGTTTATTTTGCTGTAATCCCAAAACTGACTTTGCTGTTTATTGTCACTTTGGATATTGTCCTAAGCATTTATTGTCTGATTTATTTTTGGATATGTTATAGCCCCCAACTATTATATCTAAAATTACAATATTATTTCCACCTATAATACAGTTGATGTGTTGTTTGTTTTGCCGCAACCTAAAAACTAATATTGGTATTTGTGTTTTTACAAAACTATATTTTGCAAATTACTACCAATAACTCCTTTATTTACTTTTCGACTTGTTATATCCCCTTATATCTAAATTTACCGTATATTTTTCCCCTTTTAGTGCTGTTTTGTCGTAACCAAACTTTGACTGCAACATATTACTGGCCACTGCATAAGTGCATTTCCAAATTCACTATTACGGTTGGATTAAAAAAATAAATACAAGCTTATTTACCATCCAGCTGATAAGTAATATATATCCACAATTATGGTCAGAACTGCCCAAATTTTAAGCCAATACAAAAATAAATTTTTAAACCCCAAAACAACTAAACACAAAACACCAATCTTTCTTTGTGTTTGTTTGGAGTAGTCTTTATTTTATCCAACTTAATTTTGTAGTTAAAATCAAACTTCCCACATTCTAGCTCCCTTTCCAGTGGTTGGAGACATAAAGGTTACGAATATTTTCAAACAATATATCTTTTTCTTCCCCTATGTTGGACTTGTTTAATAGCGCACCATATTCCAAATCCTCCAGTCTACTACATTCTTTAAATTTAACATTGCCTTTAATATCTCTATGTCTTCTTGTCCATTGTTACGGAAACTTTCTATTTTTGGAATTGCCATAAAATGTTGCGGTTCCGTTAGTGTTAAAGCTGGTGGCTGGTTGGTAGATAAATAATGTCCAAATCACCACTGTATGGCAACACGCCCTGCCCATTCTTATTTATCTGTATAAACACAGTTTTACAGACACCTTTAACATAGTATACACCCCTCCTTTTCTGCCAACACTCCCACAAACTTGTTTACTACAAACGCATACACATAATGCTCTAGATCCTCGTCGCAGGAAGTAATCTTTTAATTTATCCTCTCTTTCCCTTCTTTCTTTAGCCAACTGTGCATTCCTCTGCAACAGTATTTTCCACATATTCCAATGTCTTCTAATTCCAGTTTCCTCTTTTTGGAACAACTCTCTGCTTGGAAAGTGGCTCTATTTCTTTAATAGTGTATGGGTACAGTTTATTGGTCCGGCTTCTTAAAACATAGGGAGTAAGGTTAGGACTTTCCACCAAGCCTAATTCTTCTAAATTGATGGAGAAAGGTGTATTTGATGTGCCCCCAGATTTGATGTAACACTTATGCTTTACACTTACGGCATCCTCCTCTATTACCTCTACATAGTTGGTAAACAGTTAAAGCCAAATGCAGATAGAGCATACTTTATTAACTTTTCCCTTTGATCTTTGGCAGTTGTACTCCAGTTATCTTCCCCCAACATGCATCGTTAAACACTAAACAACAACTGTTTTGTGATTGGCAACTTTCACCCACATCTTATGCAGAGGTACAGAATGGAGCATTTTGAAAGTACCGTTTGTTGTCTTCTATTAGACTTAAACAATCTCTTAAAGGTTCAAACCCTTTACCAAAACCTCTACAATAGATTGTTGCCTCTAACCTTGCCATTCTCTCTAGCCAGTTGAGAACGTTTCTTTTAGGTTTACAAAGTTTATTATATGGTTTCCTATACTTTTAATTACTCCAGGGCTTGTAATCTGGCATATAAATTTATTATATATTTTTACCCTGCTATTTACATTAAACCATGTTAACATTATCTACAATAACATTATGGGGGTCCATTCGCCCCCCTGGTAGCAAAAGTTTTCTGTAAGATATTGGCACATTTCCTCTTTATTAAATATTCCAACCAAATCTAGTGTTATATCGAAATCCATAAGATAGTACATTTCTTTGGAAGATCTTCCAACAAATCCTTAATTTTAACATTTGCAAGCTCTATTTTATAGGGAATTGCTATAGGATCATCATACTTTTGTTTAATTTGGTCAATATCTTTCTTTATTATTTGTAACACACCCTCGCTTTGGGAGAATGGTAGTTTGGCCACAACACCATGTCGAGCTAAAGAGAACTTTTTAAATATTCCTCATAAGTAGCTATTAAACGAGCCACATATTTCCTTCTTAACTTTAAATTTATTCCGAACGTCCCCATCACAATCCGTAACATTGGTTATCTAACATTATGTTATCACAAAACGCATCCGTTATAGATGTTATTTAATTTTGGTTCGCCCTCGCAATAGTTTATATTACCTGTAAGAAGGTTATTATTACGTAGATTTTCTAATACAAACCACATACCAAATCTTTCGTTAGTAGGTTTAATACAATTCCCCAATAAATGGCTAACAGAGTACATTTCTTTTATACAAAAAGTAGTGGAAACATGTAAACAGGACAGATATATAGGCATATATGTGTTGTAAATATATATTGTATATAAACACAGGCGAGTGGTAAGTGTAACACGTAAGTGGACACCCACATGCAAATATGGAATACCCACAAATTCGACTAAATAAGTTTATAGTCTCAATATAATTAACATATTAACATTAGTACCCAAATTGTCGAAATTCTATAATTCTATTCTTAGTCCTTGTATTAGGTTTTGTACTATTAAACCCAACACCCCGCGCAGTAGAGTAATATATGTATTTAATACAGATACGCACATTCTACAAGACCCATACATCTGTTGTATAAGCAGCAGAATAGACGTCTCATTGTGTTGTTGTAAAATAAAACATAAATTGTGCTGGATACAACCGGCCAGATATTAGACAGGAAATGTGTTGGAAGTGTATTGCCAAAGACAAACACCACATAGTGCAGCATGTAATCAATCCATTACTATTTAGACAGCATTGGTACAACATCCGATATATTAGCCAAACCCACAATCAAACTTGGAAAACAAACAGTAAAAGATAAATATTATAGTAACAGAAATAGTAAGAGTATAAGGACATAGTAATATTTAAAGTTTATAAAACAACACAAATGCAGAGACACAATAACACACTCCAACACATTTGGACACAGGCACAGATACTGGTTTACATCCATTTAACACAACTTTACACGTTCTGTCAACCGACACAAAAATTGTTTGTAAATTGTGTAAGAAATATATGTAATATAAACAAATTTAACACAATCATAACATTGTCCACAACCACCATCCATTGGAAGTTAAAGGGGGGTGTATCGATACCCATCAATTTAGAAGAATTAGGCTTGGTGGAAAGTCCTAACCTTACTCCCTATGTTTTAAGAAGCCGGACCAATAAACTGTACCCATACACTATTAAAGAAATAGAGCCACTTTCCAAGCAGAGAGTTGTTCCAAAAAGAGGAAACTGGAATTAGAAGACATTGGAATATGTGGAAAATACTGTTGCAGAGGAATGCACAGTTGGCTAAAGAAAGAAGGGAAAGAGAGGATAAATTAAAAGATTACTTCCTGCGACGAGGATCTAGAGCATTATGTGTATGCGTTTGTAGTAAACAAGTTTGTGGGAGTGTTGGCAGAAAAGGAGGGGTGTATACTATGTTAAAGGTGTCTGTAAAACTGTGTTTATACAGATAAATAAGAATGGGCAGGGCGTGTTGCCATACAGTGGTGATTTGGACATTATTTATCTACCAACCAGCCACCAGCTTTAACACTAACGGAACCGCAACATTTTATGGCAATTCCAAAAATAGAAAGTTTCCGTAACAATGGACAAGAAGACATAGAGATATTAAAGGCAATGTTAAATTTAAAGAATGTAGTAGACTGGAGGATTTGGAATATGGTGCGCTATTAAACAAGTCCAACATAGGGGAAGAAAAAGATATATTGTTTGAAAATATTCGTAACCTTTATGTCTCCAACCACTGGAAAGGGAGCTAGAATGTGGGAAGTTTGATTTTAACTACAAAATTAAGTTGGATAAAATAAAGACTACTCCAAACAAACACAAAGAAAGATTGGTGTTTTGTGTTTAGTTGTTTTGGGGTTTAAAAATTTATTTTTGTATTGGCTTAAAATTTGGGCAGTTCTGACCATAATTGTGGATATATATTACTTATCAGCTGGATGGTAAATAAGCTTGTATTTATTTTTTTAATCCAACCGTAATAGTGAATTTGGAAATGCACTTATGCAGTGGCCAGTAATATGTTGCAGTCAAAGTTTGGTTACGACAAAACAGCACTAAAAGGGGAAAAATATACGGTAAATTTAGATATAAGGGGATATAACAAGTCGAAAAGTAAATAAAGGAGTTATTGGTAGTAATTTGCAAAATATAGTTTTGTAAAAACACAAATACCAATATTAGTTTTTAGGTTGCGGCAAAACAAACAACACATCAACTGTATTATAGGTGGAAATAATATTGTAATTTTAGATATAATAGTTGGGGGCTATAACATATCCAAAAATAAATCAGACAATAAATGCTTAGGACAATATCCAAAGTGACAATAAACAGCAAAGTCAGTTTTGGGATTACAGCAAAATAAACAAACAAAAAGACAAAATACTGTATTATGGGGGGTAATGGAACTTGTGGTAGTGTGGTCTTGTTACCTATATAAGAGCTATAACATATCCGAAAATAAAGAAGTTTGAAATTGTTAGTATATTTTTCAAAATATGTTTTAAATTTGACCATTATAGTTAATTTGTCAAATGTGGATGGTACATATACACTAGCCTAGAATAATGACATATATAAATTTTAAACAAATCAGACCATAAATAAAGAAGTTGCCAACTGGCAGTATTTTTCCAAATTTTTTAAAATTTAGCCGCAATATTTGTAAAATGTGGATGGTGCATATACGCTAGCCTACAACAATAACATATCCAAATTTTAAACAAATCAGACAGTAAATAAAGAAGTTGGCAATTGGCAGTATTTTTCAAAAATATTTTTTAATTTGACTGTAATAGTGAATTTGGGAAATGTGGATGGTGCATATACACCAGCCTACAACAATAACATATCCAAATTTTAAACAAATCAGACAGTAAATAAAGAAGTTGGCAATTGGCAGTATTTTTCAAAAATAATTTTTAATTTGACTGTAATAGTGAATTTGGGAAATGTGGATGGTGCATATACACCAGCCTACAACAATAACATATCTAATTTTAAACAAATCGGACATTTAATAAAGAAGTTGGCAATTGGCAGTATTTTTCAAAAATAATTTTTAATTTGACTGTAATAGTGAATTTGGGAAATGTAAGTGTAATTTATTAAACCAGTTGCCTAGGACAATAACATATCCAAATTGCAGACAAATCGGACATTTAATAAAGAAGGTGGCAATTGGCAGTATTTTTCAAAAATATTATTTAATTTGACCGTAATAGTGAATTTGGGAAATGTAAGTGGAATTTATTAAACCAGTTGCCTAGGACAATAACATATCCAAATTGCAGACAAATCGGACAGTTAATAAAGAAGGTGGCAATTAGCAGTATTTTTCAAAAATATTATTTAATTTGACCGTAATAGTGAATTTGGGAAATGTAGGTGGATTTTATTAAAACACTTGCCTAGGACAATAACATATCCAAATTGAAGACAAATCGGACATTTAATAAAGAAGGTGGCAATTGGCAGTATTTTTCAAAAATAATTTTTAATTTGACTGTAATAGTGAATTTGGGAAATGTAAGTGTAATTTATTAAAACACTTGCCTACGACAATAACATATCCAAATTGAAGACAAATCGGACAGTTAATAAAGAAGGTGGCAATTGGCAGTATTTTTCAAAAATATTTTTTAATTTGACCGTTATAGTGAATTTGGGAAATGTGAGTGGAATTTATTAAAACACTTGCCTAGGACAATAACATATCCAAATTGCAGACAAATCGGACAGTTAATAAAGAAGGTGGCAATTGGCAGTATTTTTCAAAAATATTTTTTAATTTGACCGTAATAGTGAATTTGGGAAATGTACGTGGAATTTATTAAAACACTTGCCTAGGACAATAACATATCCAAATTGAAGACAAATCGGACAGTAAATAAAGAAGTTGGCACTACAGTATTTTCAAAAAATATTTTTTAATTCAACCGTAATAGTGAATTTGGGAAATGTAAGTGGAATTTATTAAAACACTTGCCTAGGACAATAACATATCCAAATTGCAGACAAATCGGACAGTAAACACCAAAGATAGTTTTTTAGCCTGAATTTGAAAATTAATTTTTAAAAATATAGAGGAGGGATGGGGATGGGGACAATATATTTAAGGCAGGGGTATATTTAATATAGGCCAGCGGGCGGGAGCTCTATAGGCGGGATTGGGTGTCGGTCCAAAAACTGATCCCCATAAGAATAACATGGGGAAAAAGCGCCGGAAGTGATGCTAAACCGCTGTTTATCCACTACTATACAATAACTTCTAAGTTGTTTACATGTGTTGTTTATTTAGTGTGGAGTTATTTTTGAATTCGTGGATTTCTGCAAAGGATGTATTAAAATTAATGCAAATTTTAAATGGGGGAAAATAAGGCAGGGGCCAAAAAGAAAATTTGTGTAGGGTAGGATCGGGCGTCGGTGCAAAAACTGATCCCCATAAGAATAACATGGGAAAAAAGCGCCGATTCTGGGGTCTCTTTCTGGTTTCACCACTACTAAAAGGGAACCCAAAATAGGTACCAAGACGCAAACTTCCCAACTATGGAAACAAATGATCGTCTTGTTGGGACCTAAACGTTTTTTATGGTACCACAGGATTGGTACTACGGTAGCGACAGCATACGTAAATTATTTCCTAGAAAGAGGCTGGTTAATCCAATGGACTGTTAAAGTGATGACAACTGTAGGGCCTACTATTGATATAAATTATGTTTAAGAGGAAATTGCAAGGGGTTTTGAAACTGTTTCTGAAATTTGATTGATTAAAACAAAGCGATTGTTTAAAACCTAGGATTTGCCAATATGAATTTCGAATAATGGCTAGTTTCCCTTAAAGATTTGGAAAATGTTAAATCTCATACTGAATGTAATTGTAACATTTTTAATTTAGACTAATATGAAACCGTCTTTATATAGGAAACCAGATCAAACTGAAACTTCCGCAAAATACACAATAGCAAGAGATATACCGTAGGCCTACTGCGGAAGTTTGGTTGGCTTAGTCTGTTTTAATGTCATTGAGCAGACAGTTGATTGAAACCAAATGCAATAACAGCAATGAATGGAAAGTAATCTAACGTAACCCCCACCAGCACACCAAATGAGTGGGTAGGTACTCCATAAGACTTGTACAGTAAGTGTTAAGTAAAATTAGTTATTAATTTAACTCAAGAAGTACACTGTGCAATGAACCAAACACTTACAACTCTGTGAGCCAATACAAATAATTATTTAAAAAAAATTTAAAACAGTACCGTAAGCTGGAAATAAATTTCAAACAACTTATGAATGTAATTAAAAATACATCCAAGTTTACAGTTTTATAATAGTATTTTTCGTACGGTATATTTTCCCAAAGATGAGAATGGTCTTTATGTAAGGTGTATGCTTTCAATCTTTGCTGGCTACTAACAGTAGGGGGGGGGGGGGAATTATAGAGTTGCAATGAAAGGGCTACTGTTTAAAAGCAAGTATCCTAATAATGTAGCTTGCACAAGTTTGTTGAGATTTTTTTGGTGGTACCAATAAACATGTGACTTAATTTGTCCTATGACAACCGGGAAAATTAAATCACCTGTATAAACATGGCCAACAACAACGTTAACTATTGGCGAAAAAATACAATACTAATGTAATGAAATCCGACTTAGCACACTGATAAGACAATCAAATTGTTGTGAGTTGGTAAAAACTGGCAATATTCCTCACCGCATTGGGTGGAACACACAAGAAAATCTACTGTAAAGTCCTCAAATAACTGTTTGATTACTCAGAGGATGTCAACTTTTTACAAAGTCCAAAAAAGTAATTTGACCAAAAAATGTAAGTATAGGCCTAATTCTCTAGGTCAACCCTTAGGCCTACAGTGATGGGTTGTTTTAGGATAAAAGAAATAACCATGCTATAATTACCTGTCTGAATTTGGGGTCTTTCAGGTCGCTTACAAGAGGAATTCCGAATTTACGATTAATCGTATGGACAAATTGAAATTACATCGTCGTCCACAACCATCCCTGATCAAATTGCATTAGCGTATCAATATTTTATAAACCTAATGCTTAGTCAATGACTTGTTTCTCTATCATACAACACGCTCCTCATGGAGTAACACTACACCAGCAACCATACGAGTCACTAATTTATCTCAGCCTAAAAAAGGAGGAACTTGTACTTGAATTGTACTTGGCAGGATGTGAGCGTCACTTGAGTGAGTTATATATTTTATTTCTACCAAACATGCACAGTCCCATTATATCAACTGGTCTCGTTCCACTATTCGTAAGAGAGGGGTGAAAAATGCACAAACTATTTAGATGTGATATGTAGGTCGATGGCATTCGATGTAACTATTATAAATAATTTAAACAATTAAAAAAGAACAGCTGTTATAAAAAATGTAGATTACAATAGTTGTCATTGAGCTTATTTTTCCTCTATAGAGTGCAAGATATAACAGTTTTTTGTAAAAATTATTAATAATTTGAAGTAATTTAATAGATACTGTGAACATTACAGAATCATAGAATTCCAATGGTTTTATGGGTGTAATATTGAGTTAAGGAGCAGAGTGTGTCCCCATAAAACAGATTTTATAGCCTCATAGTCATGCCATGCATACCCTCATCTGGTAGTAGCAGAACAGTTCAATATAAGGTAAAGAGTTGGGGTTCAATAATGAATAAACAGTTGCCTTGTTTACAACTGTAATATTTTGGTATATGGCCAATAAACTGTACCTAATCAAAGTTAACTAAACCAAACAGCCAAAGTACACTGCCAGTGACTTGATGATATCGAAAAAAAAAACTAAGTAAACAGTAAGCTGGAAAAGAAAGATTAGTAGAACTGTTGAATCCTGTCGCCGCACAATAGTGGCCGAGTCATATGTGCAGCGATGGCTCTTTTCCAAAGTGTTAAAGCAGCGTGCAAGCATTTTTATTTCATGTTTGCCAGGTCACATGCCTCCAATATAAATTATGATTGAATATACCGGGATGCGAAGCAGAATACCTCCCATGATGTATTTATAATTTTGTGTTTCATTCTTGACAGCCGCGCTATAGTACGGAACCTATTTTCTCAACTGTTGTTTATAAATTTCTTTAAAAATAGCCTTCTGCAACTGTTTGTATGTTTATTTCAACAACACACCAAGTAGTAAATACTATGTAGGCTTAAAATTTAGCTTGTAAGGCCTAAGTCTGATATTGTGTAAAATAACTTATTAATTAAACTTAATGGAGAAACAGATCTTGACTACCTAATAATTAATGCAATAGGCCGAGCAGCTTAAAACCCAGGCCTCTGGAGGGACCGTAAGAAGCCAAACTCAGTAGGACCCAACAGGTCTAATGTACGTAATAAGCCTAATGCACGATGTTGTTTTAATTACGTGAAGCCTACCTCAAGTTGGGTAAGGTTTATAAGAGAATGTGGACTGGTGGATTTATTTTAGTATGTTTGGCTACTCCAAATACAGTTTCACTCGCCAAACTTAAGTTTATCCCAAAAAGCAAGTGGATATTAGTGACATGTTGTAAGTTAACTTCCAAACATAAATGAAGCAAAAAGCAAGTGGAGATTAGTGACATGTTGTAACTCCCAAACATAAAAGCTAGGCCTGTTATAAAATTCCTCCCTTATACCAAGGTTGTTCTTCCGCAGACTCCCGGTGTAACAACCGAATGAAAATAATAGAAATACGTTGATGTTTTGATATCCCGATATAAATATATCGGATCAAACTGATACCGCTGACTTATTGTAATCGTAATAATAAAAGGTTTTATCACATGCCCCGGTGTATTGCATTAGATTGATATCGTATTTCGTTTGGAAAATGGCAGATAATTCAAATGGCATAATAAAAATACCCCCGTAGCAGCAAACCTGCATACTCAGCGAATTTCCAATGAATAACACATAACATAACATAACACATTAAAACACTTAACAGGATTCATAAGAAATGTATTCACAAACAAGCAATATTTAAAATATTAATTATTCTCCATAAGAATAACATTGGGGATGAGTATGCAGGTTTGCTGCAACAAGGCACACAAAATAATGGGTTTTTATGCAAATATCAATAGAACTCATCTTAGTGAAGTCACATACCAAGTTTCATCCATATACATTCATAAATAAGCGATATATAACATTTTAAGTATTTTCCATAAGAATAACATGGGGACCAAGTACCTAGGTTTGCTGCTACAGGAACCATAGGCGAAAAATTGTTTTTTTGTGCAAACAACAATAAACCACAACCAGATCAAGCCATATACCAAATTTCGCCAGTTTATGTTCATAAATAAGCGAGATATACAATTTTTCATTTTCTCCATAAGAATAACATTAGACAACGTACTGTGTTTAGCACTTTCAATATCTCGGTAACCAATTGACGTAGAGCAATGATGAAAATACCAAATTGTTTGTTTTTTTAAGCTGAATCCAATAGTATAAATTAAAATTTGATTTAAATTAAAATTACATGTGAAAACCCCAAAAAACACATTTTTGGGGTACAAAACCCCCCAAAAACCCCCCTTCGGGTGGTGCGATTCATCTGGTTTTCGAACTCGTTCAAATAAATGGTACTTTACACATTTGTACCAAATTTCATTAAGATCGGACCTTTTTTACGAGAGTTATCGTGCTTACGGACACATATATATATATATATATATATATAAAATATATATATATATACATATATAAAAATTTGAACGAATGGTGTTTTTGGCATCTGGGGACCTCAAAATTAAAAGTTATCATGGTCTCGGGCTTAAGTCTTACCATGAGACCTACGGTAATAGCTTCTTCCCTATAGGGGAAATTCGCTAAAACCATATTTTTCTTTGTGAAAATGTTTTAAACAATGAAGAAAATACTGTAGAGGTTTGAGAAATCGTAGTTCAATTGCAAAACCAATTAAATGTAGGGTTTGTAACGTTGATATCAGGTTGAAGGTCAAGGTAAAAAATCAAATTTGGTTACAGTATTGTGAAACGGTAAAAAAACATGACGTTTTAGTTAGTGCTTTGAAAAAAAACTTTTTCTGAAGAGCAAGTTTGGATTAGCAAACGTATTTACAATCATGTACTTCTTTAGTGTTAACGCTATTGATTATGATTTTTTACAGAGAGAAACAAGTCATGGCGACGTAGGCATTAAAACCAGGACTGAGACATGTATGCTAACTTTACTTGTATTTATTGCAAAACGTTAATAATCAAATAAAAGTAGTTGATCATTTGTACATATATAGGTATTTTATATTGATTATTTTTATTCGATAGTTCCACCGGGGGTCTACAGAAGAGCCTTGGTGTAACCACTACCAAGGCCTATTTATGGATAAAATAAATTTACAGCAAGGCTAAAAGTAAAATATGATGATTATTGAATTTGGGATGGTTGACAAACAACATCAGTAGGATCCGCGAGAGATGGGTCCCAACATGGGGTCTTATGGGCCTAAAATCTGGCTTCTGATTGGTCGAGAGCCGGTCACGTGATTCAAGATGGCGGCGCCCATGGTGGCGTTCCCGCCAAATTTGCGCGCCAAAAAAAAATTGGCGCCAAACCTAACCTCACTTTTCTTCCCTCCAGATTTTCCCTCCAAAGTGTTACCAACTTAGCAGAGCTAATGTACCATACATAATTATATGTATCATATATAATTATATGTACCATATATAATACTACAGTGTATAATCATATATATATATATGTACCATAATAGTAGTAATGCCGCGCGCCTTGGCCGTAACATAGGGTCTTATGGAGAATAGATTAACATGGACTCTTATGGGGGAATAGAATAACATGGGCTCTTATGAGGAATGGAATAACATGTATTCTTATGGAGGATAGAATTGGGGTGTAATTACTACCCTCTGCAGCTCTTCTGCTACCCTCTTTGGCTCTTCTGCTACCCTCTGTGGCAACTATCTATTTCTTGCATCCCTTTAAGGTTAATTATTTAACCCTCGTGTCCTTTTGTTGTAAACCATCTAGCCTTCTGTGGTAATTATTTAACCCTCGTGTCCTTCTGTTGTTAATCATCTAGCCTTCTGTGTTAATTATTTAACCCTCGTGTCCTTTTGTTGTAAACCATCTAGCCTTCTGTGGTAATTATTTAACCCTCGTGTCCTTCTGTTGTTAATCATCTAGCCTTCTGTGGTAATTATTTAACCCTCGTGTCCTTCTGTTGTTAATCATCTAGCCTTCTGTGGTAATTATTTATCCCTCGTGTCCTTCTGTTGTCAACCATCTAGCCTTCTATGGTAATTATTTGACCTACGTTTACTTCTACATATTTGACCCTCGTGCCCTTCCATACATCTAACCTTCACTCCCATCTGTGTATCTAATCTCACTTCCTTCTGCGTATCTAACCACAACATTCGCAACAAATCTCTGTCAGCAAACTAGCTGTAACCTGTTAAAATACTGCTCTGTAATTGGTTATAATAAAAATGCTTTCTATTGGTTGTAATTAGCGTTCTGTGCCGTGATTGGTCGATACTTTTAGCGCTCTTTATTCTCAAGCGTTAACTTCACTCTATCCCTTGCATTTGCACTGGTCAGAGGTCCATGCGATACTCCGTTCGTTGATTTTGCACTTGGCAAATATAATTATTACATTTGATTATAATGATTTTAGTTTTCTTGTATTGTAGTAGTTTGAATTCTCATGTATTGTAGTAATCTTGCGTGCTTAATGGCATGGCTAGAGTAGTGTTGTATTTAATTGTTTTACCAGGCTAACATATCCTTACACCATTAATCTCACTCTCTAGTCTTGTTCTTTAATACAGTTTTTGGTTAGAACAGTTCTCAGTTAGAGTATTGTTTGCTACCTCTATTACTTTAACTTTCATCATAACTTGTAGCTCTGCTTTGACTTGTGTAGTTTGGGTGTTAGTGTTTTTTTGACATGTGTAGTTATACATATGTACAGTGCTCTCCTACATACTATATACCTCTAAACATAGACTCTACTACCTCATTCTGCTTCAGTCGTCACACTGATCAGACGTGTTTTATGCTGCTTCTGCGTAATTGTTCTCTTGCACAAATTATTATTATTGTCTTGTTGATTCTGTGCTATCCGTGTGAGTTTGACTCTGTTCGGGGTACTTGCTCTTTTAAGCGTTAGCACAGTTTAGCTTGTTTTCAGTATTTAATTCTCTGTTGAATGATGGACGTTTCTAAAAAGGACCCTCAAAACCCGGTAAATTTAATTAGTAAAGACGAAACCTATGTTAGACACTTCAGATTGTACGGGACTAATACTGTTTTCAAATTTACTAAACCGCCAAGAGGTATCTCTGAGTTTGATTGGATTCGTAAAGGTTTTAATCAAATTGTAGAGACATCCAAAGCCAACGCTGTACCCACCGACTATCTCGGGTTTAAATTACAATCTATAAGTTTAAAAAGTGCTGAGCCGGGGTACGTATCTTTGAGACCTGTCTCTGAAGTTAGTGGTGATGTTCTCTGGGATATTTTTGGGGGTATAATTCAAAGTAACTCTGAATCTTTAACCTCTAGCGACACTTTTAGAATTGACGTTACGAGGATTAACGTCCCCGCAGGTAAAGGGAGAGTACGTCCAGAGATGTACAACACCTTTGATGAAGAATCTAAAGCTAGGAAGGGTATTGTAGTAATTAATAATAAAGACAATTTATGTTTGGCTAGAGCGTTGGTAGTAGGCAAAGCACTTGCAAAAAATGATCCTCAGTATAAAGCTATTCGCCAGGACATGGGCAAAAGACAAACTTTCAGAGCTAATAAACTCATAGCAAAAGCCCGTGTAGAAATGCCGGAGGAGGGCGCAGGAATCCCTGAGCTTGAAAAATTCCAGTCCCATCTTAAAAAATACAAAATTACCGTCTACAACTACGACAAAAAAGGCCGTGATGTTTACTTTGAGGGAGGTAATGAGGACGCTAAGTTAAAAATTAACTTGCTCTTTCACAACGGTCATTATAATGTAATTAGAAACTTAACTGCCGCATTTGTTTGTAATTTCTTTTGTGAAGCCTGTCATATTCCCTATAGCAACAGACATGAGCATCGATGCTCTAACAGATGCACCTCATGCCATACCATCTCCCCGCCCTGTAAACTAGAACACGGTGGCATCACATGCCGTTTTTGCAACCGTTTCTTCAAAAATGAGCGGTGTTTAGTAGCCCATCAAGGGCAAATTTGTAAAACTGTAAAACTCTGCCGTGACTGTAAGAAAATGATTTATCCAAAAAGACGTAAGACAGCTCATGTATGCGGAGAAGTTTACTGTAAACCCTGTGATGCGTTCAAAGACCCCGCACATCAGTGTTTCATGAAGGTAGATAGGAGAATTCCGAAAGACCGTGATTTTTTGTTTATTTTCTTTGACTTGGAAACAAGGCAGGATGAGTCACTCCCCTCAGATCCTGATAAAAAAGTTCATAAAGTTAACTTGTGCGTATCACAACAGTACTGCTTTAAATGCATTAATGGGGGTGAGTGTGAAACTTGTTCTGAGAGGCAAAGAGTATTTGAAAAAGAACCAGTAAAACAGTTTATGGACTATGTAATGAGTGTTAGAAAGCAGTTTAAAAATGTTTGTGTGATTGCTCACAACGGGCAAGGATTTGATTTTCAGTTTTTGTTAAAGTACATCATGGAAGAAACTAAATTTACACCAAAAATAACTCCTCGGGGAACTAAAGCAATTTTGATTGAAGTAGCCAACGTAAGGTTTGTTGACTCACTTAGTTATTTTCCCATGTCCCTCGCTGCACTCCCTAAAGCCTTTGATCTGCCTCCCGAGAAAAAGAAAGGTTATTTCCCGCATCTTTTTAACACTGTGGCAAATCAAAATTATGTAGGCCCGATACCCGACAAAAAGTATTACTGCCCGGAATCAATGTTTGAGAAACCACACGAAGCCTTCGAGATTTGGTACGACGAACGAGTCGCTGAAGATTACGTGTTTGATTTCAAAAAGGAAATCTTGGAGTATTGTATCTCAGACGTGGAGATTTTAGCTCAAGCGTGTATAAAATTTAGAGCCCTGCTTCTTGAACAATGTAACGTAGACCCTTTTCTCGAAGCTATAACAATCGCTAGTGCATGTAACTTAGCTTTTCGGCGTAACTTTCTAAAACCAAACACAATAGGTTTGATTCCCAAAAACGGGTACAGACTGACTGACAATCAGTCAGCCGTTGCTTTACAATGGTTAACATGGGAAGAGGAGAAACGTGGATTAAGGATTCAACATGCGGGCCGGGGTAAAGAAGTTAAAATTAATGGAATGAAAGTTGATGGGTTTGACGGTGAGAGAATTTACGAGTTTCACGGGTGTTACTGGCACGGGTGCCCGAAATGTTTTCCTTATAACAGAGAAGAACCTCTGTCGGAGGATCCTTCAGACAGTTTGCATCTCCGTTACGAGAGAACCAAGTCCAAAATGGCCAAATTTAATAGCTATGAAGTTGTAGAGATGTGGGAATGTAAATTTAATAAATTGAAGAAAGACAAAAAACTAAATCACCTGAACCAACTGTCCATTATAAACACACTTCCACTCAATCCTAGAGATTCCTTTTTTGGAGGCAGGACAGGCAATACTAAAACATATCATAAATGTGAAGAGGGAGAAACGATACAGTATGTTGATGTTTGCTCCCTTTATCCGTTTGTAAATAAATATTGTAAGTATCCCGTTGGACACCCTATCATTTACGTTGGAAATGAGTGTCGAGAGAGAGGTCTTGAAGTAGAGGGATTGTTGAAATGTAAGATTCTACCTCCTTACAACTTGTATCACCCCGTACTCCCCGCTAAAATGAATAATAAATTAATGTTTGTGTTGTGTAGAACTTGCGGGGAGACTTTAAACCAAGGGGAATGTTTTCATGAGAGTGAGGAAAGAGCGTTAGTTGGGACTTGGACTATGGATGAAATTAGGAAAGCTGTAGAAAAGGGCTATGTGATTTTGGACATTTATGAGTTGTGGGAGTACGAGGTAGCCACTTATGAAAATGGAGGTTTGTTTACAGATTTCATTAATAAATTCTTGAAAGTAAAGCAGGAAGCCTCAGGCTATCCCGCTTGGTGTATGACAGAGGAGGATAAAGAAAAGTATGTTTATGATTTCTTTAAGCGTGAGGGTATTCAAATGGAGAAAGATAAAATTTGTAAAAACGGGGGACTTAGATCAGTAGCCAAATTAATGTTAAATTCATTCTGGGGCAAGTTTGGTCAAAGAGAAAACATGACAAAAACTTCAATCGTCAGAGACTCTAAAGAATTATTCAAGTTGGTAACTCAACCAGAAGTAAATGTAAAGTATGCTGAAGTAATAAACCAAGAAGTTTTGCTAGTTAATTGGCAGAATGTTGATGAAGCTAGTGAGGCTCTAAAAACTGTAAATGTTGTAATTGCAGCCTACACTACAGCTCACGCGAGACTTAAACTTTATGAACATCTAGATTCTCTTGGAGGGCAGGTCTTGTATTATGATACAGATTCGTGTATTTATTTATACCGTAATGGGTTGTATAAGGTTCCTACGGGAGATTACCTCGGGGAAATGACAGATGAATTGGCAGATGAGTACGGCCCGGGCTCTTATATTGTAGAGTTTGTTTCTGGGGGACCAAAGACCTACGCTTACCTTGTCTGGTCAACCAAAAAACAAAAGTTAGAATCAGTTTGTAAAATCAAGGGTCTAACATTAAACATGAAAACCTCCGAAACGCTAAACTTTGAAGCTCTAAAAAAGATGGTACTAAATGAAGCTGCTGAAATACTAGAAATTGAAGAGAATAGAATCAGGAGAACAAAGACACGAGAAGTCGTTACAGTAAGTGAAATTAAAAAGTTTAGAATTACAGGACCCAAGAGAAAATTTAATGATGATCACGACACGTTGCCTTTCGGGTTTAAAAAACAAAAACTAATGGAACCATCACACGGGTACTAAGCGTATATACCTCTAAACATCAGCTCTGTTACCTCATTCCGTTGTGAGACACGGTACTGAACGGTTGTGTTTGTGCTGTTACACTCAGTTGTATATTGTTTTGTTATTTTCTTGTAGAATGTCTGCTGAACATAATACATCCGCTAACCAACAGGTTTTTCTTCAGCTTATACACAAAAAGAGGTTAAATGAAAATGTAAAATTTAATATTACACGCTCAGAGTTTAAGTTCTTACTTACAGGTTCAATAAATGCACGGGAATGGCCTTTGGTGTTTTCTGAGTATATAGTAGATAAAATAACGGAGAACTCCTCATCAAACACCTACATCGGAGTATCAATAAAGCACACAGGTGCATCAGGAGACATACCTTACATGCCATTAGCTAATCTAACACCGACAGTTTTTGATGATCACTTTGAAGAAATGTTTTGTAACGTTGAGAAACTATCTGGGGTTTTAAATCTTGAAGTATCACTTGTCTATATTCCTAGTTGCTACCGTCGGTAAAGACGACACTTTTCCCTACGGAGCAGTGTTACTTTTGTACATACTTCTTGTGACTAGTACAGTTACATCATTCTACTCTGAGTCACGGTACTGATCAGACGTGCTTCTGCGCTGTTTTTGTCTGTAAAAACGTAATTGTGACATGGCTGCTAAATACTATACATTTAATAACAAACCGGTATTGGTTCTGTTTGATAATGAAGGAAAGCCATGGTTTAAAGCTAAAGATGTAGCGTCTGCTCTTAAGCATGTTAATTGCTGTAGTGCAATTCAGAAACATGTAGATGGCAAAGATAAATTAAGTGTTGGAAGTTTTTCTGAGGCCCAAAAACAGGGTGTTGGACCGATTGAGAAAACAACTGTTTTCATAAACGAAGCCGGATTATGTTCTTTAATGTTAAAGTCGACTACTCCCGAAGCAAGACTGTTAGTAAGAAGTCTGTTGCCGGAGAAGTTTTACCTTACCTACACAAATATGAAAGATGAAATTTCACTTTAAATGTTAGTTTTAAAATCACAAGTTCCCACTGTATGAGTGTATGTGAGTGAATGAAGGTCACTGGCGTGGGTGACGAAAAACCCCGTAAACCTGAATGAGAAGACTTAGTAGATTGAGGAGTCTGGCTAACACCCAGACTGCTCTTTTGAACGGGTATGTGTGAATGTGTGATGAAGGATCTAGTAGATTGAGGCGTCTGGCTAACACCCAGACTACTCCTTCGAACGAGCCGGTGTGAATGTGTGATGAAGGCTCTAGTAGATTGAGGCGCCTGGCCAACACCCAGGCTACTCCTTTGAACGAGCCGGTGTGAATGAAGGATTTTGTACATTGAGAAGCCTTGCTAACGCACAGGCTACTCCTTGGAACAATCCGGTGGGACTTGTAAAAAAAAAAGTAAATAAATATAAAGCAAATAAAAAAAACTCTATCCTTTCGTTTGCTAAAAGGGAGAGGACTTTTATTTTGTACTGGGCGTCAACCAGGTAATCTGGATTGGCTCACGCACGAAATAAAGGTTGAACCTGGGTGCTCATGCACGAATGGTCTCAAACCCCATTCAAGCAAACATACACTTGCCGAGGGTTTATCACAGAATACCCGGAGATCTAGACGGTAGCTGTGGAGTCTCAATGGATCGAGGTTGGAACACTGACCGCAGGAGAACATCTGACTTGGAAACATTCGACCGGAGATAGATAGATATTTGTCCTCGGTGGACAGTTTTCAGCGGACTTGGAGGTATTTTATAGCTTAAGGTTTCTATTAAAGAAAAAATTACCCCGGTAAACAGTTTTAGCGGACTCGGTATTATTTGACCGTGAAATTTAAAATGTTTGGGCAAAGTTAAATGTAGCCCCGGTAAACAGTTTTAGCGGACTCGGTATTATTTGGCCGAGAAATTTAAAAGGTTTGGGCAAAGTTAAATGCAGCCCCGGTAGAGTATTTTCAGTAAATTGTGACGATACGTTAGATTGTCAGAGTACCTCAAAATCCCCGGCAGACAGTTTTAACGAAGCTGAACATATTCAACCGAGAAATTACACAATCAATCTGCATAACTACCCGGACTCAGACAAAAATAACCAACTCAGAGCGAAATACTATATAATTTCTGTCCTTCTAAAGAATGCATTATATGTTTGTTGTCTTTTAATATGTACCCATGGTGTATCATTTGTGGTCAACTCCCCAATGTTGGTGTTGGTTACAATGTTTGACTAGTGAATGCAGTAAAATGATATATTGATTATGCTTGCTGGTATATCGTAACAGAGTTTTTAAAGCAACTAACTACAACAAAAAGACAACTCTGTATTTGTTTTAACTTTACAAAATACAATACCATCACCAGCCTCTTCTGCATTAGTTTTAATTCATAAACACTGGACTTGGCGTGTAGCCAGGTCTAACACTTAGAATCATGATAATTGAGTTGGGACCCAAGATGGGTCCCAGCTACTAACTACTTCAACTATAATGTTATCAAAGGGAGGCGTCTCGCCTCTCTTGGGTGTCGGTATAGCTTTTATTTTCTGTTAGTGTTTACAAGTCTTTTCTAGCTACTGTAACAGAGGTTTCTAAACAGTTAAATGCAAATAATGCTTCCAAAAGTAATAGAAATTGAACAAACCTGCTAAAATAAGCATAAAGTTCAAAATTTGCCTCAACATCTTATTTACAGACCCTAACCATACTAAACAGCTAAAAAAAAAACTCCAAGTGTTGTTCTTTCAAACAGAAACCTGACATTTTAATTCAGAACATTATTATACACCACTTGACATTCTAATGTAGAATTGCAATATTTGATTAGTAAACTCAGTAAAACTATGTATTTATTCTGTTTGCTGGAATATTGTAACAGTGTTTTCAAGCAACTAACTACAACAAAAACACACATATGAACTCTAAAGTGTTTAATCTCTGTATTTGTTTAACTTTAAAAAAACCATACCACCACCAGCCTATTAAATTAATTTAAATTCAAAACACACTACGTGGGTGGCGCGTGTGGGCTCGGCGTGTAGCTGAATCCAACACTTAGAATCTTTATTTGGTGTAATTTTATGAGTGTTTCGCAGCCCTTGAAGCTAGAGTATAGCTTTTCTGTTAGTGTTTACAAGTATCTTCTTGTTACTGTAACAGAGATTTCTAAACAGTTCAATGTATACTACAAATTAGTCCTACTATCATAAATTCCAAATATGCCTTAATGTATTAATTTACAGTAAAAGGTGACAAGAGTTGTTCGTTCATACAGTTGAACACAAAGCAAAAACTTGACATTTTAATTCAGAACCTACACAATAGCAAATTTTATCTACTCATGATGTTAAAACCTCAGTTACAATGTTCAAATGATCTAATAAAAGGCAAAAACATGCCCTGAAATAAAAAACTAAAGATCAGATTGAGCTTGATGAACCCAACTGCTATAATACTAAACTGCAACAACACCTAAACAACGGCTAAAAATCAGTCAAAGTATCATTTATTTTGTGTGACTTGTGTTTTCGCTAGTTTGTCACTTACACGAGATTTCTTGTATGTGAGTTAGTTTCAATCACAAGTATTTGAAAACTGTAACCAAACTAAAGAGACTGCTCAATTCTTAGGTTAACAAGGCAATCCGTACCTATGTTAGAGAAAAACACCGCAAAACAACACCGAAAGTACGAGGGGGCGAAACGCCCCCCCTAACCCATAATGAGAAACATAAAATCTTTCTTAACGAGCCCGGTCTTTATTCGCTAATTTTAACACAGAGCTAGTTTTCTTGTGAGTGTTTGTTTAAAATGTGCAAGCATGACATTGGTATGATTTAAGAGTATCTGAGGTCTTGGATGATGTAATGGAAACAGAACCTGAAGTACTAGGCGAACCCCTCTTCCCCACCCCGCCCCAAGGGAGTCCCGATTCGGGACTCCCTTTGAATTATCAATCTCATACAGTTTACATCAATGAGCCAGGTATTTATTCACTTAATTTAACATTAAAAACAGAAGTTAAAACTTACAGTTCCCAATGCTCGCATGCTAGCCTCTACAGACTTAGGACTTATACCCAGTTAATGATCCAATAAAAATACAGAGCCTGACGAACCCAACTGATATAATACTAAACTAAAAAGTCAACATTTTTGAACAATAATTACCTTGATTGTAGCAGCTACAACTCTGTAAAAATAGCCAGAGAGTCAATTTAGCGAAGTTCCAGTACTTTCAACACCTTCATTGGCTTATACTCTCGTTGAAGAATCAGTCAAAGTATCATTTATTTTGTATTGGTTTGTAACCAGTTTTCTTGTATGTTTAATATTTTTCAATCACAAGTATTTGACAGTGATATTAATAGTAAAGGTGTAGATGAGGAAGATAGGTGTAAGGCTGTAAATATACTCTCTGAAGGGGGGTGCCTCGAGGCACCCCCCTTTAACTTCCAATCAAACACAGTTTACATCAATGAATCTGGATTATACTCTTTTAATTTAACATAACAAATTGAAGCTAAACTTGCAAATATTCTGGAAATCTAGTAAAACAGAGCTACTCCTCTCTAGTTTTCTTGTATGTGGGTGTTTTTAAAATATGTTCAAACATGTCAGTGGCATGATTTAAGAGTATCTGAGGTCTTGGACTATGTAGAGAAAACAATACCAGGAGTCCGGGGGAGCGAAACTCTCCCACCTATCTTATAACGAACAAACCAAAACTTTACCCACTTAATTCAACATAACAAATAGGAGCAAACACTCTGGAGACTAACAAATAAGTAGCTCAGAAGCCAAAACTTTCAAACACCCTGAAAAACTAGTAAGACAGAGCCTGTAGTCTGTCCAGTTTTGTAATGTTTCTTCTTTACAAAGTTAGCGTGGGTTAATAAGTACCAAATTGCATTTCAATCGCCCCAAAAACTCTCAAGATATTTAATTTTAAAGTATAGCTCCTTCAATTATTGTGATACTTACCCGCCGTACAGAGTTTAAGTATTTTTTAAATCGTAGAGGATGTCAACAAGTACCTATATCCCAAGTTTCAATTAAATCGGCCCAGCCGTTCTCAAGATATATAATTTTGAAAATTTGCCCCTTCATTTTTCGAGATGCAACCCGCAACATTTTAGTTAAGATTTTTCATATAGGTAGCTACCCCTCTGAAGTGCCTACACTACGTAGTAGGCAGTTTTTTGGGGTCAAAATGACCCTAGGACCCACCGTTTTTGAGATATAAGCAATTTTAAGATAATCAGACTCAATAAAGAGAAGAAGAAGAAGAAGAAAGAGAGAAGCAGCGGTGCGGAGTGGTGAAGGTGAGAGGGGAAGGTGAGGGGAGTAACATGGAATGCAGAATAATACACAAGAGAGAGAAAAAGAAGGAAATCATAACACACAAGAGAGAAGAAGAAGAAATAAAACAGTGGATGGGTGAGGGGGAGAGGGGAAGGTGAGGGTGAGAAGAAGAAGAACACGCAAGTGGTAACGGAAGTGAGCAGTAGGAGCGCCACGAGTGGGTGCTAACATGGGAATAATTTTTGATGTAATTTAAATGTCCATGGCCTTTTTGGGAAGTGTTGGGTTGGCAACACTGACCCTTTGTCCATGATCTTAAATTTTGTCGGGAAGTGTTGGGTTGGCAACACTTGTTTTTTTGGTTCGTAACGTTAGCGTGACATAATTTAAGTTGTGGTTGGTACCTCTGGGAATTTTTTTTCTCTTAAGTTGGTACCACTGGTAATTTTTTGAGGTCATGGCCCCCTTTTTTTGGTCACGTGGTTGACCCTCTGAGTGAAGCCACCACATCAGCTGTTCCCCATATAACTCCATGTTGGGGCCGAAACACTGGGACTCCTACTGCTCACTTCCGTTACCACTTGCGTGTTCTTCTTCTTCTCACCCTCACCTTCCCCTCTCCCCCTCACCCATCCACTGTTTTATTTCTTCTTCTTCTCTCTTGTGTGTTATGATTTCCTTCTTTTTCTCTCTCTTGTGTATTATTCTGCATTCCATGTTACTCCCCTCACCTTCCCCTCTCACCTTCACCACTCCGCACCGCTGCTTCTCTCTTTCTTCTTCTTCTTCTTCTCTTTATTGAGTCTGATTATCTTAAAATTGCTTATATCTCAAAAACGGTGGGTCCTAGGGTCATTTTGACCCCAAAAAACTGCCTACTACGTAGTGTAGGCACTTCAGAGGGGTAGCTACCTATATGAAAAATCTTAACTAAAATGTTGCGGGTTGCATCTCGAAAAATGAAGGGGCAAATTTTCAAAATTATATATCTTGAGAACGGCTGGGCCGATTTAATTGAAACTTGGGATATAGGTACTTGTTGACATCCTCTACGATTTAAAAAATACTTAAACTCTGTACGGCGGGTAAGTATCACAATAATTGAAGGAGCTATACTTTAAAATTAAATATCTTGAGAGTTTTTGGGGCGATTGAAATGCAATTTGGTACTTATTAACCCACGCTAACTTTGTAAAGAAGAAACATTACAAAACTGGACAGACTACAGGCTCTGTCTTACTAGTTTTTCAGGGTGTTTGAAAGTTTTGGCTTCTGAGCTACTTATTTGTTAGTCTCCAGAGTGTTTGCTCCTATTTGTTATGTTGAATTAAGTGGGTAAAGTTTTGGTTTGTTCGTTATAAGATAGGTGGGAGAGTTTCGCTCCCCCGGACTCCTGGTATTGTTTTCTCTACATAGTCCAAGACCTCAGATACTCTTAAATCATGCCACTGACATGTTTGAACATATTTTAAAAACACCCACATACAAGAAAACTAGAGAGGAGTAGCTCTGTTTTACTAGATTTCCAGAATATTTGCAAGTTTAGCTTCAATTTGTTATGTTAAATTAAAAGAGTATAATCCAGATTCATTGATGTAAACTGTGTTTGATTGGAAGTTAAAGGGGGGTGCCTCGAGGCACCCCCCTTCAGAGAGTATATTTACAGCCTTACACCTATCTTCCTCATCTACACCTTTACTATTAATATCACTGTCAAATACTTGTGATTGAAAAATATTAAACATACAAGAAAACTGGTTACAAACCAATACAAAATAAATGATACTTTGACTGATTCTTCAACGAGAGTATAAGCCAATGAAGGTGTTGAAAGTACTGGAACTTCGCTAAATTGACTCTCTGGCTATTTTTACAGAGTTGTAGCTGCTACAATCAAGGTAATTATTGTTCAAAAATGTTGACTTTTTAGTTTAGTATTATATCAGTTGGGTTCGTCAGGCTCTGTATTTTTATTGGATCATTAACTGGGTATAAGTCCTAAGTCTGTAGAGGCTAGCATGCGAGCATTGGGAACTGTAAGTTTTAACTTCTGTTTTTAATGTTAAATTAAGTGAATAAATACCTGGCTCATTGATGTAAACTGTATGAGATTGATAATTCAAAGGGAGTCCCGAATCGGGACTCCCTTGGGGCGGGGTGGGGAAGAGGGGTTCGCCTAGTACTTCAGGTTCTGTTTCCATTACATCATCCAAGACCTCAGATACTCTTAAATCATACCAATGTCATGCTTGCACATTTTAAACAAACACTCACAAGAAAACTAGCTCTGTGTTAAAATTAGCGAATAAAGACCGGGCTCGTTAAGAAAGATTTTATGTTTCTCATTATGGGTTAGGGGGGGCGTTTCGCCCCCTCGTACTTTCGGTGTTGTTTTGCGGTGTTTTTCTCTAACATAGGTACGGATTGCCTTGTTAACCTAAGAATTGAGCAGTCTCTTTAGTTTGGTTACAGTTTTCAAATACTTGTGATTGAAACTAACTCACATACAAGAAATCTCGTGTAAGTGACAAACTAGCGAAAACACAAGTCACACAAAATAAATGATACTTTGACTGATTTTTAGCCGTTGTTTAGGTGTTGTTGCAGTTTAGTATTATAGCAGTTGGGTTCATCAAGCTCAATCTGATCTTTAGTTTTTTATTTCAGGGCATGTTTTTGCCTTTTATTAGATCATTTGAACATTGTAACTGAGGTTTTAACATCATGAGTAGATAAAATTTGCTATTGTGTAGGTTCTGAATTAAAATGTCAAGTTTTTGCTTTGTGTTCAACTGTATGAACGAACAACTCTTGTCACCTTTTACTGTAAATTAATACATTAAGGCATATTTGGAATTTATGATAGTAGGACTAATTTGTAGTATACATTGAACTGTTTAGAAATCTCTGTTACAGTAACAAGAAGATACTTGTAAACACTAACAGAAAAGCTATACTCTAGCTTCAAGGGCTGCGAAACACTCATAAAATTACACCAAATAAAGATTCTAAGTGTTGGATTCAGCTACACGCCGAGCCCACACGCGCCACCCACGTAGTGTGTTTTGAATTTAAATTAATTTAATAGGCTGGTGGTGGTATGGTTTTTTTAAAGTTAAACAAATACAGAGATTAAACACTTTAGAGTTCATATGTGTGTTTTTGTTGTAGTTAGTTGCTTGAAAACACTGTTACAATATTCCAGCAAACAGAATAAATACATAGTTTTACTGAGTTTACTAATCAAATATTGCAATTCTACATTAGAATGTCAAGTGGTGTATAATAATGTTCTGAATTAAAATGTCAGGTTTCTGTTTGAAAGAACAACACTTGGAGTTTTTTTTTTAGCTGTTTAGTATGGTTAGGGTCTGTAAATAAGATGTTGAGGCAAATTTTGAACTTTATGCTTATTTTAGCAGGTTTGTTCAATTTCTATTACTTTTGGAAGCATTATTTGCATTTAACTGTTTAGAAACCTCTGTTACAGTAGCTAGAAAAGACTTGTAAACACTAACAGAAAATAAAAGCTATACCGACACCCAAGAGAGGCGAGACGCCTCCCTTTGATAACATTATAGTTGAAGTAGTTAGTAGCTGGGACCCATCTTGGGTCCCAACTCAATTATCATGATTCTAAGTGTTAGACCTGGCTACACGCCAAGTCCAGTGTTTATGAATTAAAACTAATGCAGAAGAGGCTGGTGATGGTATTGTATTTTGTAAAGTTAAAACAAATACAGAGTTGTCTTTTTGTTGTAGTTAGTTGCTTTAAAAACTCTGTTACGATATACCAGCAAGCATAATCAATATATCATTTTACTGCATTCACTAGTCAAACATTGTAACCAACACCAACATTGGGGAGTTGACCACAAATGATACACCATGGGTACATATTAAAAGACAACAAACATATAATGCATTCTTTAGAAGGACAGAAATTATATAGTATTTCGCTCTGAGTTGGTTATTTTTGTCTGAGTCCGGGTAGTTATGCAGATTGATTGTGTAATTTCTCGGTTGAATATGTTCAGCTTCGTTAAAACTGTCTGCCGGGGATTGTGAGGTACTCTGACAATCTAACGTATCGTCACAATTTACTGAAAATACTCTACCGGGGCTGCATTTAACTTTGCCCAAACCTTTTAAATTTCTCGGCCAAATAATACCGAGTCCGCTAAAACTGTTTACCGGGGCTACATTTAACTTTGCCCAAACATTTTAAATTTCACGGTCAAATAATACCGAGTCCGCTAAAACTGTTTACCGGGGTAATTTTTTCTTTAATAGAAACCTTAAGCTATAAAATACCTCCAAGTCCGCTGAAAACTGTCCACCGAGGACAAATATCTATCTATCTCCGGTCGAATGTTTCCAAGTCAGATGTTCTCCTGCGGTCAGTGTTCCAACCTCGATCCATTGAGACTCCACAGCTACCGTCTAGATCTCCGGGTATTCTGTGATAAACCCTCGGCAAGTGTATGTTTGCTTGAATGGGGTTTGAGACCATTCGTGCATGAGCACCCAGGTTCAACCTTTATTTCGTGCGTGAGCCAATCCAGATTACCTGGTTGACGCCCAGTACAAAATAAAAGTCCTCTCCCTTTTAGCAAACGAAAGGATAGAGTTTTTTTTATTTGCTTTATATTTATTTACTTTTTTTTTTACAAGTCCCACCGGATTGTTCCAAGGAGTAGCCTGTGCGTTAGCAAGGCTTCTCAATGTACAAAATCCTTCATTCACACCGGCTCGTTCAAAGGAGTAGCCTGGGTGTTGGCCAGGCGCCTCAATCTACTAGAGCCTTCATCACACATTCACACCGGCTCGTTCGAAGGAGTAGTCTGGGTGTTAGCCAGACGCCTCAATCTACTAGATCCTTCATCACACATTCACACATACCCGTTCAAAAGAGCAGTCTGGGTGTTAGCCAGACTCCTCAATCTACTAAGTCTTCTCATTCAGGTTTACGGGGTTTTTCGTCACCCACGCCAGTGACCTTCATTCACTCACATACACTCATACAGTGGGAACTTGTGATTTTAAAACTAACATTTAAAGTGAAATTTCATCTTTCATATTTGTGTAGGTAAGGTAAAACTTCTCCGGCAACAGACTTCTTACTAACAGTCTTGCTTCGGGAGTAGTCGACTTTAACATTAAAGAACATAATCCGGCTTCGTTTATGAAAACAGTTGTTTTCTCAATCGGTCCAACACCCTGTTTTTGGGCCTCAGAAAAACTTCCAACACTTAATTTATCTTTGCCATCTACATGTTTCTGAATTGCACTACAGCAATTAACATGCTTAAGAGCAGACGCTACATCTTTAGCTTTAAACCATGGCTTTCCTTCATTATCAAACAGAACCAATACCGGTTTGTTATTAAATGTATAGTATTTAGCAGCCATGTCACAATTACGTTTTTACAGACAAAAACAGCGCAGAAGCACGTCTGATCAGTACCGTGACTCAGAGTAGAATGATGTAACTGTACTAGTCACAAGAAGTATGTACAAAAGTAACACTGCTCCGTAGGGAAAAGTGTCGTCTTTACCGACGGTAGCAACTAGGAATATAGACAAGTGATACTTCAAGATTTAAAACCCCAGATAGTTTCTCAACGTTACAAAACATTTCTTCAAAGTGATCATCAAAAACTGTCGGTGTTAGATTAGCTAATGGCATGTAAGGTATGTCTCCTGATGCACCTGTGTGCTTTATTGATACTCCGATGTAGGTGTTTGATGAGGAGTTCTCCGTTATTTTATCTACTATATACTCAGAAAACACCAAAGGCCATTCCCGTGCATTTATTGAACCTGTAAGTAAGAACTTAAACTCTGAGCGTGTAATATTAAATTTTACATTTTCATTTAACCTCTTTTTGTGTATAAGCTGAAGAAAAACCTGTTGGTTAGCGGATGTATTATGTTCAGCAGACATTCTACAAGAAAATAACAAAACAATATACAACTGAGTGTAACAGCACAAACACAACCGTTCAGTACCGTGTCTCACAACGGAATGAGGTAACAGAGCTGATGTTTAGAGGTATATACGCTTAGTACCCGTGTGATGGTTCCATTAGTTTTTGTTTTTTAAACCCGAAAGGCAACGTGTCGTGATCATCATTAAATTTTCTCTTGGGTCCTGTAATTCTAAACTTTTTAATTTCACTTACTGTAACGACTTCTCGTGTCTTTGTTCTCCTGATTCTATTCTCTTCAATTTCTAGTATTTCAGCAGCTTCATTTAGTACCATCTTTTTTAGAGCTTCAAAGTTTAGCGTTTCGGAGGTTTTCATGTTTAATGTTAGACCCTTGATTTTACAAACTGATTCTAACTTTTGTTTTTTGGTTGACCAGACAAGGTAAGCGTAGGTCTTTGGTCCCCCAGAAACAAACTCTACAATATAAGAGCCCGGGCCGTACTCATCTGCCAATTCATCTGTCATTTCCCCGAGGTAATCTCCCGTAGGAACCTTATACAACCCATTACGGTATAAATAAATACACGAATCTGTATCATAATACAAGACCTGCCCTCCAAGAGAATCTAGATGTTCATAAAGTTTAAGTCTCGCGTGAGCTGTAGTGTAGGCTGCAATTACAACATTTACAGTTTTTAGAGCCTCACTAGCTTCATCAACATTCTGCCAATTAACTAGCAAAACTTCTTGGTTTATTACTTCAGCATACTTTACATTTACTTCTGGTTGAGTTACCAACTTGAATAATTCTTTAGAGTCTCTGACGATTGAAGTTTTTGTCATGTTTTCTCTTTGACCAAACTTGCCCCAGAATGAATTTAACATTAATTTGGCTACTGATCTAAGTCCCCCGTTTTTACAAATTTTATCTTTCTCCATTTGAATACCCTCACGCTTAAAGAAATCATAAACATACTTTTCTTTATCCTCCTCTGTCATACACCAAGCGGGATAGCCTGAGGCTTCCTGCTTTACTTTCAAGAATTTATTAATGAAATCTGTAAACAAACCTCCATTTTCATAAGTGGCTACCTCGTACTCCCACAACTCATAAATGTCCAAAATCACATAGCCCTTTTCTACAGCTTTCCTAATTTCATCCATAGTCCAAGTCCCAACTAACGCTCTTTCCTCACTCTCATGAAAACATTCCCCTTGGTTTAAAGTCTCCCCGCAAGTTCTACACAACACAAACATTAATTTATTATTCATTTTAGCGGGGAGTACGGGGTGATACAAGTTGTAAGGAGGTAGAATCTTACATTTCAACAATCCCTCTACTTCAAGACCTCTCTCTCGACACTCATTTCCAACGTAAATGATAGGGTGTCCAACGGGATACTTACAATATTTATTTACAAACGGATAAAGGGAGCAAACATCAACATACTGTATCGTTTCTCCCTCTTCACATTTATGATATGTTTTAGTATTGCCTGTCCTGCCTCCAAAAAAGGAATCTCTAGGATTGAGTGGAAGTGTGTTT